>CM076577.1:514408600-515008600 GCA_034641835.2 Pinus albicaulis | reverse complement strand
CTCCTTCTTATTTCTAGGAAGAGCGATACCATTTATAACCTCTACCCTCTTAGGATCTATCTTCACCCCATCTTTAGTCACAATGTGTCCCAAAAGCTTATCCTCTTCTAACGCAAATAATGACTTTTGAGGATTTAGAGAGAGACCATACCTTCTGCATTTCTCAAAGGTTCTACGTAGATGCTCAATGTGCTCAGTATCATTCCTTGAAAATACAGTGATATCATCGAGGTATACTACCAAAAATTTATCTTTCTCCCCAACAAAAGAAATTTCCATGGCCCTCTGAAAAGTGACCCCTGCATTAACCAATCCAAAAGGCATCCTGGCATACATAAATGTACCCCATGGTGTGGTGAAAGCAGTCTTCTTTTGATCTTCTGGAAGTACAGCCACCTGGTTATAACCAGAGAATCCATCCATCATTGACATCCTAGAAGCTCCAACCACTTTCTTCCAGATGTGATCCATCTTAGGTAGTGGATAATTATCCTTTAAGGATGCTCTGTTCAAATTTCGGAAATCTACATACAACCTTATTTCTTCGTTTTTTTTTTGGACAGGGACTAGGTTTTCCACCCATTCAGAGTACCTCAATGGCACAATTATTTTGGCCTTTAACAGCTTCTTAATTTCCTTCTCGATATAAGGAAGCAGCATGGCATTTATCTGTCTGAGCTTCTACTTATGAGGTTTTGAATCTCCCTTTAATGGGATTTTGTGCTGCATTATACTGGTGTCAAAAGTTTTCAAGTCCTGATAGGACCATGCAAACACATCCTTGTAAGACTAAAATAATTTCTGATATAGATTTTTATACTCTTCTGGGATCTTCTTGGATAATTTTACAATTTTGGGGTCAGCATCAGTTCCAAGATTCAGGTCTTCTACCTGATTTTCTTCTACCACTTTGTTTGGCTGCAGTGGGACATCATTATTGTAAAATAATCTTTCTAGAGGCACTAGCCCTCTAGGTATAATGTTTCCCTTCAATTGTAACACTTTATTACCTGCCATTTTCTTCTCCCAGTTTCTTTCTAAAGTGTCTTCAGTCTCTTCTTCTTCATCAACATCAATCTCCATATTGGAGAATTCCCCTACTATTTCCAGGAATTTCTTTATCTGTTCTTCATCCTCAAATACCTTCCAGTGCTTGATTTTATCTGGGATTGATGGCCGGTAACGTACCTCAATTTCATATCTTAGAAGAGGGTTCTGAGGTGGAAGGAATGCACTGGCAGCCACAGCAAGAGAATCAACCATCCTATTATGTTCCTGGGGCATGAACTGGATATTGAATGCCAAGAAGAAATTTTCCACCATGTCCCAAACTTCATTCCTATAAGCTTTGAGCCGAGGATGTTTGGTTTGACACTGATTCCTGACTTGTCTAACCACCAGTTCTGAATCTCCCAGAACTTTCAAACTTTGTATGTTCATGCTCTTGGCTGTCTGCAATCCTACCAGAAGTGATTCATATTCAGCCACATTATTAGTAGCTTCATATTCCAGTTTGAAGGACAATGGGACCCATTTACCTGTAGAAGAAATCAGTAGTATTCCAGCTCCATTACCTTCTCTTGAATTTGCTCCATCAAAATGAAGTGTCCAGATTCTTGTTTAATTGCTCTCAGAGGGCTGCTCAGTCTTGATCTGGCATAAGGATGGTTCATGAGCATAATATTGATCTTCTTCCAGCATCAAGCATGAGAAATATCCTTCTTTATTGTAGACTGGTGAATTAACAGAGTTTTCAGCCTTAGTCACCATCTTGACAAATCTAGTCTCCCTGTACAACCTCCTCTGCTGGCCACCAAAAACTGGAATAGTGGCATATGTTAAATCCAACTTAATTGACCCACCAATTTTTGTTCCCCAGGACCTTGACAGCAACATGCCAAAGCGAGCTGGGATGTCAACCACCACGATGTCCATTACCACACTTTTTTCTGGGATTTGGGCCAAATTGAATACCAAATCTTTCATCATCCCTAGGCATTTAAATCTTTTGGAATCAAATGAATAGAGGTCCTTGTATGGATGGGTGATTTGCAATCCTAGTTGTTCCATGACTGACAGAGGCAGTAGATTATGGGAAGCTCCAGAATCTAACATACAGTTATGCAATAGCAGGTCATGAATCACTAGAGACACATAGAAGGGAGGGGTAGAAGCATCTAATTCCTCAACATGTGGGCCAAAGAAAACCATGGGTCGTTCTTCTTGAAGGTTGAGACTATCTGGGGTGAGTGGTGCTTCTGGAGGGATCACAAAAGAGGTGACTTGGGATTTATATGCAGGTTTCTTCAATAGTTTAGTCAAGGGAACTGGGATTTTGACTTTCTCAAGTTCCTTTTGCAGACTTAATATAGGAGAGGACTTCTCTATTACAACCTCCTTTGACTCTTTATTTTCAGCTGAGGGTTTGAATTCTTTTGACATAAACTTGGTATTAGGGGGAATGACTACTTTTGAAGAGGAAGGAATTTGATCATTAGACTGCAAAGGTTTGTTCAGAGGGCCCTTACCTTTGTCTGTGACTTTTTGTATTGTTTATTCCTTCTAAGCATGTGCTTCTTTCTGGGGTAGTTGTTCTTCTTGATCTTGAGTACGAGTCCTCTTCCTAGAAGATCTGAGATCATATCTTCTATTGAACTGTGCTTGCATGAAATCAGCAAATTGTTTACAATAATGATCAATTTCTGCGTCTTCTGTGTATCTGGCCTTTTCTTCTTCTTGTAATGAGCACTTGGTTCCATCGTTTCCTCGCAAGGGGCATTCTTCTCCATCGCTATTTGAAAAAGCAAGATTTTCATCCTCCAACCCATAAGCAGTGTCTTTAGTAGGGTCATCTATTAGACCTTCCAATTACAATGGGTGTGGTACCTGATCCTGTTGCTCCTTTGATTCCCTTGGAAATATTTGTAGGGGTGGCTTTCTGTATTGAGGATTGTAACCCCTGTTTGGAGCATTGTGGAAATTATTGGAGGCTGAGTTCTTGGCCTCCAATTCAAGCTTGACCAGTTTACCAGAAAGGTTCTTAATCATCTTGCTCATTTCTTCAATTCTGTCATTAGCCGAGTCTTTGTCTTGGTAGGAGATAAATACCTCTTCTTTGCCCCTTCTTCTAGTATCTTGTTCAGATTTTCCCTTTGATTTTCCAGTGGAGGAAAAGTTTACTTCCAAATCTAGTGCATCTGTCTGAGCATTATCCAGAGTAGCAGGCTTTCTTTCTCTGAGAGAAAAACCAAATTCCAAATCAAAATCTGCTACAAAAACAACTTTAGTAGCAGTTTGATGAGGTTTCATATCAGCAGGAGGAATGAAATACAATTTATTAAATCTCTTGATAAATTCTGACACTCCTTCATTATGTCTTTTCTTGAGTGTATTGAACTCAGTAAGACAATGTCCATGGTATTTCTTCTCTCCCCATTTTCTGAGAAAAGTATCTTCCATTATTTCCCAAGTGGTAATAGAACCATCTGCCAATGTCTTAAAGCATTTTCGAGCTTCACCATCAAGAGATTGGAAAAACAGCCTTAAGACCAAATCTAAATGTTCCACATTAAAATTCTCTGCAAAAGCACAAAATACCTCAAGATTTTTTTTAGCATCAATCTCATTTTCCCCATTGAATCGGGGTAAAATCTTCAAATAATCTTGTGGCATATCATTCAACACTTGGGTTAATGCCAGAGGGGCATATTTATTTAGCAAGAACCATAGAACATTGGCCATTGGAGGGGGTGGAGGTAGAGCAATATTTTGATGTGTAAGAGGAGGAGGAGGTGGAAGTGGAGTATGAATAACAATAGGGACATAATGAATAGCATCCTGAGGTGTTGAGGGGAACAATGGTCTATTAATAGCAGATACTTCAGTAACTTCTTTGACCTCTTCGACCTCAGGAGTAGGGTGAAAATTATCTTTATTTCTGGCACCTCCTCAAGGTGGAATATCTGAATAATAATCGGTATCTCCCACAGTGGAGTCGAGAAATAGCACTTGAGCTACTTGGGAAGAAGAGGATGGAAATTTTTCTATAGATAATCCAGGGATTTTAGAGTGGACTAATTTTCTTTCCCTCCAATTTCTTCTATGTATGATCTTTTCAGGGTTAGACACTGAAGGTGTCTTTGTCTAAGACATATCTGACCTCAGGTGTGGCTTACGAGGATCCAGGGCTGCAAATGAATTTATCTAATAGAAAAATGTGGAGTCGCCAAGGTGAGGGATCTACAACTCTGAACTCTCCATACTCACCTACTTGAAGAGTGAATTAGGTTCTGTCGAGGCCCAGGGATTTAAAATTTCTCAACTTCATTCCCCGGCAATGGTGCCAAAAATATGTTGTCGCTCCTAGAGACAACCTTGAGTTGTGAAATACCAGTGCCTAGGACATCTTATATTAGCAAGGAGCATATGGTATAATAGGGGAAATTATCAATGTAAAGCTCTCATTCTATTTCCTGATAAACAAGGAACATTAATCTGAATGGGACCAAGACCTTTAGAAACTACACAGAGAAAGGAATACTGCAGAGGCAACATGCAAAACTCCAATATAAAAGCAACAGACAATTTAGAGACAACTTACTATAAAGAGGGCCAATTCAGAAATACCTCACAGAAATAAATTATCAGAAGGTGTATGTAGTGAATGAAATATTGAGAGAATATTAGTTTTCATTGAGCTGATATCCAGATACACAATATCACCATGTAATTGGCTTACCAATTTAAGAATCCATTCATGAAAATAGCGTTTTAAAAACACCCTCCCAAAGAAACTAATATAGCAAAAGTATGGTTTAGATGAATAGTGGAACAGAATATCATGCCTGAGCCATATTTAAAGTGCTTGATTAATCTGAGCATGGGTATCAACTAGGATAAATCCATAACAAAAATCAGTGAGCCACTCGCATTCTTGAAACATGATACAGGAAAGATGGATGAATTGAAATGATCTATTAAGCTAACATATAAAAGAGAAATTTACACACTGTGAAATACCAAAGACCAGAATCCTCTTAACATATGGAACTACTCCTCACTGAGATGCCATGGGCTCTGAACCTTCAAACACGATTTCAACAAAATGTATAAAAAAATCCTTTCACTGAATAATTTTCTAATAAAATCTGGAACCCTAAATCATCTGTTCCTCGGGAGATTTATAGGGAAAAAGGAAAGCTCGAAAAGGGAGTAGGTGATGAGTATTTAATTTGCTTCATTAAGAAAAGATGGTAGAAACATGCACGCCCATACTGCTCGATGACTCTGTAATGTTGTTTGTACCCTATGGCATGATTACTGAAATAAATGCACTGGGTATAAATCTCTTTAGGAACACGACAAAAAAGTAAAATCACATAGACATTTCATCCTTTCATGGAAGAAAATGGTGCTGAAAAGAGAACTTTAGGGTATCGTTTTCTGCGAATGGTACCCTTTGCCTTCTCAACCCTGAATTACGGTTTAAGATCTTCAATGCTGAACATTGAATTCCTTTATCATTCACTGATATTTCTCTGTTGTTCCATTAATATCTCCATCTGCGCAATCTGTGCTTTAAATGACTCTAGAGGGTTTGACACATTTGAACCCTTTGCTTCTTTAATGGTCCTTTAATTAATGGAACCCTGCTTCTTTAATTATAGTGCATAGCTCGGGGACCACCGAGGCAGGTGTACTGTGAGACGTTGATCTGCGGTTTAAACGAACAACAAATGGGTGATTTGGGCAATGAACGGAGTGGGCCATGGGTGCGATGAAGACTTTCGCATGCCGTCAGATTTGTACAGATCGATGGTTATAAACGCACCCGATATATATATATATGTGATAAGCGCCTTCATGGCTAACACTTGGTTTTGGACCTCCGGTCATGTGAAGAAAAAGGTGCAGGGGCCAAGGCCAAAAGGTGCTAGGCCTTAAATATGATATATGTGGGATTTCAGCCCGTTTATGCAGTTTTTAGGCCGGGAGAAGGTAACGATGAGCGGAAAACAAATTTCTCAGGGCAAAAAGGGAGGTTTGAAAGGTTTAAGAGAAATTGCTTGTCAAAATTTTAATAGAATGCTGATATGATCAACATCCATAACCTTAACCTTAAATTTAACCTTAAACTAATCCTAACCTTAACCTTAACCTTACCCTTAATCTTAACTTTAAGATTGAATTTACCTTAAGTTAACCTTAACCCCTTAACCTTAACCTTAGCCTTCCCATAACGATAACCTTAACCTTAACCTTAACCTAACTAAACCTGTAACCTTAGCCTTAAATTTACCCTTACCCTTAACCTTGACCTTAACCTAACCTAAATCCTAACCTTAACCTTAACCTTAACCTAACGTAACCTATAACCTTAACCATAACCTTAACCTTACCTTAACCTAACCTAACCTTAAGGTTATAGTTAAGGTAAAGGTCAGGGTTAGGTTAGCTTAAGGCTAAGATAAGGTTAAGGTTAAGGTTATAGTTAAGGTTAAGGGTAAGGTCAAGGTTAAGGTTAATGTTATGGTTATGGGAAGGTTAAGGTTAGGTTAAGGTTAAGTAAAGTTTATGGTTAGCGTAAGGTTACATTAAGGGTAAATTCAAGGTTAAGGTTAAGGTTAAGGTTAATGTTAAGGGTTTGGTCAACGTTAGGTTTAGGTTATAGTTATGGTCAAGGTTAAGGTTAGGTTAGCCTTATCTTACCCTTAACCTAACCTTAACCTTAAGTATAACCTGTAACCTTAACCTAACCTTAACTTTATCTTAACCTTGACATTAACCTTGACCTTAACCTTACCCTTAACCTTATCTTAACCTTAACCTTACCTTAACCTTAAGGTTATGGGTAAGGTTAAGGTTAAGGTAACATTAACCTTACCTTAACCTTAAGGTTATGGGTAAGGTTAAGGTTAAGGTAACATTAACCTTACCTTAACCTTACGGTTATGGGTAAGGTTAAGGTTAAGGTAACGGTTAAGGTTAAGGTTTGGTTACAGTTAGGTTATGTTAAGGATAAAGTTAAGGTTAAGGTTAATTTTATAGTTAAGGTTAGGTTAATAATGTTAATTTTACAGGTTTAGTCAGGTTAAGGTTAAGGTTACGGGTTTAGTCATATTAAGGTTAAGATTAAGGTTAATGTTAGGTAAAGGTTAAGGTTATGGGAAGGTTAAGGTTAAATTTAGGTTAAGGCTAAGGGTAAATTCAAAGTTAAGGTTACGTTAACAGTAAGTTCAAGATTAAGAGTAAGGTTAAGGTTGAGGTTACTGTTAAGGGTAAGGTTAAGGTTAAAGTTATGGTTAAGGTTAGGTTAAGGGTAAGGCTAATATTAAGGGTTTGATCAAGGTTAGGGTTTATATTATGGTTAAGGTTAAGGTTAACTATAAACAAACCCTATCCTTGACCAAACCCTTAACATTAACCTTAACCTTAAACTTAACGTGACTAAACCCTTAATCCTGACCTAACCCTTAACCTTACCCTAACCTTAAACTTAACCTTAACCTTGACATTACCCATAACCTTAACCTTAAATTTAACCTTAAACTAATCCTAACCTTACCCTTAACCTTAACTTTAAGCTTGACTTTACCTTAACCTAACCTTAACCCCTTAACATTAACCTTAACCTTCCCATAACCATAATCTTAACCTTAAATTTAACCTGACTAAACCCGTAACCTTAATCTTATCCTTAACCTTAACCTTAAATTTACCCTTAACCTTGACCTTAACCTAACCTAAACCCTAACCTTAACCTTAACCTTAACCTAACATAACCTATAACCTTAACCTTACCTTAACCTAACCTAACCTTAAAGTTATAGTGAAGGTAAAGGTTAGGGTTAGGGTTAGGTTAAGGCTAAGATAAGGTTAAGGTTAAGGTTAAGGGTAAGGTCAAGGTTAAGGTTAAGGTTATGGTTATTAGAAGGTTAAGGTTAGGTTAAGGTCAAGTAAATTTTATGGTTAGGGTAAGGTTAAGGTTAGGTTAGGGTTATAGTTAAGATTAGGTTAAGTAAAGGTTAAGGTTAGGTTAAGTAAAGGTTAAGATAAGGTTAAGATAAGGTTAAGGGCAAGGGTAAGGTTAAGGTTATGGTTAAGGTTGGGTTATACTTAAGATTAAGTTTAAGGTTAAGGATAGGTTATAGTGAAGGTTAAGGTTAAGGTTAAGGTTAGGTTAAGGGTAAAGTCAAGGTTAAAGTAAAGTTAAGGTTAAGGTTAGGTTAAGGTCAAGGTTAAGGGTAAGGTTAAGGTTAAGGTTTATGGTTTGGTTAAGGTTAAGGGTAAGGGTAAGGTTAAGTTAAAGGTAAGGTTAGGTTATAGTGAAGGTTAAGGGTAAAGATAAGGTTAATATTAAGGCTTGGTTAAGGTTAAGGGTTTAGTCGGGTTAAGGTTTAAGCGTTAAGTTTAAGGTTAAGGTTAGGGTTAAGGTTAGGGGAAGGTTAAGTTTAAGGGTTTGGTAAAGGTTAGGGTTAGCTTATAGTTAAGGTTAAGGTTAAGGTTATGGGTTTATTTAGGTTAAGGTTAAGGGTTTGGTCAAGGTTAAGATTAAGGTCAAGGTTAAGGTTAAGATAAGGGTAAGGGTAAGGGTAAAGTTAAGATTAAGTTTAGGGCTAAGGTTAAGGTTAAGGTTAGGTTATAGTTAGGTTATGTTAAGGATAAAGTTAAGATTAAGGTTAGGTTATGGTTAAAGGTTAAGGTTAAGTTTATGGTTTTAGTCAGGTTAAGGTTAAGGTTATGGGTATAGTTAGGTTAAGGTTAAGATTAAGGTTAAGGTTAGCTAAAGGTTAAGGTTATGGGAAGGTTAAGGTTAATGGTAAATTAAAGGTTAAGGTTACGTTAACGGTAAGGTCAAGGTTAAGTTTGAGGTTACTGTTAAGGGTAAGGTTATGGTTAAGGTTAGGTTAAGGGTAAGCCTAAGGTTAAGGGTTTGATCAAGGTTAGAGTTTCTATTAAGGTTAAGGATAAGGTTAACTATAACCAAACCCTAACCTTGACCAAACCCTTAAAATTAACCTTAACCATAACATGAACCTTAACCTTAATTTTAACCTTAACGTGTCTACACCCTTAACCTTGACCTAACCCTTAACCTTAACCTTAACCTTGACATTACCCATAACCTTAACCTTAACTTTAACCTTAAAATAACCTTAACCTTAACCTTACCCTTAACCTTAACTTTAAGCTTGAATTTACCTTAACCTAACCTTAACCCCTTAACCTTCCCATAACCATAACCTTAACCTTAACCTTAACCTTAACCTGACTAAACCCATAACCTTAACCTTAATCTTAACCTTAACTTTACCCTTAACCTTAACCTTGACCTTATCCTAACCTAAACCCTAACCTTAACCTTAACCTTAACCTAACGTAACCTATAACCTAAGCCATAACCTTAACCTTACCTTAACCTAACCTAACCTTAGGGTTATATTTAAGGTAAAGGTTAGGGTTAGAATTAGGTTAAGGCTAAGATAAGGTTAAGGTTAAGGGTAAGGTCAAGGTTAAGGTTAAGCTTATGGTTATGGGAAGGTTAATGTTAAGGTTAAGGTTTGGTCAAGGTTAGGGTTAGGTTATAGTAAAGTTTAAGATAAGGTTAAGGTTAGGTTAAGGTTAGGGTTAAGTTAAAATTAACGTTAAAGTTAAGGTAATGTTAAGGTTAAGGTTAAGGTCAAGGTTAAGCATAAGGTTAAGGTTAAGTTAAGATGAATTTTATGGAAAGGTTAAGGTTAGGGTTACGTTATAGTTAAGGTCAAGGTTATGGTTAAGGTTAGGTTATGGTTAAGGTTAAGGTTAAGGTTAGGTTAAGGGTTAAGGTTAAGGTTAAGTTTACCTTAAGGGTAAAGTCAAGTTTAAGGTTAGGTTAAGGTTAAGATAAGGTTAAGGTTAAGGTTAGGTTAGGGGTAAATTTAAGGTTAGGGTTAGGTTATGGTTAAGGTTAAGAGTAAGGTTATAGTTAGGTTAAGGTTAAGGTTAAGGTGAAAGTTAGGGTTAGGTTATAGTTAAGGTTAAGATTAAGGTTAGGTTAAGGTTAAGGCTAAGGTTAAGGTTAGGTTAAGGGTTTGTTGAAGGTCAAGGTTAAGGTTAGGTTAAGGGTAAGGTTAAGGATATGGGTAAATTTAAGGTTAAGGTTAGGGTAACATTAACCTTAACCTTAACTTTACCCTTAACCTAACCTTACCCTTAACCTTAACCATAACCTGACTAAACCTGTAACAAACTTTACTCTTAACCTTAATCTTAACCTTAGGCTAACGATAACCTTAACCTTAACCTTAACCTTATCTTAACCTTAACCTTCCGATAAGCTTAACCTTAACCTTGACTTTACCCTTAAGCTTAACCTTAACCTGACTAAACCCATAACCTTAAGGTTAATGTTAAGCTAAGGTTAAGGTCAAGGTTAAGGTTAAGGTTAAGGTCAAGGTTAAGGGTAAAGTTAAGGTCAAGGTTAGGGTTAGGCTATAGTTAAGCTTAAGGTTAGGTTAAGGGTAAATTCAAGGTTAAGGTTAGGTCAAGGTTAAGGGTAAGGTTAGGGTTAAGGTTAGGGTATGGTTAATATTAGGTTAAGGGTAAGGTTAAGGGTAAGGATAAGGTTAAGGGAAAATTCAAGGCTAAGGTTACATTAAGGGTAAAGTCAAGGTTAAGGTTAGGGTTAGGTTATAGTTAAGGTCAAGGTTAAGGTTATGGTTATGGGAAGGTTAAGGTTAAGGTTAAGGGTTTGGTTAAGGTTAAGGTTGGGTTATATTTAAGGTCAAGTTTAAGGTTAGGTTAACCTTAACCTTAACCTTATCCTTAACCTTCTCCTAACCCTAACCTTAACCTTAACGTAAACCTTAACTCTAACCTTAACCTTGACTTTACCCTTAACTTTAACCTTAACCATAACCTAACCTTAACCTTGACCTTAACCATAAACTAAACCTAACCTTAACCAAACCCTTAACCTTACCCTTAATCTTAACCTTCTCATAACCATAACCTTAACCTTAACCTTGACCCTTAACCTTTACCTTACCAAGTTTAGGGTTAGGTTATAGTTAAGGTCAAGGTTAGGTTAAGGATAAGGTTAGGTAAAGGTGAAGGTTAGGTTAAGGTTAAGGTAAGGTTAAGGGTGAAGGTTAAGTTTAAAGTCAAGTTTAAGGCTAAGGTTAGGTTAAGTTTAAGGTTAAGTTAAGGTAAGGTTAAGGTTAAGGTTAATGTTATGGGAAGGTTAAGGTTAAGGTTAATGGGGTAAGGTTAAGGTTAAAGTTAAGGGTAAGGTCAATGTCAAGGTTAACGTTAAGGTTATGGTTATGGGAAGGTTAAGGTTAAGGTTAAGGTTAGTTTAAGGATAAGGTTAGGTAAAGGTTACGGGTTTTGTCAGGTTAAGGTTAAGGTTAATGTTAAGGTTAAGTTAACCTTAACCCTTAACATTACCCTAACCTTACCCTAACCTTAACCTTAACTGGATTAAACCCGTAACCTTGACCAAACACCTGACCTTCACCTTAACCTTAACCTTAACCTTAATCTTAATCTTAATTATAACCTGACCTTAACCTTGAACAAACCCTTAACCTTAATATTAACTTTAACCTTAACCTTCCCCTGACCTTATCCCTAACCTTAACACTAACCTTAACCTTAACTTTACCCTTAACCTAACCTTAACCTTAACTTTACCCTTAACCTAATCTTAACCTTAACTTAACCTTACCCTTACCCTTAACCTAGACCTAGACCTTAACCTTAACCTTAACTATATCCTAACCCTAACCTTCAACAAACCCTTAACCTTATCCTTATCTTAGCCTTTATCTAACCTTAACCTTAACCTTACCCTTAACTAAACCCGTAACACCTAACCCTAACCTTGACCAAACCCTTAACCTTAACCTTAACTTTACCCTTAACCTAATCTTAACCTTAACTTAACCTTAACCTTGACTTTACCCTTAACCTAACCTTAACCTTGACCTTAACTATAACCTAACCCTAACCTTGACCAAACCTTAAATTTAACCTTAACTTTACCTTACCCTTAACCATAACCTTTACCTTAAATTTACCTTACCCTTAACCTAACCTTAACCTTGACCTTAACTATAACCTAACCATAACCTTGACCAAACCCTTAACCTTAACCTTACCCTTAACCTTAACTTAACCTAAAGTAACCTTAACCTTCACTATAACCTAACCTTAACCTTGATCTTAACTATAACCTGACCCTAACCTTGTCTAAACCCTTAACCTTAACCTTAAACTGACCCCCTTAACCTAACCTTAACCTACCCCTAATCTTAACCTTAACCTTAACTTAACCTTAACCTTAACATAACCTTAACCTTAACCTTGCCTTAACCTTAACCTTAACATTAACCTTAACCTTGACTTTACCCTTAACCTAACTTTAGGGTTTGGTCAAGGTTAGGGTTTGGTTATAGTTAGAGTTAAGGTTAAGGTCAAGGTTAAGGTTAAGGTAAGGTTAAGGTTAAGGTTAAGGTTAAGGTTAAGTTTAGGGTAATGTTAAGGTCAAGGTTAAGGTTAGGTTAAGGGTAAGATAAGGTTAAGGTTAGGGTAAAGTTTAGGGTAAGGTTAAGGTTAAGGTTAATGTTAAGGGTTTGGTCAAGGTTAGGGTTAAGTTATAGTTAAGGCCAAGGTTAAGGTTATGTTATAGTGAAGGTTAAGGATCAGGTCAAGGTTAAGGTTAAATTAGGGTAAAGGTTCAGGTTAAGGTTAACGTTACGGTTAGGTTATAGTGAAGGTTAAGGTTAAGACCCGTAACCGTAACCTTAACCTTAACCTTGAATTTACCGTTAACCTAACCTTAACGTTAACCTTAACCTTAACCTTATCTTAACCTTAACCTAACCTTAACCTTAACCTTAACCTAACTATAACCTTACCCTTAACCTTAGCGTTGACCTTAACCTTTACCAAACCCTTAACCTTACCCTTAAGCTTACTCTTAACCTTCACCTTAACCTAACCTTAACCTTAACCTTACCCTAACCTTACCCTAACCTTAACCTTAACTTTACCCACAACCTAACCTTAACCTTAACCTAACCTTTACCTTATCTTAACCTTAACTATAACCTAACCCTAACCTTGACCAAACCTTAACCTTAACCATAACTTCACCCTTAACATAACCTTAACCTTAACCTTAACCTTCAATTTACCCTTAACTTAACATTAATCTTCACTATAACCAAACCCTAACCTTGAACAAACCCTTAACCTTAACATTAACCTTACCCTTAAACTTGACCTTAACCTTAACTTTAAATATAACCAAACCCTAACCTTGACCAAACCCTTAACATTAACCTTAACATAACCTTAACCTTAACCTTAACATTAACCTTGACTTTACCCTTAACGTAAACTTAACCTTGACTTTACCCTTAACCTTATCCTTACCCTTAACCTAATATTAACCTTACCCTAACCTTACCATTAACCTAACCTTAACTTTAACTTTACCCTTAACCTAACCTTAACCTTACTATAACCTAACCCTAACCTTGACCTTAACTTTACCCTTAACCTTGAACTTAACCTTAACCTTGACCTTGACCTTGACCTTAGCCTAACCTTAACCTTAAGGTTATGGATTTATTCAGGTTAAGCTTAAGCTTAAGGGTAAAATCAAGGTTAAGCTTAAGATTAAGGGTAAATTCAAGGTGAATATTAAGGTTATGCGAATGTTAAGGTTAAGATAAGGTTAAGGTTAAGGTTAAGGTTACAGGTTTAGTCAGGTTATGGTTAAGGTTAAGGGTAAGGTTAGGTTAAGGGTAAAGTTAAGGTTAAGGTTAATGTTACCCTAACCTTAACCTTAACTTTACCCATAACCTTAACCTTACCCTTAACCTAACCTTAACCTTGATCTTCACCAAACCCTTAACCTAACCATAACCTTAGCCTAACCTTAACCTTAACCTAACCTTAACCTTAACCTTAACTATAACCTAACTCTAACTTTAACTTTAACCTTAACCTTAACCTTAACCTAACTATAACCTTACCCTTAACCTTAACCTTAACCATAACCTAACTGTTATTATGAATATTTCGTCGAAGTGTACGAAAAAATACCACTTTAGCTATGCATAAGAAATAGCCCTAACATCAAATATGGCTACCAATATCTTCAAATCTGCAATTAGTTGATCAAGACAAATGCTGTACAAATCCAGATCTATTCATAAAAAGACATTAAGCAATGAAAATAAGGTCTTGCTACATGCATCCAATAGGAAAGACCAGAAAAATATTTTTGAAAGACTTTTTATATTAAGGGCACCTGAGAGGAAAACAAGAAAGGTGTTTCCAATTCTCCTCAATGGGATGGGTTCTTGAAAGTCCTCAGCGCTTCAGATCTAGCATTTCTCTCTCTTGTTGGTGTAGAAAACCTAGACAAACATAGAACTTAAAGGGAGCTCACAAAGAAAATAATGGAGAATGTGACAATGATAATGGCTCAAAGTCAGACCAAGAGCATAGATCTAGAGTGATCTAATAAGCAACCAAAGGTGGTGACAAATGAATGGGAAAACTCTTCTATTTATAAAAAAATATTAGGTCATTCTAGATCTTGGTGCATGATTAAAATAATATTAACCAAATCTAGATCCACCTTTTATGGAATATTTTATTATATTTGTTGGAGGGAAAAGGCATTTGACTTGGGTCAAATCCCTTTATTTGTAAATAATAAATAAATAAATGATTTATTTATTATTTTAAGGAAGTGGTTGAATGATAATTAAATAAATAATGATTTATTTAATTATTATAAATGATTTAGTCATATTTAACAAGGAATTTCATTTCAATATGATTTAAATAATTATTCCTAGAAAATAATAAGATAAATAAAGATTTGTCTAATTAATTTCCTTGTTTTGGGTTAAACATGACTAGGAATAATAATTAAATAATTGTTTAATTAATTATTCCATGAGGAAAATCAATCAAATATAGTTTTGTTTAATATTTCCCTTTGGAGTTTCCTGTTTAGACCATAAACAACCCAATAAATGTGTTTTATTAAGTTATTTTACATAGTGAAATCAATTTTACTTAGGGTAAAATTGGTCTTACATGGTGTACTTGGGTCCATCTAATGATAATAGGTTAGATGACTAAAAAATGGTGTAACAGATTTCCCCCCAGCGTGCGAGTGTTAGGAGAAAATCGTTTGACCGAAGTACGTTGTAAGAACTCAGTCACTAGACATCAAAAGGGAATTCAGAGAGAGAAATGTAAGGTAGCCTAATGTGCTGAAGAACTAGACCCTGAGGAGATGAGACTTACAGGTGAAACAAGTCTCATTTTATGAGAGGGTACATGTGCTAGAGGCGGTGGGAGAGGCATACCTATGCCCGCCGAGACAAAGTACAAAAGAATAGTGTGTCCAGTAAATAAGGGAACGAATTATAAATTACATGCTGGCATAAATATGAGCCAGATAAAAGATATAATGATGAATCCCACATACATGATATGCCTGGGATAACAACCAGGACTTATACAATAATATCTGAGTACATGAGATACAAACACAACCCAAATTCCCCCTATCAACGGGTAAGGGCTCGCAAAATCTGACTGATACATGCAAATCAAAGAGGTGCTGCAAGCAGCTAAGGCCGACATCATCAAATGTATGGATATGCATCGAAGGCTGCGAAGCAGAGGTCATCTGGGCATGTGGGGGGCTACCTGCAGGGCCACCCCCTCATGAGGGTTGAGACATCTCACACATACCCGGGAGTCATAGAGAACATTTTTCACATCACTGGACCATCAAGTATACAAATATTGATCATGCTGAAAAGGATCTGAAGGTGAGAAACAACCAAGTCAAAGGGAAATAAGTAGTCCCTTTGCCTGATCTGGGGCGTCGAACAAGAGTGGAAGCTGGAACCAAGGTACACCACCCTCTAGACTTGTCTTTTGAAATGAATGAGCTGATGTCGACAGAAGGAGTTCCGCCATAGGTGAGGAAATAAGGAATCCTCACCTAAGGCACGAGAGAAAATAGTAGAGCGATTGACAGAATGACACCAATGATGATGATGAAATTGGGGGTACTAAGTAGCGAATGGAAGACTTCCCTTGTTAAAGCATAAAGGGCATGTATGACCTGTCAGTGTCTGACACAATATCATGAGGGATAGGGGACAGTGGGACTGAAGGCCATAATGTGCGACACGAGAGAGGGACCGATCAATGAAGGATGGAGGACTATAGCGGGATACAAACAGACTCGGGATAGATTCCATGAATGCGATGATGACTCAACTCGGATGCTCTAAACAAGGGCGACTCGATGGTGCTACCACACAGTAAAGGTACAATGGGGGACCATAAAAAATGAGTACCAGAGGGTATCTCATGAAGAAAATCAACATGAACAAGGAAAAGTAAGGAGGCAAAGTGGTGCCCCAAGTACAAGTGTTGTATGTGAGGAAATCTGATTTAGAGGAGAGGTGAATAGACCCGTCATGGACAAAATATGTCCTGGTGAAGTATCAAATCGCTAAAAACTAACAGGTACCCAGAGCTCATGAACAGGCCAGGTCGCACTTTTTGGGGTCTGTTCTACGACCTGGGTAGCAGGTACTGGGCAGAAAACTGCGACCTATCCCAGGAAATGACCTGAAAAGTGCGACCTATCAGAGAAAGGGGGTTTCAGTGCTGTTTTTGGTTGAGATATGGGATTTTTATGGTTGAGGGGCATAGATGCCCCCAAGCATGATGTGGTCATGGCAAAATGTATTTAGAAAAAGTGGAATCTAAACACATTTTAATGATGTGGTGCACCATTTTTTTTCGTTATGGTAATGCAATTTGAGAAAGGAAATGGAGGATTAACAATCTCTTGTAGTAAAACATGTATGAATCAAATGGACTTTTAAGTTTCCAAGATTGAATACCTGGTGTCACTATCCCAAAAAGAGGATTTGGAGATAATGAACTGATGCTCTCCTAGAAAACCCATAGGATGGTCAACAACAATGTCTAAGAGACTGGGTTGTTGATGTAAGATGAAGGAATGATAAGGGGTATCATCCCTAGAGTGATCTAAAGTGATATGGGACTCTAGAGGTTCTTCTAAATGTGGAAGAATAATGGTACTAAAGTCGACATGACCAGATATACTAGGAGAGTTGTGGAGAATTGCCTCTCTTGGTCTCTCAAATATGGGTGCCCCCTTACCCAAACATTGGGTGTCAATGTAATGGCCACAAGGTGTATGTGGTTCGAATGCATGGGTTCGATGTAGGGGGGAATAGATAAAGTTAGGGGTGATGATTTCTTCCATAATGTCGTCATTGTGATAGAAGATGGGGTGATTGGTGGAAGAAAGACCACCTGACGTGGCGAAGCTACCTAACTCATCATCATGAGAAGAGAGGGTCACATGCGCATCGTCACAAGGGGTGACAGAAGAGTAAGAAGATAAAGGATCTACTGATGTTGAGCACAGGGTGATCGTTGAACGGAGGTCAAGAGAAACATCAGGGGAAGTCTCCAAGGGGACTTCCATCGAGGGTCTCATGGATGATGATAGATACAAAATGGTGGCAGCAGGCTCTGTCATTTCGACATTGGGACGGGGAATGTCAATGGTAGAGGGTAAATCCTCAAGCTAACCCGAAGCATACTGTTCAAGTATGGGAGAGGCGGATTGATTATGTTCAATCTCGTACTCTCAAACTACCTCTAAAGAGGTGCAGTAATGGATCAGGTGGGGAAAATGGTGGGAATAATGGCCATGGACACCACACAGAGCACAGGGTTTGTTGGTGTGAATAGTATTTGGGTTCTTGGCTGTGGTCAAGGAAGAAACAG
Source organism: Pinus albicaulis (assembly GCA_034641835.2). NCBI lineage: Eukaryota > Viridiplantae > Streptophyta > Pinopsida > Pinales > Pinaceae > Pinus > Pinus albicaulis. Next base: position 514,990,741 of record CM076577.1, on the reverse strand, counting down.
AGGTTTCAAGGACCGTAGACTCAGGGAACACGAATTTAACCATGGGTTTAATACGAGGCAATTCGGGACAAGTGTGGGTGGCATGACCGATGACATCACACAAGGCACAAGGCTTTATGGGTGGAGGAGGGGCAGGGTCAGCTGGGGTGGCCATGTCTTTGGATGCCCCCTTGCGATCTTTGCCTTTCTTTCCCAAAGCTGTCACAACAGGAGAAGGGTCATGTTGAGGTGCTGGTGGCGCTGTAGCAATGAAAGAAGTTATGGGAACCGGTTGAACTGGTGTCAAAGAAAGATAAGGTTTGGGGTGACTAGGCGAGGTAGCGGCTGGAGGGCCAAGGTACCAGACGGGTATACCAAAGGTCAAATTGGGGAGGGAGAGGGTGGCCATGATGGGAACTGAATAAACTCTTGGAGGGGGGGCAAGGAGAGGTATCTGACCAGCGGGGTAATGGCCAAGAGCGACGACTCCAAGATGGTTGAGACCTGGTGGAACCGACCCAGGAGGATAGAGGGGCTCATGGGTACCAGCTGTAGGAGAAGGGCCAGAAGGAAGAGGTCTGGTTGGCTGAGGCGAAGGGCTAGGAGCAAGTTGGGGCAAGTGAGGTTGAGGTTGAGGTTGCTGACTAGCTGAAGCGGGCCGCTTAAGGTCAGCTCGAGACGATTGCATCATGCAAATGTTCGCTACGCTGGGATTAGAGATAGGAGGAGGACGAAGACCAGGGAAGGTTCCAAGTAATGAGGAGTCTTTGTAGACACCGGGAGAGACACTGGTCAAAGAATTGACAGTTTTCTTATTGGCTACAGAAGAGATGGTCGACTCAAGGGAGGTCTGAGATTTTGGCTCATGATATGTCAACTGGTCAATGGTGACTATCTTTCCATTATGAGGGAAAAACATCTTGCGGTGGACTGCGGATGGGAAAGTAGACATGGCATAAGTATAGTTATGCCCTAAAAGAATGTTATAATCTAGAGGGGCGTCGATGAATTCAACGTCAACGCAAACCGTCTTACCAGCAAGAGTGATGGGAAAATTACGGAATAGGCCAATGGGCTGGGAGGCGTGGCCATCCCACGCACGAAGGGTGATGATGGAAGGGGCGAATTCAAGAGATCTGAGTTGTTTCCAAACCGAAGCGGACATCACACAGGTAGATGCCCCCCATCAATGATACACCAAGAAACGTTAGCATTCCGTATTTTGATGGGGATTTGGAAAGCTACGGAAGTAGGAAGGGGAGGATGGTTTGATTGACGGGCGTCAAAAATAATCAATTGGTCATCAGCAGGATCTACAGCGCCCATGGCGGATAGTAGAGCCTTCCATTGAGAAGGACATGACTGGAGGAGTTCCAGTGTTGAAATGGCAGTAGGAGACTGTGCCAAATCATCTACTATGCTATACGAATGAGAAGCTCAACCATAAGCAGCATTTCAATGTAACAGTCCCTTAGGAATCTTGTTATGAACCTCAACTTTGGGCTGAGGGATATGCAAGGGACCATTGGATGTTGAAAGAGGCTCGATAGAACCTGAAGAAGATGACTCTGGGGCAGACGGAGCAGGAGGCTTGGGGTACTGACGAGACATATTTTGAAGGTTAAGGTCGATGGTTAGAGGTTGATCTGAGTTCATCATGAGGAGCTAGTAATTGAAGGAACCAGACGGGAAAGGTTGGGTGGGTACTGGTCTGTGAGGTGGTTGGGTAGCCATGAATCCTTGCTGAGGGAAAGGATAGGTAAACATAGCCGATTGAGTAATGGCCTCATTGGGTGGAGTAGTATGGGAGGCATGTTGTCATAGCAATTTGGCTTGAGACTCCAACATCTGCCGCATCTGTGGTAAAAGGGGACAATTGTGAGTGTAATGACCAGAAAAAATGCAACACAAACAAGGCTTATTTGTATGAATAGGCCTATTCGGCTTGGGCTGAGTGCCCTGTTGTTGGTTAGTAGTGTTAGAGGCAATACCTTGAGGATTAGGTCCACGAGTACCAGGGGAAGATTGATTTTGAGTGCCTTTCCTCTTCCTTTGAGAAAAAGGAGGATTAGTCACGCCCTACTGTGCAAATACTTGCCCCGGAGGGGGTGGTAGTTGCTGTTACTGGGGTTGAGAAGGAAAGGGAGGTGGAGGTGAAAATGGTGGAGGAATTGGGGCACCAGGTTGTGGATAAGGATAATGGTTAGGTTGGGCAACATTGAGGTAAGCAGGAGGTTGGGAAAAAGGATGAGGCATGCCGTATCTTGGATACATGCTACCTGGAGGGGGAAAATTGTTGGAGGTGCTGGCCTCTCCCAAAGGGAGACCATATCCTATAGGAGGTGGAGCGTATGGATGAGGAAAAGCTCCATTACTGCTAGCGTGAGGCCCTGGACCAGACACAGTGAAGGTGACAGGGGGCGAACTAGAAGTAAAAGGAGAACCCAATGAATCAGAAGAGTAGTCGGAGTGCGAAATCGGAGGAGGACTAAATCAACGACGGCGGGAAGGAGTATGTCGACCAACCAAAAACTAAGGATGAAGGCCAAGAATTCTCCAGGATATATGCCTTGGGGGCGCAATGATGATGGCACAAAGGGAAGACGAATGACCAACATGGGCAGGGAGGTGCAGAATCAAGTGATTACAATGTCGAAACAAGGGCAGAAAGGTGCAGTGTCAATTGATTTTAAAGTCTTTTCCTGGCATTGTTAACCAGGCTCTTCTTCACTTAGGGTCAGTGTGTGGCATGTGTTAAGTTTAATGTTTAAACCCAGATGTTTTGAGGGTAAAAGAAAAAGTGTTTTGCGTAACTGAAAATAAATCTACAGAGAACAGTATATAATGCTGAAATAACATAAAATTAACAGCTAACAATGCATTGATCTAACCCAATAAGGTGGGTCTCCGAAAAATATTCTAAAAGAGGGAAAAAATCTATTCAAAACACACTAAAAAAGAGCCATTAGATCTAAGGTCGGGAGGGACAGGGATCTAAAGGAGAAATCTGTTGAAAAGAGGTGTAGAAAACAGCAAAAAGGTAGAGGCAAGGTTGCTGCAAAAAAAGAGGAAATCAGCTAAAGGTAGAAGGGACAAGGAGGTGACCCTAGAGGCAAACCCAAACAAAACTATATGAGGTGATTTGAAAGGGAGAAGAGTTGATCAAAAAGAGATCTGAAAGTGAGGTATCAGATCTGAAAAGAAAAAGGCTGAAACTCTGAAAATTCAAACGTCTGAAACACCTAAAACTCTTCAACAAAAAGTGGAGTTTACTAAAGCCCTAAGGGGCTATATTCCCACTTAGATGAGTAAAATAGATCAGAAACAGGTCTAAACGAGCTGAGACAAAGGCTGGAAAACCCTGACAGAAGCTTCATACAAACCCAGAAAAATTGCTGAAAAATTGCAGAAAAAAGGGCAGGTCGCAGGTTCTAACCTGTTTTTTGTCTAGGTCACAGATTTTAGGCTCAAAAGTGCACCCTGCAGTCCAAGTCGCAGGTTCTGGGCCAAAAAGTGCAACCTGCATCTTCGGGTGTCTCGGCGAAAGATTTCAGAAAAAGTTGTCATCTCAGTTGCGACTGATGTCTGTTACTTGCGCAATAGGGCCAGAAACGCACGGAAGTTATAAATTTTAATGTTTGAGGGTTTTATAGTTAGAAAACGACATAAAAATAGAAAAAACAAAAAGCTGAAAAGAAACCTTAGGGCCTGAAGCAGCTGGATATCCAAGAATAGGAAAAACGACAATGGTCATAATTGAAAAACTTGTGTGGAGTCGCCAATTGTTAGCATGAATCTTTTGTTGAAGTGTATGAAAAAATACCACTTTAGCTATGCATAACAAATAGCCCTAACATCAAATATGGCTGCCAATATCTTCAAATGTGCGGTTATTTGATCAAGACAAATGCTGCACAAATCCAGATCTATGCATAAAAGGACATTAAGCAGTGAAAATAAGGTTTTCCTCCATGCATCCAATAGACAAGACAAGAACAATATTTTTGAAAGAATTTTTATATTAAGGGCACCTGAGAGGAAAACAAGAAAGGTGTTTCCAATTCGCCTCAATGGGATGGGTTCTTGAAAGTCCTCAGCGCTTCAAATCTAGCATTTCTCTCTCTTGTTGGTGTAGAAAACCTAGACAAACATAGAACTCAAAGGGAGCTCACAAAGCAAATAATGGATAATGTGACAATGATAATGGCTCAAAGTTAGACCAAGAGCATAGATCTAGAGTGATCTAATAAGCAACGAAAGGTGGTGACAAATGAATGGGAAAACTCTTCTATTTATAACAAAATATTAGGTCATTCTAGATCTTGGTGCATGATTAAAATAATATTAACCAAATCTATATCCACCTTTTATGGAATATTTTATTATATTTGTTGGAGGGAAAAGGCATTTGACTCGGGTCAAATCCCTTTATTTGTAAATAATAAATAAATAAATGATTTATTTATTATTTTAAGGAAGTGGTTGAATGATAATTAAATAAATAATGATTTATTTAATTATTATAAATGATTTAGTCATATTTAACAAGGAATTTCATTTCAATATGATTTAAATAATTATTCCTAGAAAATAATAAGATAAATAAAGATTTATCTAATTAATTTCCTTGTTTTGGGTTAAACGTGACTAGGAATAATAATTAAATAATTGTTTAATTAATTGTTCCATGAGGAAAATAAAAAAAATATAGATTTTTTTAATATTTCCCTTTGGGGTTTCCTGTTTATACCATAAACAACCTATTAAATGTGTTTTATTAAGTTATTTTACATAGTGAAAGAAATTTTACTGAGGGTAAAATTGGTCTTACATGGTGTACTTGGGTCCATCTAATGATAATAGGTTAGATGACCAAAAAATGGTGTAATACTTACCCTAACCTTAACTTTACCCTTAACCTAACCTTAACCTTAACCTTATCTTAACCTTAACCTAACCTTAACCTTGAATTTACCCTTAACGCAACCTTAACCTTAACCTTAACCGTTAACCTAACCTTAACCTTAAACTTAACCTGACTAAACCCTTAATGTTAGGGTAAAGTTAAAATTAAGGTTAAGGTCAAGGTCAAGGTTAAGGTTATGTTATGTTAAGGTAAGGTTAAAGTTAGGCTAAGGTTAAGGTTAAGGTTAAGGTTATGTTAGGTTAAGGTAAGGTTAAAGTTATGTTAAGGTTAACGTTAAGGTTAAGGTTAGGTTAAGGTTAAGGGGGTAAGCCTTTGTTAGGTCCCTATATTACTATTATAGTCCCTTATTGTTGTTAGTGTAACCCCCTTATTGTTATTATTGTACCCCTGTAACCTCCATATTGTTATTATTGTGCCCTTAAATTATTATTGTTAGGTCAATTAGGATTACATTGTGGCCCATGGACTCCTATATATAGAAAGGAGGTTTTGTAATGTGTATCATCCAATAATTTTTCATTAATGTAATGTATTAGATGTTTTCCCTTCAAAGTGGCTTATTTCTAAGGCATTGATATCTCTTTTCTTCTATTTTTGGAGCTGGTTTCACAATATTTGGTATCATAGCTTTGGATTCTAGGGTTTCGCTACTCCAAACAAGTCATCGTGGAATTTTTGCTATAATTTTTTTTCTACGAAGTTTCAGAAGCTAAAATTTTTAGAGTGCAAAGCCAAAATCCTGAGGAACATTGTCAAAAAAATTTAGAGCTTGCTTCCCAATATTTTTGGAGATATGAACTATGGAAGTTAAGTCTTTTTGTAGGCTCCTCAATTTAATCCAAATAGGTCATCGTGGAATTTGCGCCATACCTTTCATTATACGAAGTTTCAGAATCTTAAATTGTTAGCGTGCGAACTTGAAATACTGAGGAAATTTTTCAAACAATTTCAGAGCTTGGTTCACAATATTTTCAGAGATATGATCTGTGGAAGGTAGTGCTTTTTTAGGCTCCTAAATTACATCTCAAAGAGGTGATCATGGGAATATCTTCACGAGTCTCTCTCTGAGCATCGTATTGGATTGCTGTAAAAGGTGGTCACAAGTACACAGACTTTAGTTTATTTTCTATCAATTTCAGAGCTAAAAAAGGAAACAATGACACGTGGCAAGTCGTACAAGTTTGCTCTACTGAACCAATCCATAATTAGGTCATTGTGGTAGATTGGACATAACTTTTCCTTGGAGAATCCAAATCAAGTCAAACCTGTGGTATTTGAAAGATAATTCAAAAGGCTACATAGCTCCAAATTTTAGATATTTAAGAGCCTCAATCACAGAGATAATCCAATTTCAAAGCAAGCTCCTCAAAAGCAAGAAAAATGTGTGTATTGTTTTCTGAATTGCATAAGTCTTGTTTGAAGAATCAATTTGAATTGATTCCAAGGGCATATTGTAGAACATATATCATTATTGGGTTCTAAAAAATGCCCCATAAAAATAATTCAACACCCATTAAGCCTTCAGAAGGCTCTACTATGACTCATGAAGATGAAGAATTGCAACATGATCTATCAAAATTACAAGAGAAAGTGCACCAAATTTCGCTCTCGCAAAGAGCAGTAAAAAATGAAATGGAAGTTTTGAAGAAAGGTGTGGAAGCAATGATGGATGATGTGAAGAATAACATGGATGGTTTGAAGAATAATATGGATGGTTTGAGGAAAAGCGTGGAATCTAAGATAGATGGCATGGAAGCTGGCATGGAATCTAAGATGGATGACATGGAAGCTAAAATGGAAATTATGAAGAATGATCTAAAAGCAGACATGGAAGGTTTGACAAAGTTGATACAAGAAATGTTTCCTAATGGTGAAAATATAGTAGAGGAAACTCATGATGAGAAAAAAATAAATGTTAATTGTGATTTCATAAACTATAATGTTTGCGATAAGAACCACCATATTCTAAAAATGGATATGAGGAAGTTTGATGGAAAGGATCCTGTAACATGGATACTACAGATGGAGAAATATTTTGATCTCCATAATGTACAAAACACACAAAAGGTACGCATTGCAACTTTACATTTAGAAAAAAATACATTTGTATGGTATCGATGGCTTTGCTCCCGTAAAAAAATTGTCACTTGGTAAATTTTTACGGAGGAAATTATAGCACATTATGAGGATACAGAGAGCAACACCTTCTTTAGCCAATTGATAAATCTCAAACAAAAGGGTTTAATGGGGCAACACATTGAGGACTTCCAAAAATTGAATATAAGGGTAACCGATATTCCAGAGGAACATAGGATTGATCTCTTCATAGGAACTTTAAAAGATAACATCCAACATGAAGTTCGCATTTTGGAACCTGATTCATTGAAGAAGGCATTCAGGTTGGCAAGAAAAAATGAATGTAAAATTATGGCAACGAGGAAGCCTACCACTCACTTCTATAAAGAAGGAAGTGTTGCTACGCCTAGATTTCCACAACCTACAAGGTTGAAACCACAAAAATTGGAAGAAAAAAGAGAAAAAGGGTTTTGCTACAGTTGTGATAGCAAATACACTAAAGGCCATAAGTGTTCTGAGAAGAAATTATTTTACATAGATTGTGAAAAGGAAGAAGAAAATGAAAAAGAAGAGGATATACACTAGGAACCAGCCCTAGAAGAGGAAGAAATGAGTCCGACCATATCATGTAATGCATTGGTAGGAATTACCACTCCTCAAACTCTTAAGATGGAAGGACATATCAAGAAGAAAAGGGTAATAGTGTTGATTGATTCAGGTAGCACCCATAATTTTATTCACTGTAAGGTAGCCAAGGAATTGAATTGTTTCCTATACCCAACACCTGAATGTCAAGAGATGGTTACAAATGGAGGAACTATAATTTTCTCTGGAAAATTCCATAATATCAAGCTAACCATGGGGTAATATGTATTTAATAGTCCAATGCTTTCCATTCCTATGGGAGGTGCTAATGTTGTACTAGGAGTACAATGGTTACAATCTTTGGGTAAGGTAGCTTTTAATTTTCAAGAAATTTTCTTGAAATTGTTTTTAGAAGGAAAGGAAGTCGAATTACGGGGTATTGCAAGGAAGATAGGAAAGATAATAAGTTATAATGTCATGACAAAGCTTCCGAAGAAAGAACAAAGATGAATAATTGCACAGTTATGCTCAGTATAAGTTCCAACATCAAAATCATCTATTTCTGCAGATCTCCAACAAGTATTGGACAATCATTCCAAGGTGTTTGAAAATTCCAAAGGACTCCCACCTATTCGTAATCATGATCATGCCATTCATTTGATTCTAGGAAGTGTTCCTCCAAACATCAGGCCTTATTGATATCCTTATGTCCAAAAGAGCAAAATTGAATGTATGATTGCAGAAATGTTAGAGGCGGGTATAATTCAAACTAGCCAAATTTCTTTCTCTCCTCATGTAGTATTGGTACACAAGAAGGATGGATCATGGCGCATGTGTCTGGATTATAGGGAGCTCAATAAGCTCTCCATTAAAGATAAATTTTGCATTCCTATGATTGATGAATTATTGGATGAATTACATGGAGAAATTTATTTTACCAAGTTGGATATTCATTTAAAATATCATTGAATTCGAATGAAGACTAAAGATATTCCAAAAACAACATTTCGAACTCATGAGGGTAATTATGAATTTTTGGTCATGCCTTTTGGCCTTACCAATGCACCTTCTACATTTCAAGGTGTTAGCCACCTATGAATTTTTTTGCAAGCAAACAGGTGGCTAAATTGTTTCCATGAGCCTTCAAGAGATACATTTCCTATGAAAATCTCTCATCCTTGAAGCCTTGGTGTGACCTTTACCTTGAAAATATCCTCACTGTCTATAAAAAAATTATGCTTATAAAGGCCTTGATTTGCCCCTTGTATCTCTACCAAATTCCCCATTTTAACCCCTTTTTTCCCTTTGCAAAGTTCCCCCTTATAACTCCATAATCCTTCCTAAGTATTCCAAACCATCCATTTCATCCTTTAAAAAACCAAGTGAAATCCCTTCATTTTATTTTAGAACCCCTTTTTTCCCCTACCAAAACCCTTGCTCAGCCTTGAAAACCCTGTTTTTTGGCTAAAAATTCCCATATTTTACCATATGACAGGATTAGCCCCTTTTCGGCCAGCCCCACCCACTTCCCCTCCATAAGCCCAAGCGCTAAGACCAAGCGCTTAGTCGAAGAGCGCTAATCGCATCGGAGGATATGTTGGAGCGCTTATTCTCTTTACAAAACAAAATCTCTGATGTGATAGTGTAATTGTTCTATTGGTCTCAAGAGGGATCTCCGTTGTTGATCTTAATAGATCCAACGGCATGCACCCATTCCATCCCGCCGTAAAACACCCCTATGTTACCTCCCGATGAAGATCTCCATTGTTCACCTTAAATCAATCGGATGGCCAGTGCATCGTCGGAGCTTTCTATCCCGCCAGTCGCAAACCCTTCTCATCCTCGATTGCGATCTCCTGATGCAATCCTGTCCATTGAATCCACAAGTACCAATGGCCAAGATTCAATCTCACCTCTGCCCCGTGTCCCCCGATTGGCCTCCTCTGATCCAATCGCAGCCGTCGATCCCCCGCAAATCTGACAGTCCAGACATAATCGCTTCATCACCCATCGGAGTTGTGGCCCTTCCATTGCTCCCCTCTGATTAGATCGTAGCCGTTCATCCCTCTTGATCTAACAGCTCAGATTATTCCCACCCACTAACCATTTCCTTCGCCTTTTTTTTCTATATCCAGATCCCGACCGTCCATCGCTTAGATTAGACGGCCCACAATTAAACCATCTTTGATCGGCACACACTTTAACCGACCATGCATCTCCTCAGATCGTGCTCCGTCTCACACCATCCAATCTGCCCACTCCTAATCTAACGGTCATTAGTAATATTGCCCAGTTCAGCCATCCGAAGCTTAACATTTCAATTTCACGCGGTATGGGCGGTTTTATGGAGCCACGTGTCAACTGAAGACCCATATCACGTTGAAAAAGTGAAAACCACTCTCCTCCCTTTTCACCACGAAACCAGCAGTTTTGTTCCCAGAACCACTTCCCCATTTCCAAGCCTGAAAGTCCATTGACAAATCCTGACCATTGATCTATTCATATCAACGACTCTCAGTTCATCTCGCATTCCCTTCACAATTTATCGTCGCACGACCCAGCATTGCATCAGATCATCACAACCGTCGATCTCCTCTTGATATCTGAAGGTCCTAATCAAATCGCCCTCTACCCATTGACCGGGTCCCACCATTTCAGTCCATTTCATATGATTTTGTTGCATTTTCGTTGCATTCCCCGTGTATTGCATTCCAAGGTCCAAACCTTTTATTTTTCATTAAATTGTATCATTCTGCCAACATTGGAACGTTGATGTTTTATAATATAGTTTATTTCATTTTTCTCCAACTTACCAAAGTCATTTCATTAATTAATCTCCACTGTCGATCATCGTCTCTGAATCTGATTGAATGGTCCACAGTGATTCCTTCACCAAACCTCCATCGACTGCATTTTTCACCGTCCCACAGCATTTTTCAGGCGTCTTTCACCACACCCACCGTTTCATCCATGTTGCACTGCCATCATCACAGCATTCCACTGCATACATCCTCCCATGCATAGATTTCTTAACAAATTGGTGTGTTTTGAAGGATACAAGTGGTGTGAACTGCCATGGTTCACAGTCACTGTTATAGTGACACAAGAACGGAGAGAAGGTTATTTTCTGAGCCTGATATTGCAAAGGAAATATTCGGGAAGGTGTCTACAGGAAAATTTTCATTAAAGTACAGTGTTTGACTTTGTTAAACCTCTCCAGTGTCATTAAAGCTAAATTTTCATAGACAGAGACAGTCGACGAAGCGGCAAAGAGTATCAGTGGATAATTAGAGAGTTTAATGCCTATAATTGAAGATTTTAAGCTCTGATTCAATGTTTAAAGGGAAAACTGTACCAGATTGAAGACCTCATGATTGTCACAGAGGGCCTAATGAGGCCTAATGCACAGAGAAAAATATCATTAGTGTTTCACATCTGTATGAGTTTCCTCCCAAGAAAGGACACAGTACCCATACTATTTTTATTCTCCATTATTTCCCTGAAAATATTTCCACCCTAACAGCAGTCCTGATGCTACCAGAGCATTTTTTACAAAGTATGGCAGACCCTGAAGTCATTTATCTTCCTTTTGTTTATCCACCAGAGTACTATAAGTACAGCAGCGAAAGTACATCAAGAACATACCTGGAGTAAATTTCAACCTGTCGAAGACCACTCTTTCATCCAAAGAGTACTGAAGATTAATGCTCAGATATTAAAACAAAATGGGTTTCAAACCTCTTCTGTTGCCTCTATTTTAATGTTTCAATATTTAGTGTTTAATCTACCCCCTATGCCTTTCTTTCAGCTATAAAACTCATGAAGAAACTCATTTTAAGGGTTGTTGATCGGATATCTATGAATTGTAAGTTGTTTCTCTTAAGATATAGTTCTCTGTGTAAAGTTGTAAGATATGCTGAGGAAGATGTTTTCAAACTGAATATCAAGTTGTTGGCAATGTTTTACATGACTAGTGTTTCTCTTTAATATGACAAGCACGTTTCTTTGGATCCTGATTTAAAGCAGCGGTGATGTTTTTCTATCTCTGTCTTTGTTTCCCTCTGTAATTCATCATATTTCATTTCTTCTGGTATGCATCAGAAATCTCGCATAGTATTTACCCTTGCATGGTACCCTATATTTTCGCTCTCCCTACCATTGATGTTTTCTGCTATATGTGTTATCTGAGGATTGATTCAAGCTAATTTAACCAGTGTAGTAGCTAATATTTACCTGCTAGTTGATGTATGAATTAATGAATCCGTCCTCAGATGTTATTGTTGGGTTTTAATTGAAAGAATTGGGATACTGGGGGTTTAGAACGTTGGTGTTGGTCGGCTTAATTGTTGGATTAAACCTCTCAATATTAATTATCAATCCGGGAGTCGTAAACACGAGTTGTACTGCGTATTGGCTCATCTTACTTGTCAGAGTATAAATATATTCCTTATTAATGATGAACTTGGTGCTGAAATGAAACACACATTGGCTCACAAACAAGCAATCTTGAAAATGAAACTCACTGAACTAATTCCTATCGAGAAAAATCCATACTACAATTAAACTACAAGGAAAGACAAATCAATTCTTAATCATGCAATATTCTCGAATTCACAAAATATCCTATGATAGCTTGAAAAACTTGATCTAACTATTCATCTCATTAACTTAGAAACTAATAATTAATCTTGAGATAAGTAAAATACCACATATTACACCTTAAACTAACTAAAACTACTTGTTAAAACAAAGTCAAGATTCTAAAATAACAAAAGAAACAATCCTAACTATTGTTAAAAGACAACTACTTTACTTTATGTAAAATAACACTTAAAAAGATCCTATTAAAAATAGTATTGCAAATAACCTATGATAAATCTTCAAACATTTTAATCTAGATTAAATAAATCAAGCAAACCATATACCTTAATAATGAAAACAAAATCACTCTACCTGCACCTTTAAATTTGTACTTCAAACTTGCTCTCTTAAGGAAATGATTACAAGTCTATAACAAAATAATAAAGAATCTAAAAAGAAATCTAAAACAAAACAACTCTAATTAAAAGAGATCTAAAATAAAACTAATTAAAAAGAAATCTAAAATAAAACTAATTCTAATTGAAATAGATCTAATTATTCAATAAAATCATGCCTAAACAAATATCTAAATCCTACAAACATCCAAAGAAATTAAATAATGCAACAATGACTTAATATTTTTAATAACCAAGCTAACATACTCAAATTTTAAAACATTAAATTCTATTCTAGTTTCATATTTAAAGTCAGAAATTGAAAAAAAAAATAGTGAACTAAGTGCATAATTCTACAAATTAACAATTTAAAACAAAAAAATAACTCTACAAAACAAACAAAAGCAGAATTCTTAAATCTAAGAAGAGTGAGGACTGGACTCCATGTTTAAAAAGAAAATTACAGTGCTTATATAAAAAGAAACGCACACCAAAATTTATTAAATTAAATCAAAACATGAGTCAAATCTTAGTCAATAAATACATCATTGGTCGCTGCTCCATTACAATCCTGGAAATTCAATGTTGGATCTGCATTTCCTTCTGCGCCCTTTATGTATGAGAAACCAATTGATAGACCCATTGCTTCATCTGTGCTCTATCAAATGGATGGATGAACTTATCGATTCTACGCCCTCCAATGTAGTGCGCAGCTAATTCTCAATGCATCGACTCCTCCATTCCACAGCGACTACACAGCTACCCTATTTCGACCTTTAGCTAGCTCTATATCGACTTTCAGCTACCCTATCTGCACACATCGCCCTCCTATATTCTACGCAGAGTTTACAAATCGACCTCCAGCTACTGAATTATTCTCCTACAGCTCCTACATCTATAATCGATCCCCACACATCGACCTCCAGCTACTTCTATATTGACCTCTTTTCATTTCATGGGAACTGATATATATATATATTTTTAATTACAAAACTGGAGCTTCAACAGAGAAAATATTTTGTTTTACAAAAGCCGGAATGAGAGATTGGTTTGAGCAGAATGCCAAATTTGGAAATTTCTCATCTTTTCATGGGATCTTACTGTTGCAGGAAGATGGGTTCGTGGCTTTTGGAAGCAATTCAGATTTTGTGTAGCTGGCAGAGGTATCGTAAGGCAGCTTCAATCTGACATCATCATCCCTTCCTCGATCTCAATGTACCTTCTACGTTTTGTGATGTAGAAACATGCCATTGGATCGAATGAAATTTCTAACGCTCGAGTCTCAGTCTTCTTTCCACATCCAAGCAGCAGCATCTCTGGAACAGGCTGTATGAGACGGAAGATCGAAAAACTCCTGACAACAAATGTGTAAATCCTAAGAGCACCAAGTCAAAAAGTAATCTGGAGTGTTGTGTGTAGCATCTGGTTCAATTTCACAAGGCGTTGAATCAAATTGGATGAATTTTTGTTCCATGGTCTCACTAACCTCCATAATGGCTGCCATGTTCCCACATCGATAGCAGTAGTTTGGAGCACTAAATACTGTAACCACATTTTTTTTTCTTGACACCAACTGTAACCCTCCATAATCAGTTGATGCGCTCTGGAAACCAGACTCAGACCATTAGTGTGATTGAATTGTGCAGCTATATCTTGGCCAAATGTGTATCCAACACCTCTTGGTGAAATCCCCCAACCAGAACGATCATTTGGGTCTGACCAAAGTAGATCACACATAGGCCCTTCATGCGGTACTTCTTGGATATGATCCAACGATCGAATTTTGTCAAGTGTGTCCAGTGATGGAGAGAGTCCACCATGCAAGAAAAAGATCTGGCTTTCAATGAGAGTTGTCAGAGGGAGGTAGTCAAAAAGATATGTGAAATACTTCCATACATTTTCATTCCCATATTTTCTCAAACATTCATCATAAAATCCATACACTTGTGTAATTTTTCGGCTCTCGTGATTCCCCCGTAGAATAGTAATTCCATCCCTATAACGCACTTTCAAAGCAACTAGCAGTGTCACTGTCTCAACAGAATAGTATCCCCGATCTTGAAATACAAAATTGCTGAGGTAGGTATACTCCAAACTCTAGGCACATATCATTTGCAACATAGTCACATGTGGCAAAGCTGCTATTAGCATGCACATTTTCTATCAATTGCTGTCAACCAATCCAAAGTCTCGACCTCAGAGGACCTCGATCTAAAGCAGCCCCATGATCAGCACAATAGTAAATTCTCTTTATATTTTTTCATAGACGTATAGATTTTTGGGAAAACAACATAATCGGAGTAACAATATTCAAAGAAACCCAATAGGTTCACGTTCAGGAGTGGTCTTTAGTGGAATACTCCCCTGACAATAACTCTTCCACGAAGCTGTATTTCGACAAACGGTTTCTGGGTTATAGGAAACATAGTGCTTTGAACACAACCCACGTATCAAAATTTAGAGATTCTGCTCCATTTTGTTGCAAATTTGATATTTTCACCTACTAGAATTCAACTGCCCAGCTGCTGCTTTTATGCATTCGGTGCATTCGCACTCGAATGCATTCCTGCAACCAAGAAGAAATTTATTAAAAACACTCATTAATTAAATAAAAACAAGAATTTATAATTTAATAGCTAAAATTCCTCTAATTAACAACATAATCGATCAATAACGATTAAAAACACCAGGTACAAGTATGTATTTAGTTGATACAAATCATAAAAATTTGGGCAAAAGTGTGGCTCCACATCCCCCCGCGTTGAACTTCTGGCATGTCCTCATGCAAGAAAAACTATAAGATGGTGAAATAAGGTAGGGAAAATGTCAGCAAAGAGTTTAGCTTGATGTTGTAATGCATTTATTAACCCACAACATTATTATTACAACACCAGCTAAAACCATGTGAGATGATAAAACAAGATCAGGTACCGAAAGTAGACATGATGGAGAAAATAGTATCGCATATACCTGTTACCTTGTCCCAAATTTTGTTTTTCCCAAAGTCTTATGATGAAATTAAGTTTACTAAAGAGGTGAAATTTTACAAATACTACCACAGGTTTCATGCACCTTCAATATCAATCTTGTACCTACGTCATTCAGCACATATTTAGAGGAAACTACAATCAATACACATTGTCGGCAACCAACAACTTGTGAGTAGTCATCATTGAGCATTTCATCATTCTGAATACCATGAAAATTAAGTGAGTCTTGATACCAATTAGCAACCTTTTTATTGAACACTCTAAATTATGTTATCATCTGGATTCAAAAATAAATTTCCTCTTAATATAGTACAATGGATTACCTTCACTAAGGGTACCACATCATTCAAAGATTCTTGATTTTTGAAAGATAGAGCTCAAAGCATGATGTTCAAATTGTCTTAAAACTATTGCCCAAGAAAAATGACGAGTCTTAGGGAAAGAGAAGGATAACCAAGAAAATCATAGTATGCAGTTAACTTTAATACCACAGACATGGCCCTGCTCCCCGCAAGTGTCCATAACCTCGACAGGGATGTCTTTTAACCTAGCGAAATGTCAGTATCCCACTTACTAGATATAGATTCATAGTTTGCTTATTTTACTTTTTAGATTAAGGCCACTGTCCTGGCTTGGTAACCAACTGATGGCAGTGCCACTCACAAGAAGTAACATGGATGAACAGGTCGGCTCGTGATGAGACCCCCTGTCTTCCAGCTTTTTGGCTGAAATCCATTACTCTGGCTTGGTGACCAGGAGTAGTAATGTCATGCATGATAGGTCCTATGATCGTGGTAGGTCGGCTCATCACGAGACCTCCTATCCTTCCCTAAATATTTGTAAACTTTGTTTATGATTAACCTTAAAAGTTACTTAATAAGTGGGGAGACAGATCTACTCCTTAAGAGTACAGGATGGCATGAAAAGTTTTTAATGACTAATCATTGCTGGCTAATTCCTCTACCCTAAAGAATTGTTAAAGATATCCCAGAAAATGACTGAAAGATTCTTTGAGTTAAGAATTCTAGTGTTCACATAAATAGATCATTATGATCTTTGCAAGAGTGGTCCACCATAGGGGTTTTCCAATAGTACCTTCTAAGGGAAACTGAAAATATATATCTGAGATGACAACTTATTAGAGCGGTTAATCATGGTTACTTTTTGCAAAATCATGAGGTATTAGAGCGAATTTTACTCAACAAGATTTGTCACAAATGTGCATGTTAACAACTAATGTGGATCAAAGTAGCTTTAACATGAATTATTTAAAATTCAAAACTCTAGTAGCATTGTAACTACTTTATTCATTTATTCTCCTACCCTACATTACCCTAAGAGGCGAAAAGACTCTCGTTTAAGTATAGGAGTACTTCCAATGAAGCCATGTGCGTAACAAAATGCTGATGATACTCACACTTAGTTTTAAAGAATAAACTTCAGGGCATACGAAAGCATGAGAAACCAGTTTCTTTAATTGATATGGTACCAAGATTTTCTGAATTTTGAGGAAATAAGATGGCTTGATGACTGCTTGAAACTAGGATTCAATGGAATCCACATATTTATGATTTTCCAACTGATGAAAATCTTCCACAGTTTGATAGTCACTCTCCTGGAGGCACAAAGAATTTGGTGAAAGAGAAAAGATAAATCCCTCAAGTTCAGGCTCAAATATTTTCTTTTCAAATTTACAAGAATGGTTGAGAGAGATTCTAGGGTTTTGAGTTTCAACAACATTTTTAGAACAAATTCCAATTAGAGATTGCTCCTCCTGTGCTCTTTGAATTATATTTTCCCGAGTTGAATGCTCTGTATTAATGGTGGAAGTTTCCGAATTCATTCCTTTTTCCAACATAGAAGGTGTGACATTTTGTTTAATAGGGGAATCAATGGAAAGAACAGGTGGTTCGAACTGTTGTGCAACCTCATGGTTTAGATTAGGGTTTAAAAGATGGTGTGGGGTAGGGTTTTGGTTAATGCATGGAGTAAGGTTTGGATTTGGATTGGGATTAGGCTTTGGACTAGGGTTAGGTCTAGGTTTTAAATTAGAGTTAGGGTTAGGTCTAGGGTGTGGATTAGGGTTAGGTCTAGGGTATGGATTAGGGTTAGGGTATGTATTAGGGTTTAGATTAGGGTTAGGGTATGGATTAGGACTAGAATAAGGATAAGGGCTAGGGTAAGGTTGCACATGCAGTTGTGGCCATGGAGGAGGATAACTCAATGGTATGTTGGAAAGAAATTATGGTTGTTGTTCGTGCTCATATGATTGAATTTGCATGGGAAATTTCCCTAGAGGTAAGGGTCCAAATTATTCTTAAGGCCATGGAGATATACCGCTCAAGGATGAGGGCCAAGGAGAGGGCCACTGTGGCCATGAAGTTGGATATTCAATTGGAGGAGGATCAGAATTTTGCCATGAAATTCCAAGATTGTAAACATGCTAAGGAACTTGTTCAAGAAAATAAGAATTATTCCAAGTATCAAATGGTGTTTGTTTTTGAGTTATACATGGGCGCTGATTCGATTCCTTACTTGATTCCGTGAGTACCTTTCGTAATTGTGGCAATGATGGGCAATGTTCAGTTGCATGACCATCCTCGCAAATTTTGCAAACTTCCAGACCGCTAAGTGGGCACTTTCGAAGTCAATGTTTCTTTTGACAGTTGACACAAAGGATAAGCAGTGGTTCTTCATCCTTCTCTTCTTCCCGAAAATCATCCAATTTTGAAATCAAAGATTTAAATTCATGTTCAAGCACGATATTAAATTCAGCACTTGTGAATTCCTCATCGGATGAGTTTTCATCTCTATAGCAGCATAAGAACTCCTGATTGAATGATTCCTCAAAATACCATCTTTTGGCCTTCAACGAGAAAACTGGTACATTCTATCATCTCATGGATTAGTACGCAAGGGTTCTTATAGTACCCCAAAAATGATATAACGTTGAAGACTGGATTATGAAGATAAATGGATTTTAAAAGATTTTTGACTGAAATAAAGCTCACCACGCTTGCATGAAACGAAAAATTCCAAATCAAAGCAATATTTAATCTACTAAAAACAAAACAATTCAAAAATTAAAAGTCTAAAGCCTGCTTCTACTTCTACACATAAGCAATATAAGGAAATAAAAGTTCAAGATATAAGCAAGATGGCCAGACTTTGGAGCAACTCCACAATAGTGGATTCGTGGTTCTTCACTCACGTCTTACCCTACACTCTCCACCCTCTGAAGTCCTGTAGTATCCTTGAAACTCTGTGAGAAAATTTTACTTGAGCCAAACTACAACTCCCCGGCAACAGCGCCAAAATGTTGGTTGGCTTAATTGTCATATTAAACCTATCAATATTAATTATCAATCTGGGAGTCGTAAACACGAGTTGTACTGCGTATTGGCTCAGCTTACTAATCAGAGTATAAATATATTCCTTATTAATGATGAACTTGGTGCTGAAATGAAACACACATTGGCTCGCAAACAAGCAATCTTGAAAATGAAACTCACTGAACTAATTCCTATAGAGAAAAATCCATACTGCAATTAAACTACAAGGAAATAAAAATCAATTCTCAATCATGTAATATTCTCGCATTCACAAAATATCCTATGGTAGCTTGAAAAACTTCATCTAACTATTCCTCTCATTAACTTAGAAACTAATAATTAATCTTGAGATAAGCAAAATACCACATATTACACCTTAAACTAACTAAAACTACTTGTTAAAAAAAATTCAAGATTCTAAAATAACAAAAGAAACAATCCTAACTATTTTTAAAAGACAACTACTTTATGTAAAATAACACTTAATAAGATCCTATTAAAAATAGTATTCCAAATAACCTATGATAAATCTTCAAACATTTTAATCTAGATTAAATAAATCAAGAAAACCATATAACTTAATAATGAAAACAAAATCACTCTACCTGCACCTTTAAATCTATACTTCAAACTTGCTCTCTTAAGGAAATGATTACAATTCTATAACAAAATAATAAAGAATCTAAAAAGAAATATAAAACAAAACAACTCTAATTAAAAGAGATCTAAAATAAAACTAATTATAAAGAAATCTAAAATAAAACTAATTCTAATTGAAATAGATCTAATTATTCAATAAAATCATGCCTAAACAAATATCTAAATCCTACAAACATCCAAAGAAATTAAATAATGCAACAATGACTTAATATTTTAAATAACCAAGCT
This sequence comes from Pinus albicaulis, assembly GCA_034641835.2. Taxonomy (NCBI): domain Eukaryota; kingdom Viridiplantae; phylum Streptophyta; class Pinopsida; order Pinales; family Pinaceae; genus Pinus; species Pinus albicaulis. The sequence continues at coordinate 514,970,988 of CM076577.1, read as the reverse complement.
AACATACTCAAATTTTAAAACATTACATTCTATTGTAGTTGCATATTTAAAGTCAGAAATTGAGAAACAAAATAGTGAACTAAGTGCATAATTCTACAAATTAACAATTTAAGACAAAAAAAATAACTCTACAAAATAAACAAAAGCAGAATTCTTAAATCTAAGAAGAGTGAGGACTGGACTCCACGTTTAAAAAGAAAATTACAGTGCTTATATAAAAAGAAACGCACACCAAAATTTATTAAATTAAATCAAAACATGAGTCAAATCTTAGTCAATAAATACATCATTGGTCGTTGTTCCATTAAAATCCTAGAAATTCAATGTTGGATCTGCATTTCCTTCTGCGCCGTTTATGTCTGAGAAACCAATTGACAGACCCATTGCTTCATCTGCGCTCTATCAAATGGATGGATGAACTTATCGATTCTGCGCCCTCCAATGTAGTGCGCAGATAATTCTCAATGCACCGACTCATCCATTCTACAACGACTACACAGCTACCCTATTTCGACCTTCACCTAGCTCTATATCGACTTTCAGCTACCCTATCTGCACACATCGCCCTCCTATCTTCTACGCAGAGTATACAAATCGACCTCCAACTACTTCTATATCGACCTCTTTTCATTTCATGGGCACTGATATATATATATTATTTATTTATTTATTTTTTAATTACAAAACTGGAGCTTCAACGGAGAAAATAATTTGTTTTACAAAAGCCAGAATGAGAAATTGGTTTGAGCATAATGCCAAATTCGGAAATTTCTCCTCTTTTCATGGGATCTTACTGTTGCTGGAAGATGGGTTCGTGGCTTCTGGAAGCAATTCAGATTTTGTGTAGCTGGCAGAGGTATCGTAAGGAAGCTTCAATTTGGCATCATCATCCCTTCCTCGATCTCAACGTACCTTCTACGTTTTGTGATGTAGAAACATGTCATTGGATCGAATGAAATTTCTAACACTCGAGTCTCAGTCTGCTTTCCACATCCAAGCACCAGAATCTTTGGAATAGGCCGTATGAGATGGAATATTGACAAACTCCTGACAGCAAATGTGTAAATCCTGAGAGCACCAAGTCAAAAAGTAATCTGGAGTCCTGCGTGTAGCATCTGGTTCAATTTGATGAGGCGCTGGATCAAATTGTATGAAGTTTTGTTCCATGGTATCACTAACCTCCATAATGGCCGCCATGTTCCCACATCAATAGCAGTAGTTTGGAGCACTAAATACCGTAACCACATTTTTTTTCCTGACACCAACTGTAACCCTCCATAATCAGCTGATGCGCTCTGGAAACCAGACTCAGACCATTAGTGTGATTGAATTGTGCAGCTATATCTTGGCCAAATGTGTATCCAACACCTCTTGGTAAAATCCCCCAACCGCAACGATCATCTAGGTCTGACCAAAGTAGATCACACATAGGCCCTTCATGCGGTATTTCTTGGATACGATCCAACGATCGAATGTTGTCAAGTGTGTCCAGTGATGGAGGGAGTCCACCATGCAAGCAAAATATCTGGCTTTCAATGAGAGCTGTTAGAGGGAGGTAGTCAAAAAGGTCTGTGAAATACCTCCATACATTTGCATTCCCATATTTTCTCAAACATTCATCTTAAAATCCATACACTTGTGTAATTTGTCGGCTCTCGTGATTCCCCCATAGAATAGTAATTCTATCCCTATAGTGCACTTTCAAAGCAACTAGCAGTGTCACTGTCTCAACAGAATAGTATCCCCAATCTTGAAATACAAAATTTCTGAGGTAGGTATACTCCAAACTCTAGGCACATATCATTTGCAACATAGTCACATGTGGCAAAATTGCTATTAGCATGCGCATTTTCTATCAATTGTTGTCAACCAATCCAAAGTCTCGACCTCGAAGGACCTCGATCTAAAGCAGCCCCATGATCAACACAATAGTAAATTCTCTCTATATTTTTTCATAGACGTATAGATTTTTGGGAAAACAACATAACCGAAGTAATAATATTCAAAGAGACCCAATACGTTCACGTTCAGGAGTGGTCTTTAGTGGAATACTCCCCTGACAATAACTTTTCCACGAAGCTGAATTTTGCCAAACGGTTTCTGGGTTATAGGATAAATGGTGCTCTGAACACAACCCACGTATTAGAATTTAGAGATTCTTCTCCATTTGGTTGCAAATTTTATATTTTCACCTACTACAATTCAACTGCCCAGCTGCTGCTTTTATGCATTCGGTGCATTCGCACTCGAATGCATTCCTGCAACCAAGAAGTAATTTATCAAAAACACTCATTAATTAAATAAAAATAAGAATTTATAATTTAATAGCTAAAATTCCTCTAATTAACAACATAATAGATCAATAACGATTAAAAACACCAGGTACAAGTATGTATTTAGTTGATACAAATCGTAAAAATTTGGGCAAAAGTGCGGTTCAACAGCTGGTTCTATCTCACTTAGGTCCTTTTCAATCAACTGAACCTTTCTAAGTTCCCTTAAGTTGGATGTCGAAGCATTGAGAGTTCAAAGTCTCTCTCTGATCTCAGGCCTTCACCTTCGTGTTTAAATATTTAATGTTTCCTTGTCTGAAGAGTTAACCTTTTAGGTTCCAGATTGCAGGTGTCTAATGGAATGTCCTGTCCCTGGAACTAATTCCTAAATGGTCACCTTGGAGGTTTCCTTGTCTTTCACCTTCTTTCTTACCATTTCATGCCACACTATAATCTTTAAGATCCTATGCTTTATATGACTAGCCCAATTGAAAGCCTTGCATATTGAATAGCAAGTAAACCCTTTCCTGACTCCATTTCCCAATGGTCTCGAGATTTCTCTAAATTACCTCTCCTTTACCTAAAATCCTCTTTACTCATCCTTGTCTTATATTGAACCCTTATTTCCTGATTCCCAACAACCAAACAAACAATCAAACAAAACAAACCTCACACTGTATAACTATCTTAACACCTTTAAAACAGAAATTCAACGACATATCCCCTAATTTTATAGAGAGATCCCTCTCTGGGCCCAGGAGGGCTAGATCCTGAGGTCTAAAAGTGGTTTTGATGTTGTCTCATCTTTTGGTATTGCCAAACTTGCCAAAACATGGGAAACCCAACACAAGGGTTGATGAATTCCATTTTCAAACCTTTCCTTGGAAAATTTGTGCTAGTATTTTTTGATGATATACTAATCTACAACAGGTCTTGGAAGGATCATGTTGAACATGTTGACAAGGTGCTCAAACTATTGCAAGAGAAACAATTATATGCAAAAACATCCAAATGTTTCTTTGGAGTACAAGAGGTGGAATATCTGGGTCATATTGTATCTCACAAGAGTGTTAAGGTAGACCCTAACAAAATTAAATCCATTAAGGAATGGAAATTCCCCACAACATAAAGTAGTTGCGAGGATTTCTTGGGTTAACAGGGTATTATCGCAATTTTGTTAAGAATTATGGGAGAATAGCAGCACCTTTAACAACATTATTGAATAAAGATGCATTTTCATGGACTCCTGAAGAAACTAAGGCCTTTGAACATCTTAAAGGCAATGTGCCTAGCACCAGTCTTAGCTATGCCAGAATTCACAAAAACCTTTATTGTGGAATGTGATGCCCCAATAAATGGAATTGGTGATGTTTTAATGTAGGATGGAAGACCCATTACTTTTGAAAGTCGTCAAATCAAAGGAAAGTATTTACAGAAACCTATTTATGAGAAAGAAATGTTAGCAATACTGCATGCACTAAAGAAATGACGAACTTACCTAATGGGAAGACACTTCAAGGTAAAAACTAATCATGATAGTCTTAAATTTTTTTTGGATCAAAGACTATCTTCAAAAGAGCAGCGAAAATGGGTCACAAAGATGTTGGGTTATGACTTTGAAATAATCTACAAAAAAGGGAAGCTTAATGTTGTTGCAGATGCACTCTCAAGAAAGAATGAAGAGGTGGAAGCATTTCTTTGTTCCATTTCTATTATCCAAACTTATTGATAACCAAGCAAAGATAGCCAAGATTATAAGTATGGACTTATCAAAATTTCCAGTAAAGAATATCCTAGTATTCCTAGTACATCCGATAAATTTAGTTGAAAATAATTCTCATGGTACAAATATCGCTTATATCTTGTAAGAATTCCCAACTAAAACAAAATATTCTTTTGGAATTGCACACTTCTCCTTTAGGAGGACACTCGGGATTTTTAAAAACTTACCACAGGGTGAAGAAAGAATTTTTTGGGATGGCCTTAAATCCGATATTCAAAAGTTTGCGGCGGAATGTTTGGTTTTCCATCAGAATATAGTTGAGACAATTAAGACCCCGGGACTTCTACAACCCTTATCCATTCCAAGTCAACGTTGGGAGGAGATTTCAATGGAGTTTGTCACAGGTTTACCTAAGTCCGAAGGAAAGAGTGTCATCATGGTGGTAGTTGATATACTTACCAAGTATGCACACTTTTGTGCATTATCTCATCTATTTAAAGCTAAATGTTGTATTCACACATACGAGGACAATCTAAACAAGTGGAAACCCAAGTGGTTGGTCATGGAGCGATGTAGATCCCATTTTTACTGGAAATTTTTGGACAGAGTTATTTTCTTGTTTGGGTACTCAATTAGCTCATATCTCATCTTATCATCCTCAATCCGATGGTCAAACCGAGATAGTAAATAAATGTTTGGAAGGATATCTTTTTTGTTTTTTTGTATATAATAAACAAACACAATGGGTCAAGTGGTTACCTCTCACCGAATGGTGGTATAACACTTCCTTCCATACTGCAGCAAAACACCCATTTGTGGCACTTTATGGATATCATCCGCCATCCATCACATCATCTTTAAGAGAAAATTCAAAGGTTCAAGCAGTGGAAGATAACATCGATCATCAACAAGAAGTTCTCCAACTCTTAAAGGATAACCTGAATTTGGCACAAAAATTGAACGAAACAACATAAATATCAACATCACAGCAAGAGAATTTTTGATGTAGGAGACTAGGTATTTTTACGGCTACAACCATACAAAAAAATGTCCCTCAAGCAAGCTAAGAAGGATAATAAATTATCGCCAAATTACTATGGTCCTTACAAGTGTTGTAAAAGATTGGTACTATGGCATACAAATTGGAGCTTCCTGCTTCTTCACGAGTGCATCCAGTTTTCCATGTTTCATGCTTAAAGAAGGTTATAGGTGAAAATATTCCAGTTCAAACAATATTTCGAGAACTTGATGAGGAAGGAAAAATCATATTGGAACTTGAAGTGGTCATCGAAACAACAACTTGGCAGCTACGGAATCGATCAATTTCAGAGTATCTCATCAAGTGGAAGAATTTACCCACTGAAGATTCTACATGGGAGGATGAGAATTTTATATAGAAGCACCTAGAGCTACTCAAGTGTTGAGGACAACACTTTTTTGAAGGAGAGGGGCATGTTAGGTCCCTTTATTACTAGTATAGTCCCTTATTGTTGTTAGTGTAACCCTATTATTGTTATTATTGTACCCGTGTAACCCCCATATTGTTACTATTATGCCCTTAAATTATTATTTTTAGGTCATCTAGGATTACATTGTGGCCCATGGACTCCTATATATAGAAAGGAGGTTTTGTAACGTGTATCATCCAAGAATTTTTCATTAATGTAATGTATTGGAGGTTTTTCCCTCGAAGTGGCTTATTTCTAAGGCGTTTATATCTCTTTTCTTCTATTTTTGGAGTTGGTTTCACAACATCCTTAACCTTAACCTCACTAAACCCATAACCTTAACCTTAAACTAACCTTAACCTTAACTAAACCTTTAACCTTAACCTTCCCCTAACCTTAACCTTAAACTTACCCTTAACCTTCACCCTTAACCTTAACCTAACCCTAGCCTTGACCTGAACCTTAACCTAACATTAAACTTAACCTTGCCCTTAACCCTACCTTAACCTTAACCTTAACCTAACTTAACCTTAACTTTACCCTTAACTTAACCCTAACCTTAAGGTCAAGGTTAAGGTTACGTTAAGGGTAAAGTTAAGGTTATGGTTAGGGTAAGGTTAAGGTTAAGTTTATGGTTAAGGTAAGGTTAAGGTTATAGTTAAGGTTAATGTTAAGGTCAAGGTTAAGTTAGGTTAAGGTAAGGTTAAGGTTACTCTTAGGTCAAAGTTAAGGGTTTAGTTAGGTTAAGGTTAAGGTTAAGCGTTTGGTCAAGGTTAAGGTTAGGTTAAGGTTAAGAGTGAAGGTTAAGGCTAAGGTTAAGGCTAAGTTTATGGTTAAGGTTAAGGTTACGGTTTGGTTAAGGGTAAATTTAAGGTTATGGTTAAAGTTAAGGTTAGGTTAAGGTTAAGGTTAGGTTATAGTTAATGTCAAGGTTAGGTTAAGGTTAAGTTTAGTTAAAGTTTAAGGGTAAGGTTAAGGTTAAGGTTAAGGTGAAGGTCAATTTTAACCTTAAGTTAAACTTAACCTTAACATTATCCCTAACCTTAACCTTAACTTTACCCTTAGGTTACAGGTTTAGTCAGGTTAAGGTTAAGGTTAAGGGTTTGTTCAAGGTTAAGGTTAAGGTTAAGGTTAAGGTTAAGGGTGAGATAAAGGTTAAGGGTAAATTTAAGGTTAAGGTTACGGGTTTAATAAGGTTAAGGTTAAGGTTAAGGTGAAGGTTAAGGGTAAGGTCAAGGTTAAGGTGAAGGTTAAGGTTACGAGTTTAGTCATATTAAGGTTAAGATTAAGGGTAAGGTTAAGGTTAAGTTTAGGGGAAGGTTAAGGTTAAAGTTAGGTTAAGGTTAAGGTTATAGGTTTAATCAAGTTAAGGTCAAGGTCAAGGTCATGGTCAAGGTCAGGGTAAAGCTTAAGGGTAAAGTCAAGGTTAAGGTTAAGGTTAAGGCTAGGTTAAAGGTTCACGTTAAGTTTAAGGTTAAGGTTATGGTTAAGGGTTTGGTCAAGGTTAGGGTTAGGTTATCCCTTAAGGGTAGGGTAAAGTTAACGTTAAGTTTAAGGTTAGGTTAAAGTCAAGGTTAAGATTAGGTTAAGGGTAAATTCAAGGTTAAGGCTATGGTTATGGGAAGGTTAAGTTTAAGGTTAAGGTTAAGGTAAAGGTTAGGGTTAGGTTATAGTGAAGGTAAAGGTTAAGGTTAGGTTAAGGTTAAGGTCAAGGTTAGGGTTAGGTTATAGCTAAGGTCAAGGTTAAGGTTTGGTTAAGGTTCAGGCTAAGTTTAAGGTTAAGGGTTTGGGCAAGGTTAGGGTTAGGTTATAGTTAAGGTTAAGGTTAAGGTTACGAGTTTAGTCAGGTTAAGCTTAAGGTTAAGGGTTTGGTCAAGGTTAAGGTTACAGGTTTGGTCAAGGTTAGGGTTAGGTTATAGTTAAGGTTAAGGTTAAATTTAAGGTTAAGGTTAAGGTTATCATAAAGTTAAAGTTAAGTTTAAGGTTAGGTTAAGGTTAAGGTTAATGTTAAGGATTTGGTCAAGGTTAGGGTTAGGTTAAGGGGGTAAGGTTAAGGGCTTGGTCAATGTTTAGGTTAGGTTATAGTTAAGGTTAAGGTTAGGGTTAAGTTATAGTTAAGGTCAAGGTTAAGTTTAGGTTAAGGTTAAGATTTGGTTAAGGGTAAAGTTAAGGTTATGGTTAGGGTAAGATTAGGGTTAAGGTTAGCGGTCAAGGTTAAGGCTATGTTAGGTTAAGGTAAGGTTAAGGTTACAGTTAGGTTAACGTTAAGGTTAGGTTAAGTTAAGGTTAAAGTTAAGGTTAAGGTTAGGTTAAGGGTAAAGTTAAGGTTACGGTTAGGGTTAATCTTAGGGCTAAGTTTAGGGGAAGGTTAAGGTTAAGGTTAAGGTTACGGTTAAGGTTAGGTTAAGGTCAAGGTTAAGCGTAAGGTTAAGGTTAAGGTCAAGGTCAAGGTCAAGGTCAAGGTTAAGTTAAGTTAAGGTTAAGGTTATGGTTATAAGAAGGTTGAGGTTAAGGTTAAGGTTAAGGTTAAGGTTAAGTTAAGGGTAAGGGTTTGGTCAAGGTTAGGGTTAGGTTATAGTTAAGCTCAGGTTAAGATTAAGGTTAAGGTTAGGTTACGGTTAATGTTAGGTTAAGGTTAATTTTAAGGGTAAGGGTAAAGATAAATTTATGGAGATGGTTAAGGTTAGGGTTAGGTTATACTTAAGGTTATGGTTAAGGTTAAGGTTAAGGTTAGGTTAAGGGTAAAGTCAAGGTTAAGGTTAAGGTTTGGTCAAGTTAAGGTTAAGGTTAAGGTGAAGGTTAAGGGTAAGGTTAAGGTTAGGCTAAGGTTAAGGTGAAGGTTAAGGGTTTGGGAAGGTTAAGGTTAAGGTTAAGGTTTTGGTAAAGGTTAGGGTTTGGTTATAGTTAAGGTCAAGGTTAAGGTTATGGTTAAGGTAAGGTTAAGATAAGGTTAAGGGTATAGGTTTAGTAAGATTAAAGTTAATGTTAAGGGCAAGGTCAAGGTAAGGTTAAGGGTAAATTTAAGGTTAACCTTGACCTGTACCCTAACCTTAACCTTAAACTTAACCCTAACACTAACCTTAACCTTAAACTAACCTTAAACTTAAATTTAACCTTAACCTTAACCTTGACCTTAACCTTACCTTGACCTTGCCTTAACCTAAATTTAACCTTAACCTTCTCATAACCTTAACCTTTACCTAACCTTCCCATAACCATAACCTTAACCTTAACCTTAAACTTTCCTTAACCTAACCTAACCTTAACCTTATCCTTAACCTTACCCTTAACCTTCACCTTAACTAACCTTAACCTTAACTATAACCTAACCCTAACCCTAACCTTAACCAAACCCTTAACCTTAACCTGACTAAACCCAAACCTTAACCTTAACCTTAACTTTACCCTTAAGGTTGAGGTAAGGGTAATGTTAAAGTTAAGGTTAAGTTTAAGGTTAAGGTTAAGATAAGGTTAAGGTTAAGGTTAAGGTTATGGGTTTAGTTAGGTTAAGGTTAAGGTTAAGGTTAAGGGTTTGTGAAGGTGAAGGTTAAGATTAAGGGTAAGATAAGGTTAAGGTTAAGGTTAGGTTAAGGTCAAGGTCAAGGTTAAGGTTAAGTTTAAGGTCAAGGTTAAGGTCAAGGTTAAGGTTAAGGGTAACGTTAAGTTTAAGGTTACAGTTAAGGTTATGGGTAAAGTTAATATTAAGCTTAAGATGAAGTTTAAGGTTAAGGTTAAGGTTTGGTCCCTTAACCTAACATTAACCTTGACTTTACCCTTAACCTTAACCTTAACCTTGTCCTTAATTATAACCTAGCCTTAACCTTGACCAAAAGTTAACCTTAACCTTTACCTTCCCCTAATCTTAACCTTAAACTTGACCCTTAACCTTAACCTTACCCCCTTAACCTTAACCTTAACCTTAACCATAATCCTAACCTTGACCATATTCTTAACCTTAAGCTTAACCTGAACCTTTACCATAACCTTAAACTTAACTATAACCTAACCCTAACCTTGAGCAAACCCTTAACCTTAACTTTACCCTTAACCTAACCTTAACCTTAATTATATGCTAACCCTAACCTTGACCAAAACCTAAATCTTAACCTTAACCTGACTAAACTCATAACCTTAACCTTAACCTTACCTTAACCTTAACCTTTCCTTTACCTAGCTTTAACCTTAACCTTCCCCTAACCTTAACCCTAACCTTATCCCTAACCCCAACCTTTCCCAAACCCTTAACCTTAAAATTAACCTTAAACTAACCTTAACCAGACCCCTAACCTTACCCTTAACCTTCACCTTAACCTTCACCTTAACCTTACTAAACCCGTAACCCTTAACCTTCACCTTAACCTTAACCTTGACTTTACCCTTAACCTAACCTTAACCTTAAATATAACCTAACCCTAACATTGACCTTAACTTTACCCTTAACCTTGACCTTAACCTTAACCTTAACCTTGACCTTAACCTTAACCTAGCCTTAACCTTAACTATAACCTAACTCTCACCTTAGCCTAACCTTAACCTTAACCTAACCTTAACCTTACCTTAACCTTAACCTTACCTTAACCATCCCCTAACCTTAACCCTAAAGTTAACCTTAACTTTACCCTTAACCTAACCTTAACCTTAACTTTAACCTTAACTTAACATAACCTTAACCTTAACCAAACCCTTAACCTTGACTTTAACCTTCACCGTAACTATTGGTGTCCTGTGTTTTCATAGATTGGCTAACTAAAAGACAAGGCAACATTAAAACCAATCTTTAGAGTTCCAGGATCTAGTCCTCCTGTTCTCAAAGAGGGATCTCTCAAATATTTAGCAAAGATATGTCTTGTTTGCTTTTAAGTATTGATTTTAGACAAGTTATCAAGTGCAAGTGATTGTTTGGTTTGTTTGTTTGGTTGAATTGATACAACAGAATATGAAAGGTCTAGGAAGATATGTAGAAAGAAGAAGTGTCATTTTCATTGGGCAATGGAGTCAAAATGAAGTTGGTAACAGGCTCATAAGTGGATATGGGATATCAAAGGGAAAATCTAACTTGGCCACAAGATCCTTTAGTTTGTGAATGAGATGAACATTAATGGTTTGAAAGGAGAGTTTGAATTCTCAACAAAGGGAACTTAAAAACATAACTTGAACATAAAGAGGTATTTGAGAGACAGGGCTAACCATGAATTCTACAAATCACACTTTAAACAAATGATGACTTCAAGGCAAATTTTAAAATGAAATTTAAGATTTGGGAACACATCCTATTTCCTCAAACATTATATTTCAAAGGAGTTAGAAAACATGGAAGATTCAATAATTATTGCATTCATAGAAGAGGGAACACCTAATACATCTATGATCACCACTATAAAGACCTTTAAAACAAGTGTTTAAGCAGGGACAAAGGGTATGATCAAAATAGACCTCCTTGGCTAACTATAAACAATGGTACTTCAAAGGGAGACTTCAATAACAGTTTTCAAGTGGCAGCAGATAAGCAGGGAAAACCATAAATCATGCTGGAACCAAATATTTGAACTATTAGAGAAATAAACAAGCATGAGGACTAAAGAGAAAGATTAAAGACTCTAAAATACCTTAGCAGAAGAAAACATAAGACAGTGAAGGATAAACAGGTCTAAGGTGCTTCCAGGAGTCATTTCTTAGCCTAAAATTTTTATCCTACTGTAGTAAGAATTTATGAAACATAATGAAAACAGGAAAAACAACAGACAATTCAAAATACATCACCAACAGCCAAGCTTGAGGATCCAATGATAGAGCCTTATCAAGAACAAGCATGTCACAACATCATCAAGCTTCCAAGAATTCAATTTCTTCTTCAACTTCAAATAGACTATGTATTATTTCAGAGAGTTTCAGTATTACAACTAGTGACCAACAAACGAAATTCTCATCTTCTTCAGAAGTATTTATATAATAAATGAGTAGGTGGAAGAGTTTTAGGATTGAAGTGTAATTAATTCTACACTAAATGCAACTCCTAGCATCGAAAACCATGCAAGGCATAAGGTAGGAATGCATCAAATTACAACTCTGTTTCATTTACTCTGTTTCTGCTTTTTTAGGGCTTAATGGGTAAAAAAATGATTTTAAGGCCTATTTATCTTTTACAATAACTTCACTGACAGTTTAGAATTTGTTCTTTCATTGGTAATAACTATTCAGGTGTCTTTAGACAAATATCTTCGGATTGAGAAATAAGTAGGCCTTTCTTTTTATTTATGGAAGCTCCAGGTGGCTCTTTGGTAGCTAGAGAGGATTCAGTTAGCCTCTGATGTGGCAGTGGAGGCTTTCTTTACTGATATTTTCTCGGTTTTATCTTAAAACACCTTTAATCTATCTTTATTCTGTGTTTTAGGCTTAATTAGGCCTTTGAACTTCATCTTTAGGTCTTCATACTACAATACTTTCTTTATCCTTGTAGATTAGGCCTTTGATCCCTGAGTTTCTACCTTAATCCCTTTAAAAAATCTGATTTAAACCTTTAACACTGATACTCTTCGGTTGTTTGATGTTTATTGTGTTTCTGTTGTGTTGCAGGAGCGCAGAAAGGTTTCAAGACATGACCAATGCTCATGAGGCATAGGTGGAATCATAGTTTGAACCTTGTGGATCCAATTTCTTCTTGGATAGTGGCCTGTGGATCGTCATCCCAGGCATTTCGTTTCATTAAAAACTGTGAAAAAACCTTGTATAATCTGCACAAAAACAAGCAAAGTTAAGAAAAACTTGTGAGAATATGAGTTTAGCAATGCTTTGGGTAGCTTGGGAGTGAGATCAAATCGTAGTCATCGATTGAGAACAACCAACGGTCGAGATTTCTTGATGGATTCGATTGGGAGGCGGTTGGGTGAATGGTGGTAAGATTAAGTTCGGGTCGTTTGATCTAGATTGATCAATGGCTGAGATTGATCGAGGGGGGGGGGGGGGGTTATTTGGGAAAACAGAAGGTGGGCGAACGAAATGGTGGTGCAGTTGAATGAGAGCCATCGGATTAGAATATCCGACAGTTGATATCAATCGGTAATGTTTAGGAAGCAAATGCAAATGGAAATGGCTTGGGGTCACAACGTGATCTGGGCCATTGGATTTAAATGATGCACGGTCGAGAACGAAAATGAAAACGACGGGGACAAGTTTGGTGGAAAAATAAGAAGGCGGTGAGATCAAACAAGAACCATCCGATATTCGGAGATCGATGGCTATGATCGAAGCAGAAGTAGCATTGGGGAGGAGGGAGTGGTTTTTAAGAAAACCACTGGTGGTATTCACGTGGCATTGGAGTGGTTTTAAATTTTCTCCAAAAAAACACGATACCACAAACTTGCTGACATGTGCCCTTTGAAAAACCACTCTCATCACTTAATTTTTTGGTGTTGAACCACATGCACACAAAAAACATGAAATGTGATAGCAACCGTCAGATCAGGAGCTTCCAATCCAACGGTGCAGATCGCGCGGAATGGAGTAAGTTGCATGTTAAATGAGGTAAGCGGGACCCACGATGATGTCAAGGTTTTGTTCTGTAGCGGGTAGGTCCAAAAGGTGAAATGGGACGATCAGGAAAATATCCTGGCCGTCATATCTTTAGAATGGACAGCTTAGATTTAATCTCAGGGCATAGTTTAAAAGGGAGGAAAGGTAAGCCGGATAGATGGGCGGAGATCGGATTAAGCCTTAGTCGTTAGATCTTAGGAATGAATGGCCCAGATCAAACGATGGAGCAGAGTTTTAACAAAGGTAAGGGATGGGAAAAATGAAATGGGGGGAAGAAAGAGTGCCTAAGGGCCGTTGATCTGGAAAGATCAACGATTGATATTGATTTAGAATTAAAATGTCAGGGAAAGGAAAATATAAAGAAAAAGAGGTTTTGAAAGGGTTTTTAAGCCTTTAGCACTTAGTTTCAGGGCTTAAGGTCTTATGAGAACAAGGGGTTACATGAGTTAAGCCCTCGGGGGCTAAAAAACCTTTACAATGGAAAAATATTGTTTTAGGCCCAAAATAATGATTTTTTAAGTCAATTTGGGGGTTCCGGTAGAGGAGATAGGGGTTTTTAAACCAAATGGAAGGGGATGAAATGGTTTTAAAAGGGTCTTGGAAGATTTAGATGCCAAAATGAATGTTTTTTGGAGGATTTTTGTGGGGGGAAAATGAGTGAAAGGAGAAGTGAAAATGATGGAAAATAAGGGTTTTAAGCAATTTTTCTCTTGGAAAACAACAGGCTTTTTAGGATAAACAGGAAACAATAGTGAAGATTAACTCAAGGAATAATAATCATCATAGAAACTTTAAAATATGATAAGTTTTCAAAGGGAATTATCTCTTGAAGTTTTGAAAAGACAAGTTTAGCCACTTCTTGGTATAACAAAATTTATAAGTGGCTAATAGTGGCTCCACTTGGGGAGGACAGCTCGTCTTTTAGGTGTACAGAACCTTAGTTGTAAATCTCTAGCTTTTCAGTAAACCAATGCCTTCATCCATTGGGCAACAACTTTTCTTTTCTTTTGTTGATCTTTTTTTGATTTGATGATATCTGCAGCAATTTGAAATAATGGAATTCTATCAAAACAATATGTCTACCTACTCATTCCTACTGATCCTAACATTTTTTCTTCTTTCAGAGTGCATTTGGACTAGAAAACTCTCTTCCACAACATTTTATTCTTTTGAAAAAACATAAAACTAATCTATTTATACTCTTATTTCTCCATGAACTCAGTTTAAATAGTTGAGTTCCTAAGCTTCTCTACCTAACTACTCTCTGTCAGGATTAGACTGTCTCACATATTTTTATTCTCTAAATTCTAAAACATAAATTTAAAAGCAGCCAAGGTATGATTAAACAGTCTAACTTGTTGCAAATCTATGGCATAAAAACAAGCTACACATAGACTTTTATTTGTAGAAAATTTAAAACAAAATGGTGAAGGCCTAAGATCTAAAATTTAAAAACATCCTTCATTATTTTTCCAGCTCTATTTCTGAATTTGTTTGATTTGTGTTTTCTTTCTCATCTGGTTCAGGTTTTGAGCATATTGGAACCAGTTCTTCATCAATCTCATACGTTCAGGATTTGAGCTTGTTTGAACCTTTGTTTTTCTATCCTAATCTACCTCACTAATAAGCAAAGATTGGACTGTTTGGATAATCTATTTCACTAACCTATCAGCAGTAAATTGAAAAACTAATTAGTCATGATTAGGCTGTATGGCTAACTAGAAGTGTGTTTTTAGGAATGGCATTTGAGCTTGCACACTTTCAGACTTTGTCTCTCTTTTTGGTATGGGGACCTTTCTTGTTTTTATCTGCCCTCTTTTCTTTTCTATTGTTTTTGTATTTTTATTTTTCTAACTTTGAATTCAATGTTCATACTATGATATTTACAATGGAAAGTAAAAATCTTTAAAACTCATGACTCCTGACAGAAGTAATGCTTGAGCATCCTGCCATTGATAGGACCTCCATATAGATCTTCTCCACTCAATTCTTTCAAGAAAAATTCATTATGACCCCTCTCAGCATGAATGATATAGGGTCCTTTCCACAAGTTCTCAAACTTGTCATGTTTTCCCTTCTCTTCCCTTCTTGAATCCCACTTAAGAAAAAAATTTCCAACTTGGAAATTATTTGCCTTAGTCCTCTTTTCAAATAGTTTCTTGATATTTTCTTGGACTAACTGTGTTCTTTCATAGACTTCTTCTCTAGACTGTTGTAAGTGAATTTTTTGGTTGATTCTTCTCTGCATATCATTCTCTTTAGTTTGCACTTCTTGAAGGACTTTCATGACTAGAACTCCTAATGATGTTGGGAAGACTGCATCCATGACATAGACCAGCTGATAGGGGGACATATTTATTGACTTCCTTGTAGTTAATCTATCAGCCCATAAGGCATGAACCAACTTATTGTGCCATGATTTCTAATTCTGCTCCAACAACTTTTTGATGATATTGATGAGGATTTTGTTGGAGGATTCAGCTAATCCATTTCCTTGTGGATAATAGGAAGTAGAATGGCCCAAGGTGATGTGGTATTTGTGACATAAATCAACCATTTTTTAGATTTACAAGAAGCAGCATTGTCTGTGATGATTTTTCTAGGACAACCAAATTTGGACAGGATGTTTGTTTCAAAGAACTTGATAATGACAGATTTAGTTGCATTCCTAGATGGTATGGCTTCTATCCATTTGGTAAAATAATTAGTGGCAGTGAGGATCCACTTATGCTGAGATGATGAGGATGGGTGAATTTCCCCAATAAAGTCCAAGCCCCATTGCTGGAAGGGTGCCTCAACACTGATGAGATGTGTTAGCCAGATAAATCGTTCTTGCGGACAAGACCGATCTCCCTAGTGTCAGAAGACAATCTAGCAACAAACGAACAACTAAGTTTGTCTTTCTGAAATGTCTTCATTTTACAAAATAATCTTTATGAAGGTGTCGATCTACCTTAAGATCATGAACATTATTTGCAATGAATATGCTGGAAAGACAAACTTAGTTGTTCGTTTGTTGCTAGATTGTCTTCTGACACTAGGGAGATCGGTCTTGTCCGCAAGAACGATTTATCCGACCAACAAATTGGCGACTCCACTGGGGAAAGAAACTTGTTGTTTTTTGTTCTCTTTTATTTTGATTTGAGGAAAAGGTTTTCCTGGTTTTTGATTGATGGATATCTGCCTGGGTAGCTTAGGTTTTCTTTGTTTTTGAAAATTTTGAAATCTTTTATGTTTTTCTGGAAGTTTTCAGGAGACCGCACTTTGTCTTCACACACAGTGCGGGCATCTCCGCACTTTCCTGAAGTAAACAGTGCGGGACCGCACTTGTTACTTCTGGGAGCCTGCGGACCCTGTTAAATTTTTTGAAAAACTTCATATTTCTTCTTTTAGTTTAGTTTAGATTTAATTTAGGATTCTTAGCATCTACCCAGATCTGTATTTTTCTGTCAAAAATCTCTTATTTCTAAATTTCTTTCAGCAAATTCTTCATCTCATCAATCTCCATTAAGTTAATTGGGTGTTTTGAGTCTCTTTTTTGAGAAATTCTTAATTTGATTTCCTTTGGTCATTACTTGGAGGTTTGTCTCAGTCTTTTCACAATTTTGCATCTTTTTGCTTTTGTTTTTGCAAAAAAAATTTCCCTCACCTTGTGTATGAGTGTTAATCACCTTTAATTGTGTATGAGTGTTAATCACCTTTGAGTGTTTTATGATCTTTGGAACTCTCACCCGATTTTCTTGACTTCCACTTGATTGGTTCTTAGATTACATTAGAATCATCTTGTGTTTGAGAATTGTCTTGCATAGATCACATTTGTAATTAAATTCTCTTTTGAAAGGTCTCTGAATGAAAAATGTGCATAGATTACATTTGCATACTTTCAGAGTAGGTGTGCATGAAGTTACAATTGTGTGTGAATAGTTTACATTACGAAAAATCAATTAAGTGAGTTTAGATCCAGTTTTCTTTGAGTTAAATTTGATGTTTTATGCGCACAATTCAAAAAAAAAATTGTTTTGGGATTGATTTGCATTAGTTTTTCTTGATGAAATTAGTGCATTAGAGAATTTGTTATATTTTCTCTTATTTATCAATCTTTGCATTGTTGGAAGTGTAATGGAAACTCTCTCCCTACTTTAGTTAGGATTCATCGAATTGAAAAGATTACATTATCATATTCGATTGCATTCAGTTTTGGGTCGGGTCATTACACCATTGGTTTCATATCCATTAACCCTTTTGAGTAATAACAGCCTAAATAACACAGCGCTTAATTAAAATTCATCTAGTAATTTTTACATTTTTAGGGCTCTTTCCACCAATCTAGCTTAGGCTAGTGTCTTGGAATAGGTTTTAGTTAACTCTCCAAGACAGTAAAACAAACAAGTAGTCGATCTTGCGGTAGTAAAAATTCCAATTGTTGCATGTATGCTCTGGGAAGCTCCTCCTAAAGGAGTCAAGCACGAGATCATATCTGAACCAGTGAGGTAATAAATCCTTCCTCATTGGGAACGATAGAAGATATACACGTATTAAAAACGATAAACCTCGGATAGACCATTGTTGAGGAGCCTGGGGTCACTTGTCGGTATACCTTGAATTATGTCAAGGAGCCTTCAAGGGGATTGGGCTTTGTTACTCTGCCCTTGCGTGTGTTTCAGATCGTAGACTGTTCCCCCAGGTATATTTGTTTCTATTGGTAACCTTAGTGGCCATAATCTATAGGATTCTTTCCTAAGGTGACGGTGGAGGGAAGATCCCACTGTACCTGGAGCAGACGTCGACTAGACTCATTTGGACTCTCTGGGGGGTTCTCTTCACTTGAGATGGTTTTGTGAAGAAACTTGTGCCAGTCTGTTTCATTAAGCAGGTTTTCAGGGTAACTGTTCCAACCGCCCTTTCTGTATTAAATTCTACGATGTTGGATTTCATCACCAACTAGTGTTTTTAGTGCGGGAATCTACTGTTTGTGTGTGGTTTTACTCCTAGATTTGATAGCGCGTGTTAATTTGTTTGTTTTACTTTTAAGGATATAGGTGTGAATTGTGAATTTTAATTGTTAGGTGTAAATTGTGAGTTGTTAATTTTTAGTTTTTAATTTTTTAATAAAATTCACTGAAGTTGAATAGAATGGCAACTGTTCCGGAATTTACCAACCAAGGAACCCCTCTTAACGAGAATCCTAGTACTTTTCCTTGCTTTGGAAATGTTGGTCCTCCTTATATGGCTACATTGTCATTACCTGGATTTACAATAGGTTTACCGATATGGTTATTTTCAACTTCGTTGGCCCCGAACACTCCATTTGTTCCACCTCAACCGGATGCTTCACCTCAACAGAGTTCACCATCTCAACATCACCAACCTTCTGTTGACCCTTTACCTTCTTCGCCTAATGTTTCTTCCTCCATTTCTTCCTCTTCGCTTGGTAAAATTCTTGACGATAGTAACCAGGTGGCTAAGAAGAAGAAGAAAGGGAAGAAGAAGAAAAAGAAGAAGCAGGATAAGAAAGAAGTCAACCAACCAACCATGGTTGTAAGTGTTAGTTGTGTTGAGGAAACCTCCAACATGCATCGTAAACCCAAATACCCTTGCAGGGTTTGTAAGGGTGACCACTTCCTTATCAATTGTCCCGGTATTCCAAAGGTCTTAGAAGTATGGTCAGAAAAATCTCATCAACTTCTCGTTGATCCATCAACCAGTGATAGTCAGGTTCCTGGGAAAAAGGGTAAAGTTAGGTTTCCTTGTAAGGTATGCAAAGGGAGTCATCAAACTCACATTTTCGCTCACATGGATGAAGCCTCAAAATTTTTGGAAAACCTTACTGTTCCACAACAAGAATTTCCAACTGGTTATTGTCAACTTTCTCCCAACCTACCGTCAACTAACGGAGTGATTGATCTAATTTCAAGTACAATTGATCCCACTCTTCCATTGGAGAGTGAAACTCATATCACTCAGGTTGATGATACATTAGTTGATCAAGTGGTCGATTCGATTTCATATTCGGTCGATCCCATTCTCCCTATAGAGAGTGAACTTTATACTGCTCAGGTTCTTCTTGTTACATCAGATTCTTCTACGCTAGGGGGCATTTCACCTGTTTCTACAGAACCCCCTCCAAGTACTGAGGTATTTTCCTTTGATTGGAATAGACTGACAGAACCTCGTCTTCCTTCCTCCATCCCTTTCCAAATCATTGTGAATTTTGGTGGTAGGGACATACACCGCACACAGGTAGATGAAGGTGCTTCTGTTAGTATTTTATCCTCAACTACTTGGAAAGCTTTGGGTTCCCCTCAGCTTGTGCCTATTACGCAGAATCTGAAAGCTTTTAACAGAACCATTAGTGAACCTTTAGGGATCCTTCCTAAGTTCTCTATTACTTTGGAAGGTAAAACTGTCTGTATTGATCTTATGGTAGTTTGAGGCCCCTTGGATTTCAATTTAATCCTTGGGCGAGACTATGTCTATGCAATGAAAGCTGTCGCATCGACACTCTTTCGCGTGATGTCTTTCCCTCACAATGGTAATATTGTGACTGTAGATCAGCTTTCGTTCCCTAGTCTTGTTTCGACTACAAATGATATGACACCCCTAAATGTTCATGATTCTAAGGTGGTATCTACCCTGCCACGGGTTAATTATGTGGCAACTAGTCCCATGTTTTCAGTTACCGATGTAAGCGAGCCTCTCACTGTTTTCTCGACTTCATATCCGGTAATTGACATGGAAAAATCTATGGGATTATTTGAACGCGATGTTCTTATCCCTTTTGAGTCCCTTGGCATGTGTTCCTTCCAGAAAATTGTTCTTCCATCTGATGAAGACCTCTTGGAAGCCATGGTCAAGGTGTGTCCATTGACATGTGTTTCTTCCAGTTGGAAGCCATGATCAGTGGCTGGTGAGGATAGTTCCTTTTACTGTGTCAACCTCATTAAAAAATGAATCAGTGGGTGAGGAAAGTTCCTTTTACTGTGTCAACCTCGTTAAAAAATGAATCAGTGGCTGAGGAAAGTTCCTTTTACTGTGTCAACCTCGTTAAAAAATGAATCAGTGGGTGAGGAAAGTTCCTTTTACTGTGTCAACCTCGTTAAAAAATGAATCAGTGGCCGAGGAAAGTTCCTTTTACTGTGTCAACCTCGTTAAAAAATGAATCAGTTAGTATGAGGAGAGTTCCTTTTACTGTGTCAACCTCGTTAAAAAATGAATCAGTGGTATGAGGATAGTTCCTTTTATTGTGTCAACCTCGTTAAAAAATGAATCAGTGTGTTTGAGGATGGTTCTTTTCCTGTGTCAACCTCATTAAAAAATGAATCAGTTAGTCGAGAGCATAGTTCCTTTTCTTGTGTCAAGCTCGTTTAAAAAATGAAACAAGCTTCGATGAGGATAGTTCTTTTCCTGTGTCAACCTCATTAAAAAATGAATCAGTAGGTAGATTGTAGAGAGTAGATTGGTAGATTAGAAATAGGTAGTTTCTGAGGATAGTTCTTTTCCTGTGTCAACCTCGTTAAAAAATGAATCAGTTGGTCAGAGGACAGTTCCTGTTACTGAGTCAACCTCATTAAAAAATGAATTACGTCTGAGGAAAGTTCTTTTCCTGTGTCAACCTCGTTAAAAAATGAATCAGTAGTTTTAGAGGATAGTTCCTGTTACTGAGTCAACCTCATTAAAAAATGAATTAGGTATGAGGACAGTTCTTTTCCTGTGTCAACCTCATTAAAAAATGAATTAGTAGGTTATGTAGGTAGATTAGAAATAAGTAGTTTCTGAGGAAAGTTCCTTTTACTGTGTCAACCTCGTTAAAAAATGAAACACGTTGCCATGAGCATAGTTCTTTTCCTGTGTCAAGCTCATTAAAAAATGAAACAAATCCTCCCTTAATTGAGTCGAGTCTTTGAATAGACCTCGTAAATGTTAAGTCATATATTTAGGTTATTTTTTAGGTTGGGTCTTTCATATGATCTCTGAAATGAACCTTCATTCCATCCAGCTATTTATTAATAGTGTACTTAGTTGAATGAAATGAAGCTGGGGGGGCATGCACTCTAGCAGTTACGCTTAGGGGGCATCAAGCACAGTTTTCTCTCTGTTTCAAGCTTGTGTAAAAATGAAACCACTCTGAAGCATAGTTTTTCTCTGTTTCAAGCTTTTGTAAAAATGAAACCTATCTTGAGTCAATTTCGATTATTTTCAAGACTCGTTAAACTCACGAAAATCCCGAGATTATTTTGCTATCTTTCATTCTCGTAAAATACATGAAAATGCCGAGTTCTTTCTGTATTTTCCTGCTTGTAAATTAAATTGAAAGTCGGCAACATGAGTACATTTTTATCCCTTTTTTGAACTCGTTAAAACTTACGAGAAAAGTGAAAACCATGAGTACATTTTTATCCCTTTTTCGAACTCGTTAAAATTTATAGAAAAAGCAAAACTACTGAGTATACTTTTATCACTTTTTGAACTCGTTCCAACAGGAAAAAATGAAACATGGAATCCTCTTTAAATACTTTCGGACTACCTAAATGAAAAAGTTCTTTGAGTACTTGATTATTTAAAATAATTAAAGTAATGAATAGTCTAGATATTTGTTCTCTCAAGTTTTACCCTTTTGGGTAGACGGACTATATTTACTACGAAAAAAGATATGTTATTGACTAATTGATTAATAAGGTTCTATTATTTATCCTTTTAGACTCGAAGACAAAGTTTACGAAAAGTACCATGAGTTTTCTGGAGTTTTTCTGGCTCTCTTTGTGAAAAACAGTTTCACCGTCCTGCATTAAATTCAAATCAAAGGACCTGTTCAATTTTAAATAAGAACGAACCACTCCTTCTTAGGGTTCGAATCTTAAACTAAGTTGGACTCATTCGAAGGATGAGCTTATAAACAAGCAAATTTTATCCTCCTCAAGCTTGTCAAAAATAAAGAGGTACTTGCCAGAAATGGTGGGGGAAAAGAGAGAAAAACGAACCTGTTTGTTACATCTTGATTATTCAGAAAACCGTTAACCACTCTTGAACACGACACTTTTTGTTCATCTGGGTTGGGAAAATCCTTTGCCTAATAGTTAATCAAACCATATTGAAAGTCTTCAGCCGGTTTCTGGGTATTAGCTTTGGGTCAATTGTCACCAAGCCATCTGCAGTGTCGTTATGTGTTCAAGAGGACAGTTCAAATAAACCATTCATTTGTGAAATATCTGTCATCCATTTTGACCATCCCTGAGTCAGTCCTTGCCACGATATTTTCAAAACTTGATCTATGATTTCGTGTTGTGGGCTTGCCTACGACAGATCACTTTCTATCGATGACAGCTCATTATCTAGGAAGTTGATCCAGAAATCGTCAGTACCTTGAAATCTGCATGCCTCAATGGCAGGTTTCTCGCCTTCGACGACAGGTTGCATCATTGACCTTCGATCGAAAGATTCCGTGACATGTTCGACTTCAGCTCATTCATTCACATTTCATGGATTGTACTGAGTACTTTGAGAGCCATTGACATTACTGGTGGTTACTCTCACACTTGTTAACAGTTCACATCATTGACTAGTAATCAAGTGGTTTCTACCATGTTCGACTTCAACACATTTATTCACATGGATAGAATCATACTAGTTCGAGATGCGGAAATAAAGACCCTGGATCTAGTTTCCACCATCTAGGCTGCGAGGAATTTTGTTATCATTCATACAATAGACTATTTATAAACAGATGGTTGCGTCCATGCTGTGTCGACATATGTCTATACTGTGATGTATTCAAAATCATTCCTGTATCAGAACAATTTAGAGTTAGTTTCTAGTTAGTTTTGATCTGAGTATGGGAATGCCTACCTCAGCGATGATATGATTACATATATATATATTTTGCATTGAATGTTTTGACAGGTTCCGACTGGGGTGTCCACAGGATGATCCTTGAAATGATAAAGTACTTCACTCTTCATATATGACAGACTTCATCTTCATCTATTTCAGACTTTGCACTTTAGGGGGCAATTTGTTACACTGAAAACTGTCACCTTGACATTTTTCTGACTGTATGAGCTCAGTAACACTCATACATGCCTCCTCTGCAAAGTCTTACAACCTTTGTTCCTCATTCCAAGCCCTAAAAATGGAGGAAAAACCCTTAAAACTCAAAAAAGCCTTGGGTACGCAGGTAACATGAAGCCTGCATGCGTTTTTAGCTAGGGTACGCAGGTAATGTGAAGAGAAACTGCGTTCTAGAACGCATTTTTCCAGTGTAATGCCTGCGGTACCCCTGTAAAGTCAAAAAAGCGCGAAATTAAACCAAAAAAGTTGAATTTTGGTCAATTCTAGAAGGTTCTGGATGAGATTTTTTGGGGATGAGTACGCTTTAGTAAGGTGCATCTATCCCACACCTTAAGGAACTAATCCCTTGATGTAAGGAGCCTATCCCTTTGAAGGAGGGTTCTATCCCTTTAAAGGTGGAATCCTAACCTCCTCATCTACTCTATAAAAGGAGGCATTGGGTAGCCTCAAGAGGTTAAGTGAAACAATATTGATTAAGTTTATTGGAGATTGAGATTTTGGTGATGGAGAATTAGAGTTCAAGCTTTATGTGTGATTAAGCTGAAGTGCTGTTGAGATTTAGTCTTCTTTCTATTGAGCTTTTGAGAGGAAAGATCACATACCTCTTTATGCTTCTGGAGGAAGAGAGCAAGACTTATCAAAGTAGAGGAGATTCCTGCTTCGAACCCCGGGAAGGCCTTTCAAACATCAAGGCTAAGGTTGTAAGGTTCTTCTGTGTATTTTAAGATTAATACAATCAAGTTCTATTTTTCTCAATAAATTGTCATTCGATTGTTTATTTCAATAAGCTGTCGTTTGATCGTTTATTTCATAGATTCCTTGATCACTATGATAGGTATGTTTTATGATTATTTGTTATACAGGTGGTATTGATATTTTCTTGTTTGTGATTGCAGATCAACGAAAGATGATACTTTCTTGTGACAAAAGGGCCCTTGTTGCGACGAAGGATTATTGATGCAACGGAAGCACTGTGACCGCAAATAAGCATTTGGATCTAAGGTAGGATCGACACCTTCATAGCATTTATTTGTAAAATGAATATACTTAGAGAAAGACAAACTTAGTTGTTCGTTTTTTGCTAGATTGTCTTCTGACACTAGGGAGATCGGTCTTGTCCGCAAGAAAGATTTATCTGGCCAACATAATGTACTGGTAAGGGGAGGAGCTTTCTTTTGGCATCAAATATTTGACACTTATGGCAAGACATGACTAACTTTTGAGTGTCTAGGAAAAGGGTGGGCCAATAGTGACCAGATCTAAGGATTTTGTTTACTGTGGTCTTCCAGTAGAGGTGTCCTCCACAATCTCCTTCATGTAGCTCATGCATGGTTTTTCCTACATCATCCTCAAGTAAACATTTAAGAAAAATTCCAACAGCATTTTTCCAATATAATACCCCATATAATATGCAATAATTCAAAGCCTTCTGTTTCAAAAATATAGCTTTAGTTTTAGAAAAATAAGGAGGGTCATTCAAATATAAAAGCACATAAATGATGTTAGCATACCAAGGAGAATTCAGAAATTTTTCTTCAATGAAAGGAGCAGTGAATTATTCTATTTCTTCCAACACATCCACCATATTCATATCTAGTGCTTGGAAGTTTGACTCAGCCATGAGTTTTGCTAATCCCTTCCATTTAATTAGTTTGGCGGGCCTGATTTCTAAGTCATATTCAAGAATAGTTGCAATCCATTTTCCCCTTTTACCATCAGGGTCTTGACTTAGAATATCCTTGACAACAATATGTGGAACAAAAGAAATTATGTGAGAGTGTAAAATGTAGACTCTAAAGTCCTTTAATGCTTTCACTAATGCTAAGGCTTGCTTCTCCAAAATTTTATATTTGAGAGGAGCATCTCTTAAGGCCCTACTGAAAAAGGATATTGGTTTTTCTTGCCCCAAGTCATTCTTTTGAAGTAATACTGCAGCTATTGTATGTTTTGATGCAAAAGAAAAGATATAAAAATCTTTGGTGAAATCTAGACTAATCAAGACTAGTGCTTGAGTAAGAGCTTGTTTAACCAGTTCAAAAGATTTTGTAACTTGTGTAGTCCATTTCACTCCTACCTCTTTCGTAAGCATGTTCGTTATGTTTCTTAATAGCTCAGCAAGGTTGGGGATAAACCTCCTCAAAAAATTAATCTTTCCAATGAAAGATTGTAATTCTTTGAGGCTTCTTGGATGGATGATTTTCAATATGCCATGAATCATTTTAGGGTCTACTTTGATTCCCTCTTCTGAAATTATGTGCCCAAGAATTTTATCTTCTTCAAGACCAAAGAGTGTATTTTTTGGGTACAAATATAAGCCAAATTTCCTACATTTCTCAAAAACGTTTCTTAAGTGGATCAAATTTTCTTCATCAGTCTTTGAGAAAATAGTTATTTCATCAAGGTAAATTATTATAATATAGCCAATATCTTTTGAGAAGGCTATGTCCATGGCCCTTTGGAAGGTGGCCCCTTCATTCATCAAACCAAATGGCATTTTGACATACATAAAGGTTTCCAAAGGTGTAGTAAAAGCAGTCTTGTGTTGATCACTTGGGAGCACTAGTACCTGATTGTAACCTGAGAACCCATCCAATAGTGATATTATTTTTGACCCAACTACCCTTTGAAGTATATGGTCCATCTTGGGCAAGGGGTAGTTGTCTTTCAGGGAGGCTCTATTTAAATTTCTAAAGTCAATGCAGAGCCTGATTTCCCCTATCTTCTTCCTAACAAAAAATAAGTTTGACACCCATTCTGAATATCTAATGGGTACTATAATCCCATCATCATACATTTTTTCAATTTCTTTCTTGATTAAAAGTAGTAAAACATGGTTTATTCTCCTTAGTTTTTGTTTGAAAGGTTTCTAATTTTCCTTAAGAGGAATTTTGTGTTGAATGATGCTAGTGTCATAAGATTTCAGATCTTTATATTCCCAAGCAAACACATCACTAAATTCCTTGAAAAGCTCTATGTATTGCAATTTTATATGATTTGGGAGAGTGTTGGATAGTTTGATCATTTTGGGTTCTACTAGGCTACCTATGTTATGTTATTCTACATCTGTTTCCACAGGCTCCATTCTTGGTTCTTTGGCTACATCATTAAAGACAAAAATGTGCTCTAAATGTGTGAGGCCTCTTAGAATTGTATCATTCTTGCATTTTAAAACTTCCAAGTCTTTCTGGTCTACGTTGTTAATTAATTCTTCTTCAAAAATATTCTCACAGTGATTTATATCAGCAGAATATGTTATTTCTATTTCTAGGATTTGTTCATTATTCAAACAATTTTCTTCATGGCTGGTTTCTAATGCTGGTATGGCAAAATCATTTTCTGATTTTAAGAAATCATCTATGTGTTTTTTAGTGTCAAACACTTGCCAGTGATCCTCATTATCAGGCACTCTAGGCCTGTATTTTACCTTTACACTAAACTGTTCATTTATCTGAGCTATTGGGCAATTGCTAGCATTGAAGGCAAGTTCATTTGCTAGATGATTTTGTGCTCTTGGAATGAAAATGAGTTCATATTTTTCAAAGGTCTTTAATAAATCAAGGGCAGCATTTTGATATTATCTAAGTCTTGGGTTGTTAGCTAAATATTCTCCTTTGACTTGTCTTATGATAAGTTCAAAATCTCCTAGGATTGATATTTTCTGGGCTTCTAATTGTTTAAGCAACTATAAGCCAGGGAGAAGGGCTTCATATTCAGCAACATTGTTGGTGCATGGAAAATCTAGTTTATATGAATAACCCTGATTTGTATTCTGAATCCATACACCTCCCCCTGCACTTGTTTTATTACAAGACCCATTAAAATTTATTGTCCAAAGTATGTCTGTTTTTTTCTCATTTTCTTGTTGCTGTTGATTGCTAATGTTTTGTATTTGATCTGAGGGAAGTTTTGATTGTTCTGGTAAACTGGTTTCCTCTTTGTTTTCTTTTTCTTTTTGAGTGATTTCATCTTCATTGTATAAGATAAAGGAATCTAAGCTTGACTAAATGGAATAGATTGTAGAGTTGTTTGGTTTATCTATGTTACTCACCATGTATTTCATGTTGGACTCCCTGTATAATCTTCTTTTTTGGTTAAAAACTGGGAAGGTGGATTAAGACATGTCCATTTGAAGGCTCCCCTGAAGTTTGGCTCCCCATGATCTTGATAAAAACATGCCATATTTAGCGGGAATGTCAGCTACTACTATGTCCATAACTAGACTCTTGGCAGGGATCTGAGATAAGTTTATACATAAATCTTTGATTAAACCCAAGCATTTGGCTCTGCTTGAATCAAAGGAATAGAGATCCTTGTATGGTTTGGTAATTTCTAAGCCTAAGATTTCCATTACTACTTTGGGCATACGATTATGTGAAGCTCCAGAGTCTAACATGGCACTGTGTAATATTCTATCATGTATATTCATACTGACATAGAAGGGAGGGACAACTCCTTCTTGGTATTTTCCTTAAACTTCTGGACCAAACAACAATTATGGTTTGTCATCTGTCAAGTTTAATGTATCAGTGTCACTTCCTATATTTAAGGCTTTCAAAAATTGGCTTTTGTATACTTCTTGGGTTATTAGTTCAGTTAGAGGTATGGTAATTTTTATCTTTGCAATATCTCCCTCAAGGCTGAAAGGAACTATTGATTTTGTCATATTTACATATGTTTTTTCAATGGAATTACTTTCAGCAATTTTGATTTGCTGAACTTTCTTTGGATTGTTATTTAGGATAACTTTTTTAGGGCCACTAGCTGAAGTGCTAGGGCTTCTTTGTTCAACATTTGGCTAGCTTCTCTTCTCTTTGTTTAAATCTGGTTTCTTAGCCAAATGTTGGTTTTCTCTGCTGTTTTCTTAGGCTGATTTTCTGTATTTTTCCTAACAGCAGAGCTAGTGTTTTTATCTTTTGAATTATATATGTTCCCTTTGCTCCTAAGATCATATTGTTCATGCACCTCCATGATTGCATTTTCAAACCCCAATCTATAATCATCAGAATTCTCATAGGTGTTTTCATTTTTATCCGAGGAGAAGAAACCTTGTTCTTCTTCAGTGAGGAAAACATCATCCCCACTGTCTGATCCAATTAAGTTTACATGATCTTCTCCCAACCTTTCAATCTCCCTTTCTTCCTCATCTTGATCTACATAGTTTTGTTGGAAGGGAGGTCTAATTTTTTGGTCATTGTCTCTTTGTCTATCTTGATTGGGGTCTCTTCTGAGATTTTGGTTTCTATTTCTATTTTTGGGGTTGTTCTGATTGGCTCTTGTTTGTGCTTTCTCAAGTATGCTTATCTTTTTTATCATTTCTTCCAACATCCTTTCCATTTTCAAGCTAGATGTGGAGGGTTCAGATTCCTCCCTAAATGATACTTCCCTTTTCATTCTTCATCCTTGCCCTTTTCTCTATCATATTTACCTCCACAGCAAGAGCTCCCTTTTGCATGTCTTCCAAGGTTAAGGGGTCTCTTTCTCTTAGCTGATAGGTCATCTCACCATCCAAGCCTTCAGGGTATTTTACTAAGGCCATGCCTACGAGAGGTTTCATGTGAGGTGGAAGAGCATTGTCAACACTGTTAAACCTAGTGGAGTATTTATGAACACTCTCCCCTTGATTTCTTTTAAGTTTGTCATATTCTGCTAATATTTGGAGAGGGTTCATTTTGATTTCCCATTTGTTTATAAATGCTTAATGTAAAGATGGAAGGTCATTGATGCTATTAGCAGTTAAGCCTTTAAACCACTTCTTTACTTCTCCTAAACTTTGAGCAAATATTCTCATCTTTATGGTCTCATCTTCTATTTCCATATAATAAAAAGAATATTCTATCCTATCTACATGTTGTTTAGCTGTGGTAGATTATTTTCTAGTGAAATGGGGAATTTTAGAATGATATTCATTTGGCAAGAGAGCCATAGGTTGTGGTAACACTACTGGGACATACCGTGTTGCCATGGCTGGAAATATAGGTGGATTTACAAGGGGTGGATTTACAAGAGAAAAAGTGGGCTGAAATGGAGTGTTTTGAATAGTGGTAGTATGGATTGGAGTGGAAGAAAAACTTGGGCCAGCATACTGGTTTTGAGAAGATTTGTTATGGAAAAGGCTAAAGTGATGAATAAGCTGGGAATCAGGAGGAGTAGAAGCTGAGACTTCTCTACTAAAGCTCTGCTGAAAATCTACAATTTCAAGATCAGCTTGGTTTAAATCACCTTGATACCTAGTTCTAAAGATGTTCTTTGTATGATGTAAGTCAAAGTGTGAATCCTCCAAGACAACAAGGTTTGCAGGGATATAATTTGTTCTTGGGATGTTCCTATTAGTAGTTGGTTTTTGAGATTTAGAAGTTTGCCACAAAATCCTCTCTGGATTTTCAACTATGGTAGGGGGATTTAGATTTGGATGGGGTCTCGTGTTGATCCTATGTTAAGCCATACTGCTTTATGAATGAGAGAGGCTAAATTTTTTAGGACTGTTTTGAAAGTATTGCCTCTCACAATGTCTTATCCAGTATGGGACTAGGCTTCTAAACTTCCTCAAGGTTGGTTAACGCAATATTAAGGGAATATGGAGATCTAGATGAGTAATAGGCCTACTAGGGCTAGTGGAGTTGCCAGGTGGAAAATTTTTAGCTTTAGTGAAGGTAAAATGTTTTATGGTTCCACCACCACATTTATTATGAAGCCAATCTGAAATATTTTTTGATTTTTTATATTTCTATGGTTTATGAGAGTGTCCTATATTCGATTTCAATACTTAGCTAAGGTGCTAAAACAAACAGAGTCTATCTATGGCTCACTAACTGATTTTCTTAGAGATTTGTAGGACTAAAGGATTTATAATAGTTTGCTAGGCTATCATAGATTCAATAGGTCCCACTGTGATCTCCATTATGTTTGTGTCCTGTGTTTTGATAGATTGGCTAACCAAAAGACAAGGCAACATCAGAACTAATTTTTAGCGTTCCAGGATCTAGTCTTCCTGTTCTTAGAGAAGGATCTCTCAAATATTTAGCAAATATATGTCTTGTTTGCTTTTAAGTATTGATTTTAGACTAGTTATTAAGTGCAAGTGATTGTTTGGTTGAATTTATACAACAGAATATGAAAGGTCTAGGAAAGATAGGTAGAAAGAAGATGTGTCAGTTTCATTTGGCAATGGAGTCAAAATGAAGTTGGTAATAGGCTCATAAGTGGATATGGGATATCAAAGGGAAAATCTAACTTGGCCACAGGATCCTTTAGTTTGTGAATGAGATGAAGATTAATGGTTTTAAAAAAGAGTTTGAATTCTCAACAAAGGGAACTTGAAAACATAACTTGAACATAAAGAGGTATTTGATAGACAGGGCTAACCATGAATTCTACAAATCACACTTTAAGCAAATGATGAATTCAAGACAACTTTTAAAATGAAATCTAAGATTCAAGAGCACATCCTATTTCCTCAAAGATTTTATTTCAAAGGAGTTATAAAACATGAAAGATTCACCGATGATTGCATTCATAGAAGAGGGAACACCTAATACATCTATGATCACAACTATACAGACCTTTAAAACAATTGTTTAAGCAGGGACATAGTGTATGATCAAAACAGACCTCCATGGCTAACTATAAAAAATGGTACTTCAAAGGGAGACTCCAATAATAGTTTTCAAGTGGCAGCAGACAAGCAGGGAAAACCATAAATCATGCCGGAACCAACTATTTGAACTATTAGAGAAATAAACAAGCATGAGGACTAAAGAGAAATATTAAAGACTCTAAAATACCTCAGTAGAAGAAAACATAAAACAGTGAAGGATAAATAGGTCTAAGGTGCTTCCAAGAGTCATTTCTTAGCCTAAAATTTTTATCCTACTGTAGTAATAATTTATGAAACATAATGAAAATAGGAAAAAAAACAAACAATTCAGAATACATCACCAACAACCAAGCTCGGGGATCCAATGATAGAGCCTTCTCAAGAACAAGCATGTCACAACATCATCAAGCTTCCAAGAATTCAATTTCTTCTTCAAATTCAAACAGACTATGTATTATTTCAGAGAGTTTCAGTATTACAACGAGTGACCAGCCATCGAACTTCTCATCTTCTTCATAAGTATTTATAGAAGAAATGAGGAGGTGGAAGAGTTTTAGGATTGAAGTTTAAATAATTCTACACTAAATGGAACTCCTAGCCTCGAAAACCATGCAAGGCATAAGGCAGGAATGCATTGAATTATAGCTCTGTTTCATTTACTCTGTTTCTGCTTTTTTAGGGCTTAATGGGTAAAAAGAATGATTTTAAGGCCTATTTATCTGTTACAAAAACTTCACTGACAGTTTAGAGTTTGTTCTTTCATTGGTAATAACTATTCAGGTGTCTTTAGACAAATATCTTCAGACTGAGCAATAAGTAGGCCTTTCTTTTGATTTATGGAAGCTGCAGGTGCCTCTTCGGTAGCTGGAGAGGATTCAATTAGCCTTTGATGTGGCAGTGGAGGCTTTCCTTACTGATATTTTCTCTATTTTATATTAAAACACCTTTAATCTGTCTTTATTCTGTGTTTTAGGCTTAATTAGGACTTTGAACTTCATCTTCAGGTCTTCATACTACAATATTGTATTTATCCCTGTGGATTAGGTCTTTGATCCCTGAGTTTCTACCTTAATTCCTTTAAAAACTCTAATTTAAACCTTTAACACTGGTACTATTCGACTGTTTGATGTTTCCTGTGTTTTTGTTGTGTTGCAGGGGTGCAGCAAGGTTTCAAGACATCACCAATGCTCATGAGGAATAGGTGGAATTGTAGTTTGAACCATGTGGATCCACTTTCTTCTTGGATAGTGGCCTATGGATCGCCATCCCAGGCTTTTCATTTCATTAAAAACTATGAAAAAACCTTGTATAATCTGCACAAAAACAAGAAAAATTAAGAAAAAATTGTGAGAATATGGGTTTAGCACTGCTTTGGGCGGTTTGGGAGTGAGATCAAATCATAGTCATCGATTGAGAACAACCAATGGTCAAGATTGCTTGATGGGTTTGATTGGGAGGCGATTGGGTGAATGGTGGTAAGATTAAGTCTGGGTCTTTCGATCTATATTGATCAATGACTGAGATTGATTGGGGGGGTTATTTGGTAAAATAGAAGGTGGCCAAACAAAATGTGGTGCAATTGAATGAGAGCCATTGGATTAGAATATCTGACGGTTGGGATCAATCGGTAATGTTTCGAGAGCAAAGGCAAATGGCAATGGCTTGGGGTCGCAATGTGATATGGGCCATTGGATCTAAGTGATGGACGGTTTAGAACGAAAATGAAAATGACGGGGACAAGTTTGGTGGAAAAGTAAGAAGGGGGTGAGATCAAATAATAAACGTCCGATCTTCAGAGATCGATGACTATGATCTAAGCGGAAGTAGCATTGCGGACGGGGGAGTGGTTTTTATGAAAACCACCAGTGGTATTCGTGCGGCATTGGAGCAGTTTTAAATTTTCTCCAAAAAAACATGATACTACAAACTTGCTGACATGTGTCCTTGGAAAAACTGCTCTCATTGCGTAATTTTTTGGTGTTAAACCACATGCGCAAAAAAAACGGGAAACGTGATAGCAACCATCGGATCAGGGGCTTCCGATCCAACGGTGCGGATCGTGCGTGACAGAGTAAGCTGCGGGTTAGATGAGGTAAGCAGGACCCACGATGATGTCAGGGTCTTGTCGTGTAGCGGGTAGGTCCAAAAGGTGAAATGGGATGGTCAGGAAAAGATCCTGGCCGTCAGATCTTTAGAATGGACGGCTTAAACTTAATCTCGAGGTGGTGTTTAAAAGGGAGGAAAGGTAACCCAGATAGATGGGCAGAGATCGAGTTAAGCCTTAGTCGTTAGATCTTAGGAATGAACGGCCCAAATCAAACGATGGAGCAGAGTTTTAACAAAGGAAAGGGATGGGAAAAATGAAACAGGCGGAAGAAAGAGTGCTTGAGGGCCGTTGATCTAGAAAGATCAACGATTGATATTGATTTAGAATTAAAATTTCGGGGAATGGAAAATATAAAGAAAAAGAGGTTTAGAAAGGGTTTTTAAGCCTTTAGCACCCGGTTGCGGGGCTTAAGGTATTATTAGAATAGGGGGTTACAAGAGTTAAGCCCTTAGGGGCTAAAAAACCTTTACAATGGAAAAAGAATGTTTTAGGCCCAAAATAATGATTTTTTAAGTCAATTTGGGGGTTCCGGTAGAGGAGATAGGGGTTTTAAAGCAAATGGAAGGGGATCAAATGGTTTTAAAAGGGTATTGGAATATTTCGAGGCCAAAATGAATGGTTTTTAGAGGATTTTTGTGGGGGAAAAATGGGTGAAAGGAGAAGTGAAAATGATGGAAAATAAGGGTTTTAAGCAGTTTTTCTCTTGGCAAAAAACAGGCTTTTTAGGATAAAGAGGAAACAACAGTGAATATTAACTCAAGGAATAATAATCATCATAGAAACTTTAAAATATGATAAGTTTTCAAAGGGAATTATCTCTTGAAGTTTTGAAAAGACAAGTTTAGCCACTTGTTTGTATAACAAAATTTATAAGTGGCTAATAGTAACCTTAACCTTAACCTCACTAAACCCATAACCTTAACCTTGACCTTATCCTAACCTAATCTTAACCTTAACCTTAACCTAACACTAACCTTGATAAAACCCTAAACCTTAACTATAACCTAACCGTAACCTTGACCTTAACTTTACCCTTAACATTGACCTTAACCTTAACCAAACCTTAACCTTAACTTTACCCTTAACCTAATCTTAGCCTTAACCTAACCTTAACCTTGACATTCCCCTTAACCTAACCTTAACCTTGACCTTAACTATAATATAACACTAACCTTGACCAAACGTTAACCTTAACCTTAACATAATCTTAACCTTAACCTAATCGTAACCTTAACCTAACCTTAACATTAACCTTAATGTTAGCCTAACCATAACCTTAACCTTAACCTTAACCTAACCCTAACCTTAACTTTACCCTTAACCTAACCTTAACATTAACTTAACCTTAACCTTAACCTTAACCTGACTAAACCTGTAACCTGAACCTTAACCTTAACCATAACATAACCTTAACCTTATCCTTACCCTAACCTTACCCTAACCTGAACCTTAACTTTACCCATAACCTTACCTTTAACCTAACCTTAACCTTGACCTTGACCAAACCCTTAACCTAACCTTAACCTAACCCTATCCAAGTTTAAGGTTAAGGTTAAGGTTAAATTAAGGTTAAAGTTAAGGTTAAGGTTAAGGTTTGGTCAAGGTTAGGGTTAGGTTATAGTTAAGGTTAAGATTAAGGTTGAGATTAAGGTTAAGGGTAAAGTTCGGTTAAGGGTAAGGGTAAGGTTAAGTTTAAGGTTAAGGTCAAGGTTAAGGTTAGGTTAAGGGTAAAGTTAATGTTAAGGTGAAGGTTAAGGGTAAGGTTAAGGTTAAGGTTGTGGGTTTAGTCAGGTTATGGTTAAGGTTAAGGGTTTGGTATCGGTTAGGGTTAGGTTATAGTAAAGTCAAGGTTAAGGTTAAGGGTAAAGTCAAGGATAAGGTTAGGGTAAGGTCAAGGTTAAGGGTAAAGTCAAGGTTAAGGTTACGTTAAGTGTAAATTCAACATAAGGTTAGGTTAAGGTTAAGGGTAAAATCAAGGTTAAGGTAAAGTTAAGGTTAAAGTTAGGTTAAGGTTATGGTTAGGTTAAGGTTAAGATTAGGCTAAGTTTAAGGTTAATGTTAAGGGTTTGGTAAGGGTTAAGGTTAGGTTAAGGTTAATTTTAAGGGTTTGGTCAAGGTTAGGGTTAGGTTATAGTTAAGGTCAAAGTTAAGGTTAAGGGTAAGGTTAAGGTTAAGGTTAGGTAAAGGTTAAGATAAGGTTAAGGTTAAGGGTTTGGTAAAGTTTAGGGTTAGGATATAGTTAAGGTTAAGGTTAAGGTTAGGTTAAGTTAAGGTTAAGGTCAAGGTTATGGGTAAGTTTAAGCTTACATTAATGTTAATATTAGGTTAAGAGTAAAGATAAGATTAAGGTTAGGTTAAGGGTAAAGTTAAGCTTAAGGTTGGGGTTAAGGTTAGGCGAAGGTTAACGTTAACATTAACCTTAACCTGACTAAACCTATAACCTTTACCTAAACTTAACCTTAATCTTAACCTTTCCATAACCATAACCTTAACCTTGACCTTGACCTTACCCTTAACCTTAACCTTAACCTTCCCATAACATTAAACTTAACCTTAACCTTAACCTTACCTTAACCTTAACCTTAACCTTAACCTAACCTTAACCTTAACCTTGACCTTAAACTTAACCTTCACCCTTAACCTTACCTTAACCTTAACATAACCTTAACCTTTACCTAACCTTAACCTTAACCTAACCTTGACCTTAACTATAACCAAACACTAACCTTGGTGAGGTCAAGGTTAAGGTTATGTTTATGGGAAGGTTAAGGTTAAGGTTAAGGTAAAGGTTAAGGGTTTGGTTAAGGTTATAGTTAAGGTTAGGTTATGTTTAAGGTTAAGGTTATAGGTTTACTCAGGTTAAGGTTAAGGATAAGGGTAAATTCAAGGCTAAGGTTAGGTTAAGGTTAGGGTTAAGGTTAAGGTTAAGGTTAAGGTTCGGGGAAGGTTAAGGTTAAGGTTAAGGTTAAGGTTAAGGTTAAGGTTAGGTTAAGGTTAAGGCTACGGTTACGTCAAGGTCAAGGTTAAGGTTAAGGTTAAGGTTAAGGTTATGGTTAAGGTAAGGTTAAGGTAAAAGTTAAGGTTAATGTTATGGGAAGGTTAAGGTTAAGGTTAAGGCTAATGGGGTAAAGTTAAGGTTAATGTTAACCCTAACCTTAACCCTAACCTTAACCTTAACATTAGCCTTAACCTTAATGTTAACCTTAACTTAACCTTAACGTAACCTTAACCTTAACTTTAAGCTTACTAAACTCGTACCCTTAACCTTAACATTAACCTTAACCTTAACCTTAACCTTAACTTAACCTTAACATTTACCTTAACCTAATATTCACTTTAACCTTGACATTACCCTTAATCTTAACCTTAACCTTAACCTTAATTAAACACTCAAACTTAACCTTAACTCTACTAAACCCTTAATCTTAACCTGACTAATCCCATAACCTTAACCTAAACCTTAACCTTACCCTGACCTTAACTATAACCTAACCCTAACCTTGACCATACCCATAACCAATACCTTAACCTTAACCTTAACCTAACCTTAACCCTAACTTTACCTTAACGTAACCTTAACCTTAACCTTCTCATAACCATAACCTTAACCTTGAATTTACCCTTAACCTAACCTTAACCTTAACCGTAACCTAACCCTAACCTTGACCAAACCCTTAATATCAACCATAACCTTAACCTTAACCTTAACCTAAGGTTAAGGTTAACGTTAAGGTTAAGGGAAAGGTTATGTTAAGGGTAAAGTTAAGGTTAAGGTGAAGGTCAGGTCATAGTTAAGGTTAAGGTTAAGGTTAAGGTTAATCCTAACCTTAACCTTAACTATAACCTAACCCTAACCTTGACCAAACCCTTATCCTTAACCTTAACCTGACTAAACCCTTAACCTTAACATTAACCTTAACCTTACCCTTAACCTTCACCTTAACCTTAACTTTACCCTTAACCTAAAATTAACCTTAACCTTAACCTTAAACTTACCCCATTAACGTTAACCTTAAACTTACCCCCTTAACCTTAACCTTAACTTGTCTAAACTCATAACCTTAACCTTGCCCTTACCTAACCTTAACCTTAACATAACCTTAAGGTAAGGTTAAGGTTAAGTTAAGGGAAAACTCAAAGTTAAGGTTAGGTTAAGGTTAAGGTTATGGTTAAGGTTAATGTTAAGGGTAAATTTAAGGTTAAGGTTAGGTTAAAGTTAAGCTGAAGGTTAAGGGTAAGGTTAGGGTTAAGGTGAGGGGAAGGTTAAAGCTAAATTTAGGTTTAATGTAAAGTTAAGGTTAAGGTTAGGTTAGGTTAAGGTAAGGCTAAGGTTAAGGTGAAGGTTATGGTTATGGGATGGTTAAGGGCTTAATCTTACACTTAAACTTAACCTAACATTAACCCTAACCTTAACCTAACCGTAACCTTAAATTTAACCTTAACCTTACCCTAACCTTAACCATAACCTTAACCTTAACCTACACATTAACCTTGACCATAACCTTAACCTTAACCTTAACATGACTAAACCCGTAACCTTAACCTTACCTTAAACTGACTTTAAACTTAACCTTAACCTTAACATAACTGTAAAATTACCCTTAACCTTAACCTGGACCTTAACTATAACTTAACCCTAACCTTGACGAAACCCTTAACATTAACCTTAACCTTAACCTTAACCATAAACTTAACCTTACCTTAATCTAACCTAAACTTAACCTTAAACTTACCCTTAACCTTAAAATTAACCTTGAACTTAACTTTAACCTAACTTTGTCCTTGACCAAACCCTTAAACTTAACCTTAACCTTACCCTAATCTTAACCTTAATCTAACCTTAACCTTCCCATAACCATAAAATTAACCTTAACCTTAACCTTAACCTCACTATACCCATAACCTTAAAGTTAAAGTCCAGGTCAAGGTTAAGGTTAAGGTTAAGATTAGGTTAAGGTTAGGTTAAGGTTAAGGGTAAGTTTATGGTTAAGGTTAGGGTAAGGTTATAGTCAAGGTTAAGATAAGGTTAGGTTAAGGTTAGGTTAAGGTTAAAGTCAAGGTTAAAGGTAAATTTAAGGTTAAGGTTTGGTTAAGGTTAGGTGAAGGTTAAGTGTAAGGTTAGGGTAAGGTTATAGTTAAGGTTAAGATAAGGTTAAAGTTAAGGGTAAGGTTAGCGTTAAGGTTAGGGTAAGATTATAGTTAAGGGTAAATTTAGGGTTAAGGTTAGGGTAAGGTTGCAGTTAAGGTTAAGATAAGGTTAAATTTAAGGGTAAGGTTAAGGTTAAGGCTAGGTTAAGTTAAGGTTAAGGTAAAGGTTTTGTCAAGGTTAGGGTTATGTTATAGTTAAAGTTAAGGTTAAGGTCAAGGTTAAGGGTAAGGTTAAGGTTAGGTTAAGTTTAAGATTAGGTTAAGGGTAAAGTTAAGGTTATGGTTAGGGTAAGATTAGGGTTAAGGTTAGGGAAAGGTCAAGGTAACCTTAACTATACCCTTAAACTAACCTTAATCTTAACCTTATCTTAACTTCAACCTAACCTTAACCTTGACTTTACCCTTAATGTAACCTTAACCTTAACCTTACCCTTAACCTTATCTTAACCTTAAACTAACCCTAACCTTAACCTTAACCTTATCTTAACCTTAACCTTAACCTTAACCT
The DNA here is from genome assembly GCA_034641835.2 of Pinus albicaulis. Taxonomy (NCBI): domain Eukaryota; kingdom Viridiplantae; phylum Streptophyta; class Pinopsida; order Pinales; family Pinaceae; genus Pinus; species Pinus albicaulis. Next base: position 514,932,592 of record CM076577.1, on the reverse strand, counting down.
TAACCTTATCCTTAACCTGAACTTTTACCCTAACCTTACCTTAACCTTAACATTAACCTTAACTTTACCCTTAACCTAACCTTAACCTTAAATTTAACTATAACCTAACCCTAACCTTGACCAAACCTTAACCTTAACCTTCACCTTAACCTAACCTTCACCTTAACCTTGACTTTAGCCTTAACGTTAACCTTAACCTAACCTTAACCATAACCTTAATTTTACCCTTAACCTAACCTTAACCATAACCTTAACCTTAACCTAAGCTTAAAATTACCCTTAACATAACCTTAACCTTGAATTTACCCTTAACCTTAACCTTCACCTAACCTTAACCTTAACCTTACCCTTAACCTTCACCTTAACCTTAACCTCGACTTTACCCTTAACCTAGCCTTAACCTTAACTATAAGCTAACCCTAACCTTGAGCTTAACTTTACCCTAAACCTTCACCAAACCCTTAACCTTAACCTTAACATGACTAAACCCTTAACCTTGACCTAACCATAACCTTAACCATAACATTAACCTGACCTTAACCTTAACTTTAACTTTACCCTAACCTTAAGGGTTTAGTCAGGTTAAGGTTAAGGTTAAGGGTTTGGTCATAGGAGGTTAAGGTTAAGGTTACGCTAAGGGAAAAGTCAAGGTTAAGGTTACGCTAAGGGTAAATTCAAGGTTAAGGTTAAGGTTAAGGTTAGGTTAAGGGTAAAGTCAAGGTTAAGGCTAGGTTAAGGTTCAAGTTATGGGTTTTGTCTGGTTAAGGTTAGGTTAAGGTTAAGGTTAAGGATAAGGTTAAGGTTAAGGGTAAATTCAAGTTAAAGGTTAAGGTTCAGGTTAGGTTAAGGGTAAAGTTAAGTTTAAAGTTAATGTGAAGGTTATGGTTATGGGAAAGTTAAGGTTACGGTTAGGTTATAGTTAAGATTACGAGTTTGGTCAAGGTTAGGGTTAGGTTAAGTTTAAGGTTAAGGTTAGGTTAAGGGAAGGTTAAGGTTAAGGTTAGGGTAAAGGTAAGGTTAAGGTCAAGGTCAAGGTTAAGGTTTATTTAATTTAAGGTTAAGGGTTTGGTCAAGGTTAGGGTTAGGTTATAGCTAAGGTCAAGGTTAAGGTTAGGTTAAGTTTAAGGTTAAGGTTAAGGTTAGGTAAAGGTTAAGGTAAGTTTAAGGTAAGGTTAAGGTTAACCTTGACGTTGACCTTAACATCGACCTTAACTTTAACCTTACCCTTAACCTAACATTAACCTTTCCCTAAACTTAACCTTAACCTTAACCTTAACCTTAACCTTTACCTAACCTTAATCTTAACCTTAACCGTAACCTTAACCTTAAACTAACCTTAACCTTTACCTTAACTATAACCTAACCCTAACCTTGACCAAACCCTTAGTCTTAACTATAACCTAACCCTGACCTTAACCAAACCCTTAACCTTAACCTTATCTTACCCTTAACCTTAACTTGTCCTTAACATTAAAGTTAACCTTAACCATGACCTAACCATAACCTTAACCTTACCTTAACCTAACTTGACATTAACTTGAAGGTTACGTTAAGGGTAAAGTCAAGGTTAAGACTTGTTGGAGGATTAATCCGTCTTGCGGACAAGATCGATCTCCCTAGTACTAACAATATCTAGCAACAAACAGCCAAATAAACTAATCTTTCTCTAAGCATATATGATCCATGAAAAGCTCTATTGAAGTGTTAAGGACTTACTGTTTGTCCAGTTCTTGTTTGAAGTCATTGTTGTCCCTCGCGCACTTGAAGGAGTTTTCCTCGTAAACCTACAGCCACAAACAAGAAAAATATTACATAGCACCTGTATAGAAATCATCATAAACCATGCTTATCATAGTGATCAAGGAATATATGAAATAAACCATTGATTGAAAGTTTATTGAGAAAAATGAGTATATTTGTATTAATTTCAAAAGATGAAAATCCTTACAACCTGAGCCTTGATGTTGCATAGGACTTTCCGGGGTTCGAAGCAGGAATCTCCATTACTTTGATAAGCTCCACACTCCTCCAACCAAGATGAATAGAGGTATGTAATCTTTCCTCTCAAAAGTCTTAATTAACTGAGTCTGCATCTCAACAACACTTAACTTCAAATATTCTAAAGCTTCAACTCCCCTTGAGGCTACCCAATGCCTCTTTTTATAGTAGAATAGAGGAGGTTTTATGTTCCAACTATGAAGGGATAGAATCCTCCTTCAAAGGGATAATCTCCTCACATCAAGGGGTTAGCTCCATAAGGTAAGGGATACATGCACCTCATAAGAGTGGTTCTATCACCGCAAGATATTTTCTGGAAGCTTCTAGAATTCACTTTTATTGAGCTTTTTGGAAATTACTTGCGCCTTTTTGATCTTACAGGGGTCCGAACTTTTAACATAGATAAAGTGTGTTTCGATACTTAAAAGAGATGAACATTAGGTGCGGGACCCCAGGCAAGATAGAGAGAAAGTACGGCACCAAAGTTTAGGAGATTTTTAGGAACCTTTCTCTGATTTTCAAGGCTTGACATGAGGAACTGATATGTTAGACTTGCAAAGGGAGAAGTATGAGTAATAATAAACTCATACACATAGCAGAATGTTAGGATGACAATTTTCAGTGTAACAGATTGCCCCCTAAAGTGCAAAGTCTGGAATAGATGATGTTTAAGTCTGTCATATATGAAGAGTGCAGTAATTTATCATTTCAAGGATAATTCTGTGGTCACCTCAGTCGGAACTTGTAAAAACATTCAATGAATAATTATATATATATCATCGCTGAGGTAGGCATTCCCATACTCAGATCAAAACTAACTAGAGACTAATTCAAACTGTTCTGATACAGGAATGATTTTGAGTACATCACAATATAGACATGTGTAGACACAGTATGGATGCAACCATCTATTTGTAAATAGTATACTATATAAATGATAACAAAATTCTTCGCAGCCTAGATGGTAGAAATTAGATCCAGAGTCTTGATTTCCGCATCTCGAACTAGTACGATTCTATCCATGTGAAAATGTGTTGAAGTCGAACATGGTAGAAACCACTTGATTACCAGTCAATGATGTAAATTGTTAACAAGTGTGAGAGTAAACACCAGTAATGTCAATGGCTCTCAAAGTACTCAGTACAATCCATGAAATGTGAATAAATGAGCTGAATTCGAACATGTCACGGAATCATTCGATCGAAGGTCAATGATGCAACCTGTCGTCAAAGGCGAGAAACCTGCCATTGAGGCATGCACATTTTAAGGTACTGATGATTTCTGGATCAAATTCCTAGATAATGAGCTGTCGTCGATAGAAAGTGATCTGTCATAGGCAAGCCCACAACATGAAATCATAGATCAAGTTTTGAAAATATATCGGCAAGGACTGACTCAAGGATGGTAAAAAATGGATGACAGATATTTCACAGATGAATGGTTTATTTGAACAGTCCTCTTGAACACATAACAACATTGCAGATGGCTTGGTGGCAGTTGACCCAAAGCTAATACCCAGAAACCAGATGAAGACTTTCAAATGAGGTTCAATTAACTATTAGGCAAAGGATTTCCCAACCCAGGTGATTGAAAGTGTCGTGTTCAAGAGTGGTTAACTAGATTTTCGAAAAATCAAAATACCACAAACAAGTCATTTTCCTCTCTTTTCCCCCACCATTTCTGGAAAGTACCTCTTTATTTTTAACAAGCTTGAGGAGGATAACATTTGCTTGTTTATAAGCTCATTCTTTGGATGAGTCCAACTTAGTTTAAGATTCGAACCCTAAGAAGGAGTGGTTCATTCCTGTTGAAAATTAAACAGGTCCTTTATTGTTAAATTTTAGCGAGTCCAGTATAGGAGAAACTCGGTGTTTTTCATTTTTAGGGAGTCAGAAGAAAAACTTAAGAAAACTCCATGGGTGTAATTTCTCGTAAATTTAGTTTCTCGAGCCTGAAAAAGGATAAAATGATTCGGGAGAGAACTCTATTGACCGTAATTAGTCAACGTATACATTTTTCATAAATAGTCCATTTCAGTCCGTAAAAGGGGTAAACTTATACTAAAGGGACGATCATTCATTTACTTTAACGATTTCGAACAATCAAGTACTCAGCAATCTTTTCATATTTAGAGAGTCTGAAAAGGGCCTAAAAGAGAACTCCAATATTTCACTTTTTCGTAAAATTTTGAAAGAGTCCAAAAAAATGATAAAAGTATGCTCTTTGTTGAAAAATGATCAATTCTCCTGATAAATTCAATTTTTGCATAAAAAATTGAAACATTACACATAAATGTTTAAAATAAGTAAAAATGCTTTCAAAATACCCCTTTTTAAAGTGAAAAATAAATAAATTAAAAATTCATCTATTCGAAAAAACTTATAAAAAGGAATTTTTCAACTTCATTTTTACCGTTCAAGTTCAGAGTGAAAAGTAGAAGCTTTTGGGTAAAAAATTCCTGTGAAGATTCCGGAAGATCCGTCCAACGAAATCGAGAACTGTCAGTCCTAGGTAATCCACAACCTCTTAATCTTTCTTTTCATCCGTTTACAATTCTTTCTAGGCTTTCGTTTTCATTTTTTAAGGGAAAAATATGTTTAAGAAACTGCCCGTGGGGGTCCGCAGGCATAACACACAGGACCTGCGGACCCCGACCTTTTTCTATATAGAAAAAAGGTCGTGGGTCCACACTTTACTTACGGAACGTGTGCGTTCCTATGCACTGTGTACGAAGAAAAAAGTGTGGTCGCCGCGCAATTGAATTTCAAAATCAAAATTTTCATTTGCTGCCAAAAAATTTTCAAATTAGATTGTTCTAACTTATATTTTTATGCATTGTAGCATTAGCAAGATGTTGATTTGGAGAGAACGTGAGCATGAGGATGTGGATGATGCCGCGATGCTCCATTTTCCCACAATGCAGGCTTTAAGAGTATGCAGTTTGTATAAATTTTGGGCCATTCAGTGCATGGGGGCATAGGTAGACTTCTTGACATGGCTGGTAAACAGGTGGAATGTGCAGGACCAGTGTTTCATTATTGGTGGCCACCAGCTTGAAATTGAGCTGGAGGATATTTATTTTATAACTGGTTTTTCCAGGAGGGGCGAACAACTTTCCTTGTTTAGGACTAGGCCAGGTGGCCAAACTGTCGCTATTCTTCGACAAGAGTTCTGTAATGATGAAGCCAACCCCAGGGACAAACGGATTGATATAAAAACTATCATCCGTCTCGAGCTGAAAGTGATTTCATTTACTGTTACCAGACTTTGTGGGAGTGCCGCACTGCATGTGGCTACCGGTTCCCATATGCGTATTGCTGTAGACTATTTCCGAGGCACCATTTTCAACTGCTGCGAAGCTGTGTTGGCCGATGTAAAAAGACAACTGACTAGAGAAAAAAATGGAAAACTAAATAACTTTGGATATGGATCCATTGTGGTCACTTTTTCTCTAGAGAGGGTACCCATGCTAGCTCCGCAAAGTATTCCTGTTGATGTCGGTCGACCTCGAGAACCTAGGATGGTTCATTGGGTTGCATTGATGGCCCATCATGGTATCGAGAGCGTTGAGATTGTTCGATTTCCTCCTTCATAGTTTTGTTGGCTGGACCGCCAAATTTTTATCATTGAGGACTTTCCATATGCCGGGATAGACTTCCACAGCGACCGGGAGATGACTCTCCCAGCAGGGGAACAATGGGATGAATCAGGCAAAAACATTTTCAACGAATTCTAAATTATAATTTTTATTTTTGATCATCTTGTCAATTAATAACCAAAAAGTTTTTATGAATGCAGATGTGGGTCCACGGCAACCAGCCCATCTCCAGCCTTATGACAGAATACAACCAGTTGCAGCCGCACCAGCCCCAGTAGGCCAATCAGCGAAAATTTTGTCTGATTTAGAGTATCATCTAGAGCATCTGACTCTAGATATTCCAGAGACGGACATAGATGAGATCCCACTCAGATTGCAAAGATACGTGATTGGTGTTCCAGGACCTTTTAGGAGGTTCCTATGTAGGGTGGCTCGGGCAGTGGTTTCTTATCGTGATCACCATCAGTGATGGGATGATCGTGTTGTAGACTCATAATTTTTACTTTTTTTGTTTATCATTTTGCCGATCATAAGGTGTTTCCAACCTATGATCGAAGACGATGTATATTTTTCGAAAACATTCTATACTATGATATATCACTATTTACCGGCTATCTATATACGTGTTATGGATGTTGTTTGTTTTACTTCTTTGATTATTGCAAATGTCGATTTATCAATGTAATCGAATTCAATGTTGATATTCAATGTAATCGAATTCATGTTCCAAGAGACGAACTCTTAAAAATAACCGTAATAACACTGGATTTCTAATGGCATAAACTCGGTTTAATTGTAATACAACAAGTTCATAATCCAACCTAACAATCAAACTCCAAATTCCAAATAATATGGATTCGGATAATAACTCAATCACTGCACTATAATTGGCAATGTTATTCATTGTTTGACCAAGGCTTACCCCATGCATGGATACTAACTCATCTGAGGGTGAATAGATAACCCAAGTTGCGGAAGAAATTTTCCGTGTACTACGACAAGCACCATCAGAAAAACCAATGTAGGTTTGAAGAGACGTCGACATCTGCAATATCAAGTTTAAAACTCAAATAAGCAGCAATAGTGATAAAAACACACTTCTAAACTAAGCACGTTTTTCTAATCTAAAACACACCAGCAGTAAAGAAATCTAATCTAATAAAAAAAATCTCCATACCAAGTTAAGCATAGTATCGCTTCAAATAAAGTCCATTTCTGGGTTTATCGAAAGGGACACTGTCAAAATCTATCAGCTCATAGGCCCCTCTAGCTAGCTTTCGCTTGACAATGAAAGGGCCATGCCACATGGGCACAAATTTCCTAGCTCCTAGCTTATCGTTGGCTTGATCATAAACTAAGATTAGGTCTCCTTCTGAAAAATTTCGAGGGGTAACACTTCTATCATACTAAGATTTTATTCATTTAACATGAGGCTCGTTTGCTATTACGACATTTCGTTGATTCTCATCCAGCTAAGCTAAGTACAGGAAATGTTTCTCCTCCTCAGACGTAGATGGGAGTAATTCTATGGCTAATTTTAGTGACAGAATTTCACATTCAATCGGCAACACAACTTCCAAACCATAAACAAGTTGAAAGGGAGTGAAACCAGTTGATGTTTTTACTGAGGTTCGATATGCCCAAAGTGCTGAAAATAACATGGAATGCCAATTCGTTTTGTGAATAGCTATAATTCATCTAATCATGGTGACTAAAACTTTATTTATGGCTTCAACCAGACCATTGGCTTGTGGATAATATGGAGTGGAACTGTCGTGACGCAGGCCAAGTTGATCTGTCAATTCAGTCATCATGACATTTCGAAAATGACTTCCATGATCTGTAATAATGGCTTGAGGAACACCGAACCTAGCAATTATGTGATTAAATATGAAATTCGTAGTAGTCTTACCGTCAGCCGAAAATGTAGGCATCGCCTCGGCCTACTTAGTAAAATAATCTACTGCTAATATAATATATGCATGCCCCCCAGTTGAGTGAGGGTTACATGTAATAAATTCGATACCCCATTTCATGAAAGGAACAACAGAAATTATGGGATGAAGAGGAGCGGGTGGCGCGCGCATCTTACGATCAAAAAGTTGACAATTGTAGCATTGTCGGACTGCATAAATACAATATTTGAATAATGACGGCCAGAAATAACCAGCGCGCAATATCTTTTGGGTTGTGGCATGCCCAGACATATGACCGCCACATGCTCCATAATGGCAATCATTTAACACCTTTTCAGCTTCTTCATGAACAAGACAACGTCTGAAAATAGAATCCGCTCCATGACAATAGAGTGTTTCACCAATAATATTATACTATTGGGATTGGAAGCATATTTTCCATCGCTGAGATTGTGAGATTTCAGGCCAAAAAGATTGGGTTTGGAGATAAACAATAATATCTCCATACCATGGATCTAGAGTACTAATGAGAAATATATATTCGTCTGCAATGGGCTCTTCTGCCACAGTTTCAGTATCAGTAGAGGGAAAATCACACATCAGTTCCACAAATACCAAAGATTTCTTTGCCTTGGATTTCTCAAACTCCAAGTCAAATTCCGGCAGGATGACTATCCATTTGGAATACTTACCCCCTAGCAATTGTTTGGTCAAAATATACATCATAGGGTTGCAATCAGAAATTATCGTGGTTTTACGTAACAAGATGTAGTGCCTAAATCTCTGGACAGCTTGGACAGCTGCCAATGCCAATTTCTCCACATGTGTGTATTTGATCTCGGTCGGATGCAGATTCTGAGAAAGATAGTAAATCACATGTTCAGTGTGAGGTTCATCTTCCTGAACTAACACCATCCCAATGGTGGAATGAGAAGCAGCGAGGTACAAAATGTAATCCTGGTTGTAGTTGGGAGGATGCAATAATGGTGCATGGGTCAACGTTTGTTTAAGTGCATCAAAAGATCGATCAACAATCTCGTCCCAAAAGAATGGAATGTTCTGTTTCAGCAACCAGGTAAAACCCTTTGTAAGCTCGGCATAGTTAGGAATGAACCGACGTAAAAAGTTTTCTTTCCCCTACAAAATTTGGAGTTGGCGTAAATTCGAAGGAGGAGGTAATTTAACAATAGCTTCAACCTTCAACGGATCGACGCGAATGCCTGATTTCAAAACAACAAATCCCAGTAAACGACCTGATTCTACACAAAAAACACATTTATGTGGATTCAGCCTAATTTTATAATGCCAAAACCTCATAAATATAGCTCGTAAGTGTGTGAGATGGTTGGCCCTGCGTGATGAATGAGCAGGTAAATCGTCGAGATACGGATGCACAATGTGCTTAATGTCATGAAACGCGTAAGACATTTCCCTTTGAAAATTTGTTCCAGCGTTCTTCAAACCAAAGGGCAGTTTGCGACAAGGAAACATCCCCCATGGAAAAATAAAAGTTGTTTTTGGCTGATCAACAGGGAGTATGTTTATTTGATTATACCCGGAAAAGCCATCCATAAAGGAAAACATTTCGCTATCGGCACAATCATTGATTATCCGATCGATCTAGGGAGTTGGATAATTGTCTTTGGGACAAGCTCAATTAATATCCCTATAATCGATACATACTCGTATCGTTCCTTGTTTTTTATTCATAGGAGCAATATTTTATACCCAATCCGTTAAGGGAATGGATAAATGAAACCTGCACGAAGTAATTTTTCAACTTCTGCTTTGATAGCAGCAGCTTTTATAGGATGTATTTGACGTAAACGTTAACGAACAGGTTTAGCATCCGGGTAAGTCTTGACTTCATGTATGACGATTGACAGATCAATTCCTGGAATTTCTTCATAAGACCAGGCAAACACATCACATAATTCTTGAAATAGGGCTTTATAAGCTTTAATTTCATCTTCAGTACAACAAGCACCTATATGAATGTTTTCAATTATTCCTGGTTTTACTGAAATGTCAATTAGAACCATTCGAGAAATATTTTCCAAATTTAACTCAGAATCATTATTTTGAAATGGATTCTGGGGCTCTTTGACATATTCAGCAGTAAAAATTGAAGTGAAATCATCTTCAAAATGATCTGGTTCAGGTAAAAACGAAGATCGGTGATGCAGATCTTCCCATGGTAAATCATCTGTTGGCAATATGATGCAGAGTTTTGTCCTTGATGGCAACCCACTGAATGAAGATGAAGAAATGCGACTGTTGACCTGTGTTGTCCCTAATGGAAATCCACCTGATGAAGCTATTATTGATGTAATGGACTTGGTAAATGATGTTTGTTGGCAATATGATGATGAGTGTTGTCCTTGAAAGGCAACCCTCTTGATGAAGATAATGGCAACTTACTGGATGAAGTTGTGCTTGATAGAATATGTCTTGATGAACTAAACTGATGTATCTACAGTGAGTACAGAAGGCAATGAAGAAAGGAATTCAGCATGTGCTAAATATATGATGAAAAGAGTATGTTTCAAGGAATACGCGGATCTGTCTATGGGAAGTCGCGTATGCACGCGGAAAAGAACGTGCCAAGTCGTGTATGGGTAAAAGTGCTCAAAAAGTGCAAAACCAGGGGTAACCACCATGGTATTGACCCATTGTATTGGGTAATGATTCGCCTAAATGACCCCGTCCAGGAATACCATCGGAAGTAATGTGGTTTTGGCTCATGGTGTTCAAAAAGGATAAACCTATATAAAGAGATGAAACTCATTGTGCAAATCATGAACGTGGGTGCAAGATGTCTGAGCTTGAATGAATACTTCTCTCTGGAGTATATCTGAATGGAAAGGGTTATAGTTGAATGAAAGATCTGAAAGTATGATGCACCAATGATGGAGTGATGAAGAAGGGGATCTAGATCTGTATTGTACTTGTATTTGCTAGATCTGTTTATGGAATGATTAGATTTGTGATGAGGCGAACATCTAGGCGAACATTTGTCTGAGGTAAAGGGTAAAATCTGAAGTGATGTACCTGTTGTGAAGAATTGCAATAACATTTAAGTTTGAAGAAACATACGCCAGTTCGTCGAAGCGGAAGCGCGTATATACGCGGCTTCACTGAAGAGAAAGCGTGTATGCGCAATAAAATTAGCTCTGTAATTTGTACTGAAGTATATGCTGGTATGTGTGGACGGAAGCGCGTATATACGCGACATCAGAGAAAGGAAAGTGCGTATGCAAACTAGGGTTTGCTGAAGTTTGTGGTAAGAAATGTCTGATCTGTTCTGCTGGTTTACTGATATCTGTCAGTAAGTTATGTGTATCTATTTCATGGTTGACTGTGCTTAAAAGTATGGAAAGGGTCTAGTCTGAAAATATGATGAAATGTGGCCTGCAAATGGTGTCTTGAAGGAAGCTTTGGATCCAGTGTGAAAATTGATGAAACGTGGTCCATAGAGGTGCTGAGGGTTGTAGCCTTTAGTTAGGGGGTTGAAGCTCCCTTCCAGGTGAGGCTGGTAAACGAGATCAGGGGGTCGTAGCTTCCTTGTAGGAGAGGCTGGTAAACGAGTCAGGGGGTTGGAGCTCCCTTCCAGGAGAGGCTGGTAAACGAGCGCAGGTGGGTGCCTGCGTGCTGGTAGGAGTCTGCACCAGCACATATGTTGTAAGATGTTTTCTCAATAATAAAATATTGAAGGCTGAGAAACGGCAGCGGTGGTTTTCTCCCGACTTGGGTTTCCACCTAAAATTTTGGTGTTCATGTGTGATGCTTTGTGTGATGGTTTACTCTGTTCTTACTGTTCATGTTTACTGTTTATTAAACATCTGATGAATGAATGATGGAATGATTTAAGTGAATAACTAATGACATAATTAGATATCTGTGTATACGCGAGTTTCATAAAGGGTATCCGCGTATATACGCGAGTCTGTTTCAGGAAAGTAGCATATGGGTTTTAGAAGCAAGAAAAAGTAAAAGTTTTGAATATGCAGTAAATACTGATTCACCCCCCTCTCAGTATTTTTCCCAACAATTGGTATCAGAGCAGGTTCTTCTGCAGAAGCTTGATCGCTTGAAGGAGATCCGTCGCAATGGGAAGTCAAGAAGGAGTAATGTCTATCAAGCCACCTCTATTCAATGGAAGCAATCTGATATTCTGGAAGGTACGAACAAAAGCATATCTGCAAAGTCTTGGTGCAGATGTATGGGCAATCATGGAAGAAGGTTATCAATACCCGGAAGTATTCCTACTGATGCAGCTGAAAGAAAGAAGTATGAAATCAATGCCAAAGCAGTGAATGTCTTATTAGGAAGCATGTCTGAATCAGAATTTGCTAAAGTGATGCAACTACATTCAGCAAAAGAGATATGGGACAAAATCATTCTGAGCTATGAAGGAGATACAAAGGTAAAAAATGCAAAACTCCAAACTCTTAGAATTGAATATGAAAATTTGAAGATGCATAATGATGAGAGTGTTGCCAGTTTCTTTCTTCGTCTAGATGATATTGTAAATCGGATGAGAAATTTGGGTGAAACCATAACCGATACTACTCTGGTGGAAAAAGTCTTAAGATCCTTGACTTAAAAATTTGACTCTAAAGTTTCAGCTATTGAAGAAAGGCAAGATCTGCAAACTCTTACTATTGTTCAATTACATGGTATTCTGACTGCTTTTGAAATGAGGCAAGGAGGCCCTTCTCAAATCAAAGAAGCTACTTTTAAGGCATCTGGAAAAGGAAAAGAAAAGGAAGTTGTCAAATAATCCAGCTATATATCTGAAGAAGAAGAAGAAGCAAATTTTGTGAGAAGACTTCAACTAGGTACCGAAAAGTTCAAAGGTAAGCTTCCTTTCAAATGTTTCAATTGTGGAAGAGTTGGTCATTATGCTGCAAAGTTTCCTTATAAAGAAACTTCGGCTAAAGGAAAAGAAGTAGAAAGAAGGAATAAGAATCGATCTAGCACAAGAAAAAGTTGTTATACTAATGAAGACAGTGATGGATCATCTGATAGTGAGGAAGAATGTGAAGAAGACTTTAGACTTCTCATGGCTTTTGAACAAAGAGAAGAAAAGGATACTTTTGTGGATGCTCTAGAGGACAATGATTTTCTTGAAGAAAACAATCAACTCAAAGTAAGCCTAGAAGAAAAGAACATAATCATAGAGACTCTTGAAAATCAGCTTGAAGCAAAGGAAAAACGCATTGAGGAATTGGAGTGTGAAGTAGTAAGTCTAAGGAAATATAATGAGAAAGTGAAGACTCTCAATCTTAGATTTGCTAAAGGTTCAGAAACCTTAGATGAGATTATCAAGACACAACGGTCTCCTCATATGAAAACAGGTCTTGGATATACTGGGGAATCTTCCCAGACTTCAGCACCAAATTATCTGAAAGCAGTCACAACTGGTTCTCTTCATTCAGCCACTCAGCAAGGGAACAAAGGATCTTTACAGGTAAAGCATGATCATCTCAAATCAAGGACCACTAACAAGGAGATCCCTCAAAGAAGCAACAACCAACAGGTAAATTCAAATAGAAGATTTCATGATCGCAGAAATTTCTACTTCAATGGACAATGTTTCTCATGTCACAATTTTGGTCATAAAGCTGTTCAATGTGTTGCATATAAAACCATCATGAAAAGAGAAGCAAGAAAGAAAAGGATGAATATTGAACCAAAGAAGAACATCTATAACAACTTTTATCCTCTTCAAAACGAAGTTGAATGTACTTATTGCAATAACTTTGGTCATGAAGAATCTGAATGCAGGAGCAAGGTCCAGCCAAAAGAACATGTTCCCTCAATCTCTAAAATATGGAAAAAGAAAGAAATACAGGTTGAAAATTGTGGGATAGAATTGTTTGCAGAAGGTGAAGAAAATCAATGGTACATTGATAGTGGGTGCTCAAGACACATGACAGGTGACAAAAGCAAACTCCTTACATATAATGCTCTAGAAAAGGAAAAGAAAGTTACATTTGGAAATGATACTCATGCTGTAATTAAAGGAAAAGGGTCAGTATTTCTAAAAGAAAAGGTGAAGGCTAATGATGTCATGTATGTGGATGGATTAAGGCATAACTTGTTAAGTGTAAGTCAAATGTGTTATCAAGGAACAGAAGTGGTCTTTAGTTCAAAGGAATGTGTGGTTCGTGATCTTGATACAGGTAAAATCATTATAAAAGGAAAAAGAAATCCTAGCAACCTGTATGTACTGAACGGCATAGATCAATGTTACTTGAGCAAGTCTTGAGAAAATTGGCTATGGCATAGAAGGCTGGGGCATCTGAGCTTCTCTCAAATCAACAAAGCAAGCAGACTTCAAGCTGTTCGTGGTCTTCCCAATATTAATCTACCAGAAAGTATCATATGAAAATCTTGTCAATTCGGTAAGCAGACCAGAGTACGATTTAATGCCAAAGAAGGATCATCAAGTAAGCCTCTTGAACTCATTCATACTGACATATGTGGACCTATGAGGAAAAATTCACCACGTGGGGAAGAATACTATATCTTATTTATTGATGATTACTCTAGAATGTGTTGGATCGGGTTGATTAAACACAAAGATGAAGCATTTGAAAAATTTCAGATATTCAAAGCATTGGTAGAAAATGAATTAGATCTAAAAATCAAGTGTCTTAGATCTGATCGAGGAGGAGAATATACATCAAATGAATTCTTTGAATTTTGTGAACAGCATGGCATAAAAAGACAATTCTCTGTAGCAGGTACTCCACAACAAAATGGCGTAGCAGAAAGAATGAATAGAACAATTCAAAAAATGGCTAGAGCTATGCTCAATGATTCTGGAACTCCTGACATGTTCTGGGGAGAAGGCAGCACATACAGCATCCAACATTCTCAACAAGGCTCATGTTCGGGGAAATAGTGACAAAACTCCATATGAACTCTGGTATGGTAATTCTCCATCTGTGAAGCATTTTAGAGTTTTTGGAAGTAAATGCTTTATCAAAACTAATGATGAAAAGCTTGGAAATTTTGAACCTAGATCAGATGAAGGGATATTTCTTGGTTACTCATCTTCAAGCAAAGCATACAAATGTTACAATAAAAGGCTTCGAAAGATTGTTGAATGTATTGATGTTGTTATTAATGAGTCTCCTGTAGCTCCTAAAGAATAAAAACAAACAACAAAAGAAGATGATGGTGACCTATGTCCTTATACATCAAATAGAAATGATATAGACAGTGGATCCAATGAAGAACCTGAAGATGATCTATCTGAAAAAGCTCCATCCAGATATGTTCAAAAGAATAATCCTGAATCTCAAATTTTGGGTGACAAGGAATTAGGTGTACGAACAAGGAGAACTCTTGTGGGATCTTCTAATCATTTGGCACTTCTATGCACAATTGAACCACACAATGTCAATCAATCTAGCAAAGATGAATGTTGGAAGAAAGCCATGAATGAAGAGCTTGATCAAATTGAAAAAAATGATACTTGGGAATTGGTACCAAGACCACATGATAAAAATGTCATTGGAACTAAATGGATTTTCAAGAACAAGTTAAATGAGAATGGGGATGTTGTAAGAAACAAAGTTAGATTGGTTTGCAAAGGGTATACTCAACAAGTATAGACTTTGAAGAAACTTTTGCTCCTGTAGCTAGACTTGAAGCCATAAGAATGTTTCTTGCTTTTTCAAGTTATCAACAAATCAAAGTTTATCAAATGGATGTTAAATCTGCTTTTCTTAATGGTGATCTAGAAGAAGAAGTATATATAGAACAACCGGAAGGATTCATTTTGGGAAATGATGCAAATCTTGTTTGTAGACTTAAAAAGGCTCTATATGGTCTCAAACAAGCTCCAAGGGCTTGGTATTAATCGCCTCGACAACATTCTATCAACAAGGATTTTCAAAAGGGCTTTTAATCAACATAGCAACTTATACACAAAATTTGAAAAGGATAAACTATTGATTGTGGTTGTATATGTTGATGATATCATTTTTGGGAGTAACGAAGAATCTTTGAGTCAAAAATTTGCTTCTGTCATGCAGCAAGAATTTGAAATGTCCTTACTTGGAGAACTAACATTCTTTCTTGGCTTACAAGTGCATCAAACTGCAGATGGTATATTACTATCACAAGCAAAATATCTTAAGCAAATTCTGAAGAAGTATGGCATGGAATAATGCAAACCTGTAAGTACACCAATGATAACCGGATGCAATCTCAGTTCTCATGATGATTCTCCCACGGTGAATCAACCAGAATACATATCAATGATAGGAAGTCTACTTTATCTCACTGGGACTAGACTAGACATTATGCATGCAGTTGGGATTATTGGACGATTCCAAGCTAATCCAAAAGAGTCTCACCTTCAGGCTGTTAAAATAATTTTCAAATATCTTCAAGGAACTCAAGACCTTGGTATATGGTATCCAAAGAATGCTGATCTTACTCTTCATGCTTACACTGATGCGGATTGGGCTGGAAGTGTTGATGATCGGAAAAGAACTAGTGGTGGTGCATTCTATATGGGACCCCGGTTAGTATCTTGGTTCAGCAAGAAGAAAAATTCTATTGCCTTATCTACAGCAGAAGCAGAATATGTGGCTGCTGCATCTTGTTGCACTCAACTCCTTTGGATGATGCAAACCTTACAAGATTTTCAAATCAAATTTACGCCTCCTGTCCCCATTAAGTGTGACAATACTAGTGCCATCAGTATTTCAAAGAATCCTGTTATGCATTCGAAGAACAAGCACATTCCCATCAAGTATCACTTCTTACGTGAACAAGTGCTTGAGCAAAAGGTGAAGTTGGAGTATGTACCCTCCAAAGAACAAGTTGTTGATATCTTTACCAAACCTCTGCCCAGGGAAGAGTTTGAGTATCTAAGACAGAAGCTGGGAGTGTTCTCTGCCAATCAAAAGCACAAATCTGCATAAATTTCGAAGATGGCATTGGATACACGGATTTCCTGAAACACAGTCGCGTATATATGCGAGTTCATGCACAGAAAACCGCGTATGTCTGATTGCTGAAATTTTTCTGTTTGGAGTCAGCTCTCTTTAGCACAGCTGCAGTGCTGTTTGGTATCTATGATACTGTTTGGTATCTCTGGTGGTGTTCCAGTTCTCATAATTCTATTTCTAATGATTTGATAAAGATGCCTTGATGATTTGTTGGTGAAAGTGTTCAGGATGCACAAACTAAGGGGGAGCCTTAGTCATATGAAAAGGATGCTTGGATGCACGGTTTCAGGGGGAGCATTAGCTTTGCTGTGTATAATGCATTGTTAGCATTATGACGGTTCTGAAATATGTTCTTTTTCTTGAAGTCTTGGTCATAAATGGTCATATTTGTAATTTGATGAAAAGGTCTTGTTGAGACCCATGATGTAAAATTGTAATATTCAGTCGTGTAAGGACTTGTCAAATTTGTAAACCCACTTGGTTGGGTAGCTGAGTCAAATATTGCAAACCCACTTGATTGGGTAGCTGAGTCAAATCTGTAAACCCACTTGGTTGGGTAGTTGGGTCTCTTATGTAAATCCACTTGGATGGATCTTTGATGTAAGTGTGAGTCATTGGTGATAGGAAATTCATAGAGTCATGTACTTCATTGGAAAATATGTTTGAAGATTCAGCATGAACTCAGGGGGAGCTTGGTCACTTCCGTATATATCAGATCTACAGAATGATTCTTCCACATGAGGAGAAAAGGGGGAGAGTATGTTGCTTTTTGATCCGCCCTTTGCCCTTGATGTCAAAGGGGGAGAGTGACATGGTGTTTGAATGGTGTCAAAAATGGAAAGAGTGACATGGTGTATTGTATTCTTAATGTACCTATCTGTTGTGGTAACCAAACACCATCGTGGTTGCCATCAAGTCCAAAGGGGGAGATTGTTGGCAATATGATGCAGAGTGTTGTCCTTGATGGCAACCCACTGAATGAAGATGAAGACATGCAACTGTTGACTTGTGTTGTCCTTGATCGAAATCCACCTGATGAAGCTATTCTTGACGTAATGGACTTGGTAAATGATGTTTGTTGGCAATATGATGATGAGTGTTGTCCTTGAAAGGAAACCCTCTTGATGAAGATAATGGCAACTTATTGGATGAAGTTGTGCTTGATAGAATATGTCTTGATGAACTAAAACTGATGTATCTACAGTGAGTATAGAAGGCAATGAAGAAAGGAATTCAGCATGTGCTAAATATATGATGAAAAGAGTATGTTTCAAGGAATACGCGGATCTGTCTAGGGGAAGTCGCGTATGCACGCGGAAAAGAACGTGCCAAGTCGCGTATGGGTAAAAGCGCTCAAAAAGTGAAAAACCAGGGGTAACCACCATGGTATTGACCCATTGTATTGGGTAATGATTCGCCTAAATGACCCCGTCCTGGAATACCATCGGAAGTAATGTGGTTTTGGCTCATGGTATTGAAAAAGGATAATCCTATATAAAGAGATGAAATTCATTGTGCAAATCATGAACGTGGGTACAAGATGTCTGAGCTTGAATGAATACTTCTCTCTGGAGTATATCTGAATGGAAAGGGTTACAGTTGAATGAAAGATCTGAAAGTATGATGCACCAATGATGGAGTGATGAAGAAGGGGATCTAGATCTATATTGTACTTGTATTTGCTAGATCTGTTTATGGAATGATTAGATTTGTGATGAGGCGAACATCTAGGCGAACATCTGTCTGAGGTAAAGGGTAAAATCTGAAGTGATGTACCTATTGTGAAGAATTGCAATAACATTTAAGTTTGAAGAACCATACGCTAGTTCGTCGAAGTGGAAGCGCGTATATATGCGGCTTCGCTGAAGAGAAAGCGCGTATGCGCAATAAAATTAGCTTTGTAATTTGTACTGAAGTATACGCTGGTTTGTGTGGACGGAAGCGCGTATATACGCGAAATCAAAGAAAGGAAAGCGTGTATGCAAACTAGGTTTTGCTGAAGTTTGTGGTAAGAAATTTCTGATCTGTCCTGTTGGTTTACCAATATCTGTCAGTAAGTGATGTGTATCTATTTCATGGTTGACTGTCCTTAAAAGTATGGAAAGGGTCTAATCTGAAAATATGGTGAAATGTGGCCTACAAGTGGTGTCCTAAAGGAAGCTTTAGATCCAGTGTGAAAATTGATGAAACATGGTCCATAGAGGTGCTGAGGGTTGTAGCCTTCAGTCAGGGGGTTGTAGCTCCCTTCCAGGTGAGGCTGGTAAACGAGATCAGGGGGTCGTAGCTCCCTTCCAGGAGAGGCTGGTAAACGAGTCAGGGGGTTGGAGCTCCCTTCCAGAAGAGGCTGGTAAACGAGCGCAGGTGGGTGCCTGCGTGCTGGTAGGAGTCTGCACCAGCACATATGTTGTAAGATGTTTTCTCAATAATAAAATATTGAAGGCTGAGCAACGGCAGCGGTGGTTTTCTCCTGACTTGGGTTTCCACCTAAAAATCCTGGTGTTCATGTGTGATACTTTGTGTGATGGTTTACTCTGTTCTTACTGTTCATGTTTACTGTTTATTAAACATTTGATGAATGAATGATGGAATGATTTAAGTGAAGAACTAATGACATAATTAGATATCTGTGTATACGCGAGTTTCATAAAGGGTATCCGCGTATATACGCGAGTCTGTTTTAGGAAAGTAGCGTATGGGTTTTAGAAGCAAGAAAAAGTAAAATTTTTGAATATGCAGTAAATACTGATTCACCCCCCCCCCCCTCTCAGTATTTTTCCCAACATCATCAACAGACAAAAATTCACGAATCTACTCATCAGTATGAACAATATCAGGAAATGTCGTTGTGGCTGAAGTGGATATAGAAAGTGATTCCTCATGGATCCCATTCATTGGATCAATTCCAGTTGAAGAGGTGTCAGAAAGTGACTGTACAGCCTGGTATGCAATTTCAAATGGACTCAAAGGCATCATGCTGTCAATTGAATCTAACTCGGAGTTGGAAGGTACGATCCAAGGATCATCAAACATAATAGTATCTGACGAAATCATGTGAATATTTGCAACAGCAGGCGATACATTAGGAGGAGGAAAGGAAAAATTTCCTAGAAAACTAGAATCTTTAACCAATCCTACTCCAACATCCTTATAAGGGATAGCCACTTTACCAACATGTTGGATCATTTCTATAGAGGCTGGGTCAGAAGAGAAGTAATTTAACTGATCTATTGTGATGATATTTCCTTGATATGGAAATTTTATGAGTCGAAAGACCGAAGAAACAACAACAGTCATAACATAAGACCAACTGCGACCTAGAAGAAGGTTGTAATCTAGAGGGGCATCAACCACTTCCACATCTAGATTTACGGTTTTACCTTCGACCCCTATGGGTAAATCTTGCAAAATACCAAAAGGGTGAAAACCTCGACCATCAAAAGCCTTAAGAATTGTTGGATATTGGTTAAGTGTAGGAGAACCAAGTGATTTCCAACACTGAATCGACATAATACACGTTGAATCCCCCTCATCAATCACATTCTGATAGATCGGTCTATTTTTTACTAACACTGGTATCTGGAAAGCCATTTGATGAGGTAGACGAGGTGTACTATTTTCTAAATCGAAGATTATAAGATTAGAATCCTGAACATCGACAACTCCTATAGCAGAAAAAAGAAATTTACGTTGTGCTGGGCATGATTGCAGCACTTCCAAAGCCGACATTGCTGAAGGGGAAATAGCTAAGTCTTCAAAAATGTTGTAATTATGAGCAGCTCTCGCATGTGGATTGAAAGCTGATTTACGAGGAACACGTTTAGCAGGTGGTTTGATTATTAAGTCTGGATTTTGTTTCTCGATCTGTAGCGGACTAGAAATAGGAGGAGGTGTAGTTGATGCATTCGCATTAGAATATTCTGCTTCTTTCCCATCAACATGATTCTTAGTACCATAATCTTGAGATCGCGTCACAATCCTTACATGAGACATCATCAAAATAGGTTCTTCTGAAGCAGTCGAAGTGGAACCAACCATCTTGCTATCTTGAGTCGGAAAAGGATCCTTCAAGACAACAGGTTGTTGTGAAGTGGGAATTCCTTAGTGAAGTGATCCTCATCACAAATGTAACAAGGGTAACGAGGTTTGCGCTTTTCGTCATTGGATTCATTTTTATCAGTTTTCTCTTTCGAATTCTTCTTGTTTTTACTCTTCCCTTTCTTTTTACCACTAGATTTAGATTTAGCCGTAGATGTCTCTACGACATGAATGTCGGCAGAAATTTTGGGGGAAGATTCTCCTTTCCGGGAATCTGGTAAAGTTATAATAGGAGAAGAATTATTTGAATATTTCTTCTTACTTTTAGTATTGACTGTACCAATCATGCCATTAGTAGCATGAGACCCTGAAGGAGCAGCAGCTATCTGACCTTGTTTTGGAAGGTCGGGGATTTTTTTGTGTAAAGTATCTGACTGCGTGTAAACGAGGTCAAGGTACTGAGCTTGAGAAATCAATTTCTCTTCAATAACAACACTAACTTTAACTACATATTCAGTAATCTTGGGTAACAATGATTTAACAAACCATTCTGCCAAAATTTGATCTGGAATGTAAACTTTCACCAAATGCCTTCTACGTCGCCATTCATGAATATGATCAGAAATATACGTAGACGTAGATTTCTTTAGTGAAGTTAATAATTCCGTGCCATTTTCGTATCTGACAGGCAACTGAAAATGAGTCAAGAAGGCAGTCGCTAACTGACTGAAATTATTAAACGAGCCTCGTGGTAACTGTTGAGCTTCAAGATTGTTCTTTCTTACATCACACTTCACCCCATTTTCTTTTGTCCATTGTTAATCCCAAGCTCAAATTATCAATGAAATTAGTTAAAATTGCTTTAAGAATTAATATCATGGCTAACTTGCTAAGTTTTGTGATTTTGTCATTGTAATACATTTCGAACTGAAACTAGCTACAGAATGTAGACATTTCGTAGCTAGTTGCCAATTATGTAGTTGTCTTCACGTTCAAGCATGTTCCAGGTGTCCTCTTAGGAAAAGCCACACATGGGTGTATTCCACATCATGTCCTCAGCGTTTGTTGCTCATCATGAAGATTGAACGAAATTCTGGACGTGGTTTTGTACGTGGGAACTCACACAAGGAGACAGACTCCTAATAGGACAAGGACAGCCAGATGTCCTTTGTCATTCTACGTTGCCACCTTTAGAGTTCTAGTCCGATTTTGATATGAAAAGATAGTGATCCCGATATTATCTCAAGTTCTGTTTTGTAAATTTCTATAAATGCAACTCGGGAAATGGAGAGAGAAGTTCTAGATTTTGATTAGATTTCGTGGATTGACTGCTATATTTCTGAAGTCCGAGAATACTCTATTTTAAGTTATTTTCCTTTAATGAAGAAGACAACATTTCTTTGAACGTGTTGAGTTGACCTTGAGCTAGATTTCGTGCTACTCTGGTGGTAGAGGGCCCCTGCCTCCTGAGCAGCCTTACTTTTGCAATTTAGATAAGTATCTTAGTTTGTTTTCAAGTTTTTGAAGTTTTCGTTCATAGTTAATTTCATTAATCATTATAGCTATACTTTTTCTAATAAACTCTTCCAAAAGATCATTACGATGAATAAGAAATGGTTGTAGTGTTATAGATTTTATTTGCAATTTCTTTCGTTCATTATCACAGTTAAACTTACTCTAGTAAACTCTTCCAAGATATCATTATGATGACTAAGGCATAACTGTGATACTGTAGGTTTCAGTTGCTTGTTTACACTAAGTAGCATAGCTAATATTACTCTTAAAAATCTCTTCCAAAACATCATAACAATGAGTAGGAAATAACTGTGATGTCTTAGTTTTTAATTGTATTTTCTTTCAGTTTTTATATTTGTATTCAATTGCATTGAATTGTACAGCCAGGATTTTTCTAACAAGCTCTTCCAAAATACCATTCATGATGAACAAAATAGGCTGTAAAATCCCATAGATTAATTGCATGACAAATTAGTTAGAGCACTCCAGAGGCAAATTGCATTTAGTTCATGCTCTGTCCTTTCATTTAAAGTTTGATAATGGCTTTTTAGTTTAGCACGGTTCACTGTAGACTAGTAGCACCCTAGTTTAGTTCTAGCTTAGCTCACTATATTTATATTCCAAGTTTAGTTGCCATCCATTGCATTTTAAATTGCATTAGTTGTTAAACTTAAATACCACGGTCTTCATTATTTAAAAAAATTCTTTTGTTCCAAACCTATATTAACTCATAATCATCTGGACAAAAGATAGTATCAGTCTAAGGCCTGGAGTACTTTTGCAACCTTTTTACCATTTCACAAACAAACCTTTCCTCAAAGACTATTTTAAAAGGAAATCTATAACTTTTGAGTGAGGTTTAGTGGTGTTAAACTAAGTTGCAGAATAGAATTAGGAGCTAGTTTTAGAGTAGAAATATTATGATGTTACAAATGTTCTTTTCCAAATATGTTTCAATAAACCTTTAATCATGGATGAGATGTTGTATCATTTTAAGTTTATTGTTCAATTGTTTAGTTAGGAGAACTTTATTTACACTTAGCTGCCCATTTATCAAGCTCTTCCAAAACATCTTTAATGAATGAATTGGACAAGTTAAGTTCCTGTTGTGATTTATTTTATTGAAATAATTATCAAGCTTTGTATTTTGCTAAGTCATAGTTTAGTTTTGGTTCTGTTTCAGTATTTTCATTTGGCATTGGTCATCAACAATTTAGGCTTCACTCTGTTTTTAACCAGTAGCTTCTTTCCACCAGCATTTAGTTCTTTCCCTTGTGAACATAAAACCATAAAAAACCAAAAAAATCATAAAACACTAGACACAACGCAGTAAGAAACAAACACCTAGGCACATATAGTGCACCACACTTCAGCAGTTTACCAACCCTGGTTGACAATTAAATGAACTCAATTTAGGAGACTAGGTTGAGCACAAACATTTTGGCACCATTGCCGGGGAAGTGTAACTAGCTAGCCTTATTTCTTAACTCCCAAAAACAATGATATGCGTAGAGAGAGAGACTCAAGGGGTAGATTCATAAGAAGCAGAAGTAGAAGTTTGATTCCTAGAACACCACTTGTTTCACCTAGACCAAGAGCTAGTACACCTTCAACTCAGACCCACATTCCATCCTTTATTGATCCTAGACTTCTAGAAGACTTAAGATCAGATATTCTATTAGAAATACCTTCCACTTCATCCACTAAACCTGTCTTAGAAGAAGATTCAAGGACTCCTGTTAGGGACACAAACTTTTCCACTTCCACAGAAGAATCAACTATGGCAGAAGAAGGAGGAGGGGGAGTCTTTAATGGAGAACACACATTATTTGGAGGAGGTAGAGGTAGAGGTAGAGGAGGAGGTAGAGGTGTAGAAGGAGAAGGAGGTAGAGGAAGAGGTAGAAGAGAAGTAGGAAGCTCTTTTGGGTTTCATATAGTAGATGAAGAAACCAATACAACCATGAAAAACATTTCACCCTCTGTCCTTCCAAACTTCTATGGACTTAAAAATGAATATCCTGAAACCTTCCTATTTTAATTTGAAGTCCTGTGTAGAAATTATGACTACTTACAAGATGCTCAAAAACTTAAACTATTTCCTTCAACATTGAAAGGAGCAGCATTGAGGTGGTTTATGAGTTTGATTAACAGTTCTATTAGGACATGGGAAGACATGAAACAAGCATTTCTAGAGAGGTATTTGGATTATTGTATGCTAGTCAATCATAAGGAGGAAGTGTTTAAGATGTTACAAAAAAAAAGATGAAAACTTGGAAGATTTGTTGGAGAGATTTCATTACAACATCAAAAGAGAAAAAATGGAAAACTTAGATCAAGACACCTTAAAATCTTTTTTGTTGAAAACAATTAGGGATGAATGGTTGGATATCCTTAACATGATGGGAAAATGGGATATATCACAGCTCACATTACCTGAAATATCTGAGTTATGTATCAACCTTTCAAGAGGGAAATCTAAAATTGTAAAAGGTCCAAGAGATCCTGCTCTTGCAAGGGCAAGTAAGTCTGCTTTTGGGACAGTAAGTAGGGCAGAAATAGGACATATGCTTGATGATTTCAAATCTGACATCTTAGGGAGTTTTAGTGAACAAATAGACACCCTTAAGTTACAAAACAAGCAAAAAGCTGAATCTGATGCCTTAGCAATCTTTTGTCCCAAATGTAGAAAGAAACATGCCTTGAGAGAGTGCCCTTTAGATGCAAAAGTTATAGAGACCTATGTCATTTGTTCTAAAAAACATGAGACCAAGAATTGTCCTTCCCTTCCTGGTATCAAAGCTATCTTTCAGGAGGAAACTCCTACAAATTACACATAATCTCTCAATTTTGTCTCTAGAAGGCCTTGGCAAGGACCTCAAACACAAGGATTCCATGATCAAATGTATAACCAACCTCCACCAAATTGGAATTCTTGGCAGCAACCTTGGACTCAATTTCAAAATCAATCTCAAGCTTGGGCACAAGGAGCACAAAGTCCCTATGGAAGATACTCTCAGTACTATCAGTATCCACCATCCTATCCACCATACCCACATTTTTATCCTCAAAATCCTCAACAAAATTTTCAACAAAATTCTCAACAACATCATCAGAACCTACCACATCAAAATCAACCACTTCCATTACCATTTCCTCAAAAACCAAATCAGTTTCCTGCTCAAACCATATCAAACCCCAACAATAAAAATCCTCAAAACACATACATGATAGAAGGCCAACAATTTCCAACTTATCTAATTACTCCTTTAGACCTTACTGATGTTCAACTTAGGTCTGGAAGAATACTTGAAAAGAGGAAACCGTCTGTGATCATACAAGAACAAGATAACTCTGAGGAAGATTCTCTACGGGTGAATAAAAGTCTTGAGGAAGACACATCTTTTCAGGACCCAAACATTGAAAAATCAAAGCAAAAAGAACCAATAATTCCAACTCCTGTATTAGAGCAGCCATCAACATCTACTTCTACACCTCCCTTTCCCGAAATATTACAAATTGATAGAGGTATAGAAAAACAAATTATGGTGTCTAATTATGATTTCCTAGATGAGCTAAGAAATGTTTGCATTAAGATTCCATTATTACAAGCCATCAAGGAAATTCCAATTTTAGCCAAAACAATAAAGGAGTTGAGCATGAAGAAAACAAGAAAAAGAATAAGAGAGACAAAGAAAATTCAACTGGAAGGAAAAATAGCAGACATTATGATGGGTAAGATTGCTATTCCAAAGTATCTAGACCCAGGAAATCTAGTTTTTAAAATTCACATCAATGGAATTGAAATCCAAAACACACTCATTGATTTAGGAGCAACAATCAATATTATGAGTAGACAAATCATGGATAAACTGAAACTTCCTAATCTTCTCTTTACACCCACATTATTACAATTAGCAGACAGATATGTGATCAAACCTGATGGGGTAATAGAAGACATTCCAGTGTCCCTAGATTCTTGGGAGTACCCTGTGGATTTCATGATCCTAACTCCTAGGAATAATTTATGAGGGCATCCTGTTATATTAGGAAGACCTTGGTTGGCTACAGCTGATGCTTTCATTAGTTTTAGATCCGGTGATATGTACATCTCTTATGGTAGTTCAACTAAGAAATTCACTTTTTATCCTCCAACTAGGAAAATTACAGATTTAGATGATACTCAATGGATAGAGGATGAAGAAGACTTACAACCTCTCTTCACAATTTCAGAAATTAGTGAAGATAGTCAAATTCTGAATACTGTAGAAAACATTGAATCCTCTTCAGAATACAAGCATGAACCATTTCAAGAAGGATCCAACATTGAGTTTTTGTCATCAAGACAAATGTCTCTTCATTCTATGGATAAATTTGGCAGCTCTACAAGTGAGATATTTCCAGGCAAAACTTTGAACATAAACAAGAACCTAGAAAAATCTCAACAAGAAGAGTTAGTCAAGATATTACAGAGACATTCTTCTGCATATGGATGGGAATACACTGACATGAAAGGGATAAGCCCCAAGACTTGCACTCATCACATCTATATAGAGGAAAATTGTAAACCAATCAGACAACCTCAAAGACGGATGAATCCAAATCTTAGGGAGATTGTTAAAGAAGAATTGCAAAAATTGTTAAATGTCAAATTCATCTATCCCATTTCAGATAGTCAGTGGGTTTCTCCTTTGGTAATTGTGCCAAAGAAAAATGGAAAATGGAGGGTATGTGTTGACTACCGAGAACTAAACAAAGCTACTCTTAAATACCATTTTCCCTTACCTTTCATAGATCAAGTGTTAGATACATTAGCTGGAAAAAAGTACTTCTCATTCTTAGATGGGTTTAGTGGTTACAACCAAATCCAAGTAGCACTTGAAGATCAAGACAAAACCACATTTACCTGTCCTTGGGGTACCTATGCTTACCGAGTATTGCCATTTGGATTATGCAATGCACTTGCAACATTCCAAAGGGCAGTATTAGGAATTTTTTCAGATCTAATACATGATTGTGTAGAGGTATATATGGATGATTTCACAGTTTATGGAAACACATTTGAAGAAGCCTTAGCAAACTTGGAAATTTTTTTAAAGAGATGTCAAGAAGCAAATCTTTCACTTAGTCATGAGAGATGTTTCATGATGTTTACTGAAGGTATTGTTTTGGGGCATCACATTTCAGGGGATGGGATTAGAGTTGATGAGTCAAAAGTTGAAGTCATCTCTAACTTATCTATTCCAAGTTGTCAAAAAGATGCTAGGAGTTTTTTGGGATTTACAGGACATTATCAGAGGTTTATAGAAAACTTCACCAAGATAGCATCTCCACTCTTCAAATTACTTACCAAAGACCGTGAATTCAAGTGGAATTCTGATTGCTAGTTAGCCTTTAAGACCCTAAAAACAAAAATTTCTGAAGCACCTATTTTAAGGGGACCTAACTGGAAGTTACCTTTTCATATCTCAACAGATGCCTCTGATACAACTCTAGGAGCAGTATTAGGACAAAAAGACCTGATTCCTTATGCCATTTACTATACTAGTAAAAATTTGACTCCTGCAGAGTTAAACTATATTGTAACTGAAAAAGAGTTTTTAGCTGTTGTTCATGCCATAAAAAAATTCAGACACTATATAACAGGCTATGAAACTTTTTTTCACACTGATCATTCTGCAATTAGATACTTAATGAACAAATCAATTACTAATGGCAGAAATATAAGATGGTTATTACTTTTACGAGAATTCAACATTACCATTCTAGATAGGCCTGGAAAACAAAACACAATAGCCGATTTCCTATCTAGACTCCAAAACATCAAAGACAATACTCCAGTTGAAGATCAATTCCCTGATGAATATCTTTTTGCAATTTCTACTCAAACTCCTTGGTTTGCTGACATTGCTAATTATTTAGTTTCAGGGAAATTTACTTGAATAATGAATGCAAGAGACAAAATAAAGATCATTTATGACAGTATAAAATATTCATGGGTTGCTAATGAGTTATACAAAACAGGTCCAGATTTTATTATTAGGAGATGTGTTCGGGAAGATGAGATGCCTGAGATCCTCAAGGCATGTCATGATGAACCTTGTGGCAGACACTTTGCTGATAAAAGAACAACTTATAAGATCCTTCATTTAGGATATTATTGGCCATCCTTGTTTAAATATGCTAAAGAGTATGTCAAAAAGGTGATGCTTGCCAAAGGGTAGTGGAAACCTTTCTCCTTCATGTGAGATGCCATTACAAACTGTGTACATACATTAACCTTTTGAAAAATGGGCTTTGGATTTTGTAGGACCTATTATTCCTCCATCAAGACAAAAAGAGATATATATTAGTTTGCACCGATTATGTTACCAAATGGGTAGAGGCTGTAAGCCATTACTTTTTGCTAATGAAGCATCTGCAGTTAATTTTCCTTTTGAGGATATTTTTACTCGTTTTGGTGTCCCAAGAGAAATTGTTACAGATCAAGGAGCTCAATTTACATCAAGGCTAGTGGAACAAATGATGGAGAGGTACAAAATCATACACAGAAAATCTACTCCCTATCATCCAGAAGAAAATGGTCAAGTGGAATCTACTAATAATGTCATTGAAGGGATCCTAACAAAGAATATTCATTTACATAGAAGATATTGGGTAGACAGGCTTCCCGAAGCCTTGTGGGCCTATAGAGCTACATGGAGAAGCACAACAAGTCATACTCCTTATGAACTTGTTTATGGAAAGCAAGTTTTGTTTCCCATAGAGTTCCAGATTCAAACTTTCAAAATGGAAGTTCAGCTAGGACTTGATTTAATCTGGAGGCACAAAAGCACAAACATTGGAGCAGATTAATGAATTGGATGAGATCAGACAAGATGCAGTTCAGAAAAAAAGTCTAATCCAACAACAAAGGACTAGATGGCATGAAAAGTACATCAAAGAGAATAAATTCAAAGAAGGTGACTCGGCTCTCTTGTTTGATTCAAAATTCAAGGATTTTCAAGGAAAATTTCAAACACATTGGCTTGGGCCATATGAAATTTTTAAATTTTTTGACAATGGAGCAGTAAAAATTAGGACAATAGACGAAGAAGAGGTCACTTTTCTTGTGAATGGTCATAGATTCAAGCTCTATCACAAACCACTCTCAAGGGAAGAATTTATTACAAAGTTCCAGAAAACAAAGGATGTGAAGTTAATGAAGAAGGAATCTTCTTCACTGCCTAATTAGAAATTTTCTCTCAAGTCATTTCTTTAAAAATAAAAAAAATAAAAAAATAAAAATAAAAATAAATTATAAACATGAAAACCAATCACTGATTGGCATGTTTATACAGAAAAGATAGGGTGAAAATCAAAGTCTTTCTGACACTCTAGCTTTTCCATTTTGTTTCTGCAAGCAGCTGTTACAAAATCATAAGTGCAGATCCATTTCACTTATGGTCCATCTCATTTCATTTCATTCCATTTACTCATTCATCCATACTCCATTTCATTCATTCATTCATACTTCACTTCATTCCATACTTCATCCACCTCATTTCCATACCAGAATTTAAAGTTTGATGTCTTTCTGCAAATACATATCATCAATTGCAGCTTACTGCTCATACATCACTCCATTTCATAAGTTGTGATTCATTCCACTTCATTATTCACTTCATCCATATTCCATTATACCATATTTCATCATCTACCTTCATTCATTCCATATAATATTCCACTTATACTCCAAACCATTCCATTTTATGTTTCAAGTTCTCTACAGGTACATTCTGCAATTAGACAGACATTCTGCAGCTGATCGGACTTTCTGCAGCCAAACAGACATTCTGCAGCTACAGATTCTGAAGGCATTGATCATCAATCATTTGATTTGCAACAAAATGATCCTGCATATCCATGAACAAGAAAAATCAAGAAGGTTATGAAGACTCAAAAATTAATGATTTCCAGGGGAGAACAAAGCATACAAAGACCACAAAAGGCAGATGAAAGGCAAAGGTAAAAGTTCTGATTATAATGGCATATCATGAAAAACTTTAGTATAGTTTAGTTATGAATAATTCGAAAAGTTGTTTTGATTAATTTTATTGATCATGCCAAACAAACCCTCCGCAAAACTTTGGATAAAAATCCTTAATTTCAAATCCTATACTCGATCATCATTTAAAAATCTAAGCGGTTAAAATGCTGAAGTGATTGATTTTCTCACATCACCCAGCCAAATCATTTAGTGATGATTTTTTTGAATCCTTTGCAAAATATATCTGCGGTCTTTTCACTCATTGATTTTTTTTCTTCACCTCACTTCATTAACTCATTCCATAACCACTCCCTATTATTCCATCCCATAGCCAACCCTTCATCATTTCATTTTGTAAAAAAGAGGTATCCCTGTCACCGTGAACAGAGGAAATATTTGGAAGCAAAAACATCTACTTAACAGTCACTGTCACCGTGAGCAGAGGTATATTAGTTTGAAAATTGAAGCTACTGTAACCGTGAAGCAGAGGTATATCAATTTGAAGATTGAAGCACTGTCACTGTGAAGCAAAGGAGTATTAATTTGAAGGTTGAAGTCATTGTCTCCGTGAGCAGAAAGAGTACTAATCTAAAGATTGAAGAAGAAATTATGGGCCTCATCATGAGAACTGAACCAGTGGGCACTAAATACCTGGAAGGATACCCTCAAAGCAGAGAAATGTTGCAACAAGCAGGATGGCTGCAATTCCTTGAAAAATTTAATGGCTTCCACAAAGAAGTTACTAAAACGTTTGCAAGATCATTCAATGGAGCCGAGGTTGAAGTTGGAGACATTAAATTCACTATCACAGAGGTTTTATTGCAGAAGTAACAAGATTGCCTAGACATGGAGAAAGATGGTTTAAAAACAGAGAATTTCATAATGAATCATGGAAGCAGATCCTCAAGTCACCAGGTATGGATGTCACTATGTTTAAAAAGGGAATTCCAAGCTCTGAATTAAAGAATAAATGGAGAAACATGTTGCTTATCCTACAAAAATTTATCACTTGTGAAGGTAGATATGGTACTTTCTATGTTTACCATATTAGGTTGATAATGCATTTCCTAGAAGAAGAGCTTAATTTGCCCTATTTCTTGCTTCAATGTTTAAAAAAAGATGGCTTCAAATGTTCAAAGGAGAGTCCAATTCCTAGAAACAACTCTATACCATCATGGCTTGGTTAAGATTCTAATTGAACACCATTTAGCCAAAACAAGAGATACTTGGGATAATTTCTTGGTGAGAAATCACTTTGAGGAACCAAAAGAGCCTTCACCTGAACATCAGCCTACAAAGAGAAGCAGAAAATGGAGCGCCTCTAAAATTGAAACTAATAAAGCAATTCAAGAAAGCAGTGAAGAAATAATCTCTGAGAAATTGACTCAGATCAAGAGGCAGCTTAAGAAAGAAAGGATAATCAGAAAATTTTCCTTAGAAAAAGGAGGAGGTCCATCTCAACCGAGGAGGAGCCACAGACTGAGGGGCATACTAAAGAAAAAAAAATTAAAAAAACTGGGGTGATAAACATAGAAGAGGAAGAAACACCTGTTGAAGAAGATTTTGATGAAGAAGCCCCTGAAATTGACCCTGCACAACAAGAAATTTATAACTATGTTGAAACATTGGAAAGGAAAGCTTCAGAGAGTAGAGATAGAACCCTAGTCCTCCACTGTCTAAAATAGATGTGTTAAAAAGAGATAGGTACGAGCTGGAAGTACTTAATAGACATATCAGGACTGAGAATGATATTCTGAAGGAACAATTTAAACTAAAATCCAGTATGAACTCAACCTTGTCTCTACAAATGGACAAAGTGGACAAGGCTAATGAAAAGTTGAAAAATAGGAACAAGAAGTTAATCAGGGCACTTACCAATTTAAGGTTCAAGTTAGTCATCAGGAAGCCCAGAAGGCCTTTAACTACCAGACAAAGCAGAAGAAGAGGATTGGATGTTCTTTTAGAAGTCTCTGATTTTAAGGAATAAGTTGCATGATGACATGCAAGAAGTCAGCAGTGGGGGTATGTTGAGCTTCAAGATTGTTCTTTCTTCCATCACACTTCACCCCATTTTCTTTTGTCCATTATTAATCCCGGGCTCAAATGATCAATGAAATTAGTTAAAATTTCTTTAAGAATTAATATCATGGCTAACTTGCTAAGTTTTGTGATTTTGTCATTGTAATACATTTCAAACTAAAACTAGCTATAGAATGTAGACATTCCGTAGCTAGTTGCCAATTCTGTAGTTGTCTTCACGTTCAAGCATGTTCCAGGTGTCCTCTTAGGAAAAGCCACACATGGGTGTATTCCACATCATGTCCTCAGTGTTTGTTGCTCATCATGAAGATTGAACGGAATTCTGGATGTGGTTTTGTACATGGGAACTCACACAAGGAGACAGACTCCTAATAGGACAAGGACAGCTAGATGTCCTTTGTCATTCTACGTTGCCACCTTTAGAGTTATAGTCCGATTTTGATATGAAAAGACAGTGATCCCGATATTATCTCAAGTTCCATTTTGTAAATTGCTATAAATGTAACTCGGGAAACTGAGAGACAAGTTCTATATTTTGATTAGATTTCGTGGATTGACTGCTATATTTCTGAAGTTCGAGAATACTCTGTTTTAAGTTATTTTCCTTTAATGAAGAAGACAACATTTCTTTGAACGCGTTGAGTTTATCTTGAGCTAGATTTCGTGCTACTCTGGTGGTAGATGGCCCCTTCCTCCTGAGCAGCTTTACTTTTGCAATTTAGATAAGTATCTTAGTTCGTTTTCAAGTTTTTGAAGTTTACGTTCATAGTTAATTTCATTAATCATTATAGCTATACTTGTTCTAATAAACTCTTCCAAAAGATCATTACGATGAATAAGAAATGGCTGTAGTGTTATAGATTTTATTTGCAATTTCTTTTGTTCATTATCACAGTTAAACTTACTCTAGTAAACTCTTCCAAGATATCATTATGATGACTAAGGCATAACTGTGATACTGTAGGTTTCAGTTGCTTGTTTACACTAAGTAGCATAGCTAATCTTACTCTTAAAAAGCTCTTCCAAAACATCATAACAATGAGTAGGAAATAGCTATGATGTCTTAGTTTTTAATTGTATTTGCTTTCAGTTTTTATGTTTGTATTCAATTGCATTGAATTGTACAGCCAGGATTGTTCTAACAAGCTCTTCCAAAATACCATTCATGATGAACGAAATAGGCTGTAGAATCCCATAGATTAATGGCATGATAACTTAGTTAGGGCACTCCGGAGGAAAATTGCATTTAATTCATGCTCTGTTATTTCGTTTCAAGTTTGATAATGGCTTTTTAGTTTAGCACTGTTCACTGTAGACTAGTAGCACCCTAGTTCAGTTCTAGCTTAGCTCACTGTATTTACATTCCAAGTTTAGTTGCCATCCATTGCATTAGTTGTTAAACTTACATACCACAGTCTTCACTATTTACAAAAATTCTTTTGTTCCAAACCTATATTAACTCATAATCATCTGGACAGAAGATAGTATCAGTCTAAGGCCTGGAGTACTTTTGCAACCTTTTTACCATTTCACAAACAAGCCTTTCCTCAAAGACTATTCTAAAAGGAAATCTATAACTTTTGAGTGAGGTTTAGTGGTGTTAAACTAAGTTGTAGAATAGAATTAGGAGCTAGTTTTAGAGTAGAGATCTTATGATGTTACAAATGTTCTTTTCCAAATATGTTTCAATAAACCTTTAATCATGGATGAGATGTTGTATCATTATAATTTGATTGTTTAATTGTTTAGTTAGGAGAACTTTATTTACACTTAGCTGCCCATTTCTCAAGCTCTTCCAAAACATTTTTAATGAATGAATTGGACAAGTTAAGTTCATGTTGTGATTTATTTTCTTGAAGTCATTATCAAGCTTTGTATTTTTCTTAGTCATAGTTTAGGTTTGGTTCTGTTTCAGTATTTGCATTTGGCATTTGTCATCAATAATTTAGGCTTCACTCTGTTTTTAACCAGTAGCTTCTTTCCACCAGCATTTATTTCTTTCCCTTGTTAACATAAAACCATAAAAATCCAAAAACATCATAAAACTCTAGACACAGCGCAGTAAGAAACAAACACCTAGGCACATATAGTGCACCACACTTCAGCAGTTTACCAACCCTGGTTGACAATTAAATGAACTCAATTTAGGAGACTAGGTTGAGCACAAACAGTAACTCAATGTACCATTTGGCTACAATACCAATAAGAGTTCTTTGGAAAATACGTAAGTGAATCGAATCATCAATAATTGAATTAGACGCACACCAGAGGTGATAAGTCATGACGTGATTTGATGGATCCTCTCCTGACTTACCTTCGAATTTCGGTATATCATTGCGCAACTTTTGTGGCATTGGCAGCCAGTACGGATAATAGAAAATCGAATCATTCGTAAGGCGCATAAAATCAGGTAAATCCAAAGTTGCAATAAATGGAAACTGACGGTTAGGGTCATGAAAACCTTGAGTAGCCAAAGCAGTTCCAGGAGGTGGATACCCAGGATAACTGGGAATTGGATTTGCATTAGGAATTGTGTAACCTCTCGGAAAATCAGGATTAACTTGACCAAACTGGGGTTGTTGAGGCTGCTGATAAGTGTAGGCAGGGTACGGTTGATACTGATAATTTGGATTTTGTGAACCAGGACCAAATTTAGGATATCCCTGGTACGGTTGATATGTGAATTGCGGTTGACTTGTGACAAATGTACTCATACTGGCTTGTCCTATAGGCATCTGAATCGAAGTCTGAACGAAAGGCCCTGAATGGGGTACAGAGACTTGAGGGATTTGCACGGATGCGGGGATAGACAAACTCAACATTACAGATACTCCAGAAATAGGTGTTACAAGTTGAACAGACGTAGCAGCAGTTACAGAAGTTTGAGGCAGAGTCTAAGGTGTACTAGGCGCAGACTGCTGAACAGAACTAGGTGCAGGAGTTTGAATAGTAGGCTGGACAGGTTGCTGGGTGGGACCAGAAACCAAAGGCGGTCCAGGTTAAAAAGGAAACTGCACATTAGGCTGCATAGGTTTTTGATATTGGGATGGATCCCACACCATATTCATTCCAGGGTATTGTCTCACAGAAGGTTGAACATAAGGACCATAACCTGGTTGAACGTAGGGTTGATAAGTAAGTGGTAAATTTTCGGCTCCTTGAAGAGATGACTGACTAGAAGGCTATTGGTAACCTTGAATTGGGTACTGACCTTGAGGTTGATAACCCTGAGGCACGTAATGAAGCTGGGGTTGATAAGGACCTTGAGGAGCTATTGAGCTTGGGGTTGACCCTGGGGTGTGTACTGTCCTGAAGGTTGATATCCTTGAGGTAAGTACTGTCCTTGGGGTTTTCCCCCAAAATAATATGATTCCACAGTTTGTCCTGGGAAAAAGCTACCTTGAGGTTGACCCCCAGGTGGTAACTGAATTCCTGAAGTTTCCCCCCCAAGCGGTAACTGACTACCTTGAGGTTGCCCCCAAGTGGTAATTGATTTCCCTGAGATTGCCCTCCAGGCAGTAACTGAATGCCTTGAGGTTGCGGATTCGGAATATTACCGGACATCATAAAAATTTGCTCTGTGTTTGATGCTTCAGTTTTAATTCCACTTAAACCAGATGATAACACGCTTTCAATCAGTTGAGGATCTGCTCCCAAGAAAGTACCAGATAGACCCTGATATCCCGAAGGAACAGAAGGACCACCATGTAAAAATGCTTCCAGTGTTTGGGAAAACATGGATGAATCTTCTGCCATAATGGATGATAGATAATAACCTCTGGGTTTTGGATGAAATGGAACTCAAGGTGGAGAAAAAGGAAGATCCAGATTCTATAAAAAATTTGTTAAGGATAAGTACCAAGCAGTAGTTTGAATAGGGTTGTAGAAAATTGATTCACGCTCCCTAAGATTTAACGACTGAGGGGAATTGGGAAGAGATAAATCTTCGTCTAGATTAGTAAGTTCTTTAATAGAAATTAGTCCAGATGGAAGATTTTCAGTGACAATATTTCTTACCCTAGGTGAACTAGGATCACTAGAATTTGGTGAAATAAATCCCGAGGATGTTTCCAAAATAGAAGGTTCAGTTTTAGGTTCAGACATGTCAGGTTCGTCAGCCAGTCCACTAGTAGGAGAAATTCTACCAGTAACTTCATAAACTGAAATCGACTCTTGAATGTGTTATGTTATGGGTGTTTTATAATCAGGATGAACCACTATGGATGAAGTTCCAACTTCTGTTGATTTAATCCTACCGCTACTAGACGATACCAGAGCACGAAGCCCTTCAAGTTGACTTGGTGTATATTTAAGGGGTTTCCCTTGTAGTCTCTGGGATTGTCTTGGCAATTCCGCCACGATTAAATATTTAACTAATCACACGCAAAAAAAGAAAAATTTCAATGAAAACACCTAAGGCTTCTAAAAACAAATAGCTGAATCACACGCTTAAAAATCTAGGAGTTAAAACCACACACAAACAATAACTTTCCATACTAAAAACACTAGTTGGTGATGAAATCCAACTTAGTAGAAATTTAATATAGAAAGGGCGGTTGGAACAGTTACCCCGACAACCTTCTTAATGAAACAGATTGGCACAAGTTTCCTCACAAAACCATATCATGTGAAGATAACCCCCCAGAGAGTCCAAGTGAGTCTAGTTGACATCTACTCTAGGTACAGTGAGATATTTCCTTCACCGTCACCTTAGGAAATAATCTTAAGTTTGTGGACACTAAGGTTACCAATAGTAACAAATATAACTGGGGGAACAGTCTACGATCCGATCCCACACGCAAGGGTAGAGTAACAAAGCTCAATCCCCTTGAAGGTTCCTCGACATGGTTAATCCGAGGTTTACTGACAAGTGACCCCAGGCTCCTCGACAATGGTTAATTCGAGGTTTACCGTTTGTAATATGCGCAAAATATTCTATCTTCCCCAATGAAACAGAATTGATTGTCTCAAAGGTTCGGACATGATCTAGTGATTGACTTCTTTAAGAGAAGCTTCCCAGATTATACAAATTATAATTGGGTTTATTTCTTATCGCAAGATTTGTCTACTTGTTTGTTTTACTACCTTGGAGAGTTAATTACTCCCTACTCCAAGATACTAGCCTAAGCTATGTTGGTGATAAGAACCCTAGAAAATAAAAAGATTTCTAGATGAATTTTAATTAAGAGTTACTTTTAAGAGCTATTTCTTAAGTCAATGGGTGCGGAAATGAAACTCTGATGGTGTGAAGACTCGACTTCCAAAAACACTAAAAATACACCTAAAAATTATAATCATATCGTTTCCTTTCAATGAAATTCTAATTAAGGAAAAGTTGGAGAATGCAATTCTTTTAATGAAAAATTCCTTCTTTAAACATTAAGAGCAATTGAAAGAAAATATTTTTGTCTTTTCAGCAATAACTCCAAATGAAGCAAACTATCAAAGCTCATAAGAAAAATCCTTTCACTTTCAGAAACTTGAAGCTACAAAACAAGTTTCCTTCAAAAGAGATCTACAAAATTTTATAAAAAATATTCAAAAATATCAAACTAATTCTGAGATCTACAAATTTTAATAATCTAATCGAATGAAAGCTTTAAGAATTTTTTTTGAAGAATGTTTTACTTAGTTATTCAGCAAACTAAGGATATATTCATTCAGAATAACAAACAGATCAAAAACACTCAATTATGTTTTTATAAAAAATGAAATTCAAAAACCAATAACAAAGTTTCTTGTCGAAGATTTGCAAAGAAACAGGTAACTCTATTTCTTAATAAAGGATGACTTCACACTCAGGCCAAATTCAGCAAGGACAAAAGACCAATGTAATCTTAGGTACTTCCAATAGTCAATGATTCGAATCGCTACAAATACCAAGAGAAAAACAATCTAACACGCAAAACTTCTAGAAAATCATCAAAACACCATACTGCTAAGATTCATTCACGGGAAGTTTTTGACAGAAACAATCATCAATCTGGGCAGAAAACAAAAACTCTAAATCAAAATAAAGATAAACTAAAGGAAGAAATCCAAAGGTTTTTAAAAATTTTAATAGGGTCCGTAGGCTTGCAGAAGTAACAGGTGTGGTACCGCACTGTTTACTAAAGAAAATATGCGAAACTACCCGCACTGTGAAAAGAAGGCAAAGTGTGGTCCCAGGAAAAATTAGAGAAAAACATAAAAGATCTCAAAATTTTCAAAAACAGAGAAAACCTACGCTACCCAGATATCAATCAAAAACTAGGAAAACGTTTCCTCAAATCAAAATAAAAGAGAACCAAAAACAACAAGTTCTTTCCCCAGTGAAGTGGCCAATTTGTTGGAGGATTAATCCGTCTTGCGGACAAGACCGATCTCCCTAGTACTAAAAGTATCTAGCAATAAACATCCAAATAAACTAATATTTCTCTAAGCATATATGATCCATGAAAATCTCTATTGAAGTGTTAAGGACTTACCGTTTGTCCAGTTCTTGTTTGAAGTCGTTGTTGTCCCTCGCACGCTTGAAGGATTTTTCCTCATAAAAATACAGCCAAAAACAAGACAAATATTACATATCACCTGTATAGAAATCATCATAAACCATTCTTATCATAGTGATCAAGGAATCTATGAAATAAACCATTGATTGAAAGTTTATTGAGAAAAATGAGTATATTTGTATTAATTTCAAAAGAAGAAAATCCTTACAACCTGTGCCTTGATGTTGCACAGGACTTTCCGGGGTCTGAAGTAGGAATCTCCTTTACTTTGATAAGCTCTACACTCCTCCAACCTAGACGAATAGAGGTATGTAATCTTTCCTCTCAAAATTCTTAATTAACTGAGTCTGAATCTCAACAGCACTTAACTTCAAATATTCTAAAGCTTCAACTCCCCTTGAGGCTACCCAATGCCTCTTTTTATAGTAGAATAGAGGAGGTTTTCTATTCCAACTATGAAGGGATATAATACTCCTTCAAAGGGATAAGCTCCTCACATCAAGGGGTTATCTCCATAAGGTAAGGGATACATGCACCTCATAAGAGCGGTTCTATCACCGCAAGATATTTTCTGGAAGCTTCTAGAATTCACTTTTATTGAGCTTTTTGGAAATTACTTGTGCATTTTTTATCTTATAGGGGTCCACACTTTTAAACCAGATAAAGTGCGTTCCGATACGCAAAAGAGATGAAAATTATGTGCGGGACCACAGACAAGATAGAGAGAAAGTGCGACACCAAAGTTTAGGATATTTTTAGGAACCTTTCTCTGATTTTCAAGGCTTGACATGAGGAACTGATATGTTAGACTTGAAAATGGAGAAGTATGAGTAATAATGAACTCATACACACAGCAGAATGTCAGGATGACAATTTTCAGTGTAACAAGACTGAGGTTAAGGTTAAGGGTAAAGTTAAGGTTAGGTTAAGAGTAAATTGAAGGTTAAGGTTAGTATAAGGTTAAGGTTAGGGTTAGGTTATAGTTAAGGTCAAGGTTAAAGTTAAGGGTTTGGTTAAGGTTAAGGTTAAGGGTAAGGTTAGGGTAAAGGTTAAGGTTAAGGTTAAGGTTGTGGTTAACGTTAAGGTTAAGGTTAGATAAAGGTTAAGGTTAAGTTTAAAGTTAAGGTTAAGGGTAAAGTTAAGGTTAAGGTTAGATTAAGGTTAAGGTTAGGTAAGGGTAAGGTTAAGGTTAAGGTTAACGTTAAGGTTAAGGTTATGGTTAAGGTTAGGTTAAGGGTAAAGTTAAGGTTAAGTTTAGGTTAAGGTTAAGGTTAAGGTTACTGGTTTAGTCAGGTTAAGGTTAAGGTTAAGGTTACAGGTTTAGTCAGGTTAAGGTTAAGGTTAAGGTCAAGGGTGAAGGTTAAGGGTAATTTTAAGGTTAATGTTACAGGTTCAGTCAGGTTAAGGTTAAGGCTAATGGTTTGTTCAAATTTAGGGTTAGGTTATAGTTAAGGCTAAGGTTAAGGATAATATTAGGGTAAGGTTAGGTTAAAGGTTAAGGTTAAACTTAAGGTCAAGGGTTTCCTTACCATTAAACTTAACCTTGACCTTAACTATAACCTAAACCTAACCTTACCCTTAACCTTAAACTTTACCTTAACCTAACCTCAACCTTACCATTAACCTATTCTTAACCTTAACCTTAACCTTAACCTTAACCTGACTAAACCTGTAATCTTAACTTTACCCTTAACCTTATCTTACCTTGACCTTAACTATAACCTTAACCTTAAATTCACCCTTAACCTAATATTAACCTTAACCTAACCCTAACCTTGATTTTACCCTTAACTTAACCTTAGCCTTCACTATAACCTAACCTCAACCTTGACCAAATTTTTAACCTTAACGTTAAACTTACCCTTAAACTTAACCTTAACCTTAACCTTATCTCAATCTTACCCTTAACCTTATCTTAACCTTTACTTAACCTTAACCTTGAACTTGACCTTCACCTTAACTTTACCCTTAAGCTTAAGCTTAAGCTTAACCTTACCCTTAACTATAACCTAACCTTAACCTTGACCTTAACTATAACCTAACCCTAACCTTGACCAAACCCTTAACCTTAACCTTACCCTTAACCTTAACCTTAACCATAATCTTAACCTCGGGTTAAGGTTAAGGTTAAGGGTAAGGTTAGGGTAAGGTTAATATTAGGTTAAGGGTAAAGTTAAGTTTAAGGTTAGGGTTAAGGTTAAGGTTAGGGTTACCTTATATTTAAGGTCAAAGTTAAGGTTAAGGGTAAGATTATAGTTAGGTAAGGGTAAGGTTAAGGTTAAGGGTAAATTTAAGGTTAAGGTTATGGTTATGGGAAGTTTAAGGTTAAGTTAAGGTTAAGGTTAAGGTTTGGTCAAGGTTAGGTTTAGGTTATAGTTAAGGTCAAGGATAAGTTTACATTAAGGTTGAGGTTAATGTGAAGGTTAAGGTTAAAGGTAAGGATAAGGTTAAGGTTATGTTTAAGTTAAGGTTAAGGTTAAGGTTTTGTTAAGGTTAGGGTTAGGTTATAGTTAAGGTTAAGGTTAAGACCTGTAACCTTAACCTTGACCTTACCCTTAACATTAACCTTAAATTTAAACCTAACCTTGACATTACCCTTAACCTAACCTTAACCTAACTTAACCTTAACCTTGACCTTAACCTAATCTTAACATTAACCTTCACCCTTAACCTTAACCTTAACCTTAACCTTAACCATATCTTAACCTTAACCTAACCTTAACCTTAACCTTAACCTAATATTAACCTTAACCATAAGATTAACCTTAACCTTAAAATTAAACTTAACCTAACCTTAACAAAAAACTTGACCAAACCATTAACCATAACCTTAACCTTAACCTTCCCTTAACCTTAACCTTAACCTTAAACTTCCCCTGACCAAACCCTTACCCTTAACCTAACCTTAACCTTGAATTTACCTTTAACGTAACCCTAACCTTAACCTTCCCTTGACCTTAACCCTAACCTTACCCTAATCATAACCTTAACTTTACCCTTAACCTAATCTTAACCTTAATCTAACCTTAACCGTATCCTTAACCTTGACCTTAACCTTAACATTAACTATAACCTAAACCTAACCTTGACCAAACCTTAAACTTAACCTTAACTTAACCTAAGCTTAACCTTAACCTTAACCTTATCTTAACCTTAACTATAACCTAACCCTAACTTTCATCAAACCTTAACCTTAACCTTAACATTAACCTTAACCTAACCTTAACCTTGACTTTACCCTTAACCTAACCTTAACCTTACCCTTAACCTTATCTTACCCTTAACCTTAACTTATCCTTAACCTTAATCTTAACCCTACCCTTAACCAAACCCTTAACATTAACCTTAACCTTAAGCTAACCTTATCCTTAACTAAACCCTTAACCTTAACCTTAACCTTCCCAAACCCTTAACCTTAACCTTAAGCTTAACCTAACTTTAACCTAATCTTAACCTTAACCTAACCCTAACGTTGACCAAACCCTTAACCCTAACTTGACTAAACCATTGAATTTTCCCTTAACCTTTAATTTACACTTAACCTAACCTTACCCTTGAGCTTAACATTAACCTGACCAAAATCGTAACCTTAACTATAACCTAACCCTAACCTTGACCAAATCCTTAACATTAACCTTAACCTTAACCCTTTCCTAACCTTAATCTTAACCTTAACCATAACCTTAATCTTAACCTTCACTATAACCTAACTTAACCTTGACCTTCACTATAACCTAACCCTAACCTTGATGAAACCCATAGCCTTAACCTTAACCTTATCTTAAACTTAACCTTTACTATAACCTAACCTTAACCTTTACCTTATCGTACCCTAAGCTAACCTTAACCTTAACTATAACCTAAGCCTAACCTTAACCTTTACCATAGCCTTATAT
This sequence comes from Pinus albicaulis, assembly GCA_034641835.2. Taxonomy (NCBI): domain Eukaryota; kingdom Viridiplantae; phylum Streptophyta; class Pinopsida; order Pinales; family Pinaceae; genus Pinus; species Pinus albicaulis. The sequence continues at coordinate 514,890,102 of CM076577.1, read as the reverse complement.
TTAACCTTAACCTTACCCTTAACCTTACACTTAACCTTAACCTTAACCATAATCTTAACCTCAGGTTAAAGTCAAGGTTAAAGTTACATTAACGGTAAAGGCAAGGTTAAGGTTAGGTTATGTTGGCAAGGAAATAGGTCTCACAGAGAAGACCCGGGTTCAGGGCTGAGGACCAATAATGATTTCCGCCGTAGTCTAGATTCATGCTGGAATTTACACTCTGCTCCGAAGGGCAGAGAGTCTTACCCGAGGTGTGTCGTGACCCTACTGTGATTGGGAGTAGATCGGTATCATTCCCTCAATGTCCAAATAGGTGAACCAACGCTAAACTAAGGAATTAAACAGCCATGACAGAACATTCCATAACATACATTCTTCAGGGAAACAGTTAAACCAACAATAAACAAAATTTTAAACACAGCTAATAGCAGCACTCATTCATACTCAGCATCACATAGCATATCAACCATATTGGATATATTATTCATTAGCCGTCAGAGGAAAACTATTATAAGGCTCTGCTACAGAAGAGCATAGAATAGAACAAAATACGACACGCCCAGAGGGACAGAAAAAAACTATAGTAACCTGGAAGAGAGGAGAACAGTGCAACCCAAAAAAGCTCTCCTTTGGCTCCCCGTTGCCTATTCCTGTCTTTTCCAACCTCTTCCTCCATTGGCTGGTTGCCTATTTATTCTCCTACTCGTGTGACTAACAGTTCTTCCCCTTTTCTTGCTCGGTTGTCTTTCATTTCTTTCCGCTCACTAGGATTTCATTGCTTGTTTCCTTCCGCGCCCTTCTGCTATCTATGCTTTCTCATGCAACCACCGCGACACCTGTCCTCTGCTTCTCTGAAACCTTGACACCTTTCTGCCTACCAAGGTTGCGTTCAGCCACGTGCTCGCCACCACTCAAATTCTGCTGATTTCCAAAACAAGGGCCCCAACAAGCCCCGACCACATCCTTTTGACTTGTCCCAAGTCAATTGTCCTAAGTCGTCTCCACCTCCATGGGGCCGCCTGACCCTGTGCCCCATTCCGGATGCACTCCTTCTCCTTGCTATCCAAACAAGGGCCCCAACTCTGGGACCTTGGTCAGCAACGCGTCAATCTCAGCTGTGATTTTTGTGACAACTTCCTCCCCGACAATTATCGATACGGCACCAAATACTGTGTTGACCTGGTTATCGGCCTCAGAGGCCAACTGCTGCATCATTTGGGCACTGATCTTTACGGGCTGTCGAAGCTCCTGAATTTCCTGCTTGGCTGTCGTCGATGTCTCCTCTACTTTTTCAATTTGCACCTCTAGCACATCCGCCTAGGCATACAATTGGTCTAGCCTAGTTGGGTCTGTGGCTTCCTGTATTTCCTTGGAGATTTGTTGCAGTTGGGCCGAAATCAGCTGTGCCTTCACTGTGAGGGTCGTTGAGCATTCCTGCAGACCTTTCAGGAGGTCGTAGGCATCTCTAGCTATAGTACTAAGGACTTCCTACATCTTTGTTACTTGGCCCTGTTTCTCTGAGATTTGTGTTCTGTAGAGAAATACTGGGTCGAGCAGCGCAGGTCATGCTGTTAATGCTACCTTGAGTTCTGAATTCTCTCGGTGGAGGTTTGAGTGTGCCACCCTGAGGTGGATCGCCATCTCTACTACTATCGTTCCTTGCAGGTCATCTGGTATATGACTGTAGTGGGCCGTCACTGCAGGCCATACTTCCCTGAAAACCTTGGCCACTATGTCCAGCTGTTTTTGTAGCTGCCCCTTCTCCATTGGAAGCTGGTCACACTATTCAGTAAGCATGATTATCTGCTGTTGTTTTTGCTCGCATTTCTGATGTAGTTATGAGTTGAGCTTCTTGGCCTACTATGCTGCTCCTTGGATGAAATGGTACAGCTGGGCTGTCCCCCACGTCTCCATGCTCTCGGCACATGAGGTACCCTAATCTAGCTACCACTCTTGAAGTGGTTGTCCAATGGAAACCGATCTTGCTGACTGGTCTTGAGTTGACTGCACCAGAGTTTTCTGGGGTGCAGAGTCCACCATGTTAAGATCCGGTCATTCCCCTTGATCTGCTTGGTTGGGTGGTGTTTGGTCAATTTAGTGTGTCCTAAATTGCTAGAGCAGCAACATAAGGTACCTATCAAGGGTAAATCTTATGCCAAACTTCTGATGCGAGCCTGAAGAAACATAATGAAATGAAAGCAAGTCAATCACAAATACAGAGAAAGGAAAACATCACCAGCTGCTTTAGATCAGGATCCAAAGAAATATGCTTGTCATATTAAAAACAACACCAATTAGGTACATCATAGTCCATAGCTTGAACATTCGGTCTAAATACATCTAATCTCAACCTATCTTACAATATTACACAGAGAACTTGTCTCAAGAGGGAAATGCTTGCATTTCACTGATATCTCATCAACAACCAACAACATTTTCCTTCTGTGCTTTATAGCAGATGATGATCAGAAGGTCAACTCAGGTGGTAGGTGAATAATAAATGTAACATTAAACACAAAATAAATGCAGGGCCGAAACCCATTCTGTTTGACTGCTGAGTATTTGATTTTATGTCACCTCTTTGTGCCGGAGTGATATTTTCTAGATACGATTTGGACATTTTGGCTGCGGTGCTGTACTTATGATTTAAACAAAGTAAAATAAACTACCGAGAGGTCTGTCATATAAATTCTTTGGTGGTCTTGAATTGCTGTCAGGGTGGAAATTTCTTCAGGGACAATGGGCATATTAAAAGTTGTATGGGTGCCCTGTACTTGATGAAGAAAAACATTCTGCTGATGAATAAACCCTGATGTTACCTTTTTCTTGTGCTCAGGACCTTTTGATCCATCCTCGAGGTCTTCAACTGGTGCTTTGTATTTTAAACTTGCTGTGTCAAGGCTCCAGATATTCTTTAGGGTGCCTTAATCTCTTTTGCTTCGTACTGAACACTTTTCCACTCCATTTTGGCCTCTGACAGGTTAGCTCGAGCTTTTAATGGCGCTGGGCGAATTTTATAAATTTTAAACCCTGTTCTCTTTAATGCATGTCCTGTGTTCATCTTCCTGGGTCGTTTTCCATACATTCCCGCTGTTGAAGATGATCTTTCTTGATTTCACTGTCGCTGTGCAGAGGCTGCACATTATGGCAGTCTTTATCATTTTAAACCCTACAAAACATGGAAACTGTGAAGAAAAATATTGATGGGATGACGGATGAGGTGTGGCTGCAGAAGATGGCCATGCAGATGGCGAACGGGGGAGAAAACGCGGACAACAGTGATAAATCATTCTTGTCGAGGTCGGGTGGTCCGCGGGATAAATTTGACCGAGAAACATTAAATAACATGAATTTAAACGAATATACGCAACAGAATGGGTGAATGTACGGGGAATACACGTGGGGTGACATGGCGGGACCGGGGGCAGGGGAATGGTCAACAGTGGGTAAGAAGACATGGACCGTTGATCGTGGTGGGGATCGATGATGGAAAACGTCGAACGAAGGACTAAGGGTACGGAGGAGACAGGTTAACGGGCGAGCAACTTAGACAATCGATCATCATTGGATGAGACGTTTAAGATCCGACGGCTGCCGTGCATTTTGCTGCGAGGTTTGGGCTGAAAAATAATGTGCGGGAAGATAGTCGTTTTGCCACCGTATAGAAGACACGTGGCAGGCGCCTAGTGGAATCGCTGGGCAATGGAAGAATACCACCAATTCGTGGATGGTGGTGCGGAAAAACCAAGCGGTTTTGAGAAGCGCATGGGGATGGGAGTGGGGACCACTGATCGAAAGGGCTCCAAGTCGTTTATTTGTCAGGCAAACGGATGGTGGGGATGAAAGCGGGGGGAAATTTATAATATAAAGTCTTATTATAAAGTTTCAAAGGTTTTAGGGGAAACACCTTTAGGGATAGCGCTTAGGTCACGACGCTGGGTTACATGGGGAGGAAAGGGCGTGGGGCTTAGCAAAGAAAGGGCTAGGCCAATCATATAGTTGGAAAGTGGGTTTTAGGGCCATCTTAATGCAATCTGAGGCAAAATAAAGGCAACGATAGAGGAAAAGAGGGGAAATTGAGGGGATCAAGGGGAATTCTAACAAAGGGGACAAGGGGTTGAAATATGGTATTTTGCAGGGATAGGAAGGGTAACATAGGCCTTTAGAAATGGGGCAACAGATAGTATTTATACAAGGAAAAGCACTCAGAGACTTCAAGGAGAATGGGTGTTCAGGGGAAAGGCATTCCTTGAAGGCTCCACAACCATCCAGCCCCCAGCTTGCTTGTCAATAATTTCATAGGGGGGCTAACAAAGGGAATTAAGATAGACCCACAAAGAGTTAAGGGGATACTTCAGATCACACACCCAATAAACATTAAAGAGTTACAGTCCTTTATAGGGAAAATTAACATCCTAAGGAGGTTTATTCCCAACTTAGCTGAGCACCTCAAGAATATGACTAACATGCTGAAAAAAGGTGTAGGAGTTAAGTGGACTGTAGAGGCTAAAAAATATTTTGAATTAGTTAAACTTGCACTCACCCAGGCTCCTGTCCTTATCAGCCTCGATTTCTCAAAATATTTCCTGATATTTTCCTTTTCCTCTGAGCATACAGTGGCTGCAGTTATACTGCAGAAAAATCCAGAGGGAATGGAACAGCCTATTGATTTCTTCAGCAAAGCTCTGAGGGATGCACCCTTGAAATACAACATAATGGAAAAACATGCCTATGCCTTGGTAAAGGCCTTGAAAGATTTTAGGGTGTACATACTGCATTCCCACACCATATCCTACATGCCAAACATAGTGGTTAAATAAATTCTGTCCCAAGACCCAAATGGGAAGAGGGGTAAATGGATTGCCGTGATTTTAGAGTATGACCTAGAAATAAAACCCACAAAACTGATCAAAGGTCAGGGCTTAGCTCAATTAATGGCCGAATCAAATTTACAAGCCCTTGACATTAACATGGTAGATGCCTTGGATGAGCAGGAAGGACTACCTGATCCTACAGTTGAGGAACAATTTCAAAACTCTCCTTGGTATTCTGATATCCTGTACATGCTCACAAACCTCAATGCCTGATCTGGATTTATGCAGGAACGCAACAGAACAAACATATAAACATAAATACAGAGATGCAGCGGAAATAACACTTCATTTCATTAATATCAATGAACTGAATTTTGCTTACAGAAAGAATGGAAATAAAACTAGCTAGGGCGCTGGTAGCTATCTCTGAGAAGAGATGTGGCGGCTACCGGCCTCTGAACTGTGTTACAATGAGGCTCGAGGGCCTATTTATCATTTATAAACAATGGGAAATCCTAAACAGCCAAAACCTTAACCCTAGGAGATGAAGCGCCAAAACTATGGGCCCCGTTTGGGTAAATTGGTGTTTCAACTTCCCAGGGGCGTAACTTTGGCATACGATCTCCGTTTGACGCGTACCATACCTCGTTAGAAAGATCTATATGAGGACTACAAATTTGGAATGGGCAACATGGGTCCATGGACCCATGTTGCCCTCCGTTTTCCCAAAAAACGTCGTTTAGGGCCTCAAAACGGCTCCGGAAGTTTAGGACCCGAAAAACTGCTAAAAATAGTAAACTGTGCCGAAACTGAAAAACTGAAATAGACAATGGTGGAGCCCCAAGTGGAATAGGCGGGTGACCACCAATATCCACCGGGATCATTCCTCCCCCCTTAGGAAGCAATGGTCCCCATTGCGTTAAGTTCCTCCATGAGATGAGGAAATTTCTGCTGAACTTGGTCCCTGGTGAACCACTTTCCTTGGTGCAGGAGTTGGCCAGCTTTGACAACCCGATATAGTTGGATCTTTGTTGGCGAGTGTTCTTAATTTGCATGTCCATGATACAATCTGTGGTGGCCTGTTCCATGCAGTCTGGGTTTAACTCTGTTGGTGTGAGCTGTTCTGCAATGTCCGAAGTGTCTAGTAGAGGTGGGAAGTAAGGACGAAGGCGATCCACATTGAAGACTGGGTGCAGACCAAGGAATGGTGGAATACTAAGCTCGAAAGCATTGTTCCCTACAGCCTTGGTGATGGTGTACGGCTCGTATCGGAGCGGGCGAAGCTTGCGGTGAGGTCCAGTGAGGCGCTCCTTCTGCAAATGCAGCCATACTTTGTCGCCCACCTGGAAGTTGTGTGGCACCCGGTGTTGATCATGGCGCTGCTTGTACTTCGCATTGGCTCTGTCCAATATATCATGAACCTATTGGCGGATGTGTTGAATACGCTCGATGAAGCTACTTGCTTTGTCAACTTCAGACTGGACATGAGCTGAATCGGCCTGAGCAGCTGCAAATGGCATGGCTACGTCAATGGGACATAGTGGCTGGAATCCCAAGCCCACCTGAAAGGGGCTATGGCCAATTGAACTGTGGAGAGCCCGGTTATAACTATGTTGTACATAAGGGAGGCTCTTGTCCCATGTGCGTGGATGCTTTGAATTGTACATGCGCAGAATGTGTACAATCATTCTGTTGACGACCTCTGTCTGGCCATCTGTTTGGGGATGGAAAGCTGTGGACTTGGTGAGCTTGGTATCCAACATCGACCGGAGGCTGGACCAAAATGTGCTGAGGAACCTGCTATCCCGATCTGATATGATAGACTGTGGGATCCCAAAGTGCACCCACACTCGTTCAAAGAAGAGTTTAGCAGTGGCTTCTGCTGTGATATTCTTCTTGCAGGCCGCCATAATGGCCATCTGCGAGAATCTGTCGACGACCACAAAAACACAGTCATTTCCCTGCTTAGTAGAAGGCAGGCCCGACATGTAATCCATGGAGATGGATTCCCAAGGTCGACTAGGGGTAGGTAGAGGAGTATATAGGCCTTGCTGCTTGATGGTCGGTTTGGCAATGGCACAAGCAGTGCAGGATCTGATGTGCTTCTCGACATCCTTTCGAAGGTTCGGCCAATAGAAATACTTCTGTAGTATTGCTACTGTTTTCTCGACCCCGAAATGCCCAGCGACTCGACTGTAGTGTGCTTCCCATATCATCTTGGCACGCTCTCTTGAAGGAACACAAAGGTGTCCCAGGTGACATAAAAGTGCATCTTGGAGGTGAAAATTTGGAACTTGCGTGCCCCCCAAGAGTGCCTTGTAAGTGTGTCCGAATTCTGGGTCACTCTCATAGAGAAGCGGCCAATCAGAAGTCTCGTGCCCACAAGAGTTGAGTACGGTGGTGAGCGCCACGATCGGTGGTCGGCTGAGGCAGTCTGCAACATTATTGGTGCTACCCTTCTTGTACTTGATGTTCAAATGAAACTGTTGCAGATATGTGGACCACTTCTGATGGCGATCATTCTGCAACTTCCCTTGTGTCTGTATGAACTGCAGGGGTCGGTGGTCTGTGTGGATGATTGTTTCCTTCCCAAAAATGTAATGCTTCCATTGTCGACAGGCTTGCACAATGGAATACATTTCTTTGTCATAGGTGGGATACTTGCGAACTGTCTCAGACAATGTCTCGCTGTGATATGCCACTGGATGTCCCTGTTGAGTAAGAACTGCCCCAATAGCATAGTCAGAGGCATCTGTCTCGATCTCAAATGGCTGTTGCAAGTCTGGTAAAGTGAGCACTGGGGCAGAACAGAGGCGGTTTTTCAGTTCTGTGAATGCCTTCTGTTGAGGTTCCGACCAAAATTTTTTTTCTCTCACTCCTCCCTTGGTGACTTGACTCAAGGGCCAAGTGATGTGAGAGAATCCCAACACGAACCTCCGATAGAAATTAGCAAGACCCAGAAAGCTGCGAAGCTCTGTTATAGTGGTTGGGGCTGGCCAATCCCGAATGACTTGGATCTTGGCTGGATCCACATGCACCCCCCTTTCATCGATAATGTATCCCAGATATTGAACCTGGGTCATGCCAAAAGTGCACTTCTCCAAATTGGCACACAACTTGTGTTGCCGCAGTGTTTGGAGGACTTTCGGATGTGGTGAAGGTGCTCTTCCCAAGTCTGGCTGAAGATCAGAATATCATCCAAGTACACCACTACAAATGAGTTGGTGAATGGCCGCAAGATGTCATCCATCATCCTCATGAAGGTCGCGGGAGCATTCGTCAACCCAAAAGGCATGACCAACCATTCGAAAAGGCCTTCCTTGGCTTTGAAGGCCGTCTTCCACACATCGGAGGGTTCAATTGGTACCTGGTGATACCCAGACTTCAGGTCAATCTTGCTGAAATATTTTGCACCTTTGAGTTGATCCAGAAGGTCATAAATCCGTGGGATTGGGTACCTATTCCGGACAGTGATCTTGTTCAGCGCCCGATAGTCAATACAGAGTCTCCACGTCCCATCCTTCTTCTGTACCAACACGATCGGGCTCCCACAGGGTGATGAACTTGGTTTGATGTGACCTTTCTGCAACAGCTCCTGAATCTGCCTCTTGATTTCATCATTCTCCGGAACAGAGTGCCGATAGATTAGTCCATTAGGTAGCGGCGCACCGGGGGTCAGATCAATCGGGTGCTTGACCTGACAGTGCAGAGGAACCCCTGTGGGTGAGGTGAATATGTCCCCGTACTCCTCCACAACCTTATCCATTTGTTGTTGTTGTGCGGAGGAGCCCTGTCTGGAGGTCGTGGCCACAGTCTTCTTCTTGCCCTGGGGGCGGATCATCAGGAAAACGAATTTCCTGGTTTGGGAAATGAGCTTACTGCATTGTTTTGCAGTAACCAAAGAGATAACGGCAGGAGGTGGTACCTCTGGTATCCTGTACAACTTATTTCCCAAAGTAACAATAACAGCACGAGGCCGAGACTCATACACAGCATGACGCTTCCACAAGTATGGTTATCCTAATAATACATCAGAAACATCAATAGGAGCAACGTCACATAATACCTCATCCGTGAAGGGCTTGATGCTATAGGGAAGGCGGCACTGCTGGCTGACGCGGAGATCTCGTCCTTGGTGAAGCCACCCGATGGTGTATGGATGTGGGTGAGCTGTGGTCGGCAAGCCCAACCGCTTCACGGCGTCTGCTGAAATGAGTTTCTTTTGGCTCCCATTGTCGACAATGAACTGTACCGGGGAGCCCTTTACCCACATCTGGGAGTGGAAGAGACGTTCCTCCTCCTTTGGATCTTTCGGTTCCTCCTTTTGGATCTTTGCAGTGGCAACAGTGGCGTTGGGCTCCGCATCAATAATCTGTTTCCCTTTTTCATTCGCCTTTTCAGGTTCTGATTCAGAGTCAGAGCATGCATCTGACTCAGAAGCCCTCATCTCGGCCACTAGCGACTGCTTGGCCCGACACTCACTTGTGTTGTGAGTGGAGCTCTTATGGAACTCACACCACTTTCCGTGTCCTTCTTTGGCTTTGCGGTGCTGTTCTTTTCTTGTGGCTTCGATGAGTTGTCTTTAGCCGCCATGCCTTGGCTCGGTCCTTTATTCTGCGGTTTGGAAGCACCTTTCCCTTGCTTTTGATTCACAGATCCAAAGTCTCGCTTCTTCTGCTTGAATTTCTGCTCAATCTTGGCAGCATACCGGTATGCCGTACCAAGCGAGGAGATGTCAAGGAACTCCATTTCCTCCTGAATGTATTTGTGCAGACAGGTGCGATACTTTAGCACCTGATGTTTCTCTGGATCTTTGATACCCAACTTTGTGCGTAGGGTATGGAATAGATTCGTCAGCTCATGCACATCTTGATCCCTTTGTTGTCGCAGCATGGTCCATTGTATGTACTTGTCCTCACAGCTCCCCACGGGATAGTACTGTTCCTTGATGGCGTCTCGGAAAGAATTCCAAGTTGGTACGGCCGAGAACAGAGAGGGTTCTGTCTGGTCCTTGTTCTCACAGTAGGTTTCCCACCAGTCCTTAACATGGGGGGTAGCTTTGAGGAGTGCAAAAATAATCTTCTCCCAGTCTGAAAAGTCATGAACCGAGAAATATCCTTCTAACATATTCAACCATTTATCTACAGCATCTGCGTCTATATTTGACCCTCAAATATGGGAATGTCAAAATTTACTTGTACCTTAAAAGGAGTCGCGCCTCCAGAGTGGCTGCTGGATGCAGATGCGCCGCCGGTGGGCAGCCGTTGAAGGATCCGAGCAAAGTTATCCATCATCGCGTTCCTTTGTGTTTCGAGGGCCTCCTCGAGCAATATTTTGATAGGATCTCCTACTCCCTCATATTTCTTTTCGTCCCCCATGGGCGTCCGTCGAGGTTTGCGAGGCTGATCTTGCAAAGGTTCCACCAGATCAAGCCCTAGCTCCTTATACCCCGACCTCGTTGGGGACATGCAAAGAAGGATCGAGAAAAGCAGACCGCTCTGATACCACTGATCCGGATTTATGCAAGAACGCAACAAAATAAACATATAACCATAAATACAGAGATGCAGTGGAAATAACACTTCATTTCATTAATATCAAAGAACTGAAATTTGCTTATAGACAGAATGGAAATAAAACTAGCTAGGGCGCTGGTAGCTATCTCTGAGAAGAGATGTGGCGGCTACCGGCCTCTGAACTGAGTTACAATGAGGCTCGAGGGCCTATTTATCATTTAGAAACAATGGGAAATCCTAAACAGCCAAAACCCTAACCCTAGGAGATGAAGCGCAAAAACTATGGGCCCCGTTTGGGTAAATTGGTGTTTCAACTTCCCAGGGGCGTAACTTTGGCATACGATCTCCGTTTGACGCGTACCATACCTCGTTAAAAAGATCTATTCGAGGACTACAAATTTGGAATGGGAAACATTGGTCCATGGACCCATGTTGCCCTCCGTTTTCCCAAAAAACTTCGTTTAGGGCCTCAAAACGGCTCCGGAAGTTTAGGACCCGAAAAACTGCTAAAAATAGTAAACTGTGCCGAAACTGAAAAAATGAAATAGACAATGGTGGAGCCCCAAGTAGAATAGGAGGGTGACCACCAATATCCACCTGGATCAATGCCCCTCCTGAACTATCAAAAAATAAGGCCAGATTCCTAAATCTAAAAGCTAGAAACTATTGCATACTAAATGAATTTTTATACTGGAAAAATACAAATGGCCTATTGCATAAATATTTTCCTGAAACTAAAGCAGAGAGGATTAAACAAGAGTTCCATGTAGGAGAGTGTGGAGGTCACTTGAACTGGAAAACCACTGTTAACAAAATACTCAGAGCCGACTATTATTGGCCTACACTTTTCAATGACAACCATAAAATGATAGTGGCCTGCCATAAATGCCAGATTTTCGAGGGCAAAAGAAAGCTCCTTCCATTACCTTTACAACCCATTTCTGTTGAGGGTCCATTTTTGCAATGGGGCCTATATTTCATTGGAGAAATACACCCTGCTTCTTCTGCACAACACAAGTGGATCCTTATAGCCACAGACTACTTCACTAAATGGATAGAGGCCACACCTTCTAGGAATGCCACAGATTCTGTTATCGTTAAGTTCCTAGAAGACCACATCCTCTCTAGGTTTGGCTGCCCAAGAAAAATAATCACTGATAATGTTGCTTCTTTTGGATCCAAGAAAATGATTGATTTTTGTCACAGGTATCAAATAGCACTCGGTCATTCAACTGATTATTACCCACATGGTAATGGTTTAGTTGAATCATCAAACAAGAGCTTGGTGACCATCATCAAGAGGCTGTTTGAAGAAAACAATAATTCATGGAATAGAAAGTTAGTGCATGCTTTGTGGGTTGACAGGCTTACTACAAAGAATTCCATTGGCATGTCACCATATCAGCTAGTCTATGGAATAGAGGTAGTGTTTCCTACTAGCCTTAGGGTACCAGTGATTAAACTTGTCCAAGAGATTCAGACAGAAGAGGACAGTATGGTGAGGAGGATAAATCAAATAATTCATCTCCAACAAACAAGAGAGGAGGTCTATAACAAAGCTCTGAAATTTCAGGAAAATATGAAGAAGTTGTTTGATAAGAGAACCAAGGCTTCTGAATTCAAAAATGGAGATAAATTTCTGAAGTGGGACTCTAGGAAAGAGGACAAAGGAAAGCATGGAAAATTTGATAGCTTGTGGCATGGTCCTTACATCATACAGGCCACGGTGGGTCCAAATGCCTTTTTTCTACAAGAGATAGATGGTACAGAGCTGTTTGGGTATTCCGTCAATGGCAGGATGCTCAAGCATTACTACTGCTAATTTCCAATTTCCAGTTTTCATTCCCATTGTAAATACCATTGCTATGTTTATATTTTCAAGAAAAAGAGAAAATGTTGCAAAAAAATAGAGAGAAAGAAAGGTTCAGACATGCTCAAAACATGAACCTCTGAAGTGCAAAGATTAGCTCTAACACGATCAAAGCCTGAGCCAAAAGAAGTGAAGACAGCTGGTTCTAACATGCCCAAATTTTGAACCAGCAAAGAAGAAAGAAGAATTAGCTCTAACAAGCCCAAAGCCAGAGCTGAAGTGAAGAAGACAGTGACTCTAACAAGCTCAAAACATGAGTCACAAAGAAAAGAAGGATGCTTCAAAGTTTCAAATTCCAAGCCTTCAAGATTTTATTTTCAGTTTTCGGAAATTTCAGTCCATTTGCAACTGTCTTTATGCCTTGGATACGCAATAAACTAGACTATCTAATCCTAGTTTGACTATTTCTAAATTTCTATTGTAGAATGTAGAGAAGAAATCTGCTGGACAGTTTAATCCCAGCAGATATTATATTAGGTAGAGAAACATGTGAGGCCAACAATTTAATCTGGTCTCATGGAGTGATCAGGGTAGAATTAGATTAGTGTGTTTTCGGTTTTCAATAAAAAAATGATAAAGAAGGTCTGCAAATTCAAATGCACCTTGAAGAAAAAATGTTAGGACTGTAGGATGGGTAGGTAGAATTTTTGGGGAACGTTTTCTGCTGATTAACATCCATCATGTTTGCAACAGCTAAAATCAAAGAAGATAAGATGTTTCAAGGATCAGGCATCTGGCCTACTTCAAAGATTATTTTCTGAATTCTTGACACCTTCAAGAAGATGCCATCCCCATGTGGAGCCACTGTTAGCCACCTATGAATTTTTTGGCAAGCAAACAGGTGCCTAAATTGTTTTATGAGCCTTCAAGAGATACATTTTCTATGAAAATCTCTCATCCTGGAAGCCTTTGTGTGTCCAGCACCTTTAAAAATATCCTCACTGTTGTTTCCATCCAAAAAGCATCACTGACTGTAAAACATTGTGCTCAGAAAGGCCTTCATTTTCCCCTTATATCCCTGCAAAATTCCCTATTTTAACCTTTTCCCATATTTTAAGTTCCCCCTTTAACCCCAAAAAATCCCTCCCAAAATTTCCTAAACCACCCATTTCATCCTTAAAACCAAGTGAAGTCCTTTCATTTTTGTTTAAACTCCTTTTTACCTCTATCAAATTCCTATTTTAGCCTTTAAAACCCTCCTTTTTGGTTAAAAATCACTCTTTTCCATATATGCTGGCTTAGCCCCTTTTCGGCCAGCCCCCTAACCACTTCCCCATATGCCTTGAGCATTAAGACCAAGCGCTAGCCCATGAGGTGCTTATCACATCAGAGGATTGGAGCAGAACATTTTTTTCCCTTTGTAAACAAAATCTCTGATGCAATAGTGTAATGGTTTTGTGGTGTCAGGAATGATCTTCGGTGCAAGTCTCATCGCATCGTCGCCTGATCGCTAATCGAAAATCACAAGTGATGCCACCCTCCGCCCTTTCTGATTGCGATCCTCTAATTGTGATCTCCACCATCGATTCACTTCTAATCCAATGGTCATCACATCCCCACTGCGATCGCAATCGCAAGTTCTCAAATACGTCCCCCGCTGCCTCCCCCGATTGCGATCCTTCGATCCAATCATGACTATCCATTCAAATGAGATCGACGGTCCTCATTGCATCACCTCGTTCATTCATATTTCTCCATTGGAGTTTCGGCCCCGCTCTGCTCGGATGCGATTAGATCTCAACCATTGATCTCTCAGGATTCGACAGTTCATATCAAATTTTCCTCCGTCCATGACCGGGTCCCACCATTCAAAGTCATTTCGTTGCATTTGCATACATTCCCGTGTATTTCATTCAAAGGTAAAATTTTAATTCTTTTACATTAAATTTTATGTTATAACGCCCTACCTTCCAAAGTCATTCTACGAGTCAATCTCCACCGTCGATCATCACCCCCAGATATGATTGAACGCCCCACATGCATTCTTCTGCCAAACTTTCACTAGACCATTTTCTCACCGTTTCACTGCATTTTTTAGCTGTTTTCTGTTGCATCCACTGCATTCACCTCAGTTGCGTTGCCATTAAGATGGCCCTCCACTGCATCCACCCTCCCCATGCATTGATTTCTTAACATGTTTACATGTTTTGCAGGTTTACAGGCGGTGGAAACCACCATGGTTCATAGTCACTATTATAGTGGCACAGAGCACAGAGAAAGTTGGGTTCAGAGGCTGATATTATAGAGAAGAGCCCGAGAAGGTGCTTAGAGTGTAATTTTCCTTAAAGGACAGAGTTCAACTCTAAAAAACTTCTCCGGTGCCACCAAAGCTCACATTTAACTGACAGAGATAGTCATGAAGCGGCAAAGAATATCAGTACAGATTTAAGGATTTCTAATGCACATTATTGAAGATGTTAAGCTTCAATTTAGTGTTTTAAAGGAAAAATACCAGATTGAAGACCTCATGACTCACATGGAAGGCCTAATAAGGCCTAGTGCATAGAAAACAATATTGACAGAGTTTCACATTAGCAGAAGGTTTTTCCCCATGAAGGACAAGTTCCCATGCTGTTATTTATTCTACTTCGAGCTCCTAAGGAGATTTCCACCTTGACAGAACAGTCCTAATGCTGCCAGAGAATTTGTTATGTGGTAGGGCAGACCTTGAGGTCACTTAACTACCTTTTTTCTATTTACCAGAGTACTGTAGGGTACTGCAGCAAAGTACATCAAAGAACATACCTAGAGTAAATTTCAGCCTGTCGAAGACCACTCTTTCACCCAAAGAGTACTGAAGATTAATGCATAGACATTAAAACAGAATGGGCCTGGAGCCCCTCTTGCTACTCTATTTTAATGTTTCATTTAGTGTTTCATCTACCTCCTTTGCTTCTCTTTCAGATATAAAAACTCATGAGAAAACATTGTAAAGGTTGTTGATCGGATATCTGTGAACTGTAAGCCATTTCTCTTGAGATTTACTTCTCTGTGTAAAGTTGTAAGCTAGGTTGAGGAAGATTTTTTTAGAATGAATATCAAGCTGTTGGAAATGTTGTACATGACTGGTGTTTCTCTTTAATATGACAAGAACATTTCTTTGGATCCTGATTTAAAGCAGAAGTGATGTTTTTCTTACTTTGTCCCTGTTTTCCTTTTTAATTCATCACTTTTTTTTATTAGGTACACATCAAAAATATGGTTTAGGATATACCCTTGCAAGGTACCCTAAGCTTCTGCTCTCCCTACCTTTGATTTTTTCCGCTTTTTGTGCTATCTGAGCGCTGATTTAAGTTAATTTAACCAGTGTAGTGGCTATAATTTACTGCTAGCTGATGTATGAATTAAAGAATCTATTCTTAGATGTTCTTGTTAGGCTTTAATTGACTGAATTGGGATACTGTGAGTTTAGAACATAGTCTCTGCCTCATTAGCATCCTTTTCGATTAATTGAGCCTTTCTAAGATCCCTTAAGCTGGATGCCGAGGCATTGAGAGTTCAAAGTCTCTCTCTGATCTCAGGTCTTCACCTTCATGTTTGAATCTTTACTACTCCCTTTTTCTGAAGAGTTTACCTTTAGGAGTTGGGTCACAGGTGTCTAATGGCATGTCCTATCCCTGAAACTGATTTCTAATTGGTCACCTTGGAGGTTTCCTTGCCTTTCACTTTCTTTCTCACCATTTCATATCACACTATCATCTTTAAGATCCAATGCTTTAGATGACTAGCCCAACTGAAAGCCTACATATTGAATAGCAAGTAAAACCTTTCCTGACTCCATTTCCCAATGGTCTCGAGTGTTCTTTGAAATCATCCCTCCTTTTCCTAAAATCCTCTTTATTAAGCCTTGTATCATAGTGAACCCTTCCTTCCTGTTTCCCAAAAACCAAAACAAAAATCAAACAAACAAACCCACACCGATAACTAGCCTAATATCCTAACACATAGCTTCAAAGACTTAAAACCTTTTCCTATATAGAGATATCCCTCTCTGGACCCAAGAGGGCTAGATCATGAGGTCTAAAAGTGGTTCTAATGTTGTCTCATATTTTGGTATTGCCAAACTTGCCAAAACATGGGAACCCCAACGGGACCTACTGTTTACAATACCCTTCTCTGATTGATAAGCTTTATCTCAATGTTTTCCTCCAATTTGTTTATTCAAGAATGATTCAATACAGTTTAAACAGTTAGGAATGATGGTGTTCCCTCGTCCTACTATTTTCTTTAAACATTTTTCTTGAATGTTATTTTCATTTTTTTCTTATCAAAGTTAGACTAGAAAAGTGATGGTGTGCCCTGTTTTCTAGCTTCTTTCTCCAAAGGTAGATTCTGAAAGTTTCCCTAAGTGTATGATGAAAGAAGACTAGATTTAAAAGTATCTTATCTGATCTTAAGTTGCATTTTGTTTCTCTTATATGTTTTCATAATTTCTGAAGGTAATTATGTGGATTACTCAATTTTTGTCTATTGAGTTGCTTTAATACGAACTTGCCCAAGAAATCTATGGTGGGCCCTATTCTTGGTTGGTTTTAAACAGTTACTTAAGAGGCTTTTATTGTTTGGACTGACTATAAATCCTTGTTGAAATTATTATCAGTTTCAACCCCTCCAACACTTATATTGTTTCCATTCCATCATTTTATCTCAAATGATCTTGTGATATAGATGACTTTCCCCATGGACCACTCTTGAAGTTGTTGCTCAATTAAAGCCCTATTATGACTCCATAGCCCAATGGACTAAAAACCATCGTTATATCTATATTCTAGCCAAATCTGGTTCAGATTTCTTGCAACTTCACACCTTTGAAACTCTTTCAATTTAGAACTTTCCAATCAAATAATAATCATGCTCAACCATCCAAAAAAAACAAAGACCGTCGGACTTCATAACTAGCCTAATATCATTACCCAAAAACTTTAAAGATAAATCTATCTTTGCACTTATTGGAGAGATCCCTCTCCAGATTCAAGAGGGCTAGATCCTAGAATCCCAAAGTGGTTGAAATAGTGTTCTCTCTGCAGTTTGACTTTGCAAATATTGCAAATTACAGGGAGCTAACATCTCTGGCGACTTCGCTGGGGTATTTTGAGTTAATTTTTACCTATACACGCTTAGGACTCCATAAAGACCTCGGTAAGCACTTGTCTCAAGAAAAATTGGTATATTAACCAGTTGAGCCCCCAGGAACTAACATTTCTGGTGACTCCACTGGGGAGGTGAGTAAATATTCATTCCCAAAGAACCCCTTGAGTATAAGAAGCCCTCTTCAAGCACTGCTAAGCAATTGGTAATCATGATAAAACTTGTTTGAATCAGTGACAAACTAGGAAAACCCTAGGATTCTCATAAGAGTTTATCTAACCTTGAAGGATCAACTGGGTTAGCCATACGAGTAGAAGGTCTTTGTCTCATAACCGTAGCTAAGTTTTGAAACAGATTTAGGACACTCTAAGAACCCATAAGGACTAATAATAACTCAGAAAACCCAAAAATATTTCAGATTAGTATTCAATAAACATGGCAGTGGACCATAAAACCTTTTACCTCCAAAAGAGTTAAAAACTTCCACTTGGCAACTCCAAAATCCTAAACAAACCTTAAGACTCCACTAGGGAAGAACCATTATCATCATAACATCATTTTAACTCAGTTAGAGGATTTTAGGATTAAAATTTTCTTGTTTAAAAGATCAGTTAGCCTCTTAAAGATTGTCATATCTGGTTAAACTATTATTGTTTTATTAGGGTCTAAAAAACACAGCATAGTGGCTCCTAGAAAGATTCATACTAGAGCCTATCCTGACCCAGACCCACCTGAGATAGTTGATAACCCTGAAAGTATCCTTAGGAAGTCTCCTAAGATAAAATTTTCAACTGTTTTCAGATCACCCTTGAGAGCTAATTCTGTCCCTAAAAAGCTTGCAGCTCTACAGCAATCACAATTAGATATAAGAAATCCATTTAGAACTAGGTCTCTTGATGATTTAGATCAGCTAGATTCAGAGTCTTCACTTTCATCCCTGGAAACAAGTGAACATCCTGGCAGTAGAGAAACAACACCACTTGATTTACATTTCCTTTCCAATTTAGGTGTCTCTAATCCAAGATCAGCTCGGAAATCTATTCCTGGTCCATCCACATCTTTTCATCCTACATCCACGATCCAAACCACTCCACTCCAACCCACTTTCCCTCTTGTTAATCCACCTCTTGTAAATCCACCTCCACCTCCTACCATGGCAACATGGTATGCCCCGTTGGTCCTTCCTTTTCCTTTAGTCAATCTTCCACAGGACTATCAGTCCAAAATACCATTATATGATGCCAGTAATGCTACTACTACATCGCAACATGTGGATAAGATGAATGACTACTTTGACATAAATTAAATTGATGATGAATCTGTCAAGCTTAGAGTATTTGCTCAGAGTTTGGGGGGAGAAGTAAGAAAATAGTTTAAAGGCTTAGCCCCCCATATTATAAATGATCTCCAAACCTTCCATCAAACATTCTTAAACAAATGGGAAGTAAGGAAAAACCCTCTTCAAATAATTTTTGATTACAATAACCTCCACAGAAACGCTCGGGAAAGTGTACAAGCTTACTGCACTAGATTTAATAGTGTGTATAATTCACTTCCCCCTGATCTAAAACCTCCACAAGGCTCAGTGTTAAACAAATTACCTGAAGGTTTTGACCCTGAAATGGCCTACCAGCTGAGAGAAAGAGATCCTCTAACCCTTGAAGATATGCAAAAAGGAGCTCTTGCTGTGGAATTTAACTTGATGGAGAAAAGAGCAAGAATGAGAAATGAGAAGAAAGTGTCCTTTAAGGAGGAATTTACAACTTCCACTTCTAGCTCAAAGATGGAGAGAATGATGGAAGAGATGATGAAGAAAATTGAGCATCCTTGAGAGAGCACAAGCATGTCAAAACCAAACTGCTCCTCAAAATAGAAATCAGACCCAGAATCGGAATTTTAGAAGAAATCAACCCCAAAATAGGCCAAGGGAAGATGATCAACAGATCACTCCTCCCTTCCATCAAAACTATGTAAGCGAGGTTGAAGAAATAGATGAACCAACAGAGGAAGATGATATTAACATACTGGGAGTAGATAATGATGACTTTGAGGTTCATTATGATAGAAAAAAAGGTCTTTATACACCCTATGATGACAAAAGAAATGAGGATGAAAGTTATTATGAAGAGATGGAAAATGTTATCATAGAGTCTCAAAAAGAATATGACCTTCAAAGTAAAACCAATCAAGAAACTCCCAAAACTAAAACCTCTGACAAATCTTCACAAAACAACACTCTAAACAAGCCTAAATTTTCAAACAGAAGGAAAAAACAGTGGCTAGAAATTCTGATAAATGTAAAGACAAAGGCACTCAAAACAATACAAAACAGAGTGCAGGCCTTAGTAGTGTTAGCACCTCAACTAATACTCTGTTAAAAAAAAATTGTCAAATGTAAATAGAGCAAATCAGCAAACAGGTTTTGCTGACAGAGTGGCAGTTAATAAGGCTAAGAAAAACACTTCAAAGAATCAGATTCCTTTTAGTTTGGAGCAGGAAATTTCAAGAATTAAAATCCCTGTTCCCCTTACTGAGTTAGCTTCCTAGAATGTATATAGATCTCAAATTTTTAAGGCTTTTAACATTGAAGAGAATAATGATACAGCCAATCTTAATAATGACCAACCAGAGCTCATTTTTGGTCCTAAGATTGAAGGTATATATCAAGAGGGACCTGTTCCTCATTTTTATGTAAGTTTAAACGTTCATGACAAGATTTTTCACAACGCTATGCATGATTTCGGGGCCTCTCATAATTTAATTTCCAAAGCTGTAATGGAGAACCTAGGTCTAGAAATCACCAGACCTTATAAATACCTTTACTCCTTTGACTCGAGTAGAGTAAACTATTTAGGATTAATAAAAGACCTCTGTGTTAACTTAGCACAGATCCCAACCAAATGATTAGTAATGGATATTGTTGTGGCTGATGTGCCCCCAAAGTATGGTATGCTATTATCTAGCTCTTGGGGGGATAAGTTACAAGGGACTATGTAGATGGACATGACATATGCGACCATTCCTATTTTCAACCAAACCAGAAGACTTTACAGGGAGTCCCATATGCAGTACATGGTAACTAGCCAGGACATACCACAAAACTCTCCTCTATATTCTGTAAATATAGGCCTTGATTCATTTATCTTGTTTAATGATGAAATATTGGATGAAAAAGTGACTTTATCAGAATTAATGGCCAATAGAGAGGAGGAGGTAGACACCACACAAATGTCAAAACAATTTTCTACATTTGAAAACTTTAGCAAACCACACACGAGTCTCGAACTGCAAGTCATACTTTTAAACCTTTATAGTCAAGAAAGTAACCCTCAAAGCAGTGAAAAACCTGAGGAGTTAAAACAAATTCAACAGAGTGTTGATATTCAAGAACAGTTCGAAAGAACTATAGTTGAAGAGGACAATAATCAAGTCGAACCTGAAACTAGTCCTCTGTGGAGTATGAACTTCAATGGGTCATGCACTAGAAGCAATGCTCATGCAGGTGTCTGGATTCGTAACACTAAAAACAACCAGACATAAATCATTTCATGTAGATTAAACTTCTAGTGTTCGAATAACATAGCAGAATATGAATCCCTTCTTTTAGGCTTACATCTTTTGAAAAAGTTAGGAGCCAAGATAATTAAGGTGCATGGGGATTCAAAATTAATCATTAGGCACATCAATGGGGAATAAAACACTATTCACCCTAGACTTAGGGCCTATTGGAACGATGTCGTGGATCTTTTAAAAACTTTTGAGGAGTCCCAATTAATTTGTGTCCCAAGAAGAAAGAATAACATGGCCCACAGCTTAGCTTTTTCTGCTAGAACATGCTTGATGCCATACGAAACCAAAGAATGTAAAAATCAGATTAAATTCAGACCAGCCATTCCTGATAACGAAAAATATTGGCAAGTGTTTGATGAAGACAAACAAATAGAATACTTCATGCAATTCAGAAATGAATTTGAACTACACAGTTCGGATTCAGATTATGAAATAGACTGCAATAGTGAAGAAAATTTTCTTGGTGAAGAAGAACATTCTCCTGAGGTTTCCAATATAAATCTGTTGTCTAGAAAACTTGAAAATAAAACAAAATTGACAGCAGAGTCATAAACAAAGGACTTAGAAACCCTGCAGTCAAACAATCAAGATTTTCCAAAGGGTCTGGCCCCTTTAGAAGAGTTGTTTGATTTCAACGATGTGGCCAAGAAGCCAAAACTGGAACCTGTAGAAACTAAATTTGAGGAGCCCAACATAGGCAGTGAAATAAAGCCAATGTTGATTAAACTGTCTAAGACTCTACCAACTCACATTAAACTCAAATACATAGAGCTTTTTAAATCATTTTCTGATGTTTTTGCATGGAGTTACGAAGATCTCAAATCCTATGACACTGAAATAATTCAACACAAAATTCCTCTCAAGGAAAACCAAAAATAATTCAATCAGAAGTTGCGCAGAATAAACCTTGTTCAGTTACCTTTGGTTGAGAAGGAGATCAAGAAAATGTATGAAGCTGGTATTATTGTCCCTATTAGATATTCTGAATGGGTCTCTAATATGGTGTCAGTTAGGAAGAAAACAGGAGAGATTAGGCTTTGTATAGACTTTAGAGACTTAAACAAAGCTTCATTGAAGGAAAACTACCCTTTACCTAAGATGGACCATATTTTACAAAGGGTAGTTGGTTCAAAAAGAATTTCTTTGCTTGATGGCTATTCGGGGTATAATTAGATTCTATTCCACCCTGATGATCAAATAAAGATAACGTTTACTACACCTTGGGGCACCTTCATGTATGTGAAAATGCCCTTTGGTCTAATGAATGCTGGAGAAACTTTTCAGAGAGCCATGGACATATCATTCTCAGAGGAATTAGACTACTTCATCATTATTTACCTTGATGATGTCACTATGTTTTCAAAGACAGATGAAGAGCACTTAGAACACTTAAGAAAAGTTTTCGAGAAATGCAGAAAGTTTGGGATATATTTAAACCATAAGAAAACACTGTTTGGGCTCCAATAAGGTAAACTTCTTGGGCACATTATTTCAGAGGAGGGTATTAAGATAGACCCAAAGAGGATTGAGGCCATATTGCAAATCTCTCATCCTCGAAACATCCAGGAATTGCAATCTTTCACTGGAAAGATTAATTTCCTGAAAAGGTTCATACCCAACTTGGATGAGCTCCTTAGAAACATTACAAACAAACTAAAAAAGGAGCAAGGGGTTAAATGGACCTTAGAAGCAAAGAATTCCTTTGAGTTGGTGAAACAAGCATTAACCAAAACACTAGTTCTAATAAGTCCTGATTTTTCAAAAGTTTTTTATATTTTTTCATTCACATCAGAACATACAATAGCTATTGTCCTTTTACAGAAAAACCCACAAGGACAAGAGCAACCTATTGCATTCTTTAGCAAGGCATTGAGAGATTCTCCTTTGAAGTATAACATTATGGAGAAGCAAGCTTTTGCTTTGGTCAAAGCTTTAAAAGACTTAAGAGTACACATCTTCCACTCGCACATCATTGCCTTTGTCCCAAATTTAGTTGTGAAAGACATTCTAACACAGGATCCAGATGGTAAGAGAGGTAAGTGGATAGTTGTTATTCTTGAATATGATTTAGATATAAATCCCACTAAACTCATCAAAGGCCAAGGTCTAGCTAGATTAATGGCTGAATCAAATTTTGAAGTTCTTGATATTAATATGATAAATGCTTTGGATGATCAAGAGGAAATATCAACTCCCATTGTTGAAGATCATTTTATGAATTCCTCTTGTTATGCTGATATTTTGTTTGTTTTACTTAATTTGAATACACCTCCCAGTTTATAAAAAAAAAAGGCAAGGTTTTTGAAGTTAAAAGTTGTAAACTATTGCATTATAGATAAATGTCTTTATTGGAAAAATGCAAGTGGAATATTGCTTAAATGTTTGCCTGAGTATGATGCAGAGAAGGTTAAGCACGAGTTCCATGAAGGAGAGTGTGGAGGCCACCTATACTGGAAGAAAACAGCCAACAAAATCCTAATCGAATGTTACTATTGGCCCACTCTCTTTCTTGATGTACATAAGATGATCATTGCCTGTCATAAATGCCAACTTTTTGAAGGCAAAAGGAAGCTGCTACCCTTACCTCTGCATCCAATTACTGTTGAATCCCCTTTTCAACAATGGGAACTTGAATTCATAGGAGAAATCCATCCACCATACTCCACCCAACATAGATGGATTCTCACTGCCATAGACTACTTCACCAAATGGATAGAAGCCATCCCTTCTAGGCAAGCCAATGACTCAGTCATCATAAAATTCATGGAGACTAATATCCTTACAGGTGAAAATAATTTTTAGAAGAGAGGAATAACCTATTTCTGAGTTTATTTATTAACCCAAACAGGTTAATAAATAAACTTAGAAACAGGTTATTCCTTTCTTCTGAAGACTAATATCCTCTCTAGATTTGGTTGTCCTAGGAAGATCATCACTGATAATGCAGCTACATTTGGATCAAATAATATGGTTGAGTTCTATCACAAGTATCAGATAACATTGGGTCATTCCATGGCCTATTACCCTAAAGTTAATGGACTAGCAGAATCCTCAAACAAGAGTTTGGTGAACATAATCAAGAAATTGTTGGAGGACAACAAGAAGTCTTGGCACACAAATCTAGTGCATGCACTTTGGGCTGACAGATTGACATTGAAGAAATCTATTGGCATGTCACCCTACCAGCTTGTGTATGGTACAGATGCAATTTTTCCTACCAGCCTTGGTGTACCAGTTATGAAGTTGATTCAAGAGGTTCATTCTGAAGACAATGACATGATTAGAAGAATAAATCAGACTATTCAGCTTTAGCAAACCAGAGAGGAGGTCTATAGCAAAGCATTGCAAAAGCAGAGCATCATCAAAAAGCTTTTTGAAAGAAGAACAAAGGCCAAAAATTTCAATATTGGGGACAAAGTTTTAAAGTGAGACTCAAGGAGAGAAGACAAGGGAAAGCATAGGAAATTTGACAACTTATGGCTTGACCCTTATCTCATTCATTCTTCTGCTGGTAAAAATGTCTTTTTCTTGCAGGAGTTGAATGGAGCTAAACTGTTTGGGGGTCCTGTTAATGGCAGTATGCTTAAACATTACTTCTCTTGATCCTATCATGTTTTGAAAGCATTTTTATATTTTTTCTCATTATAAATATCTCATCCACCATTGCATTCAAAGTTAGAAAAATCAAAAATACAAAAACAATAGAAGAAAGAAAAGAGGGCAGATTGTAAAAACAATAAAGGTACATCCCCATACCAAAAAAGAGAAACAAATCTGAAAGTGTGCAAGCTCAAATGCCACTCCTGAAAACCACACTTCTAGTTAGTCATACAGCCTAATCATGACTAATTAGTTTTAAATTCACTGCTGATAGGATAGTGAATTCGATTTTCCAAACAGCTTAATCTTGGCTTATCAGTAGGTAAATTAGGCTAGAAATTAAAGGTTCAGACAAGCTCAAAATCTGAACCTAAGTTTCCAAAAAAAAAATGACTCAAATCTATTTAAATTTCTAAGTCAAAACAGAGGTAAAAATGGTTCTAATCAGCTCAAAATCTGAACCAGAGAACAAGCAAAGAAAAGCTCAAACAAAAGTAAAAATAGAGCTGAAAAAAGATGAAGAAGTGCCTAGAACTTGCAGATCTTAAGCCTTCCATTTTGATCTAAGTTTCTGTAAAATAATATCTATGTGCAGCTTGTTGTTTATGCCATAGATGAGCAACAAGTTAGACTGTTCAAACCTGACTTGTAGGCTTTTTAAATTTCTGTTTTACAAATTAGTGAATAAAAATCTGTTAGACTGTTTAATCCTAACAGATAGTAGATTAGGTAGAGAAGCATATGAACTGAACTTTTTAATCTGAGTTCATGGAGGAATAAAGAAGTCAAAATAGATTATATTTTCTTCTTTAAAAAATAATAAAATGTTGTAAAAGAGTTTTCCAATCCAAGTGCACTCTAAAAAGAAGAAAAAATGTTAGATCAGTAGGATTGGGTAGGTAGAAAGCTTGTGTTGATGAAGATCCATTATTTTTTCATGGTTGCTAACATTTTTTTTAGAGCAAAAGAAGATCATCCAAATGAAGAAAAGGTAGCTCGATGGATAAGGCATTGATCAGCCTCCAAATAATGCAAGTCTGAAGTTCTTGATGCCTTCAAGAAGGCACCATCCCCAAGCGGAGCCACTGTTAGCCACCAATAAAATTTGTCATATCAAATGGTGGCTAAATAATTTTTGGCGCCTTCAAGAAACAGGTTTTATTGATAAAATTGTTATCTCTTGAAGACTCATGAAGACATCATGCTCTTTGTTTAATCTTCACTACTGTTTCCCTTTTAAACTCATAAATTCTGTTGTTTTCATGAAGAAAATACTGCTGTAAAATCCCTTTCTCCCCATTCTTCCATTCCTTTCACTTCAAATTAACTTTCATTTTTACCCCTTTATTCCCCATGGAATTCCTCTATTTTCCATTTTTTTCCCATTTTCCACTTCATAAAATCATCTTTACAAGGTATAAAACTCATTTTAAAACTTTGACGAAACCCCCAAATCCATCAGAAAACCCTGAAAAAAATCATAAAAATACACTTTTTTGTATTGTGGCTTCAGCCCCTTTGGGCTAAATCCTAACCACTCCCCCACATATGCCCTGGCGCTAGAACCAAGTGTTGAACCCTTTCCAGCACCTGCACATAAACAAGACATAGAGAATTGAAATAAACAAAGAGTATCCGTGTTGAAGATTAAAACAAGCCATAAATAAAGAATTAAAGGAAGAATCACAGTTCTAGTGGATTACGGCTAAGATCGAAAATCAAAAGCCTAATCCACTAAATTAAACACAGTTTAAAGGCAAATCATAAATAACTATTAGACAAAAGTTGTCTCCACTGCCACATCAGAGGCTAATTGATTCCTCTCAACTACCAAATCGCCACCTATAGCCTCAAAGCATTCAACAGTGGCCAAGTTATGATCAGAAAAGAAGAGATTTGCCTCAATGCAATCGAATAGTTAATTCAGCCAAAGGAACTTAATGCAAAAAATCAGCACAGTTATTACAATGTGACACAAAGCCTTAAAGTCAAAAAAAGCTCCCACCGAGCTTAATTATTAATGTAAAACATTTAATACATAGGACATATCTGTAAACTTATCCATCGAGCCCCTCGAAGGTTGAGAAGTATTGAATCTGTATTAATTGAAGCTTGAAGATATTTTATCAGATCCCACCGCCTCATTTCTTCTATAAATGCTTCAGTAGAAGATGAGACAATGTTGGTTGCAGAGCTTTGAAATATACTTGTGCTCGGAATTTATACCTGTAAATAGTGTTCAAAGGCTCTTGAAGTTCTGTTTGTGATAGAATAGCTAAGATGAGAAGTGAAGATGATTACTGAACTGAAAAATTGGACCTGTAGACTGTAACTGGTTTGTTTGACATCAATAACAAGCTGTTTCTTGGGATCCTGGTCTATATCATTGGTGAAGTGCTCCTTTCTGGGTAATTTTTTTCCTTTTCTGTATGCCATTTTTTTCCATTAATTCTCTGATAAATAAAAACAAGCATAGAGTTAGGACCTAATATTTACAGTACCCTTCTCTGACTGATAAGCTTTATCTCAATGTTTTCCGCCAATTTTTTTATTCAAGAATGATTCAATACAGTTTAAACAGTTAGGAATGCTGGCGTTTCCTCATCCTACTGTTTGCTTTAAACATTATTCTTGAATGTTATTTTCATTTTTTTCTTATTAAAGTTAGACTAGAAAAGTGATGGTGTGCCCTGTTTTCTAGCTTCTTTCTCCAAGGGTAGATTCTGAAAGTTTCCCTAAGTGTATGTTAAAAGCAGACTAGATTTAAAAGTATCTGATCTGATCTTAAGTTGCATTTTGTTTCTCTTATATGTTTTCATACTTTCTGAAGGTAATTATGTGTATTACTAGATTCTTATCTATTGAGTTGCTTTAATATGAGCTTGCCCAAGAAATTTATGGTGAGCCCTATTCTTAGTTGGTTTTAAACAATTACTTAAGAGACTTTTCTTGTTTGGACTAACTATAAATCCTTGTTGAAATTATTATCAGTTTCCACCCCTCCAACACTTTTATTATTTTCATTACATCATTTTATCTCAAATGATCTTGTGATATAGATGACTTGCCCCATGGACCACTCTTGAAGTTGTTTCTCAATTAAAGCCCTATTATGACTCCATAGCCCAATGGACTGAAAACCAGCGTTATATCTATCTTCTAGCCAAAGCTTGTTCTGATTACTTGCAACTTCACACCTTTGAAACTCTTTCCATTTAGAATTTTCCACTCAAATAATAATCATGCTCAACCATCCAAAACAAACAAAGACCCTCGGACTTCATAACTAGCCTAATATCATTACCCAAAAACTTTAAAGATAAATATATCTTTGCACTTATTGGAGAGATCCCTCTCCGGATTTAGGAGGGCTAGATCCTAGAATCCCAAAGTTTTTGAAATAGTGTTCTCTCTGCAGTTTGAATTTTCCAATCTTGCAAGTTACAGGGAGCTGACAGATCCCGCCGATCTAACGGTCCTCGCTCCGTCGCACCGCCATTTTTCCTCCCAATCATCACTTACCAAATCCTCCCCGCCGATGTATTTTGGACTGTTGATATGGCTTCCCCAGATCCAACGGTCGGTGCAGTTTCACCATTTCACTGTCCCTTTGCCCCATTCATTCATTTCTGCGACGCTCTGATTTCATCCGAACCATTGATCATCCTAATCCAATGGCCAACGCACCTCTTCCTTTTACCCACCTCATTTATTCTCTGACTTTATCTCCACCATTGATCTCGTTGATCAAACGGTCACCGCTAGTCCTTCGCTCCACCCACAGGCACTTTCAACGCATGGGTTAACACTATCAGTGCCCCCACAGTTGACTCATTTGACTGTGGAAGATCTTAGATCGACAGATGAGGTTTTCTATGGAGGCACAGGTTGAGATTTTCCTCTGTACCCCCAATTTCCCACGTATGACGTCTGCTACTGATCTCCCACGTCATCTT
Organism: Pinus albicaulis; assembly: GCA_034641835.2. Classification (NCBI taxonomy): domain Eukaryota; kingdom Viridiplantae; phylum Streptophyta; class Pinopsida; order Pinales; family Pinaceae; genus Pinus; species Pinus albicaulis. The sequence goes on along the minus strand of CM076577.1, from coordinate 514,861,688 downwards.
TTCGGTCCCACCCGACCGTGCAAAGGCTTTCATCGTGCTTTCATTCAATCTCCACTGTTGTTTTCCCCATATCCAATGACCCACATTCATTTTTTTGTTCATTTCTCCCACACCCCTCCATAGTACATTTTGAATGGGAAATAGGCTATTTTTCCCATGGACACATGTCATCCACCAAGTTTTATTGAGTTCATTTGGCCCATTACCGCTTACCGCCCAAACCTTGTGCGAAAACCATCTCCGGTTTTCCAAAACCGCTTATCCATATTTCTGTGCCATAATTCAAATTAAACCTTGGTTCTGCCTTCTGCCATGGGTTTTCCACCTTCACTGCATTCATCCTCCTCTGCAATTCTCCTCCACCCCTCGCCGAGCCCTCTGAAGCAGTTTTACCATAAAATGCAGGTTTTATATAATGGTTGGTTTTTTGTTGTAGGTTTCATGGCGGTAATCATAAAATCCATCCCACAGTCAAAGAAAGTACCTGTCAACAAACAATAAAATTTAATGAAGATCAATGAAGAGAATCATAAATTAAAGTTAAAGGATTAAAGAAAAATTTTGAAGATCAAAAGCTTAATCTACAATTTTAAAGATAAAGACACAATTATGAAGACCAAAGATGATTAAAGGAGGCCTAAAGCATATCAAAGGCCTATTTGAAGTTTAAATGACAAATCCAGACATATCACCCAAAAATATGCTTCGAATGACACATCAGTGGAATAATTACTCCCTCCAAGGAAAAAAATGCTAGCTACAGGTTTATTTTGCCTCAAAAGCATACAAAGTTAAGGCACAATCAGAGATATTTTACAAAGACAACTCAAAAAGTAATTTCCAGCCACCAAAAGCCTCAAAAGTCAACAAAAGTGATTGAAGTAGATGAAATTTATTGTAAAAATCAATTAACATAGTTAATACATTAGATATCTTCTCCATTAGGCCTCCCAAAGGTCGAGAAGTGTGTACTCTGTACTAATTGAATAATTAGACCTTCTCTTCACTCTGCCTCCTCAATTTACCTATATATATCATATGAGGAGCCCATTATTATTGTTGGTGGGATACTTGTTGAATGTAAATAGTTGTTGAAGTTGTTGAAGCTCAGTTAGTAATTGAAGAAAGATAGGCTGAGAAGAGAAGTTTGAAGCTATAAAGACCTACTGGACTTGAATTTTGTAACTGGTTTGAGCATCAAATATACAAGCTAATTTATGGGATCCTGGTCTATTTCAATGCTGATGTTTTTCTTACTATAATTTTTTTTTTCTTATGTTTTCATACTGTCCATTTTCTCTGATAAAGAACACCAAATTTATATTAGGATTTACTGTAAAAAGTACCTTGATTTTCACTGATAAGCTTTATCTTTATGTTTTCTTCTAATTGTGCTTTGAGGATAATTCAATAGAGTATAACTAGTGAAGTGTTGGTGAGCCCATGTTTCCTGAATACAACTTGAGATATTGTATTTGAAAGTTATTGAAAAGTCTGTTAATTAAAGTTGAACTAGAGAAGTCTATGGTTAGCCCTGTCCTCTAGTTTATCTCCAACAGTTGCTTTGAAAGTTTCCCTGAGAGTATGCCAAAATAAGTATAGATTCAAAGTTCTTACTTGATCTTAGGCTTGTTTAAAATGCAACAAGATGATGGAGCTTAGTGAAATGAAGTCGCCTTCACTAAGTGGGTCCGCAGGCTATTTTTGGCGCAAAGTCTATTTTTAGACTATGTCTATTTTTAGACATATGGATCATAGTCTATGAGTTGCAGGATGCTATTTATGGATGATTTTTCGAGTTGGTAAAAATAGATGGACCTCTATTTTTATACATTGGGCAGTTTCTATTTTTAGACTGTCGAGCTAAAAATAGAACAGTCAAATATTATTAGCTCTTAATAAAAGTTGGACTATAAACATTATCTTATCCTCTTGGCGCACTTTGGTTTGAGCTACGGATGTGGCCCATGCAGCTGAAAAGGGAATTACACTATTCTTAGGGGTTTGGTTGAGCTATTGCATGTTTGACTTCAGTTAGACTCATGTGGCATAGTTTTGGTGGAGTTGATTGAGGAGTTGATGGAGTTGTGTTCGGTTTAACTTAGTTGAACTAGTTGTATTTAGTTTAACTGGATAATAAACTAGAGATGAGTGGTGTGAATTAATTATTAATTAATTCACTAATTATTAACTCATTATTCAACTAAATAACACATCAGTTAACACCAGTGCATGGACAGTTCAGTGGAGACCAGTGGAAGAGATAGGTGAAAGAGTCGGTTTGCTATTAGTTGTGACATTAGTTGTGCATGAGATTTGCACAAGAATTGGAGGAGATTTCCAATGAGAATTGCGCAGCTGGAGCTAGTGGTATTTGAACTTGGATCTCATCCATAATCCTTTTGGATTGCGCAGTAGAGGCAGGCAAATAGTGGAGGAGTTTTGAACCCGTGACTTGTTCAAAACTGAGCTAGTTTGTGTGTAACTTTTGGAGATAGTACTGAGTACTTGTGAGGAGTATTGTGCTATGTATTGTTACATGTTCTCTTCCATTATAATATACAAAATAGCTGGGGTTTTTCAGTTATAAGTTTTCCCCATTACATACAATGTTGATATGTGTGCTTGATTATGTTTTAATGAGCGCATGCGACCGCTTTCTATTTCCAAATATTGATGATCAATAGTAGAAGAGGTTATGTGTTATGCATGAATTCGAATTAGTGTGTGACCAGGATAATATCGGTGAATAAATCTTCATTATTCAGCAAATTTCTACATGGTATCGGAGCGAGATTGATCATCGGATCTATTACAGTGATTACAATTATTTCGGTAGACAGAGTCTGTAATGGGCCAGGTAGCCTCTGGATCCATCCTTTCTCTGAAAGGTGATATATCCAGTAAATGCCCTTATAGTCGATCTCTATTCTAGAAATAATTTGTTCTCACAGATCGAGAAGCAGTTGAGTTTTGAGCTTGGAATTCGAATTTTGCAGCAGTTTGTTTTCTCGGTGCTGGAGTTGAAATGTCTTTGAATGGTTTGTGACTCGAATATGCCCTTGAAGGCAGTTCGAATTATGTTTCATGGAAGGACAGAATGGAGGTGGTATTAGATGATAACGGGCTAAAGGATTTCATAGATGCTGAGATCCCAAAGCCTACTGATGCTGCTCAAGTTGAGGCTTGGCAAAAGAAGATGGCGAAATGTCGAAGGATTCTGTTGGAGGGCGTGAAGGATCACATTGTATCTAGCCTGTATGGAAAATATTCTCCATATTTTATGTGTAAAGTGTTGATATATCGATTCCAGAGCAAGAGCGACTAGAGGAAGTTGGCGCTCAAGGATAAACTCATAAACATTAAGATGGAGAAAGGCGAAAGTATCGCCAAGTACCTCACGAATTTCACTCAATGCAGAGATGAGCTGGGAAGTGTGGGGGTGACTGTCGATGATGAGGAATTGGTGGATCTGGCTCTCATTGGTCTTTCAAAGAGCTGGCATTCCTATCAGGATTCTGTTAATGGTCGGGAGAAGCTGCTAGGATGGGAGCGACTTTGGTCGGATCTCATGCAAGAGGAGATAAGACGGACTACCAGGGACGGATCTTCATCAAAGGCATATGATGAAGAAAAGTGCGCTTTGGCTACCAAAGAAAAGAAGGGGAAGAGAAATAAGGCTTCTCAGTCTGGTGCGAAAGGCAAGAAGCAAGACATGTCCAAGGTGAAGTGATTTCACTATCACCAACACGGACATTATGCCACAAATTGTCCGCAGAAGAAGAAAAATAAGCATGCTGCTGGATCTGCAGTGGGAGAGGCATTGGCCTCCCAGTTCGAGTTGGATTTTTCGTTGATCGCATGCTTGGTCTCAAGTGTGATGGGATCAGTATGGTTCTTGGACAGTGGTGCATCATTTCACATGACCGGAGATCACGATCTGTTTTCAGATCTGGAGGAGAAAGATCTTGGAGTGCACATCGAGATGGGCGATGATGGTAGATACAGTGTGACCGGTATCGGTACCATTTCCTTTGAGAAGGAGTCTAGTAAACCCTTCGTATTGAAGGAAGTATAGCATGTTCCAGGATTGATGAAGAATCTGATCTCTGTGGAGATGTTGGAAGACAAGGGTTATGATGTGGTCTTCAGCGAGGGAAAGGCTTTCCTATGCAGTAAGACAACTGGAGAAACCCAGAAGATAGGGGTTCGAGTCAAGAATCTTTATCAGTTGAAAGTAGATGGCTGCATAGCAATGGCTGTTGAGCCTCGAAATTGTGCTTTCTTTCATCTCATTTTACCTCATTTTCCCTTTTCCATTGCTATCCTAGACCCAATTGATCAATGAATATGGTTAAAATTACTTTTAGAATGATTTACATGACTGACTTGCTAAGTTTTTTGATTTCTGCCATTGTAAAGCATTTTGACTGGAACTAGCTGCAGAATGCAGACATTCCGTAGCTAACCGTCGATTCTGCAGCTGTCTTCATGTTTGGGTATGTTCCAGGTGGCCTCTTGAGAAAAACCGCATATGGGCATAATCCACGTCATGTCTACATGGTTCGTTGCTCATTATGGAGGAAGAAACGAATTTTGGGTACGGTTTTGGAACGTGGGAACACATTTAGGAAAGCAGACTTCTATTAGGACTGTCTCAGTCCAGATGTCTTTTTCCTCTCCACGCAGCCACTTCAAGAGTCCTAATGTGATTAAGGTAAGAAGAACGGTGTTCTGGTGTTGAAGTCTTGTTATGTTTACTATCGCTTGTGGCGGGGTTGATGTTCTGGAATTTTGTCTTTAAATTTTATTTAGATTCTGTGCTACATTTATGAAGACGCAGAGTGTTATGTTCAACTTATTTCATCTTTAATGAAGCAGACAGAGTTGTTTTGAAGGCGTTGATTTAATTTGGAGTTGAATTCCGTCAGGTGGTAGAGGGCCCCTGCCTCTTGCACGAATTTTATTAGCGTAAATTAGATAAGTATTCTAGCTGCCATTACATTTTAGAAGTTGAATTCATAGTTGTTTTAATTAGCTACTGTAGTTATACTCATTATAACTCTTCCACAAGAAGAAGCTCTTCCAATAAATTATAATGATGAATGGGAAATGGCTATAGTATTTTAGGATTTGAAGTTGAATTCGTAGTTGTTTTAATTAGCTACTGTAGTATACTCATTCTAACTCTTCCACGAGAAGAAGCTCTTCCAAAAGATTATAATGATGAATGGGGAATGGCTATAGTACTGTAGGATTCAGTTGTAGTTTTTGTTGCTCATCATCGCAGTTACACTTGTTCCAATCACTCTTCCACAAAGAAGAAACTCTTCCAACAAATTCTTAAAGATTCCAAGATATGACCGTGATAATGAATGATGTAGTTGTGTGTTTGTACTAAGTATCATCTCCGTTCTTGCTCTTAAACGCTTGCCCAAAACATCATAATGACGAGTAGGATATGGATATGATATCTTAGTTTTTCATTGCTTTCAGTCCTTTATATTTGCATTTGCACTCAATTACACAGTCATAATTGTTCTAGCTCTTCCAAAAGAAGGAATTCTTCCAAAATATCAATAATGATGGACAAATAGACTGTATAATTTCATAGAATAATGCATGGTAGCTTAGTTAGGATGCTCCAGAGTTTAATTACACTTAACTCATGTTCAGTTACTTTGTTTTGAGTTTGATGATGACTTGTAGTTAAATATTGTTTTAGATTAGTGGCATCTTAAGTTCATTCTTAGATTAACTCATTGCACTTGCACTTCACATTCAGATTGTCATCCACTGCACATTAGATTAACTTCAGTTGTTAAGATTAATAAAACAGCCTTCATTATTTACAAAAATCTTCTTGTTCTAAAATCTACAATTGATCTATAACCATATGAACAGAAGACAAACATCATTTTAAGGCCTGAAGTACATCTGCAATTTCCTCCTCATTTTATAAACAGAGCTCTCTCTCTCAAAAGACTACTTTGAAAAGAAATCAATAACTCTTGAGTAAAGATTTTGTGACATTCAATTGAATTGCAGAATAGAGTTAGGAATTAGCTTTAGAATAGAAAATCTTATGATGATATCAATATTTTACTCCCAACATACTTCAACAAATCTCTAATCAAGGACAAGATGTTGCATCATTATAAGTTAGTTGTTTAAACTGTTTTGCATGCTTAGTTGACCATGTTTCAATCTCTCTCTCAAATGCCTTTGATGAAAGAATTTGACAAGTTTAGTTTTTGTTTTGAATCATTTGCTTAAAAGTCATTATCAAGCTTTGTTTCTGATTGGTCTAGATTTGATTCTGTTTTTAGTATTCCAATTGCATTTGTCATTTGTCATCCATCAATTAGGATCCACTCTATTTTTAATCATCAGCTCATTTCCATTAGCTTTCTAGGCATTTTCCTTGTGAACATAAAACCACCAAAAGACCAAAAACATCATAAATCATCACAAAAGACCAAAAACATCACAAAACACTACACACAACGCATTAAGAAACAAGCACCTAGGTACATACGGTACACTTCACTCCAATGGGTTATTTAATCACAGTTGTGATTAAATGAGCTCAGTTGGGAGACTGAGTTGAGACCAAACAATAATACAGGCGGGAGAAGTGGTGTTAGGGACTGATGACGGTGTGTGTAGGAATTGAGCACAACCACCCATGGAGCTTTGAAGATACTGCAGCAGATTTCTACTGGGCTTCCTAAGGGCACTCTTGCGCATTCAGATCAGTGCAAGGGGTGTACCTTGGGAAAATTTGTGAAAGCCACCTTTCACGAGAAGGATAGTCATGCCACGAAAATCCTTGAGGGAGTTCACACAGACGTGTGTGGACCTTTCTTAGTATCTTCGAGAGCAAAGCACAAGTACTATGTGATATTTGTTGATGATTTCTCTCGGAAGTGATGGATCTTCTTCATGCAGAAGAAGAGAGAGACATACTCAAAGTTCTGTGAGTTCAAGGCGCTGGTTGAGAAGGAATCGGGGAAGCATGTAAAGGCTCTTAGGAGCGACAATGGTGGTGAATTCATCTCTGCTGAATTCAAGGATTTTTGCAGCACAGAAGGGATTCGGAGAGAGCTCATCGCACCCCATAACCCACAGCAGAACGGGGTTGTTCAGCGGAAGAACAGAACGATCGTGGGTACTGCACGGGCGATGTTGCATGATCAGGGCCTACCCCTTCACTTGTGGGCTAAGGCATGCAATACTGTAGTATATGTGCAAAACCGTTGTCCTCACAAGATACTTGGCATGAGTACACCAGAGGAGGCGTTTTCTGGTAAGAGACCTGATATTTCCCATTTGAGGATTTTTGGTTCACCTGTCTACATGCATGTGACGAAGGATGCCAGAAATAAGTTGGATCTGACCGCAGAGGTTGGGATATTTGTGGGGTACACTGATATGCCCCACAACTATCGTGTGTATTTTCCAGACAGTCCCAAGACTATTGTGCGACGGGATATCAAATTCTAGGAGGAGAAAGCCATGTAGTGTTCGCTTGAGAGGGAGCCACACTTGCATGAAGATGAGGAGCTATTAGTTCCTAAGGATGAGCTTCCGGATGTGGATCGGCCACAAGAGGAAGTTCATGGAGTGGAAGAGACCACTCATGCAGCGCCAACCATCAGAGGGCGCAAGCGCACTACAAAAGCTGAGCGACTGGCTCGAGATGCAGAGAAGGTTGTAGGACCACCTATAGCATAGCACAGATAGAGACAGTCACCAGACCGATACACTGGATACATGGCTCTTATGAGCAAATGTGTCATGAAAGAGCCATCCTCTTTCAAGGAAGCTGTGGAGGATCCCGTATGGGTAGATGCCATGGTGGAAGAGTATGATTCTATTATCAGAAACAGTGCATGGGAGATTGTCCCGCGACCGGAAGGGAAATCAGTGGTGGGTTCGCGATGGATCTGTTAGGTTCCCGTGATCTGGCCGATTGGTGACCAAATGAGGATGTAACATCAAACCAAGATTTGGAGCCCGAGGACCTAGCCTTCCTGGACTCAGAGAGGGCTCTCTCTATATGTGTAAAGGATATCTATGTGTTTTCTTATCGTGTTCTGATTTTAGGCTAGTTATGGAGTATGTTTTTTTGTTTTGGTTTTTTAAGTTGTGAGGGATGAAACTGATCAAAGATATGAAATAGGTAACAAGATGTTAGATTAACTGGGCTATGGGGTCAAAAGGCCAAGAAAGCTATTAGATGATGATGCAAGGCTGTTGAAGGGCCGATTTGATTTCAAGGTAGAAAGGATCTTTGGGAAAAATGGAGTAAATAGACATCAAGTTTGTGAACAACAAAGAGTTTCAAGCATCACTGGTTCAATAGATAACATAAACATGGTAAAGAAAACCCTTAATCATGCAAAATGTAACTATAAACTAATCAACACATAGAAACAAACATTCAAGCCATGCATAGAAGTATAAGACCCTCTAACTTTGGGAAATGACTATTAGATTTTTGGGAAGACACATAAGATGGACTAACAACTCAAAACACTATGCCGGAATGCCTAAACACAGTCTTTAAGTTATTGGGCACTTTGACAGAAAAGCTTTCATAGTTTTTAGGAAAAGGGCTAGATCGGGACTAGGCCTCCTTGGTTCAAACAAAATGATAATCTTAATCAGTCAAAGAGATAGCTTCATGTATGGAACTATGGACAGTCATAGGTAAGGAGGGCACACCATACATCCTACTCAACATGCATAGAACTATTAGTGAAACTAGCAACAATATCCTCAAGTTATTAAAGAGCAGTTAAGAATTCTTTAATACAACTAAGGAAGAAGAAAACATGAAGGCTATGAAGATTCAGGAATTTTGAGGTGCTTCCATGGGCATATCTCAAACTTAATCTCTACTGATCTATAGCAAGCAAGAAACATGTATCATGAATGAAAACTAGAAGACAACAACAAAGCAAGAAACATTATACCATTCTACCATGTCATGGAATCCATCAACAATCCTTCATCATCCACCCAAGAAAATTCAAGAGGCAATCCAAAAGCATAGCACAAGTATTTTCTCCAAATCTCATATGACCAATATATTGCTTCTCTTCTCAAATTCAGCCTTGTTTACAAATGAGAGCTTGTGGAATAAATAGGCTCAAGTGAGGAAAACCTCATGGTTCAACTTCCATCCTCATTGGCCCAATCAAAATATCTAAAGTTGTCCTTGAGGTTTTGCAAAGCCCAAGGAACAAAAAGATCTCATAAAATATCTAAAAATTTCTAAAAAAGGGAATTTAATTGACTTTGCAACATTTTCCAAGTGCAAAAATAGCTAAACGCACATTTGGAAAAAGCAGATTTTTGAGGTTCAAAAATTACAAAAATATTTCAAATTTATATCAGAAAAATATCCCCTGACTTGCTGGAAACATTTGGAAGCCTTCCCGGTGTCGAAACAAGGCTCATGATAGCTCGTTGGAAATATCTAAGTGTCTAATTTCTGACGAAACTAAAATCACCTCAATCTAATGCCTAGAAGTCCTCCAAATCTGTACCTGTGTGTAAAAAGCCAGAAAATTAGTCTGCTGATAGACCAGGGAGAATGTGCAAAATGTGAGCCTTTTTCATTGTTTTGAGGGGGAAAATGATCTCAAAATGCTCTGAAAATCACTGAGTACCTGCTCATGAAATTATGGCATCCGATGTTACCATTCTCCTCCCTTAACGAATCCTCAAAATGAAATGGCCAATTTATGATTTTTTGACCAAAAACCCAAAAATGCTAAAAAACCAAAAGTTGTCAAAATGGGCCCAAAATTGGTATGCATGACCCTCAAGGGTCCTTAGCAACATGCTCCGAAGCTGAAGCCAATATATCAAGTGATGATGTGCCTTTCTTCTCTTTCCGTGCCGGGCGATTCCCCTTTGCTTCCTTTAGTTTTTCTTGGGTGGCCTTTAACTTGCGCCGGGAAAACTGATTCAACTTTTGATAGTGTTGTGTCATCTTCCTTTGCAACTCCAGGTCTCTGTTTTCCTTTTCAAGCTTCATCTCCAAGTGTTTGTTGGCTCTTTCTAGCCATGCTTCTTTATTTTCTTCAATTTCTTGCTCAAGTAGGGCAGTGAGGGGAAAATATTGAAGATGAGCCTGTTCTTCTTCCCTTTTCTTTTCCAGGGATCTTTTAAGCCCTATGGTTCTAGGCCTCTTCCGCCTAGGCTGGTCTTCTTCTTCATCTTCATCAAACTCACCGATGAGCTCCTCTATCCTTACTTGTGCTTTAGCAGCCTCATTCTTGTATTTGATTGCCCGTGCTTCATGAACATCCAAATGGACATTCATTTGTTTATTTTGGATCTCCAAGAAATGATTGAAGGTCTTTGCCCGATGAAGGTCATTCTCCAATGCCTCAATTTGGCCCTCTCGATGGATTAGAAGGTTTTCAAGGATGCAGGCTTCATTATTATTGTCATCACTTTGGATTGGAATGACAGCTAATGCACCTCCATTTTTTTGACTTTCTCCAATCTTTCCTTTCCCTTTGAAGGCCAATCTTGCACTCTTCCTTCTTGGCATACTAGTGAGAGACCTCCTTGGTGATTTTCTTTTGCTAGGGACAACTCTTGTCACTTTTGGAGTGGCAGCCATAGGCCCTTTCTTTCTTGCTGTGATGGGCTTTGTTCTTTTGGCAGAAGGGGATACAATGGCTTTACCTTTGTCAACTTCTTGAAACTACTCCTCTTCTTGAGGCTGCTGTGTGTCCTCTTTAAGTTGATTCTGCCCCTCAATGTTATGATGTTGATCTGCCTCAAATTCTTTTTGACCTTGATCATCAACATTATTTTGCTGCTGTGCTTGGATTTCTTGTTCATTTTGTGGCTCAAGCTGCTGCTCAAATTCCTACCCAAACTGCTGCTCATGACCTTCAATATCAAGCTGTTGTTCCACTTCAATCCCTTGTTCAATTTGTGGTTCAACCTGCTGCCCTTTTTCATCAAAATCAAGCTATTTCTCTTCCTCTTGTCCCTGCTGTTCACTTTCACTAAGATGCTGCTGTTCAACACCTTTTTCTTCTTGTTCCTGCTGCTGCCTTTCAACTTCAATTTGTTGCTCTTCACCCATCTCTTCATGCTGTTCAGACTGCTGCCCCTGTTTACCAACATCAAGCTGCTGATGTGTTTCCACCTCATGCTCACTGGGTGGCTCAAGCTGTTGTCCCTGACCATCAAAATCATGCTACTAGTATTCATCAGTTTCTTCATGCTCATCCCCTTCCTCTTCTACTTGTTCATGTCTTTCTTCTTCATGCTGTCATGATTGTTATGTAGGAAACTTGAGCCTTCTAGGAGTAGGCCTGCTGGAAAAAGGTACAGGGCGATGAACAGGCTGGGTGGGAGACATATGGACAGGAGGAACAATAGAGAAATCTAGGTGGCTGATAAAAACATCCCATGGAACCTCTTTTTTCTCTAGCTGGTGTAGGATGATAATTTTGATCAGAGAATGATGGAAAAGGGAAGGTATTTGCAGATATGGAGCCTTCTTCTGGACTGTGGATGCCATCTTCTCGATACTCTTGTATAAAAAGTAAGGGAGATTTAGCTTCCTAGTTCTAGTGAAATGCATCAATAGTCGGACATGGTAGGCATAAACTCGAGTAAATCTCCCTCATGAAAGTTGAAGAGGACGGATGGATGAGCATTGACCTCCTCTGTAGAGATTGGCTCATATCTTTTATGTAAAACACTTCTACTGTCCTACCTGGGCGACATTTTGGGCCAAATAAGCTCGTGAAGAACCAAACTACCTTACTGTCCTTAAACTGCCTTCTTTAAGGTGAACTCTTCCAATTCACTGTTTTGATAGTGAAAAATTTTCTTTGAATGATTTCAACAAGTTTCCTCACAATACAAAACCCCTGCTCTTTCAAAAAGTGGCATTTCCACCTTTAAAGTATCTCAGCCAACAGAATTTTCAATAAGAGACCATACAGTGAAAAAGAGACCAACTGTTGGGTGAATTTTCTGTGTAAAGTGTCAAGAAATCACCTTGTTCTTGTGAAGTTTGGAGGTCAACAACATATTTTTATCTTTGTCCAAAGGTAGACTTTCCAATCATTACAAACATGCCTTTCCTAGTGTGCCAATCACTCAACAAACTTATGTCTTATGCAATCAACTCTTAGTGTAAGCATACAGTCAATGCTACAGTTTATGTGACAAGGTGACAGAGTTAAAAATGCCCCAAAAGTTTCAACAGAGGCTGTATAAGCTTATTCCTTTCAAAAGCTAAGACTTCCTTTCAATATAGAATACTAGTCCTCCTTGGAAGAATGCCTCTATCACTCCTGAAAATCAAGCTTGATAGTGAGCTTTGAAGAATAGAAAAACCAGTCAATTAAAATACTCAGTGAAAAACTATCCTTTCTGTGATTTATAGGAGTGACCTTTGCCCTTTGTTATTTTGAGAAATCAACACACCTTTGTTTTTTATTTATGAACATAGTTTATTGCATTCCACACAATTTCTCTCTCCACACTCTAGTGCTCCTTGCACTAATCTGACCTACCACCTTCCAACTGTATATGGCAGTTTTCTCACAATTTCAAACAATGCATATGCCTGACAACTTCGACCTTGTTTCACTAGGGTAGTGAGGCAAATTTATGGTTTTTAAACAACAATACATCGTGCCAGCCTTTTGATGTCTCACCAGTCAATAGGAATACATCATTTTGTTTTCACCCCAAAGTTTTAAAATGTGGCCTTCTAACCCTTATACCACTTAACAATCTTTTGAAAAGCTAAGGAGGGTGCAGTAAAATACCTCTACAAATTGATGGAAAACCCTTTGGAAATCTCGAGCAACTTTTAGGAGTGATTTGGAGGTGTATGGAGGTATAAACAAGTGCGCGACACTTTGTAGAAGAAGAACGCCGCGCAAATAGCCAATCGGGTGGCCTGTCGGGTCGTGGTCGGGCACTGTGTACAGGCGCGTCGCGCACATGTACAGGCGCGTTGTGCAATAGTTGAGAGCCCGTGTTAAATTCCCTCTGAGCGCGTTGCGCGCCTATACAGGCACGCCGCACAGTTAAAAAAGCCTGGCAGATAATAAAATCACCTGTGAACTCATCTTCAACCTTTGAAATGGAAAGAGGGGATTGATACTTTGCACTTCTTGGGGGATTTAAAAGTAGGTTCAACGATATTCTCTCATTTGATTTGGAGAAGGGTTTTTCTTTTGAAGGTTTGAAGAAGCCTTTGTTTTTAAATCAAAATTTGAAAACCCTTCTCTTCAAAAGTCTCAACATATAAAAAGATGTCCTATAATTGGATATGTAACATAGTGGTAAACACCACTTGTTAATAAGTGATGCCCACTCCTAACCCTTATGAGAGGTTGAAAATTCAACTATCTGCCTTCACTTTCTTCCAATGATAGTGAACCTGCCAGTTTGTAGGTTTTGCCCTTGAATTGTTTTCTTCATATAGAGAAGGGGCTGCCCTTTGGTATTTTTGACATATTATTCATAGGGAAAGTTCCTCCTCTTTTTACAATGGTGTGCTCACCTTGCTTTGACTAAGTTCCAATACCTGAAAACATGTCATGATCATTGTGCATATGTGGAAACTAGTAAACCTATCTGCAAAACCCCTTTTGCTGAAAAAGGAGCTGAAATGTCACCTAAATATCCCCTTTCATACCTTGGTCTGTCTTGTTATCTAAAAAGAAGACACCTGTAGAGGATATTTTATATTGTAGGAGGTTTTCTTTGGCATTTTGACATAGGTCCCTTTTCTCTTTTGCAACATAAACTAACATTTTGCTTTGGATGTTATGGGTATAGTCTTGTCCACTGTGTAAACTGAATTAGATGGTAGATGTTGCTTGGCTGTAGATGCAACTGTTAGGTGTCTTTGAGTTTTCCTCTTTGACCGTGGGTAGAAGACAAAACAGGAGATGATACACCAAAGTTAAAAAAATGAAACAAGGAGAGCTGCCCTTTTGTTTCCCGTGAAGGAGGTCTTCATTGTCTTATTGTAGTGTTCTTTGTAGAGGGGAAACTGAACTGTCACCCACTTGCCTTGGTCAACTTATGATAAGTCATTTAAAAGATAACCTCTGTGAGTAGGGAGATTAGTACTTTTTGAAAAACAACCATTATTTCTTTTGCCTATGTAATGACATGACTTGTCAGCCTTTCTTCAATTTGGTTTTGTTGGAGTAGCAGGTTGTATATAACTAGAATTGTTTTCACTAATGACATGTCTCCCCAAAGGTTTAAAACTTCATATCATGACCTTTTTATACCTCTATGTTGAGAACATAAGTATGTGAGATTTGAAAAAGTAGCTATGATTACTTACATACACCAAGGTTCCTTTTGGCCACTTTCTTCTAATGGAGCTCTGAAATCACCAAACTTGCTGCATCTGAAGGATACACTTGTCTTTGTGGTGGAGTGTAGGTTGCAACAACTGGACTTACACTGGCGCTTTGACTGATACCAAGATGTCTTAGGTCTGGGACTGTATACTACTTTCTTGCCTCTTCTTTATGTTCATCCAGAAACCATGGGCTGTACTTCACATTTCAACAGGAACAAAAGAACACACAGGGGTCTTTTCACTGAAGTATTTTCTTGCTCAAGACTGATTGAAGATATTCATATTAACACCCCTGCAGAGATATTTGTTATGATAGCTTTGATTGAGGAGTCCCTTTTTGATGCTCCCTGATGATGACTGAAACCTCAAATGATTCTCTTTACAAGACCACACACTCTATTTTCTTTTGTCTTGCACATTTCAGATCTTAGTCCTTATTGATCATTACTTACACTCAGAAACCTAGAGTCACTATTTTACTGTCTAGTAAAAAGAAAACCTGGGCTTATAGTAAGTTCTGCAATCCTTGAAATCAATATTGGACATCGCCCTCTGCTTGTAGATGAAGGAGGTGCCTTAACCCTCTGCTTGTAGATGAAGGAGGTTCTTGGCCATGAAAAATTACTAGTCTGTTTGACAGTGGTGTCTTTCTTCTACTGTGATTTCATGCTAAAAAGAAGCTGCAAGGTCTTGATGAGTAACTCTCTATCTTGCAGATATATCTCAGGCTCATGTTTACATTGAGAAGCAGTTGTTCTTCTAAATGTAGATTTAAGAAATTTCTTCTGAGATGATGTTATATTTCATGTCTTTGTAAAATCCATAAAACACTGTAAAACACCTAATAATCAGCTTGAGACTGTGGTCTATGCAGTGCTGAGACGTAGGGGTGTGTAAGTGGTGCGACTTAGGGTTGTTATCAATTTCATTTGTAGAGTGGGAGGTCTGTCATGATTGGTCTGTAACAGATGGAGGTTTTTTTTCCTTTTTATGGTTGCCAAGGGTAAAATGCCTTAAAGCGCCACTTCCTAACTTAGGGGAGGCTTTTGAAATAGACTTGGATTTTCCTTTTAGAGCTGATGGGCAGACCAGTAGGGCTAAAGCTAGATAGGATAGTGATAATGAGTTTTAACTTTGACATGGGCGGACTGAAAAGTAGGAGGGCAAAAAAAAGTTTTATGAGGGTTTTCTAGATGACAAATTGACATATGGAAATCAGCTTCTAGAAAACTCAGCTATGGATCTAGTCATCACTAAAAAGTGAAAAATACTAATGACTAACAGGATCTACAAAGTGAAGCAGGCAGCTGACGGGAGTGTGGAGAAGTACAAGGCAAGATTTGTTGCCCGTGGCTTCTCACAGATCGAGGGGATCGATTATGAAGAGACCTTTGCACCTGTCGCAAGGTACTCTTCCAAACGGATGATCCTAGCTCTCTCAGCGCAGATGGGGTGGCACATCCATCAGATGGATGTGAAGACTGTGTTCCTCAATGGATTCATTGAGGAGGAGGTGTACATAGAGAAGCCCAAAGATTTCGAGATCTTCAGCAGTGAGTCGCATGTGTGCAGACTCAAGAGAGCACTGTACAGGTTGAAGCAAGCAACTCGTGCTTGGTACACATGGATAGACAATTACTTTACCGGACTTGGATTCTCCAAGAGTGAGGCAGTGAGGTGGATCTAACACATGAGGTTGTGGTGGAGGGAAGTTGCTGATCATTGTACTGTATGTAGATGATCTGATTTTGACGGGTGATGAGCTGTTGATACTTTCATGCAAGGAGGATCTTGCTAGAGAGTTTGAGATGAAGGAATTGGGCCTCCTTCATTATTTCCTAGGATTGGAAATTTGGCAGTGCAGTGGTGGACTGTTTGTTTCTTAGGGTAAGTATGCACGGGAGATACTGGAGAAGTTCAACATGCATGGCTGCAAGCCTGTTGATACTCCTCTTCCTGAAGGTTGGAGGAAGGAGGATGCTACTTTAGCGGAGGTAGTGGATGCCACTGTTTATCGATAGTCGGTGGGGTCGCTTATGTATCTGGTCAATACACGACCCGATATATGCTATGTTGTTAACCAACTTTCGAAAGCTATGGTTAAGCCTACCAAGCTCTTCTGGAAGGAAGGAAAGCATGTATTACATTATCTCAGTGGCACATTGGGATATGGACTGTGGTACAGAGAGGAGGATGGGGTGAAGCTTTCTGGCTTCACCAATGCAGATTGGGTAGGGAGCCCAACGGACCGAAAGAGCACATATGGAGGGATCTTCAGTATCGATTCAACAGCAGTTTCCTGGTACAGCAGGAAGCAGAGATCTGTGGCACTCAGTTCTGCGGAGGCCGAGTACATGGCAGCAAGCTTGGCTGCATGCGAGGCTATTTGGATGAGGAAGATTCTAGTTGGGTTGTTCGGGTCGCATTTGGAGCCTACTGTGATTTATTGCAATAACCAGAGTTGCATTAAACTCTAGACTAATCCAGTATTTAATGATAGATCCAAACACATCGACATCATGTACCATCATATCATATATTGTGTGCAGCAGAGAATCATGTTACTTTCATATATTCCCACGGAGGATCAGGATGTTGACATCTTGACGAAGGCGCTCACCGGGAGCAAATTAAAATTCCACAAAGGCAGGATAGGGGTTGCAGATAATCCATATATTGTTGAGAGGGAGTGTTTAAAATGCAACAAGATGATGGAGCTTAGTGAAATGAAGTCGCCTTCACTAAGTGGGCCCTTGAAACTATTTGCCCTGTAACTATTTCAGACTATGTCATTTTGTTTATGTGAAATCATGGTCTATGAGTTCCAGGATGCTATTTATGGATGATTGGTCGAGTTGGTAAAAATAGATGGACCTCTATTTTTAGACATTGGGCAGTTTCTATTTTTAGACTGTCGAGCTAAAAATATAACAGTCAAATATTATTAGCTCTTAATAAAATTTGGACTATAAACATTATCTTATCCTCTTGGCGCACTTTAGTTTGAGCTACGGATGTGGCCCATGCAGCTGAAAAAGTAATTACTCTATTACTAGGGGTTTGGTTGAGCTATTGCATGGTTGACTTCAGTTAGACTCATGTGGCAGAGTTTTGGTGGAGTTGATTGAGGAGTTGATGGAGTTGTGTTCGGTTTAACTTAGTTGAACTAGTTGTATTTAGTTTAAATGGCTAATACACTAGAAATGAGTGGTGTGAATTAAATATTAATTAATTCACTAATTATTAACTCATTATTCAACTAAATAATACATCAGTTAACACCAGTGCATGGACAATTCAGTGGAGACCAGTGGAATAGATAGGTGAAAGAGCCGGTTTGCTATTAGTTGTGACATTAGTTGTGCATGAGATTTGCACAAGCATTGGAGGAGATTTCCAATGAGAATTATGCAGTTGGAGCTAGTGGGATTTGAACTTGGATCTCATCCATAATATTTTTGGATTGCGCAGTAGAGGCAGGCAAATAGTGGAGGAGTTTTGAACCCGTGACTTGTTCAAAACTGAGCTAGTTTGTGTGTAACTTTTGGAGATAGTACTAAGTACTTGTGAGGAGTATTGTGCTATGTATTGTTACATGTTCTCTTCCATTATAATATACAAAATAGCTGGGGGTTTTCAGCTATAAGTTTTCCCCATTACATACAGTGTTGATATGTGTGCTTGATTATGTTTTAATGAGCGCATGCGACTGCTTTCTATTTCTGCATATTGATGATCAATAGTAGAAGAGTATATGTGTTATGCATGAATTCGAATTAGTGTGTGACTAGGATAATCTCGGTGAATAAATCTTCATTATTTAGCAAATTTCTACAAGGCTACCCTTCGTTCTCTTACATGTTTTCTACTTTCTGAAGGTAGTATTAGGATTGCTAGATTGTTGTATAAAAAGTGTGCTTTAGTAAGAGTATTGTCCAAAGAATTTTGTGGTTTTCCTTGTCCTTTGGCTTGCTTCAAAACAATTACTAGGCTTTTCTTATTTTAGTGAAGTTAATAGATTCTTAAATGGTTATTAGCTTTTCTTCTTTCACAACACTTTTAATGTTCCATATCAAAAATCAACCTAAAAAGATCCTTTGACACAGATGACTTGCCCCATGGACCACTCTTGAAACTTGCTGTGCAATTAAATCCTTTTGTGGCTCCATAGCCTAATGGATTGATATTGTCTCTTACCTATCCTATCATCTGAACCATTCTTTCAACTTACTTACACATTTACCCTTCAAAAGACTTCCTTTATTTTGATACTATCCTACCCATCCAAAACAAACAAACAAGTTCTATTGAGCTTCATAACTAGCCTAATATCATAAATTAAGTATAAAGAAATATTTTTTGAAAACACTTATATATAGAGATCCCTCTCTGAATCCAAGAAGGCTAGGTCCTAAGATTCCAAAGTGTTTCTGATGTAGGCCCTACATCATTTTTTCTTGCCAATCTTGCAAACTACGGGAGCCTAACAAAGGTTAAGGCTAGGTTTAGGGTAAAGTTAAGGTTAAGGTTAAGGTTAAGGTTAAGGTTAAGGTTAAGGTTAAGGTTAAGGTTAATTTTAGGTTAAATTAAGGTTAAGATAAGGTGAAGGGTTATGAGTTTAGTCAGGTTCAGGTTAAGGTTAAGGTTACGGGTTTAGCCAGGTTAAGGTTAAGGTTAAGGTTAAGGGGGTGAGGTTAAGGTTAAGGTTAAGGGTAATGTCAAGGTTAAGGTTAAGGTTATGGTAATGGGAAGGTTAAGGTTAAGGTTATGGTTATGGTTAAGGTTAAGGTTAAGGATTTGGTTATGGTTAGGTTTATGTTATAGTTAAGGTCAACGTTAAGTTTAAGGTTAAGGTTAAGGTTAATGTTAAGATAGGGTTAAGGGTAAGGTCCTTAACATTAACCTTAACCTTAACATTAACCTTATGTTAACCTTAACCAACCTTAACCTTAACGTTAACCTTAACCTTAACTAGAAACTAACCCTAAACTTACCCTTAACCTCAACCTTAACTATACCTTTAACCTAACCTTAACCTTAACCGTAACTTTAACCTTTAATCTTAACCTTACCCTTGACCTTGACCTTGACCTTAACCTTAACCTTAACCCTAACCTAACCTTAACCTTAACCTTAACCTAAACCTTAACCTTAAATAAACCCTTAGCCTTAATTTTAACCTTAACCTTAACCCTAACCCTAACCTAACCTTAACCTTGACCTTAACCTTAATATTAACTAACCCTTAACCTTAAGCTTAATCTTAACCTTAACACTAACCTAACCTTAACCTTGAACTTAACCTTAACCTTAACTAAAACCTTAACCTTAACCTAACCTTAACCTTAACCTTAATTTTAACCTCAACCTTAACCTTAACCTTAAGCTTAACCTTGACCTTAATCTTAACCTAACATTACCCTTAACCTTATCCTTACCTTAACCTAGCCTTAACCCAAACATTAACCTAACCTTAACCTTAAACTTACCTTAACCTGAACTTAACCTTAACCTTAACCTTACCCTAACCTTAACCTTAACCTTAACCTTAATCGTAACCTAACTTAACCTTGACCTTAGCCTTAAGGTAACTCTAATTTTAACCTTAATGTTAACCTTGACCTTAACTATACCCTAACTAAACCCTTAACCTTAATCTTAACCTTAACGTTAACCTTAACCTTACCCCATTAATCTTAACCTCAACCTTAACCCTAACCTTAATCATAACCTTAACCTCAACCTTAAACTTAACTAAACCCTTAACCTTAACCTTGACCTTAACCTTACACTTAACCTTAACCTCACATTAACCTTAACCTAAACCTTCATCTTACCCCTAACCTTAACTTGACCTAACCTTACCCTTAACCATAACCTGGACCTTAACCTAACCTTAACCTTAACCTTAACTCTAACCTAACCTAATTTTAACCTTAACCTTAACCCTAACCTTAACCTTAACCTTACCCTAACCTTAACCTTGAAATTAACCTTACCCTTAAGTTAAACCTAACTTTAACCTTGACCTTACCTTAACCTGACCTTAACCTTAACCTAAACCTAACACTAAGATTAACCTTAACATTAACCTTAAACTGAACCTAACATTAACACTAAGGTCAACCTTAACGTTAACCTTAACCTGAACCTAACCTTAACCTTAACCTTAACATTAACCTTAACCTTCCCCTTAACCCTTACCTTAACCTTAATCATTAAGTTAAACCCTTAACCTTAGGATAAGTTTAATGTTAAGGTTAAGATTAAGGTTAAGGTTAATGTTAAGGTTAACCTTAGTGTTACCTTAACCTTAACCTTAACATTAACTTTAACCTTTAATATTAACCTTACGCCTAACCTTAACCTTAATCTTGACATTAGCCTTACCCTTAAGTTAAACCTAACCTTAACCTTAACCTTACCTTAACTTGATCTTAAACTTAACCCTAACCTAACCTTAACGTTGAAATTGACCTTAACCTTAACCTTAACCTTAACCTTCACCTTCACCTTCACCTTCACCTTAACATTAACCTTAACTTTGACCTTAACATTAACCTTAACACTAACCTTAACCTTAGGTTTAGGTTAAGGTTAAGGTTAAGGATATGTTAAGGTTAAGGTTAAACTTAAGGTTAACGTTAAGGTTAGGTTAAGGTTAAGGTTAAGTAATGTTAAGGTTAATATTGAGGTTAGGGTTAGGTTATGTTTAGGTTAAGGTTAGGTTATGATTAAGGTTAAGGTTTGGTTATGGTCAAGGTTAAGGGAAAGGTTAAGGTCAGGGTTAAGGTTAAGGTTAAGGTTAAGGTTAGGGTTAGGTTATGGTTAAGGTTAAGGGTAAGGTTAAGGTTAATGGTTTAGTTAAGGTTAAGGTTAAGGTTAAGGGTTTAGTTAAGGTTAAGGTTAAGGGTTTAGTTAGGTTATGGTTAGGGTTAAGGGTAAGGTTAAGGTTAAGGGTAAGGTTAAGGTTAAGGGTTTAGTTAAGGTTAAGGTTAACATTAAGGTTAACCTTATTGTTAGCTTAAGATTAAGGTTAAGGTTAAGCTTAAGCTTTAACTTAAGGTTAGGGTTAGGATAGGGTTAAGTTTAAGTTTAGGGTTAGGTTATTAAGGGTAAGGTTAATGTTAACGTTAAGGGTTTAGTTAAGGTCAAGGTTAAGGTTAGGGTAAGGTTAAGGTTAACCTTAGTGTTACCTTAAGGTTAAGTTGAAGGTTAAGATTAAGGTCAAGGTTAAGGTTAACCTTACCTAATCTTAACCTCAACTTTAACTTTAACCTTAACCTTACCTTAGCCTTAAGGTAAAACTAAGGTAACCTTAACCTTAACCTTAACCTTAACCTAACTTTAACCTTATGCTTACCTTATCCTTACCTTAACCTTACCCCCTTAACCTTAACCTTAACATAACCTTAAGTTAAACCTTAACCTTAACCTAGACCTTAACCTTAACCTCAACCTTAACCTTAACCTAACTAAACCCTTAACCTTAGCCTTAACTATAACCTAACTAAACCTTAACCATAACCTTAACCCTAACTTAACCTAACCTAAACCTTAACCTTACTCTAACCCTAGCCATAACCTTAACCCTAACCATAACCTTAACCTTTACCTTATGTTACACAACATTTTGTCACCGTCCCTGCAATCCCTCATCCCGTACATTGGAGGACAATTCCCGTGACCTGTGAATAGTAAAATGTCCTGAAAACACCTTAATGGCATCCTTCTGCATAAAGGAAAGGATATTCTTGAAGAAAATTTCCTCTAGAAAACCCTAAAAATCCATGTTTTGGCATTGGCGTAGGTAGCCAGTTCATCCCTCGTGCCAATGGGGAAAAAGCACCATAGTGGGTGCACCAGTTGGTGCTCTGTCCCTGTGTCTTGCTCACGCCAAGCCTATTAAGGAATGTTTTTTAAAAATAAATGGTGGATGTTTGATTCTAACAAACTCAGAATGAATCATTAGAAATAAGTTGGGTTTCTTGCCTCTGGATCTCCCTGATTAGGAATTGTTTTTCCACCTCTCATGGAACCTTCCTAAGAGATAGGTATATATCCCATGATTATAGGGATCCCAACCTCCCTTCCTCCTTCTATAAAAGCCTGCCCTCTCCATTTACAAGCTAGCTGAACGCTTGGAAGTTGAACATTTGGGAAGGAAACTATAGCCAAGGAGAACCCCGTAAGGGAGAGAGTATTGTCCAAACCCACGAAAGGCTTTGTTGAGACGTGCTCCGCTACAAGCCCCACTGAAGGAATATCATAGCGTCAGAGCACTTGGTTGTAATCTCCCTTTTTGTCATCTATAATATAAGTGACTCTGATTTTGGTTCCATTCGTGTGTCTACTCTTTTATGTAATGCAACGAATTATATCTTCTCTAACTGATATATAGTTACATGCTTTTAGTATTACGTTGTATGTCATTGTTTCTTTGCGTGTGTATAGGTGTCTGGACATGTCTAACGGAAGGATTGTGATATGTCAAGCTAGGGAAGAGGAGCACCGCTTCTTTGACAACAGTAGCATGGGATTTAAGGTAGGCTAATTATCGCAATCTTTGTATTTCTTGTAAGTAGGAACCAACGTCATTGTGTGATTTTATTGTTGCTAGACCTAATCTAGGGCTAGTGGGATCGCCTCTGTCCGCAGAGAGGATTTACCTCCTCAAAAATTTGGCGACTCCGCTGGGGATCAGTGGGAGTTATTCCTTCCTCCTTTGGGTTTTTTTTTTGGCTTTTGATTGATTTATTTGCTTTTATGGTTCATCTTCCTTGGTGTTTAAACCTTGTTCAGCCCCCAGAAGACCAAATTTGGTCTTAGTTTGTCCTTTTTTATCATTTTACTAGGGTAAACTCGCATGGCGTGGCTTTTCTCCTGACAGTCGTGCCAACTGGTGCTTGTTATTGGCTAGGCACCCGCGCTAACCCCTATTTGGCGCAGATTATATAGCCAAACAGGTGCGCCAACCCTGCTTGGTTTTAGGGTTTGCCTGTTCTTGTAATTTCTGAGCTTGAATTTTGGTCCTTGTTCATTTTTTATGATTGATTGAGTGCCTTGAAGTTATTTTTTACTGTGTTTGGCCCTTGTCCTCCAGTTTTTTTCCCTTTTTCTATTATTTTTTCATTCTAGCCCTAGGGCTTCTAGGTGATTCAGTGTGCTGAGCCTCCCGTGGGAGTTTTGGGTCTTTTCTTTCTCGACAAACTTCATTTTTGCTTCTTTGCGTTCATCTTGCTAGATTCCATTGAATCATTGCGTTAATTGAGTGATTGTCTTCTCTTTCATTCAATTTCACTTTGTGTTACTCCAAGCCTAGATTACAGGCTTGCTTGAGTCTCTTTCGAAGTTCTTCTTCGCTTTGAGGCATTTTGTCATCGGTTTGGGTCTTGATTGTGTGCGTTTGAATTGAGTGAACTTTTTTTGTTTCAGCTCTCTCTTTTTCATTTCTCAAATTGATGTTTTCATTATTTTTTCATTCATTTAGTGCATTTTCTTTAATATATTGAAAAATACAAAACCAAAATCTTTTGCATTTTGGTTGGCATAGTGAAAATTGAAAGCTCTTTTGCATTACTAGCATTATATAATTCTAGAGAAAAAGTTTTCTAGTTTCATTAGCTTTCATTGGAAATAGTAGTGGATGTTTTTGTGTGTTCATTTTGTTTTCATTTAAAATATCTCAACTCTCCCATAGATAGCTCTTCAATGAAAAAAATGATATTTTGTGGCATGTAGTTTTGCATCTAGAGGTTTTATGAGATATGACATTCGATAGGGCCTTGAAATTGAAACATAAATTGAAGATCAACTTTAAAATTTACTGAATTAACCTAAAGCAGCATTGGAACTTAACAGAACATTTAGTAGTCTAAGGTAGAGACGTGTTCCGACCTCTTTAAGCTTAGGAGCTGTCGCTTGCCATCTGGCTACAAACAGCGCTAGTACGGACTTGTGCTCCCCATATCGCCGCATATATAAATGGAGACCCCATTAGGTTGCAAATCATTTATCCATAGGAAGCTGAGTCTACTGCCTTTTACTCATGATACACCAAAAATAGCATTCAGGGAGATTACTTGCACATACGTTAAGTCCTTGGTTGATTTCTTTTTCATTTTTACCAAGGTGTATATGGTAGTAAACGGATATCTGGTACACCCATTTACCTAGATTACCAGAGCAGTCACTTTGATCTTTACTAACTCTTTTAACTGAAAATATCATCGATAGAGTCACCTTTCAAGCTCGTGTCCAACCTAAAAGAGATAGAGTCACCTTTTTCTTGTTTCTCGACTCTTAAAATATGAAACAGTAGAGTCTGGTTTCAATGTCTTAATAATTAATCACCCATGAAATAATCCTACTTAGAATTTTTGTCCTTAGTGTTTTATTTCAAGGCCATTTCCGATGACAACTTTTCTAGATTTTTCCAATCAAGGAGTCCCCTCTGAAGGGAGTCCTAGTCCTTTTCCTGCTTTTGGAAATGTTGGCACTCCTTATATGGCAACATTGTCCCTTCTTGGGTTAACTGTGGGGTTTCATGTTTGGTTTTTTCAACCTATGTGGTCCCGAATGTCCTGGCTATTGTACCATCCACTCCTCTGCCTGAACAATGCCATGTTGATTTGAAGGTGGGCCTCTCCCCTTCTTTTCCTATTTCTTTTTCCTCATCTTCTACTTCACCTGGTGAAAGTTTGGATTCTAGTACCCAGGTGGCTAAGAAGAAGAAGAAGAAGACTAAGAAGAAAAATTCAGATAAGTGAGAGGCTAAGTCTGTAGCTATTACTTCTAAAACACCTGCTCTCAATGAACCTCCCAACCCTCTATGGAAATTTAATTTCCCTTGTATGTTATTCCAAGGAAACCATCTTCTTAGAGATTGCCTTGGCATTCCCAAGGTGCTCGAAGTATTGTCCAACGGTCATCCTCCATTGCCTTTGGCTTCCAGGACTTAGGTTGGGGACACGTCTTCAGCTAGCACTGGTAAAAATCCTAAGATTCAAGGTAAGCCCACCAATCCCTATAAGTTGTGTCAAGGGCATCATGTCATTCACCTTTTTCTGTATATGGATGAAGTCATTTCTGCACCGTGCCTTCTGGCTAGTTACAAATAGCTTTCTTTGAGTCCTTCACCAGTTGATTCAATGATCAGTCAAGAGTCATCCTTGCTTGATCCTGCTCCCCTGGAAATTCACCATCATGAATCCATCCCTGACCAACCATTGGTCGTGGGATCGGTTGAGCTGGCCCCATCTGTAGTGCACCAGGTCTTTTCTGTTGAGAATGGATCTCAAATCCCTCGGGTTCTTCTTGTGTCTTCGGATTCCTCGAACTTGGGGAAAGATTCTCCTGTCCCTATACCTCAAGAAGCTACTCCTCCGCCTCCCATGATGTAGGTCCCAGAGGATACTCCTTCTGCCTCCATGATGGAGGTGGCAGAGGATGCTCCTTCTTCTTCCGTAACACTAGGGGAATACCATCTCAGTTCAATGGTAGCCCCTCCAAGTATTTTGGTCGCTCCCTTCGATTGGGGTTGATTCGCAGGTTATCGCCTTCCTTCTTATGTGCCCTTTGAGATCACAGTACAGGCCTCCCATCTGTTCGTACCCAGCACCGTTATAGATGAAGGCGCGTCAGTTAGTATTTTATCCTCAACTACTTGGAAAGATTTCGGTTCGCTGCCGCTTATGCCTGTTACGCAGAATCTGTTGGTGTTTAACAGAAGAACTAGTCAACCATTAGGGATCCTTCCAAAGTTTCCTGTTACTTTGGGAGGGAAAAATGTCCATATGGATGTGATGGTTGTTCCTGGCCCCTTGGAATTTAATTTACTCTTGGGCTATGATTATACTTATGCCATGGGAGCACTTGTCTCCTCCCTCTTTCGTGTGATGTGTTTTCCGCACCAAGGTCGGATCGTGACGATCGATCAACTTGCGTTCTTTGGTCTGAATATGGCAGCTAGTACACCATCATCCCTGCTATATATTTATCCGTCGGTTGTGTCATCCCCGCCGCATGTCAATTATGTGGCTACCTGTCCTATGCCCATATTCAGTGATCGTGCCGTTGTACATCGTGTGCTAGGGGCATTGGGTCCAGACTTCCAAGATGTTTTCCTTCCATCGGACAGGCAGCCCTTGGAAGCTATGACTTCTTATTCATTATGATGAGGTCTGTTGGAGCATGGTTCATCTGCTTGTGTCAAGGTCCTTAAACCATGAAATAATGTCTCTCATAGCATCGTTCATCTGCCTGTGTCAAGTTCCCTAAAAATGAAACAAGGTCATTACGAGGACGATTTGTTTGCTATGTCAACCTCGTTAAAAAAATGAATTAGGATCTGAGGACGGTACGTTTACTATGTCAACCTCATTAAAAAATAAATTAGCTCACGAGGATGGTTCTTTTAATGTGTCAACCTCGTTAAAGCAATGAAACACGTTCCCTGTTCAATTCGAGTCTTTGATGAGATCTCATAAAATTCCAGTCTAGTCTTTCTATTCATATCGTAATTTGAACCTTCACTCCATCTGCATATGGACTAAAGCTTGAGAGCATGTACCTCAAATTGAGTCACCATGCTGGGGGCATGCATACTTTTTCAAGCATATTTTGTTTCCATTCCAAGCTTGTGTATAAATGAAACTGGTTTCAAGCATAGTTTATCTTTGTTTCAAGCTTGTGTAAAAATGAAACCAACGTCAAGCAAAGTTTCTTGATTTCAAGCTTTTGTAAAAATGAAACCTCCCTATTTTACCTCTTGTGATTGTCATTTTATCAACCTGTTTTTCCATATGAGCCTTGGTTTTCTCACTCCATTGTCATTATCTGCTTGGCCGATCATATGCCTTCACTTGGTTATTTCACCCATTCCTGAGGAACCACTGTGATGAGTGGTATTGTTAGCAAACCTCTTGAAATTTACTTGTTCTGAGAAGTTCCACCATTACTGAAACCATTTGCTACCCTTTATACCACTCTTTTCTCCAAGAGGAGTCATCTTTCAGCTCTTTTTTTACTCTCTAAAACTAAAAATATTGCCGAGACGCTTGTCATTTTGAACTCATTAAATGGCTGCAAAGCGATATCTACCAAATATATGTTTACTCCTTTTTCGGGCTAGGATAGATTATTTACGAAAAAGGAATACCCTAGCCTACCATGAATAGGAGGTTCTCTCAGACATAGTTTTCTACATTTTCGGATCTGTAGGACTACCTACGAAAAGGGACTGCTGGAGTTTTCTTTTCCGCTGTCTTTTCAAACTCTCTAAACATGAAAAGACATCGAGTTCTTCCTTTTTCAAACTCTTTAAAAAATGATGACATCGAACTCTGCCGTAATGACATTACTCGAGTTCCTCCTTCGTAGGGCTCGTTAAATGTACTAGGTTGGATTTTTCCGAAGGACAAACTTATATCGCAAGCACATGCTATCCCCTTCAAGCTTGTTTTCAAAAATAATTGGGGTAATCACCAGAAATGGTGGGGGAAAATGGAACCAGTATCATAGTCGTGTCGGCAGTATGTCGCTCTTTAACATGACACTTGTCTTCATTCGTGTCAGGTTGGGGACATCTCATCTCGTTATCTGCTTTCCTTCATGGCTTTGGGTAATCTCTTTTGAACGCTCATCTGCTCTTTTCCATGCCACCATGACCTCAGATCCCTTGATGTTAAATACTGCCAAATCCCGTGTCGTGCAGCCGATATGTTCAAGAGAAGTTGGCCTCTATAGTTTTCAACCTCCCTCTGCTTCTCTGTTGGTCTTTATTTACAAACATTATGTTCCTCTGTCTTGTGTCGATGATGTGGGAAACATTATGGCCCACCTTTGATCAAGGTCACTTCCTGTCGACTTCAGCTCATTATCCAGGAAGTTGATCTAGAGACTTCCTTCAGGTACCTTGGAGCCTGCATGCCTTAATGGAAGGTTCTTCGCATTCGACGCAAGGTTTTCATCATTGGCCTTTGATAGGATGATTCTGCAGATGTTTGACGCCAACCTCAATGTTCACACTCTATAGATTGTACCTCTTGTACCTTGAGATCCATCATCATTATTGGTGTTTTCTCTCACATCTATTAATGGTTTTCATTATTGGCTGGTAATTAGACGATGTTATTGCATGTTCAACTTCAGCTCACATATTCGCATGATCCAGCTTGTACACTGTTCAGATCAAGATGGAGTGCAAGACCCTGGATTTTGTCTAATAAACATCTAGGCTGCAGGTTTGTGGATTATTATGATTTATTACATGACTCATCTAATTGGATGGATACGACCATACCTGAGTCTACTTGTCGATCCTTATTTATGGGATGGCTACGTCCATACCTTGGATCCTAGTTTTTTTACACTCTATTATGGATGGTTGTGCCCATACCACAGATCATGTATCAGAGATATTAGTTGTATTCATATTCACAGGTTTTCTGGCAGCAGTGTTTTCAGTTGGGCCCATTCTCATAAATCATTTCACCCCTCCCTCTCTCTCGGACCTCATGCTTTAGGGGGTGTCTATTACACAAAATTTTGTCACCGTCCCTACAATCCCTCATCCCATACATTGGAGGACTATTCCTGTTACTCATACTTCCTCCTTTTGCAAGTCCAATATATCAGCTCCTCATATCAAGCTTCAAAATCAGAAGAAAATCCCTAAAATCCCCTAAGAATTGGTATCGCACTTTCTCTATGCATTCCCTGCGGTCCCGCACCTAAATTTCAGCCTGTCTGCGGAACCATACCGCACGTTCTTTGTGTAATGGGTGCGGACCTCTGTAAAACATAAAAAGGCGAGAAAATGAAGATAAAAAGTGAATTCCAGGTGAATTCTAGAAGGTTGGATGAGATTTTTTGGGGATGAGTACGCTTTAGTAAGGTGCATGTATCCCACACCTTAAGGAACTAATCCCTTGATGTGAGGAGCCTATCCCTTTGAAGGAGGATTCTATCCCTTTAAAGGTGGAATCCTAACCTCCTCATCTGATCTATAAAAGGAGGCATTGGGTAGCCTTTTGGGTTAAGTTTGGAGAAGTTAAATTAATGGAGGATTGAAGAATATTTTGATGGGTAAAATATTTGAGTTGAAGTGCTGTTGAGATTTAGATTTCCTTCTGCTGAGCTTTTGAGAGGAAAGATCACATACCTCTTATGCTTCTGGAGGAAAAGTGCAAGACTTATCAAAGTAGAGGAGATTCCTGCTTCGGACCCCGGGAAGGCCTTTCGAACATCAAGGCTAAGGTTGTAAGGTTCTTCTGTATATTTTAAGATTAATACAATCAAGTTCTGTTTTTCTCAATAAATTGTCGTTTGATCGTTTATTTCATAGATTCCTTGATCACTATGATAGGTATGTTTTATAATTATTTGTTATACAGGTGCTATTGATATTTTCTTGTTTGTGATTGCAGATCGACGAAAGATGATACTTTCTTGTGACAAAAGAGCTCTTGTTGCGACGAAGGATTATTGATGCGACGGAAGCACTACGACCACAAATAAGCATTTGGATCTAAGGTAGGATCGACACCTTCATAGCATTTATTTATAAAACGAATATATCTAGAGAAAGACAAACTTAGTTGTTCGTTTGTTGCTAGATTGTCTTCTGACACTAGGGAGATCGGTCTTGTCCGCAAGAACGATTTATCCGGCCAACAAATTGGCGACTCCACTGGGGATCGAACCCAGAATCTCTGGTTTCGAAACCACTCCGAAGCATAGTTTTTCTCTGTTTCAAGCTTTTATAAAAATGAAACCTATGTTGAGTCAATTTCGGTTATTTTCAAGACTCGTTAAACTCATGAAAATCCCGAGATTATTTTGCTATCTTTCATTCTCGTAAAACACATGAAAATGCCGAGTTATTTCTGTCTTTTCCTGCTCGTAAATTAAATTGAAAGTCAGCCACAGGAGTACATTTTTATCCCTTTTTCGAACTCGTTAAAACTTACGAAAAAGTGAAAACTATGAGTACATTTTTATCCCTTTTTCGAACTCATTAAAACTTACCGAAAAAGCGAAACCTTGGAGTCCTCTTTTAAGCCCTTTTCAGACTCTCTAAATATGAAAAGATTGCCGAGTACTTGACTATTCAAACTCGTTAATGTAAATGAACAGTCGTCCCTTCAGTATAAGTTTACCCCTTTTCCGGACTGAAATGGACTATTTACGAAAAAGGTATACGTTGACTAATTACGGTCAATAGAGTTCTCTCTCGCATTATTTTATCCTTTTTCGGGCTCGAGAGACTAAATTTACGAAAAAGTACACCCACAGAGTTTTCTTAAGTTTTTCTTCTGACTCCCTAAAACTGAAAAACACCGAGTTTCTCCTATACTGGACTCGTTAAAACTTAACAGTAAAGGACCTGTTTAATTTTCAACAAGAACGAACCACTCCTTCTTAGGGTTCGAATTTTAAACTAAGTTGGACTCATCCGAAGGATGAGCTTATAACCAAGCAAATGTTATCCTCCTCAAGCTTGTCAAAAATAAAGAGGTACTTGCCAGAAATGGTGGGGGAAAAGAGAGAAAAACGAACCTATTTGTCACATTTTGATTATTCGGAAAACCGTTAACCACTCTTGAACACGACACTTTTTGTCCACCTGGGTTGGGAAATCCTTTGCCTAACAGTTAATCAAACCATATTGAAAGTTTTCAGCCGGTTTCTGGGTATTAGCTTTGGGTCAATTGTCACCAAGCCATCTGCAGTGTCGTTATGTGTTCAAGAGAACAGTTCAAATAAACCATTCATTTGCAAAAATATCTGTCATCCATTTTGACCATCCCTGAGTCAGTCCTTGCCAATATATTTTCAAAACTTGATCTATGATTTCGTGTTGTGGGCTTGCCTACGACGGATCGCTTTCTATCGACGACAGCTCATTATCTAGGAAGTTGATCCAGAAATCGTCAGTACCTTGAAATCTGCATGCCTCAATGGCAGGTTTCTCGCCTTCGACGACAGGTTGCATCATTGACCTTCGATCGAATGATTCCGTGACATGTTCGACTTCAGCTCATTCATTCACATTTCATGGATTATACTGAGTTCTTTGAGAGCCATTGACATTACTGGTGGCTTCTCTCACACTTGTTAACAGTTCACATCATTGACTGGTAATCAAGTGGTTTCTACCATGTTCGACTTCAACACATTTATTCACATGGATAGAATCATACTAGTTCGAGATGCGGAAATCAAGACCCTGGATCTAGTTTCCACCATCCAGGCTGCGAGGAATTTTGTTGTCATCTATACAGTAGACCATTTATAAACAGATGGCTGCGTCCATACTGTGTCTACATATATTTGTACTATTATTCAAAATCATTCCTGTATCAGAACGATTTGAGTTAGTTTCTAGTTAGTTTTAATCTGAGTATGGGAATGCCTACCTCAGTGATGACATATATATATATATATTTTGCATTGAATGTTTTTACAGGTTCCGACTGGGGTGTCCACGGGATAATCTTTGAAATGATAAAGTACTGCACTCTTCATATATGACAGACTACAGCTTCATCTATTCCAGACTTTGCACTTTAGGGGGCAATTTGTTACACTGAAAACTGTCACCTTGACATTCTGTTGACTGTATGAGCTCATTATTACTCATACTTCCTCCTTTTGCAAGTCCAATATACCAGCTCCTCATATCAAGCTTCAAAATCAGAAGAAAATCCCTAAAATCCCCTAAGAATTGGTATTGCACTTTCTCTATGCATTCCCTGCGGTCCCGCACCTAAATCTCAGCCTGCCTGCGGAACCATACCACACGTTCTTTGTGTAATGGGTGCGGACCCCTGTAAAACATAAAAAGGCGAGAAATTAAAGATAAAAAGATGAATTCCAGGTGAATTCTAGAAGGTTCTGGATGAGATTTTTTGGGGATGAGTACGCTTTAGTAAGGTGCATGTATCCCACACCTTAAGGAACTAATCCCTTGATGTGAGGAGCCTATCCCTTTGAAGGAGGGTTTTATCCCTTTAAAGGTGGAATCCTAACCTCCTCATCTGCTCTATAAAAGGAGGCATTGGGTAGCCTTTTGGGGAGGTGAAGAAGTCAAGAAGTTCAAGAAGTTAAGCTTTTGGAGATTGAGATTTTGAGGATTGAAGAAGTTTTTTGGGAGAAGATTTTTGAGCTGAAGTGCTGTTGAGATTTAGATTTCCTTCTGCTGAGCTTTTGAGAGGAAAGATCACATACCTCTTTATGCTTCTGGAGGAAGAGTGCAAGACTTATCAAAGTAGAGGAGATTCCTGCTTCGGACCCTGGGAAGGCCTTTCGAACATCAAGGCTAAGGTTGTAAGGTTCTTCTGTATATTTTAAGATTAATACAATCAAGTTCTGTTTTTCTCAATAAATTGTCGTTTGATCATTTATTTCATAGATTCCTTGATCACTATGATAGGTATGTTTTATGATTATTTGTTATACAGGTGCTATTGATATTTTCTTGTTTGTGATTGCAGATCAACGAAAGATGATACTTTCTCGTGACAAAAGGGCCCTTGTTGCGACGAAGGATTATTGATGCAACGGAAGCACTACGACCGCAAATAAGCATTTGGATCTAAGGTAGGATCGACACCTTCATAGCATTTATTTATAAAACGAATATATCTAGAGAAAGACAAACTTAGTTGTTCGTTTGTTGCTAGATTGTCTTCTGACACTAGGGAGATCGGTCTTGTCCGCAAGAACGATTTATCCGGCCAACAATTCCCATGACCTGTGAACAGTAAAATGTCATGAAAACACCTTAATGGCATCCTTCTACATAAGGGCAAGTATATTCTTGAAGAAAATTTCCTCTAGAAAACCCTAAAAATCTATGTTTTAGCATTGGCGCGGGTAGCCAGTTCATCCCTCACACCAATGCGGAAAAAGCACCATAGTGGGCGCGCCAGTTGGCACTCTGTCCTTGTGTCTTGATCGTGACAAGCCTATTAAGGGATTTTTTTTAAAAATAAAAGGCGGAAGTTTGATTCTAACAAACTCAGAATGAATCATCAGAAAGAAGTTGGGTTGTTTTCCTCTGGATCACCCTGATTAGGAATTGGTTTTCCACCTCTCATGGAACCTTCCTAGGAGATAGGGTTATATCCCATGATTATAGGGATCCCAACCTCTCTACCCTCTCCATTTACAAGGTAGTTGAATGCTTGGAAGCTGAACAAATGGGAAGGAAACTATAGCCAAGGAGAACCCCGTAAGGGAGAGAGCCTTGTCCAAAATCCCAATAGGCTTTGCTGAGACGTGCTCTGCTGCAAGACCCACCAAAGGAAGATCATAATGTCAGAGCACTTGGTTGTAATCTCCCTTTTTGTCATATATAATATAAGCGACTCTGATTTTGGTTCCATTTGTGTGTCTACTCTTTTATGTAATGCAATGAATTATATCTTGTCTGACTGATATATAGTTACATGCTTTAAGTATTACATTGTATGTCGTCATTTATCTTCATGTGTACAGGTGTCTAGACATGTCAAATGGAAGCATTGTGATCTGTCAAGCTAGGGACGAGGAGCACCACTTCTTCTTCGACAACAACAACGTGGGATTTAAGGTAGGCTACTTATCACAATATTTATCTTTCTTGTAACTAGGAACCAACGTCATTGTGTGATTCGATTGTTGCTAGACCCAATCTAGGGCTAGTAGGATCGCCTCTGTCTGCAAAGGGAATTTACCTCCTCAACACCTTACCTTAACCTTAACCTAACCTTAACCTTAACCTTAACCTTAACCTAACATTAACCTTAACCTTACCTTAACTTGACATTAACCTTAACCTTAACCTCATGTTAAACTTAACCTTAACCTTAACCTTAGGATAAGTTTAATGTTAAGGTTAAGATTAAGGTTAAGTTTAACGTTAAGGTCAACCTTAGTGTTACCTTAACCTTAACCTTAACATTAACCTTAACCTTTAATCTTAAATTTACCCTTAACATTAACCTTAACCTTAACCTTAAACCTAACCTAACCTTAACCTAACATTAACCTTAACTAAACCCTTAACCTTAAGTTTAACCTTAACCATAACACTAACCTAACCTTAACCTTGACCTTAACCTTAACCTTAACTAACCTTAACCTTAACTAAACCCTTAACCTTAACCTTAACCTTAACCTTAACCCTAACCTAACCTTAACCTTAACTAAACCCTTAACCTTAACCTAACCTTAAACTTAATCTTAAGTTTAACCTTAACCTTAACCTTAACCTTAACCTTGACCTTAATCTTAACCTAACCTTACCCTTAACCTTACCCTTACCCTTACCCTTAACCTTAACCTAACCTTAACCTTGACATTAACCTAACCTTAACCTTAAAATTACCTTAACCTGACCTTAACCTTAACCTTAACCTTAACATCAACCCTAACCTTAACCTCACCCTAAACTTAACCTTAACCTTGACCTTAACCTTAAGGTAACCCTATGTTTAACCTTAACGTTAACCTTGACCTTAACTATAACCTAACTAAACCCTTAACCTTAACCTTACTGTTGAGCCCCAAGATTGTTCCTTCTTCCATCATACTTCATTCCATTTTCTTTTGCCCATTGTTATCCCAGGCTCAAATGATCAATGAAATTAGTTAAAATTACTTTAAGAATGAATATCATGGCTAACTTGTTAAGTTTTGTGATTTTTTCATTGTAATGCATTTTGAACTAAAACTAGCTACAGAATGCAGACATTCCGTAGCTAGTTGCCAATTGTGTAGCTGTCTTCACGTTCAAGCATGTTCCAGGTGTCCTCTCAGGAAAATCCACACATGGGTATATTCCACATCATGTCTTTAGCGTTTGTTGCTCACCATGAAGAATGAATGGAATTTTGGACGTGGTTTTGTACGTGGGAAATCACACAAGGAGGCAGACTCCTAATAGGAAAAGGATAGTCCAGATGTCCTTTGTCACTTTACGCTGCCATATTTAGAGTTCTAGTACGATTTTGATATGAAAAGACAATGATCCCCGTATTATCTCAAGTTTTGTTATGAAGATTTGTTATAAATGTACTCGGGAAACCGAGAGACAAGTTCTAGATTTTGATTAGATTTCGTGGATTGACTGTTATATTTCTGAAGACCGAGGATACTCTGTTTTAAGTTATTTTCCTTTAATGAAGAAGAAAACATTTCTTTGAACGCGTTGAGTTGATCTTGAGTTAGATTTCGTGCTACTCTAGTGGTAGAGGGCCCCTGCCTCCTAAGAGGCTTTACTTTCTTTTGCAATTTAGATAAGTATCTTAGTTCGTTTTCAAGTTTTTGATGTTTGCGTTCATAGTTAATTTCATTAGTCATTATAGCTATACTTGTTCTAAGAAACTCTTCCAAAAGATCATTATAATGAATGAGAAATGGCTGTAGTGTTATAGATTTTATTTGCAATTCCTTTTGTTCATTATCACAGTTAAACTTACTCTAGTAAACTTTTCCAAGATATCATTATGATGACTAAGGTATAAATGTGATACTGTAGGATTTAGTTGCTTGTTTACACTAAGTAGCATAGTTGATCTTACTCTTAAAAATATCTTCCAAAACATCATAACAATGAGTAGGAAATAGCTGTGATGTCTTAGTTTTTAATTGTATTTGCTTTTAGTTTTCATGTTTGTATTCAATTGCATTGAATTGTACAGTCAGGATTGTTCTAACAAGCTCTTCCAAAATACCATTCATGATGAACGAAATAGGCTGTAGAATCCGATAGATTAATTGCATGATAACTTAGTTAGGGCACTCCGGAGGCAAATTGCATTTAATTCATGCTCTGTTATTTCATTTCAAGTTTGATAATGGCTTGTTAGTTTAGCACTGTTTACTGTAGACTAGTAGCACTCTCGTTCAGTTCTAGCTTAGCTCACTGTATTTACATTCCACGTTTAGTTGCCATCCATTGCATATTAAATTGCATTAGTTGTTAAACTTAAATACCACGGCCTTCATTATTTACAAAACTTCTTTTGTTCTAAACCTATATTAACTCATAATCATCTAGACAGAAGATACTATCAGTATAAGGCCTGGAGTACTTTTGCAACCTTTTTACCATTTCACAAACAAGCCTTTCCTCAAAAGACTATTCTAAAAGGAAATCTATAAATTTTGAGTGAGGTTTAGTGGTGTTAAACTAAGTTGCAGAACAGAATTAGGAGCTAGTTTTAGAGTAGAGATCTTATGATGTTACAAATTTTCTTTTCCAAATATGTCTCAACAAACCTTTAATCATGGATGAGATGTTGTATCATTATAAGTTGATTGTTTAATTGTTTATTTAGGAGAATTTTTACACTTAGCTGCCCATTTCTCAAGCTCTTCCAAAATATCTTTAATGAAATAATTGGACAAGTTAAGTTCATGTTGTGATTTATTTTCTTGAAATCATTATCAAGCTTTGTATTTTGCTAAGTCATAGTTTAGGTTTGGTTCTATCTCAGTATTTTCATTTTTCATTTGTCATCAACAAATTAGGCTTCACTCTTTTTTTAACCAGTAGCTTCTTTCCACCAGCATTTAGTTCTTTCCCTTATGAACATAAAACCATAAAAAGAAAAAAAACATCATAAAACACTAGACACAACGCAGTAAGAAACAAACACCTAGGCACATACAGTGCACCACACTTCAGCAGTTTACCAAACCTGGTTGACAATTAAATGAACTCAATTTAGGAGACTAGGTTGAGCACAAACATTTTGGCACCGTTGCTGGGGAAGTGAAAACTAGGTAACCTGTGTTTCTTAACTCCCAAAAACAATGATATGCATAGAGAGAGAGAGAATCAAGGGGTAGATTCATAAGAAGCAGAAGCAAAAGTTTGATTCCTAGAACACCACTTGTTTCACCTAGACCAAGAGCTAGTACACCTTCAACTCAGACCCACATTCCATCCTTTACTGATCCTAGACTTCTAGAAGACCTAAGATCATATATTCCATTAGAGAGACCTTCCACTTCATCCGCTGAACCTGTCTTAGAAGAAGATCCAAGGACTCCCGTTAGGGACAAAAACTTTTCCACTTCCACAGAAGAATCAACCATGGCAGAAGAAGGAGGAGGAGGAGTCTTCAATGGAGAACACACATTATTTAGAGCGGGTAGAGGTAGAGGTAGAGGAGAAGGAGGTAGAGGTGCAGAAGGAGAAGGAGGTAGAGGAAGAGGTAGAAGAGAAATAGGAAGCTCTTTTGGGTTCCCTATAATAGATGAAGAAACCAATACAACCATGAAAAACATTTCACCCTCTGTCCTTCCAAACTTCTATGGACTTAAAACTGAAGATCCTAAAACCTTCCTATTTGAATTTGAAATCCTGTGTAGAACTTATGACTACTTACAAGATGCTCAAAAACTTAAACTATTTCCTTCAACATTGAAAGGAGCAGCATTGAAGTGGTCTATGAGTTTGATCAACAGTTCTATTAGGAAATGGGAAGACATGAAACAAGCATTTCTAGAGAGGTATTTGGATTATTGTATGCCAGTAAATCATAAGGAGGAAGTGTTTAAGATGTTACAAAAAGAAGATGAAAACTTGGAAGATTTGTTGGAGAGATTTCATTACAACATCAAAAGAGAAAAAATGGAAAACTTAGATCAAGACACCTTAAAAGCTCTTTTGTTGAAAACAATTAGGAATGAATGGTTGGATATC
This sequence comes from Pinus albicaulis, assembly GCA_034641835.2. Lineage (NCBI taxonomy): Eukaryota > Viridiplantae > Streptophyta > Pinopsida > Pinales > Pinaceae > Pinus > Pinus albicaulis. The sequence goes on along the minus strand of CM076577.1, from coordinate 514,823,601 downwards.
CTTAACATGATGGGAAAAGGGGATATATCACAGCTCACATTACCTGAAATATCTGAGTTATGTATCAACCTTTCAAGAGGGAAATCTAAAACTATAAAAGGTCCAAGAGATCTTGCTCTTGCAAGGGAAAGTAAGTCTACTTCTGGGACAGTAAGTAGGTCAGAAATAGGACATATGCTTGATGATTTAAAATCTGACATCATAGGGAGTCTTAGTGAACAAATGACACCCTTAAGTTACAAAACAAGCAAAAATCCGAATTTGATGCCTTAGCAATCTTTTGTCCCAAATGTAGAAAGAAACATGCCTTGAGAGAGTGCCCTTTGGATGTAAAAGTTGTAGAGACCTGTGTCATTTGTTCTGAAAAACATGAGACCAATAATTTTCCTTCCCTTCCTGGTCTCAAAGCTGTCTTTCAAGAGGAAACTCCTACAAATTCCACAGAATCTCTCAATTTTGTCTCTAGAAGGCCTTGGCAAGGACCTCAAACACAAGGATTCCATGATCAAATGTATAACCAACCTCCACCTTGGAATTCTTGGCAGCAACCTTGGCCTCAATTTCAAAATCAATCTCAAGCTTGGGCACAAGGAGCACAAAGTCCCTATGGAAGATACTCTCAATACTATCAGTATCCACCATCCTATCCACCATACCCATATTTTTCTCCTCAAAATCCTTAACAAAATTTTCAACAAAATCCTCAACAACATCATCAGAACCTACCACATCAAAATCAACCACTTACATTACCATTTTCTCAAAAATCAAATCAATTTCCTGCTCAACCCATACCAAACCCCAACAATAAAAATCCTCAGAACACATACATGATAGAAGGCCAACAGTTTCCAACTTATTTAATTACTCCTTTAGACCTTAGTAATGTTCAACTTAGGTATGGAAGAATACTTGAAAAGAGGAAACCTTCTGTGATGATACAAGAACAAGATAACTCTGAGGAAGATTCTATACGGGTGAATAAAAGTCTTGAGGAAGACACATCTTTTCAAGACCCAAACACTGAAAAATTAAAGCAAAAAGAACCAATAATTTCAACTCCTGTATTAGAGCAGCCATCAACATCTAATTCTACACCTCCCTTTCTAGAAATATTACAAATTGATAAAGGTGTAGAAAAACAAATTATGGTGCCTAATTATGATTTCCTAGATGAGCTGAGAAATGTTTGCATTAAGATTCCATTATTACAAGCCATCAAGGAAATTCCAATTTTAGCCAAAACAATAAAGGAGTTGAGCATGAAGAAAACAAGAAAAATAATAAGAGAAAAAAATAAAATTCAACTGGCAGGAAAAATAGCAGACATTATGATGGGTAAGATTGCTATTCCAAAGTATCTAGACCCAGGAAATCCAGTTGTTAAAATTCACATCAATGGAATTGAAATCCAAAACACACTCATTGATTTCGGAGCAGAAATAAATATCATGAGTAGACAAATCATGGATAAACTGAAACTTCGTAATCTTCTCTTTACATCCACATTATTACAATTAGCAGACAGATCTGTGATTAAACCTAATGGGGTAGTAGAAGACATTCCAGTGTCCCTAGATTCTTGGGAGTACCCTATAGATTTCATGATCCTAACTCCTAAGAATAATCTAGGAGGGCATCCTGTTATATTAGGAAGACCTTGGTTAGCTACAGCTGATGATTTTATTAGTTGTAGATCCAGTGATATGTACATCTCTGATGGTAGTTCAACTAAGAAATTCACTTTGTATCCTCCAGCTAGGACAATTACAAATTTAGATGATACTCAATGGATAGAGGATGAAGAAGACTTACAACCTCTGTTCACAATTTCAGAAATTAGTGAAGATAATCAAATTCTGAATACTCTTGAAAACTTTGAATCCTCTTCAGAATACAAACATGAACCATTTAAAGAGGGATCCAACATTGAGTTTTTGTCATCAAGACAGATGTCTCTTCATTCTATGGATAAATTTGGCAGCTCTACAAGTGAGATATTTCCAGGTAAAACTTTGAACATAAACAAGAACCTATAAAAATCTCAACAAGAAGAGTTAGTCAAGGTACTATAGAGACATTCTTCTGCATATGCATGGGAGTACACTGACATGAAAGGGATAAGCCCCAAGAATTGCACTCATCACATCTATATAGAGGAAAATTGTAAACCAATCAGACAACCTCAAAGACGGATGAATCCAAATCTTAGGGAGATTTTTAAAGAAGAATTGCAAAAATTGTTAAATGTCAACTTCATCTATCCAATTTCAGATAGTCAGTGGGTTTCTCCTTTCGTAATTGTGCCAAATAAAAATGGTAAATGGAGGGTATGTATTGACTACCGGGAATTAAACAAAGCTACTCTTAAAGACCATTTTCCCTTACCTTTCATAGATCAAGTGTTAGATACATTAGCTGGCAAAAAGTACTTCTCATTCCTAGATGGGTTTAGTGGTTACAACCAAATCCAAGTAGCGCTTGAAGATCAAGAAAAAACCACATTTACCTGTCCTTGGGGTACCTATGCTTACCAAGTATTGCCATTTGGATTATGCAATGCACCTGCAACATTCCAAAGGGCAGTATTAGAATTTTTTTTTAGATCTGATACATGATTGTGTAGAGGTATATATGGATGATTTCACAATTTATGGAAACACATTTGAAGAATCCTTAGCAAACTTGGAAAAAGTTTTAAAGAGATGTCAAGAAGCAAATATTTCACTCAGTCATGAGAAATGTTTCATGATGTATACTGAAGGTATTGTTTTGGGGCATCACATTTCAGGGGATGGGATTAGAGTTGATGAGTCAAAAGTTGAAGTCATCTCTAACTTATCTATTCCAAGTTGTCAAAAATATGTTAGGAGTTTTCTAGGATTTACAGGATATTATCGGAGGTTTATAGAAAAATTCACCAAGATAGCATCTCCACTCTTCAAATTACTTACCAAAGATTGTGAATTCAAATGGAATTATGATTGCCAGTTAGCCTTTGAAACCCTGAAAACAAAAATTTCTGAAGCACCTATTTTAAGGGGACCTAACTGGAAGTTACCTTTTCATATCTCAACAGATGCCTCTGATACAGCTCGAGGAGCAGTATTGGGACAAAAAGACCTGATTCCTTATGCCATATACTATACCGGTAAAAATTTGACTCCTGCAGAGTTAAACTATACTGTAACTGAAAAAGAGTTTTTAGATATTGTTCATGTCATAAACAAATTCAGACACTATATAACAGGCTATGAAATTTTTGTTCACACTGATCATTCTGCAATTAGATACTTAATGAACAAATCAATTACTAATGGCAGAGTCATAAGATGGTTATTTCTTTTACAAGAATTCAACATTACCATTCTAGATAGACCTGGAAAACAAAACACAGTAGCTGATTTCCTATCTAGACTCCAAAACATCAAATATGACACTCCAGTTGAAGATCAATTTCCCGATGAATATCTTTTTGCAATTTCTACCCAAACTCCTTGGTTTGCTGACATTGCTAATTATTTAGTTTCAGGAAAATTTCCTTCAATAATGAATGCAAGAGATAAAAGAAAAATCATTTATGACAGTGCAAAATATTCATGGGTTGCTAATGAGTTGTACAAGACAGGTCCAGATTTGATAATTAGGAGATGTGTTCGGGAAGATGAGATGCTTGAGATTCTTAAAGCATGTCATGATGAACCTTGTGGCAGACACTTTGCTGATAAGAGGACAGCCTATAAGATCCTTCATTTAGGATATTATTGGCCATCCTTGTTTAAAGATGCTAAAGAGTATGTCAAAAGGTATGACAGTTTCCAAAGGGTAGGGAAACCTTCTCCTTCAGGTGAGATTCCATTACAACCTTAGGTACATATTGAACCTTTTGAAAAATGGGCTTTGGATTTTGTAGGACCGATTAGTCCTCCATCAAGACAAAAGAGATATATATTAGTTTGCACTGATTATGTTACCAAATGGGTAGAGGCCAAGCCATTACTTTTTGCTAATGAAACATCTGTAGTTAATTTTATTTTTGAGGATATTTTTACTCGTTTTGATGTCCCAAGAGAAATTGTTACAGATCAAGGAGCTCAATTTACATCAAGGCTAGTGGAACAAATTATGGAGAGGTAGAAAAGCAGGCATAGAAAATCTACTCCTTATCATCCACAAGCAAATGGTCAAGTGGAATCTACTAATAAGGTCATTGAAGGAATCCTAACAAAGACTGTTCATTTACATAGAAGAGATTGGATAGATAGGCTTCCTGAAGCTTTGTGGGCCTATAGAACTACATGGAGAAACACAACAGGCCATACTCCTTATGAACTTGTTTATGGAAAGAAAGTTTTGTTTCCCATAGAGTTCGAGATTCAAACTTTCAAAATGGCAGTTCAACTAGGACTTGATTTAACGGAGGCACAAAAGCATAGATTGGAGCAGATTAATGAATTGGATGAGATCAGACAAGATGCAGTTCAGAAAACAAGTATAGTCCAACAACAAAGGACTAGATGGAATGACAAGTACATCAAAGAGAAGAAGTTCAAAGAAGGTGATTGGGCTCTCTTGTTTGATTCAAAATTCAAGGATTTTCAAGGTAAATTTCAAACACATTGGCTTGGGCCATATGAAATTGTTAAAATTTTTGACAATGGAGCAGTAAAAATCAGGACAATAGATGAAGAAGAAGTCACTTTTCTTGTGAATGGTCATAGATTGAAGCTGTATCACAAACCACTCTTAAGAGAAGAATTTGTCAAGAAGTTTTAGGAAAACAGTGATGTGAAGTTAATGAAGAAGAATCTTTCTTCTTCATCAACTTGATTAAATTTTCTGAAGTCATTTCTTTGAAAAATAAAAATAAAAATAAAGTATAAACATGAAAACCAATCACTGATTGGCATGTTTATACAGAAAAGATAGGGTGAAAATCAGAGTCTTTCTGACACTCTAAATTTTCCATTTTGTTTCTGCAAGCAGCTGTTACAAAATCATAAGTTCAGATCCATTGCACTTATGATCCATCTCATTTCATTTCATTCCATTTACTTATCCATCCATACTCCATTTCATTGATTCATTCATACTTCACTTCATTCCATATTTCATTCATCTCATTCCATACTTCATCCACCTCATTTCCATATCAAAATTTAAAGTTTGATGTCTTTCTGCAAATGAATAACACATGTCATGAATTGCAGGCCATTTCTTATAATTTTCCACTCCATTTCATAAATTGTAATCCATCCCACTCCATCATTCACTTCATACATATCCCATTATACCATGTTTCATCATCTATCTTCACTCATTCCATATAATATTCCATTTATATTCCAAACCACTCCATTCCATGATTAAAATTCTCTACAGGTACATTTTGTAGCTAAACAGACATTCTGCAGCTAATCAAACTTTCCGCAGCTAGATAGTCATTCAGCAGCCACAGATCCTGAAGGCACTGATCGGCAGACATTTGAATTGCAACAAGATGATCTGGTATATCCATGAACAAGAAAAATCAAGAAGGATTATGAAGACTCACAAAATAATGATTTCCAGAGGAGAACAAAGCATACAAAGACCACAAAAAGTAGATGAAAAGCAAAGGTAAAAAGTTCTGATTATAATGGCATATCATAAAAAAACTTTAGTATAGTTTTAGTTATGAATCATTCAAAAAGTTGTTCTGATTATTTTTATTGATCATGCCAAATATACCCTCCGCAAAACTTTGGATAAAATTCCTTCATTTCAAATTCTATACCTGATCATCATCTAAGCGGTTAAACTGCTGAAGTGATTGATTTTCTCACGTCACCTAGCCAAATCATTTAATGATGATTTTTGAATCCGTTGTAAAATATCTCCGCGATCTTTTCACTCATTGATTTGTTTTCTTCACCTCACTTCATTAACTCGTTCTGTAACCGCTCCCTATTACTCCATTCCGTAGCCAACCCTTCATCATTTCATTCTATAAAATAGAGGTATCTCTATCACCGTGAGCAGAGGTATATCAGTTTGAAGATTGAAGCACTATCACCGTGAAGCAGAGGTATATCAGTTTGAAGATTGAAGCATTGTCACTGTGAAGCAAGGGAGTATTAATTTGAAGGTTGAAGTCATTGTCTCCGTTACCAGAAAGAGTACTAATATGAAGATTGAAGAAGAGATTATGGGCCTCATCGTAAGAACTGAACCAATAGGCACAAAATACCTGGAAGGATACCCTCAAAGCAGAGAAATGTTGCAACAAGCAGGATGGCTGCAATTCCTTGAGAAATTTAATGGCTTCCATAAAGAAGTTACTAAAATGTTTGCAAGGTCATTCAAAGGAGCCGAGGTTGAAGTTGGAGATATTAAATTCACTGTCACAGAGGCTTTTATTGCAGAAGCAACAGGATTGCTTAGACATGGAGAAAGATGGTTTAGGAACAGAGAATTTCATAATGAATCATGGAAGCAGATCCTCAAATCACCAGGTATGGATTTCACTGTGTTTAAAAAGGGAATTACAAGCTCTACATTAAAGAATAAATGGAGAAACATGTTGCTTATCCTACAAAAATTTATCACTTGTGAAGGTAGATATGGTACTTTTTATGTTTACCATATTAGGTTGATAATGCATTTCTTAGAAGAAGAGCTTAATTTTCCCTATTTCTTGCTTCAAAGTTTTAAAAATATGGCTTCAAGTGTTCAAAGGAGATTCCAATTCCTATAAACAACTCTATACCATCATGGCTTGGTTAAGATTCTAATTGAACACCATTTAGCCAAAAGAAAAGATACTTGGGATAATTTCTTGGTGAGAAATCACTTTGAGGAACCAAAAGAGCCTTCACCTGAACATCAACCTACAAAAAGAAGTAGAAAATGGAGAGAATCTAAAATTGAAACTGATAAATAAATTGAAGATAGCAGTGAAGAAATAATCTCTGAGAATTTGACTCAAATTAAGAGACAGCTTAAGGAAGAGGGGGTAATCAGAAAATTTGCCACAGAAAAAGGAGAGGGACCATCCCAGCCGAGAAGGAGCCATAGACTCAAGGGGAAACTAAAGAAAACACAAATCAAACAAACCGGGGTGATAAACATAGAAGATGAGGAAACATCTATTGAAGAAGATGTTGAAGAAGATTTTGATGAAGAAGCCCCTGAAATTTACCCTGCACAGCAAGAAATTTATAACTATGTTGAAACATTGGAAAGGAAAGCTTCAGAGAGTAGAGATAGAACCCCTAGTCCTCCACTGTCCGAAATAGATGTGTTAAGAAGAGATAGGTATGAGCTAGAAGTACTTAATACACATATCATGACTGAGAATGATATTTTGAAGGAACAAGTTAAAATAAAAACGAGTATGAACTCAACCCTGTCTCTACAAATGGACAAAGTGGAAAAGGCTAATGAAAAGTTGAAAAAGAGGAAGAAGAAGTTAATCAGGGCACTTACTAATTTAAAGTTCAAGTTAGTCATCAGGAAGCCCAGAAGGCCTTTAACTTCCAGGCAAAGAAGAAGAAGAGGGTTGGATGTTTTTGCAGAAGTCTTTGAGTTTATGGAATAAGTTGCATGAGGAAATGCAAGAAGTCAGCAGTGGGGGTATGTTGAGCCCCAAGATTGTTCTTTCTTCCATTATAATTCACTCCATTTTCTTTTGTCCTTTGTTATCCCAGGATCAAATGATCAATGAAATTAGTTAAAATTACTTTAAGAATGAATGTCATTGCTAACTTGCTAAGTTTTGTGATTTTGTCATTATAATGCATTTTGAACTGAAACTAGCTACAGAATGCAGACATTCCGTAGCTAGTTGCCAATTCTGCAGTTGTCTTCACGTTCAAGCATGTTCCAGGTGTCCTATTAGGAAAAGCCACACATGGGTATATTCCACATCATGTCCTCAGTGTTTGTTGCTCACCATGAATAATGAATGGAATTCTGGACGTGGTTTTGTACGTGGGAACTCAGACAAGGAGGCAGAATCCTAATAGGAAAAGGACAGTCCAGATGTCCTTTGTTACTTTACGCTGCCATATTTAGAGTTCTAGTACGATTTTGATATGAAAAGACAATGATCCCCGTATTATTTTAAGTTTTGTTATGAAGATTTGTTATAAATGTACTCGGGAAACCGAGAGACAAGTTCTAGATTTTGATTAGATTTCGTGGATTGACTGCTATATTTCTGAAGACCGAGGATACTCTGTTTTAAGTTATTTTCCTTTAATGAAGAATACAACATTTCTCTGAACGCGTTGAGTTGATCTTGAGTTAGATTTCATGCTACTCTGGTGGTAGAGGGCCCTTGCCTCCTCAGTGGCTTTACTTTTTTTTGCAATTTATATAAGTATCTTAGTTCGTTTTCAAGTTTTTGAAGTTTGCGTTCATAGTTAATTTCATTAGTCATTATAGCTATACTTGTTCTAAGAAACTCTTCCAAAAGATCATTATAATGAATGAGAAATGGCTGTAGTGTTATAGATTTTATTTGCAATTCTTTTTGTTCATTATCACAGTTAAACTTACTCTAGTAAACTTTTCCAAGATATCATTATGATGACTAAGGTATAATTGTGATACTGTAGGATTTAGTTGCTTGTTTACACTAAGTAGCATCGCTGATATTACTCTTAAAAAGCTCTTCCAAAACATCATAAAAATGAGTAGGAAATAGCTGTGATGTCTTAGTTTTTAATTGTATTTGCTTTCAGTTTTCATGTTTGTATTCAATTGCATTGAATTGTATAGTTAGGATTGTTCTAACAAGCTCTTCCAAAATACCATTCATGATGAATGAAATAGGCTGTAGAATCCCATAGATTAATTGCATGATAACTTAGTTAGGGAACTCCGGAGGCAAATTGCATTTAATTCATGCTCTGTTATTTCGTTTCAAGTTTGATAATGGCTTGTTAGTTTAGCACTGTTTACTGTAGACTAGTATCACTCTAGTTCAGTTCTAGCTTAGCTCACTGTATTTACATTCCACGTTTAGTTGCCATCCATTGCATATTAAATTGCATTAGTTTTTAAACTTAAATACCACGGCCTTCATTATTTACAAAACTTCTTTTGTTCTAAACCTATATTAACTTATAATCATCTGAACAAAGGAAAGTATCAGTCTAAGGCCTGGAGTACTTTTGCAACCTTTTTACCATTTCACAAACAAGCCTTTCCTCAAAACTATTCTAAAAGGAAATCTATAACTTTTGAGTGAGGTTTAGTGGTGTTAAACTAAGTTGCAGAATAGAATTAGGAGCTAGTTTTAGAGTAGAGATCTTATGATGTTACAAATGTTCTTTTCCAAATATGTTTCAAGAAACCTTTAATCATGGATGAGATGTTGTATCATTATAAGTTGATTGTTTAATTGTTTAGTTAGGAGAATTTTTACACTTAGCTGCCCATTTCTCAAGCTCTTCCAAAATATCTTTAATGAAATAATTGGACAAGTTAAGTTCATGTTGTGATTTATTTTCTTGAAGTCATTATCAAGCTTTGTATTTTGCTAAGTCATAGTTTAGGTTTGGTTCTGTCTCAGTATTTGCATTTGTCATTTGTCATCAACAAATTAGGCTTCACAGTATTTTTAACCAGTAGCTTCTTTCCAACAGCATTTAGTTATTTCCCTTATGAACATAAAACCATAAAAAGACCAAAAACATCATAAAACACTAGACACAACGCAGTAAGAAACAAACACCTAGGCACATACAATGCACCACACTTCAGCAGTTTACCAACCTTGGTTGACAATTAAATGAACTCAATTTTAGAGACTAGGTTGAGCACAAACACTTACCCCCTTAATCTTAACCCTAACCTTAACAATAACCTTAGCCTTAACCTTAACCTTAAAGTAACTTTAAGTAAACCCTTAACCTTAACTTTGACCTTAACCTTACACTTAAGCTTAACCTTAACCTAACCTTACCCTTAACCTTAACATTGACCCTAACCTAACCTTACCCTTAACCTTAACATTGAACCTAACCTAACCTTAACTAAATGCTTAACCTTAACCTTAACTTAGCCCTAACCTTAACCTAAAATTAACATTAACATTAACTTGACCTTAACGTTAACCTTACCCTTAACCTTAACCTGGACCTTAAACTAACCTTAACCTAACCTTAACCTTAACCTTAAATTTAACCTAACCTAACCTTAAACTTAACCTTAACCCTAACCTTAACCTTAACCTTAACCTTGTGTTACATAGCATTTTGTCACCGTCCCTGCAATTCCCCGTCCCACACATTGGAGGGATTTTTCCGTGACCTGTAAGCAGTGACATAATCTGAAACCACTTTCATGGAATCCCCCTTTACAAGAAAAATCATTCCCTTGAAGAAATTTTCCTTTGAAAAACCCTAAAAACAAATCTTTTTTCCTTGGCACGACTAGCCAGTTTAGCCATCATGCCAATGGGGGAAATCCACCATAGAAGGCGCACCAACTGGCGCTCCATCTCAGTGTCTCACTCATAATAAGATTAATAAGGGATGCTTTTTAAAAATAAATGGAGGAATTTTGATTCCAACGAACTCTTGAACGAGTCACTAAAATGAGTTGGGTGGTTTGGCTCCGGATCTCCATGTATGGGAGGTGGTTTTCCACCTATCATGGAAGCTTTCTTAGAGATAGGTCCAATCCCATAATTGTATGGATTGCAGCTATCCTTCCACCATCTATAAAATCTTGCCTTCTCCCTTAGCAAGATAGCTGAACTTGTAGCAAGGAGACTATAGCCAGACATCTGTTGAGAGCCAAGCCGCAGAGAGAGAGCTTTGTCCCGTTTCTGACAGGCTTCGTTGAGACGTGCTCTACTATCAGCCCCACTGAAGGAAGATCAAGCATCAGAGCCCTGGGTTGTATCTTTCCTTTGTTATTTTAATGATAAGTGTCTTTGATTATGGTTCTATTCATGCATTTATTTCCTTTATGCAATGAATTACATCCTCTCCGACTGATGTATGGTTATAGGCTTTAGATTTTACGTTGTATATAGTTGTATCATTTTCATGTGTGCAGGTGTTCAGACGTGTCGAATGGAAGAATCATGATCTGCCAAGCGAGGGACAGAAAGCATCATCCTTTATTCAATGACCACTGCCTAGGATTTGAGGTAGGCAATTCGTTATGATATTTGTCGTGTTGTAACTAGGAACCTGCATCACTGCATGACCTAATTGTTGCTAGACCCGATCTGGGCTAGTAGGGATCGCCTCTGTCTGCAGAGGAGATTTACCTCTCCAAAAAACTAGTGACTCCACTTGGGATTTAGTTGGAGTTAGTCTTGTCTTTTTTGGTTGTTTTTGGCTTGTGATTGATTGACTTTCTCTTCTGGTTTCCCTCCTTTAGTGAAATACCCCTATTCAGCCCCCAGAAGACTTGATCTACTCTCTGTCTGCTCTTTTTTCATTTCTTCCCATAGTAAAATTTATTGGTGCAGTTTATAGCCTGACAGTCGCACCAACTGGTGCTTGTTGCTAGTTAGGTCCCCGTGCCAACGCTGTTTTGGTGCAGGATGTGGCCAAACAGTTGCGCCAACCCTGTTTGGTGTTAGGGTTTTCTTTTTTTTTAGCCCTCTGAGTTTAATTTTTGGTTTTGGTGTCATTTTTCTGACTGCTTGAGTTCTTTGAAGCCTATGTTGATTGTGCTTTGTCCTTGTCCTCTGATTTTTTTCCCTTTACCATCAGTTTTACATTCTAGCCCTAGGGCTTCTAGGTGCTATAGTGTGCTGAGCCTCCCATGGGAGTTTTTGGTTCTCGCTTTTCCAGTCAACTTCGTTTTCGCTTCCTTGCATTTTTTTGTTGGATTCCATTTTATCATTGCGTCAGTTGAGTGATTTCTCTCTCTTTCATTCGAGTTTCGGTTTGTCTCATTCCAAGCCTAGATTATCTGGTTTGTGTGTGTCTTTTTGAGATCCTTCTTTGATTTGAGGGATTTCTCTATGAGTTTGAGTTATGATTGTGTATTTTTTCATTGAGTGAACTTTCTTTTCTGGACTCTCTCACTGTCATTTCTCGAATTGGTTTCTTTATTAGTTTTTCATTTCTTTTGGTGCATTTTCTCTAAAACATTGAAAAATAGAAAAGCAAAACTCTTTGCTTTTTTATTAGTTTAGTGAAAATTGAAATCTTTTCAGCATTATTAGTGTTATATGTTAGGTCCCTATATCACTAGTATAGCCCCTTATTATTGTTAGTGTAAACCCCTTATTGTTATTATTGTACCCTTGTAACCCCCATTTTGTTATTATTGTGCCCTTAAATTATTATTGTTAGGTCGGGTAGGATTACATTGTGGCCCACTAGGATTACATTATGGCCCCATGGACTCCTATATATAGAAAGGAGGTTTTGTAAATTGTATCATCCAAGACTTGTTCATTTATGTAATGTATTGGAGGTTGCCCCCTCGAAGTGGCTTATTTCTAAGGCGTTGATATCTCTTTTCTTCTATTTTTGGAGCTGGTTACACAACATTTGGTATCGGAGCTTTGGATTCTAGGGTTTCGCTGCTCCAAACAGGTCATCGTGGCATTTTCGCTATAACTTTTTTTCTACGAAGTTTCAGAAGCTGAAATTTTTAGGGTGCGAAGAAACAATCCTGAGGAAGCTTGTATAAAAATTTCAGAGTTTGGTTCGGAATAATTTCGGAGATATGATCTGTGGAAGGCAGGTATTTATTCAGGCTCCTAAACAGGTCATCGTGGAATTTGCGCTATAAATTTGTTTTTACGAAGGTTCAGAATCTGAAATTCATATGGTGCGAAGCTGAAATCCTGAGGAAATTCTTCAAAAAATTTCAGAGCTTGGTTCGCAATATTTTTGGAGATATGATCTGTGGAAGGTAGTGCTTTTTCTCGTGCTCCCGAAGTTCATCTCAAGGAGGTGACTGGGAAAAGTTCAATAACTCTATCTCTGAAGATTGGATTGGAGTGCCGTCACAATTGGTCACAAGTAAACTGTTAAACGGCCTTAGTTTCTTTGCTATCAATTTCATAGACAAAGGACGAAACAGTGACACGTGGCAAGTCCTACAAGTTTTCTCTACTGAACCAGTCCAGAATTAGGTCATTGTGGGAGATTGGACACAAATTTGTCTTGGGGAATCCAAATTAGATCAGACCTGTGGCATTTGAAAGAAGTTTCAGAGGGATACTACAGGGTTGAATTTCAGATATTGAAGATTTTCAATTATAGAGATAATTCAATTTCAATATCGAGCTCCTCAAAGCAAGTAAAAGGTGTGTATTTTTTTTCCGAATTACATAAGTCTTGTTTGAAGAATCAAGTTGAATTGATTCCAAGGGAATATTGTAGAATAGATATCAATATTGAGTCCGAAATGGCCCCTAAAAATAATTCAACACCCATTAAGCTTTTAGAAGGCTCTACTATGACTCATGAAGACGAAGAATGGCAACATGACATATCAAAATTACAAGAGCAAGTGCAACAAATTTCGCTCTCGCAAAGAACAACAAAAAATGAAATGGAAGTTTTGAAGAAAGGCGTGGAAACTAAGATGGATGGTTTGAAGAAAGGCGGGGAAGCTAAGATGAATGGTTTGGAAGCTAAGATGGATGGCATGGAAGTGGGCATGGAAGCTAAGATGGATGACATGAAAGACAACATGGAAAACATGAAGAGTGATCTAAAAGCATACATGGAAGGCTTGATGACAAGCTTAAAACCAGAAATGATTCCTAATGGCGGAAATATAGGAGAAGAACCTCCTGATGAGAACAAAATAAATGTTAATCATTATTTCATAAACTTGAATGTTGGCGGGAAGAACCACCATATTCCAAAAATGGATATGAGGAAGTTTGATGGAAAGGATCCTGTAACATGGATACTACAGATGGAGCAATATTTTGATCTCCATAACGTGCAAAACACGCAAAAGGTACACATTGCAACTTTACATTTAGAACAAAATACATTTGTATGGTATCAATGGCTTTGCTCCCGTAAAAAAATTGTCACTTGGTCAATTTTTATGGAGGAAATGATAGCACATTATGAGGATACAAAGAGCAACACCTTCTTTACCCAATGATAAATCTCAAACAAAAGGGTTTAGTGGGGCAGCACATTGAGGACTTCCAAAAATTGAATATAAGGGTAACTGATATTCCAGAGGGACACAGGATTGATCTCTTCCTAGGCACTTTAAAGGATAACATCCAACATGAAGTTCGCGTTTTGGAACCTGATTCATCGGAGAAGGCATTCAGGTTGGCAAGAAAAGTTGAATGTAAAATTATGGCGACAAGGAAGCCTACCACTCAATTCTATAAAGAAGGAAGTGTTTCTACGCCTAGATTTCCACAACCTACAAGGTTGACACCACAACAATTGGAAGAAAAAGAGCAAAAGGGCTTTGCTACAGTTGTGATAGCAAATACACTAAAGGTCATAAGTGTGCTGAGAAGAAATTATTTTACATAGATTGTGAAGAGGAAGAAGAAAATGAACAAGAAGAGGATATACACCAGGAACCAGCTCTAGAAGAGGAAGAAATGAATCCGACCATATCGTGTAATGCACTCGCAGGAATTACCACTCCTCAAACTCTCAAGATAGAAGGACATATCAAGAAGAAAAAGGTAATAGTGTTGATTGATTCAGGTAGCACCCATAATTTTATTCATTGTAAGGTAGCCAAGGAATTAAATTGTTTCCTATACCCAACACCAGAATGTCAAGTGATGGTTGCAAATGGAGGAACTATAAATTGCTTCGGAAAATGCCATAATATCAAGCTAACCATGGGGGAATATGTATTGAATAGTCCAATGCTTTCCATTCCTATGGGAGGTGTTGATGTTGTACTAGGAGTACAATGGTTACAATCTTTGGGGACCGTAGCTTTTAATTTTCAAGAACTTTTCTTGAAATTTTTTTCAGAAGGAAAGGAAGTCGAATTACGGGGTATTGAAGGGAAGCCGGGAAGGATAATAAGCTCTAATGTCATGACAAGCTTCTAAAGAAAGAACAACGAGGCGTAATTGCATAATTATGCTCACTAGAAGTTCCGACATCAAAATCATCTATTTCTGCAGATCTCCAACAAGTCTTGGACAATCATTCCAAGGTGTTTGAAACTCCCAAAGGACTCCCACCTATTCGTGATCATGATCATGCTATTCATTTGATTCCATGAAGTGTTCCTCCAAACATCAGGCCTTATAGATATCCTTACTTCCAAAAGAGCGAAATTGAACGTATGATTGCAGAAATGTTAGAGGCGGGTATAATTCAACCCAGCCAAAGTTCTTTCTCTGCTCCTGTAGTATTGGTACACAAGAAGGATGGATCATGGCGAATGTGTCCGGATTATAGGGAGCTCAATAAGCTCACCATTAAAGACAAATTTCCCATTCCTGTGATCGATGAATTATTGGATGAATTACATGGAGCAATTTATTTTACCAAGTTGGATCTTCGTTCAGGATATCATCAAATTAGAATGAAGACTGAAGATATTCCAAAAACAGCATTTCTAACTCATGAGGGTCATTATGAATTTTTGGTCATGCCTTTTGGTCTTACCAATGCACCTTCTACATTTCAAGGGTTGATGAATTCCATTTTCAAACCCTTCCTTAGAAAATTTGTGCTAGTATTTTTGGATGATATACTAATCTACAGCAGGTCTTGGAAGGATCATGTTGAACATGTTGACAGGGTGCTCAAACTATTGTAGGAGAAACAATTATATGCAAAAACATCCAAATGTTTCTTTGGAGTACAAGAGGTGGAATATCTGGGTCATATTGTATCTCACGAGGGTGTTAAAGTAGACCCTAACAAAATTAAAGCTATTAAGGAATGGAAAGTCCCAACAACCATAAAGTTGCGAGGATTTCTTGGGTTAACAGGGTATTATCGCAAGTTTCTTAAGAATTATGGGAGAATAGCAGCACCTCTAACAACATTATTGAAGAAAGATGCATTTTCATGGACTCCTGAAGCAACTAAGGCCTTTGAACGCCTTAAAGAGGCAATGTGCCTAGCACCGGTCTTAGCTACACCAGACTTCACAAAAACCTTTATTGTGGAATGTGATGCCTCAGGAAATGGAATTGGTGCAGTTTTAATGCAGGAAGGAAGACCCATTGCTTTGAAAGTCGTCCAATCAAAGGAAAGTATTTACAGAAACCTATTTATGAGAAGCAAATGTTAGCAATACTACATGCACTAAAGAAATGGCGAACTTACCTAATGGGAAGACACTTCAAGGTAAAAAACTGATCATGATAGTCTTAAACACTTTTTGGAACAAAGACTATCGTCAGAAGAACAGCAAAAATGGGTCACAAAGATGTTGGGTTATGACTTTGAAATAATCTACAAAAAGGAAAGCTGAATGTTGTTGCAGATGCACTCTCAAGAAAGAATGAAGAGGTGGAAGCATTGCTTTGTGCCATTTCTATTATCCAACCAGATTGGATAACTGAAGCAAGAGATGAATGGAAGAAGGACAAAGATGTATGGATACTCATTCAAAAGTTGCAGCAAGATCCTAGTACATCCGATACATTTAGTTGGAAAAATGATTCCTTATGGTACAAAGATCGCTTATATCTTTGTAAGAATTCCCAACTAAAACAAAAGATTCTTCTGGAATTGCACACTTCTCCTTTAGGAGGACACTCAGGATTTTTAAAACTTACCACAGGGTGAAGAAAGAATTTTTTTGGGATGGCCTTAAATCTGATATTCGAAAGTTTGTGGCGGAATGTTTGGTTTGCCAGCAGAATAAAGTGGAAACAATTAATACCCCAGGACTTCTACAACCTTTATCCATTCCAGGTCAACATTGGGAGGAGATTTCAATGGATTTTATCACAGGTTTACCTAAGTCCGAAGGAAAGAGTGTCATCATGGTGGTAGTTGATAGACTTACCAAGTATGCACACTTTTGTGCATTATCTCATCCATTTAAAGCAAGTACAGTTGCTACTACATTTATGGACAGAATTCAAAAGCTACATGGAAGCTCAAGGGTTATTGTGAGCGACAGAGATCCCATTTTTACTGGAAATTTTTGGACGGATTTATTTTCTTGTTTGGGTACTCAATTAGCTCATAGCTCATCTTATCATCCTCAATCCGATGGTCAAACCGAGATAGTAAATAAATGTTTGGAAGGATATCTTCGTTGTTTTGTATCTGATAAACAAACACAATGGGTCAAGTGGTTACCTCTCGCCGAATGGTGGTATAACACTTCCTTCCATACTGCAGCAAAAATGACCCCATTTATGGCACTTTATGGATATCATCCACCATCCATCACATCATCTTTAAGGGAAAATTCGAAGGTTCAAGCAGTGGAAGATCACATCGAGCATCAGCAAGAAGTTCTCCAACTCTTAAAGGATAACCTGAATTTGGCACAAAATTGAATGAAACAACAGGCAGATCAACATCGCAGCGAGAGAAGTTTTGATGTAGGAGACTGGGTATTTTTACTGCTACAACCATACAAACAAATGTCCCTCAAGCAAGCTAAGAAGGATAATAAATTATCACCAAAGTACTATGGTCCTTACAAGGTGTTGCAAAATATTGGTACTATGGCATACAAATTGGAGCTTCCTGCTTCTTTGCGAGTACATCCAGTTTTCCATGTTTCATGCTTAAAGAAGGTTATAGGTGAAAATCTTCCAGTTCAAACAGTATTGCCAGAACTTGATGGGGAAGGGAATATCATATTGGAACCTGAAGCAGTCATAGAAAAAAGAACTCGACAACTACGGAATCGATCAATTTCAGAGTATCTCATCAAGTGGAAGAAATTACCCACTAAAGATTCTACATGGGAGGATGAGAATTTTATACAGAAGCACCCGGAGCTACTCAAGCGTTGAGGACAACACTTTTTTGAAGGAGAGGGGCATGTTAGGTCCCTATATCACTAGTATAGTCCCTTATTATTGTTAGTGTAAACCCCTTATTGTTATTATTGTACCCTTGTATCCCCCATTTTGTTATTATTGTGCCCTTAAATTATTATTGTTAGGTCGGCTAGGATTACATTGTGGCCCACTAGGATTACATTATGGCCCCATGGACTCCTATATATAGAAAGGAGGTTTTGTGAATTGTATCATCCAAGAATTGTTCATTTATGTAATGTATTGGAGGTTGCCCCCTCGAAGTGGCTCATTTTTAAGGCGTTTATATCTCTTTTCTTCTCTTTTTGGAGCTGGTTACACAACATTATATAACTCTAAAAGAAAATTTTTTAATTTCATTAGCTTGCATTAGGAACAATAGTGGATGTTTTGTGATCATTTTGTTGTTATGTGAAAATCTCTCAACCTTCCTGCAGTTAGCTCTTCATTGAACAAAGTGATATATTGTGGCATGTAGTGTGCATTTAGAGGATTTTTGAGATACAACATTCGATAGGGCCTAAAATTGAAACATAAAATGAAGATTAAATCTAAAATTTATTCAATTTACCTTAAGAAAACATTGAAACATTAACGAAATATCTAGAGGTCTAGGCTAGTGATGTGTTTCGGCGTCGTTAAACCTAGTAGTTGTCGTTCACCATCTGGCTTTAGACAGTGCTAGTATGGATTTGTGCTCCCTGTACCGTCGCGTATATAAAGGGAGACCCCACTATGTTTCTATCCTTTATCTGTAGGAAGCCGAGTCTGCCGCCTTTTACCCATGATACACCGAACACAACATTTCGGGAGATTACCTGCACGTACGTCAAGTCCTTGGTTGATTTCTCTTTCATTTTTTAACCAAGGTGTATGTGGCAGTTCACAGATATATGGTACACCCATCTACCTAGATTAATAGAGCAGTCATTTCGATCTTTTCTAACTCATTAAATTAGAAAAGATCATCAAGAACTTGTCCTTTCACGCTTGTTTCCAAATTGAAAGAGATAGAGTCATCTTTTACTTATTTCTAGACTCTTAAAACATGAAACGATAAAATTTTCTAGTTTCAATGTGGTAAAATTAATCACCTATGATCACACGCCCATTTAGAGATTGCTTTTCGGCCTGTTGATTCTTTGCCTTGGTTTTTGCCTGTGTGTATTTGTTTCGATCTCTTCCTCTTTTCGTTACTGTCACAGTGCCAGAACCCTCAGTTTCGTCTACTGGTAATATTTACACAGATGATTCATTAGAGGTCTCTTAGTCCTCTGCTGAACATTAGCAGCCTATTGTATCTGAGTTTCCCGATGGGGGACCAGTTATATCTGAGCTTCCCTTTGGTGGACCAATTGAATTCAATTGGCCCTTATCCAATGCTTGGTTTGGATTTGGAGTAGGGGAAAACTTCCCTCCTCTTACATCGGGATCTCCTTTCTTAGCTGCCATTATACCTCCTAGTCCTCACCGTCTTTTAGAAGATCTTATGGTAGGGTCAGATATGGACTCACCCAATCCTTCTCCTAGCGAGGAAATTCTACATCTAGTGAATATTACCAACTTTTTCTAGAAAAAATCCCCGAGTCTTCTGTCATGTCTTCACCTGGTCCTTCGCTTCCAGCGGGATATAGGTCCTTAAGTTAAGTCATGGCCACTATGGCCTCTATGGGAATATCGACTCCATCCACGAGGTCAGTTATTCATTTGTTAGGGATGTCACCATTGACACCTCTTGTGACATCTCCTTTCGTCACATCAGTACCTATTAGGCCTACTGTCTGCGTAGCTGCATCTACGCCTGTTGTCACTACTCAGTCAACCAAGACCTTGTTAGCTCATGAAGAAATTTACATAGCTTTGGCTATTCCTGAGAATATATCTCCTGAGGAGTATCAATTGTCTTTACAGGCGTCGAACTCCGAGGTTGGTCAGTCCTCTCAAAATCTCAACTATCCTTACTTTTCCCATTATTGACTGGATGGTACCCTGATTTATGTATTTCTATATCAATACGATGAGCAGTGAAACCCTCTTCGTTTTCTTGCTCCTGAGGCTTATCAGTATATTAACAGTCTTCTATCTGCCCAGGTTGGGAAAGCTTCTAACCCACAAGGACAACCCTTCCAGGGACAACCTTCGGCCCATCCAGGTTATCTATATGACCCGCAAGGACAACCCTTATAGGGACAACCTTCGGGCCAGCAGGGATTGTTGTACAACCCAAAAGGGAAGTCCTATAACCCTCAAGTTCAACCTCTAACAGCCTCACCCTGTGCTCCAACCAGGGCAACCTAAAGGACCCACAGGAAAACCGAGGTAGCAACTCGGACCATCGTATGGTCCTGGGGGGAAAATCCATCCTTCTCAACCTTTGGTGCAACCTCAGCAACCTCAGTTTCCAATTGGTATGAATGTTGCATAGCTAGGGCCATCCTATGGTCATGTCATAGGTAAACCTGGTTATCAGGCACGACCTGGCCCTCTCCTGCCATTAGGCCAAGCCGCTCAGCCGGGGCAACCTGGTGTTCTTCATCAGCCAAGCCAACCTATTCAACCGGGACAATCTGTTCACCCAGGCCAACCTATTCAACCAGGCCAGCTTGTGCAGGCAGGTCAACCTATTCAACTAGGACAAACTGCACAAATAGTTAACCCTGCTCAACAGCCGATCTATTCTATGCCACAACCGAACCCGCCTGTGTGCCCAAATTATCAAGCTCAGTAGGGCCCCACTTACCAATAGCCCAATCAACCCCAAGGCGGCTATTACCTTCAAGGTCAGTCTCGACTGGTTTACAACCCGCCCCAAGGTTCTGGTTATTACCTTCAACAACAAGGCTATAATTATACTCCACATTCAAATCCATACACTACTCAAACGAGGCCTACATATTATCAGGTTCAGTACCCTAGTTATCAACTGCCATACCCTGGTCATCAGCAACCGTATCAACCCAATTATATGACTTATTCCCCCTATGGTCAAAATCCTCTAGTACAGAACCAATGGGGGAAAATTTATGCCCAACCATGCTGGAGTACAAGTACAGGTCCTTATCAAGGACCTGGCATGCCTTTTAACCCTAAGTTACCCTTCCTTGCCACGTTGGAATTGTCGGATGTATCTAAATTGACTAATGATCTGATTCTTCATAATCCATATTGGCCTCTGGTTCCAATGAAGGTATGAGGTGACTGTCCCAAGTTTGAGGGTAAAGCTGGAGAAGACCCCCATGCACATGTCATGACTTACCATTTGTGGTGTTCTTCAAACTCTTGGGTTGATGACTCGATCCATCTACTTCTTTTCTAGCGCACTCTTACCGGTGCAGCTACTAAGTGGTACATAGAACTACCCTGTGGTATGTTTCAAGACTTTAATACTTTAGCTATGGCTTTCCTAACACATTTCCAGTTACCAGTTCGTTATGAAGCCGGGACGCATCTCCTAACACTCTGAAGCAAGACAAAGCCACTCATATTTTAGATCATATTCATGAGTGGAAACGTCGTTGTCGTTTGATCAAGTTTGATATTCCTGATCAGCTTCTAACTCACTGGTTCACTACCTCCTTTTTTAACAAGATTGCTCAAGATATTGCTATGGGGGCATGTGTAACTGAAGAACAAGCCATCGCGCATGCCCAATACCTCAATTTAGTGTACTCTCAGTCTGGCATGTTATATGATATCTTGACTGATGCCACACGAACAGGGACCTCTAAAGAACTACCTACCCCATCGGTGGATGGTATTATTGGTTCTATCTCTCAAACTTCTCATAAGTCCTCTAATGAGAAGCAGAAGTTGAATTCTTCCAATAATTCTGCTCCTCCCACCACTCTAGATTCTGGTAAGACCGCGGAGGTCAATGCCGTTCAGGCCAATCCTGTAGAAGAGACCTCCAAAGGGAAGAATAAGGGTAAAGGCAATTCCAAATATGAGGCCCCGAAACCAGAATCCTCCAAACCACGTGCTGATGATGGTTCGCAACGAAAACTAAAGTACCCTTGCCTGATCTGTGACAGAGACCACTACACCAAAGATTGTCCCCGACGATCTGAGGTTAGTCAACTTATTAAAGGCTCTAAGGGGACTTCAGCAGTTCTTAAGGAACCTTTTCCATCTCAGCAAACCAAGATGGTTGAACAGCCTTCACCATCTACACCATTTGGGTCCCAAGTTTTTATGATGAATGGTGTTGCGCCTATTTTTATTGCCACTTGTTCGAAGGATTATGCCAAATCACTCCAGGCAGCTAGGAAGGAAGTCGTTGATGGCCCGCCTCCCCCACCTACCTCGGGTCCTTTATAAATTGAGAAGCCCAGCGTTGAACCTGTTGTACGGCCACCTTCCAAAGGTGTTCTTCGAAAATCTTCCTATAATCCAAATGCTCGTGCTGCTCAGCATTACAACATTGTTGAGGATTTGGCATAGGCGCCTTCCGTAATGTCTGCGTTGGAAGTGCTTCAAAGTTTCCCATCGCAATGGAAAGATCTGTTATCCACAATCAGTGGAATTGATCCTACCGATTCTAGTCTTCTCACCTTCAATCTAGAGAATTTTTTTCCCCGACTTCCGCATCAAATCACCCTTTTTATACAAGTTGGTATCAACGGCCTCAACATTCACAGAGCCATTGTGGATGAAGGTGCCTCTACCTATGTTATTTCATCTTCCTGCTAGAAGGCCATTGTCTCTCCAGCTCTTACTTCATCTCCCAATGCCCTTGAGGCATTCGTTCGTAGGGAATCAAAACCCTTGGGTGTTCTCGCGAGTTTACCGATCACATTACAAGGTAAGATGGTCAACGTTGAAGTAGAAGTGGTTGATGCCAAACTCAACTATAATCTTCTACTTGGTTGCAGTTGGACCCACGCCATGTGTTACACAGTAATTTGTCACCGTCCCTACCATTCCCCGCCCCGCACAATGGAGGACCCATTTTGTGACCTGTGAACATTGTCATGCCTTGAAAACATCATCAATGCATTCCTCTAAGCATGAGCTTCATTTTCCCTTAAGACATCTCCTTGCAAAAATCATGAAAAACATTCCTTTTTGCATTGGCGCGGTCAGACAGTTCAGCACTCGCGCCAATGGGGAAAATCCTGCAAAGAGGTCGCGCCAACTGGCGCTCTGTCCCAGAGCAGTAGTCGCGCCACCCAATTTAAGGACTGTTTTTTAAATAAAGATGGCGGAAGTTGAGTTCCAACAAACTCAGAAACCATTGCCTATCTTGAGTTGGGAGGTTTGGCTGCGGGAGTTCTATGGAAGGGAAGTGGTTTTGCCACCTTCCATGGAACCTTCCTTGTTGATAGGGCCAATCCCATAATAATAGGGATCCCAACTCCCTCCTTCCCCATCTATAAAAGCCTGCTCAATCCCATGGCAAGCTAGTCTTGAAGTGCCTAAGCTTTGAATCTCCATATTCCCAAGAGCCTTTGTGCTGTAAAGAGCCCTCTTTTTCCTTAAGGCCGACTCAAGTAAGGAGACCATCGTCGAGAGACTCTGGAGAGGTTTTCCCTTTCCTTGGCGAGCTTTGCGAGACGTGGACGACTGGAGACCCATCCGAAGGAGACCGCGACGTCAGAACTTGGTTGTAATATCTCTTCGTTTGTTATTTAATAGATGATTATGATTATGGTTCCACTCTGTTTTCCATCATGTTAATATGAGTAACATCCTTTCTGACTGATGTTTAGTTACGTATGCCGGATTTTATGCTTGTATTTTTTTGCTTCTTCCATGTGCAGGTGTTCATCCTCGAAGATCGTGGAGGGATTGTGATCTGCCGAGGCTGAGGAACGGGGACGCTTCTTGTTCAGATCATAGCATTGGATTCCAGGTAGGCTTCTATCTTAGTCTTTTCATTCGTAACTAGGAATTTGCGTCGTAACATTGTTTGATTGTTGCTAGTCCCCTGCTGGGCTAGTAGGGATCACCTCTGTCTGCAGAGGGGATTTACCTCCTCAACAATTTGGCGACTCCGCTGGGGATCGTCCAGATTTCACTGTCTTGTTTGTGTTGTCTCGCTTTGATTATTTTATGTTTTTCCTTGCTTGATGAACCTTCTGGGTTGGGTTCTTTCACTGTTTTTTCTTCTTAGTTTGCTTAGTTTGCATTGATCTGCTTCTGGAGTATTTTTCTTTTTAAGTTTTGGTTGAGAAACTCGACTGGCGCGGTTTTTAACCCGACAGTCGCTCCAATTGGCGCATGTTGCTTTTTTTTAGCCCACGCCAATTGCTTTCTGGCGCCATTTTCGTCCTTACAGTCGTGCCACTCCTGTAAGGTTTTTGAGTTTCCTCATTTTTGAGCTCTCTGGGTTTGGTCAGTGTTTTTCTTCTTGATTTTCTGACTGCCTGAGTGTGTTGGAGTCCTGTTTGACTGGGAATTCACCTATGTCCTTTGGTTGTTTCCTTTTATCTATCAATTTCACGTTTTAAGGCCTAGGGCATCTAGAGGCTTAGTGTATCGAGCCCTCCTTGGGAGTTTTGGTGTTTTGATTGTCCTGTCAACTGTCTGATTGATTCTCCGCGTCCTCTAAGTAGTTGTTCATTGTTTTGTTGCGATTTTAGGGTGATTGTTCATTCCTTCATTCGAAATTCGTTTGGTCTTGCCTTGGACCTAGATCACATAATCCATTGGAAGCTTTTGAGTCTTTTCTTTGTTTTGAGAGACTTTGGTCGATTTGAGGATCTGATTGCTTGTGTTGTTGAGTGAAATTTGTTTGTTTCGCTCTCTCGAATATCGTTTCTCAAGTTGTTCCATTTGTTTTCAAGTTTTTTTAGTGCATATTAGCTATCAGACATTGAAAATAAAAAAAAAAAATCTCTTTTTCTTTTGTTAATTAGTGCAAATTGTAATCTTTTCAATTTTGCTAGTGATTAGTAATTTAGAATGAAAAGTTTTCAATTTCATTAGTTGCATTAGAGGTCTCATTGTTTGTATTCCGTTCATTTCGTTTGTGTAAATGCTCTCAACTCTTCTCTAACTAGTTTTCATCGAACGAAATGTTGGACTGTGGCATATAGCTTTGCATTTAGGAGTCTTTTAAGACACTACATACGATAGGGCCTGAAAATTGAAACATAATTGAAGATCAACTGTAAAATTTATTCAATTAACCTAAGGCAGCATTGGAACTTAACGAAACATTTTTAGAAGGTCTAGGCTAGAGACGTGTTCTGGCGTCGTTAAACCTAGCAGCTGTCGCTCACCTTTTGGCTTTAGACAACGCTAGTACGGACTTGTGCTCCCCGTACCGTCGCGTATATAAAGGGAGACCCCTCTAGGTTTTCAATTCTTTATCCACAGGAAGCCGAGTCTGCCGCCATATACCCGTGATACACCGAACACAGCATTCGAGGAGACTACCTGCACGTACGGAAAGTCCTTGGTTGATTTATGTTTCATTATTGAAACCAAGGTGTATATTGCAGTTCACGGATATTTGGTACACCCTTTTTGCCTAGTATTTCGTGAACAGTCATTTGGTCTTTTCTGACTCCCTAAACTTGAAAAGACCGTCAAGCGCTTGTCCTTTCACGCTTGCGTCAAATCTGAAAGAGATAGAGTCACCTTTTTATCGTTTCTCGACTCTTAAAATATGAAACGGTAGATTTTCTTACTTTCCAATGTGGTAAAATTAATCGCCCACGATTACACACCCATTTAGACATTGCTTTTTGACCGTTTGATCGTGTGTCTTAACTCGTTTTCAGCCCATGTGTGTGTTTGTTATTTTTCTCTGGTCTTTTGCCACAGTGGCGGAACCTTCGGTTTCGTCTACTGGTAGTCCTTACACGGACTATTCTTCAGAAGATTCTCATTCTTTTGTTGAACCACAGCAGCTTGTTGTCTCCGAGTTTCCTGATGGGGGACCGGTTCTCACCGAGCAACCCTTTGGAGGACCAGTTGAGTTCAATTGGCCCTTTTTGGACCCCGTGTCTGAATTGAGATTGGGAGCTGATTTCCTTTCTCTTACATCGGCTTCGCCGTTTCTTGCTGCTGTATTTCCTCCTAGTCCTCACCGTCTTTTGCGTGATTTAACAGCAGGATCAACCATGAGTGATTCTGGTGAGGAAATTCCGACGTTTGGTGAAGACTATCAACTCTTCCCACGTAGATTATTTGAGGGAGACAACTCTGAGCTGGCTACCATGTCGACAGCCAGTCCTTCTTTACCACAGGGATACAGATCTCTAGGTCAGATCATTTCAGCTACAACCTCTATGGGAATATCATCTCCTGCTTCGAGGCCAGCTGCTACTACACCCGGGGTGTCCCCTTCGATGCCCGTCACTTCTGTTCTCGTTCGGCCCACTGTTTGTGTGGCCGCCTCTTCTCCTGTTGTCTCAGCATCTGCTACTAGGGCTGGGCCAACTCCTGAAGATGTTTATCTGGCTACTGCTATACCGGAGAATATCTCTTCGGAGGAGTATCGGTTGTCTTTGCAACAGCCGAACGCCGAAGCTGGACCGTTTCCCCAAGATCCTTACCGATCTTTCTTTTCGCACTATGCACAGGATGGTACTCCCGTGTATGCTTTCCCAGGTCAGTATGATGAGCACGGGGAGGTTTTCGTGTTCCTGCTCCTGAGGCTTATTTGTATGCTCAAGGCTTACCGAACAACCAGGCTTATAACCCGCAGGGACAGCCCTTCCAAGGCCAACCTGCGGGTCAACCTAGCTATCTGTATGACCCACAGGGGCAGCCCATTCAGGGCTACCCTGCGGGCCAGCAAGGGCCATTGTACAATCCGCAAGGACCGTATTATGACCCTTCTGGTCAACCTGCTCAGCCTCAGCCGGGGTATCAACCGGGACCGGTCTATGGTCCTCGGGGGGCAAATCCAGCCTTCTTTACCGATGCAACCGCAGTATCCTGTTGTTTCTAACGTTGCATATCAACCAGGACCATCCTATGGTTCTGCTTCAGGTCAAACCGGTTTCCAACAAGCACCTGGTCTCGTTCCACCACCAGGCCAACCGATTCATCTGGTACAACCCGGTGTCCCGCCTCCAGGCCAGCCGGCCCATCCAGTGCAACCTGGGGCTCACTTACAACCAGGTAAACCTGCGCAACCGGCGCCGCCTGTTTATCTGGGTCAGCCTGGTCATTCAGGTCAGCCCTCTCAGTCGGGTCAACCTATTCATTCAGGGCAGCCCTCTCATTCCGTTCACTCTGCTCAACAGCCTGTTCATTCAATGCCGCAGCCAAATCAACATCTGCGCCCTACGTACCAGGCTCCGCAGGGTTCCACTTTTCAGCAGCCTACTCATCCTCAGGGTGGTTATTATCTTCATGGTCAGTCTCAACCGAACTATAACCACCCCATAGGCTCTCAGTATTATCCTCCTCCACCCGGTTTCACCTACGCTCAGCAGCCAAATCCAAACGCTGCTTATACGGGGCCGATGCCTAATCAGGGTCTGTATCTTGGTTATCAAGCCCCGCACTATGGTTACCAGCATCCAAATCAGTCTGGTTATACAACCTATGCCCCCTACGGTCAGAATCCTATAGGACAGAACCCGTGGGGGCAGGGATATTCGCAACCATCGTGGAGTATGGGTACCGGACCTCATCCTGGGCCTGGCATGGCAGTTAACCCTCCATTGCCATTCCTGGCTACCTTGGAACTGCCGAACGTTTCAAAGTTGACCAATGATCCAATTTTACATAATCCATATTGGCCTCTGGTTCCCACCAAGATACCAGGTGATTGTCCCAAGTTTGAAGGGAAATGTAGCGAAGACCCCCAAGCGCATGTAATGACGTATCACCTCTGGTGTTCGTCTAACTCTTGGGTCAACGATTCAATCTGTTTGCGTCTCTTCCAGCGTACTTTAACGGAGCTACTGCTAAGTGGTACATAGAGCTATCCCATGGTATTTTTCAAGATTTCAACTCTTTAGCCATGGATTTCCTCATGCACTTCCAGTTACCGGTCCGGTATGAGGCCGAGACACACCTCTTGACTTCCCTGAAGCAGGACAAAGCCACTCACATCTCAGATCACATTCATGAGTGGTGGCGCCGTCGTCGACTGATCAAGTTTCACATACCTGATCAGATTTTGACTCACTGGTTCACCACCTCCTATATGAATAAAATCGCTCAGGATATCGCGATGGGAGAGTGTGTGACAGAGGAACAAGCTATCGCGCGCGCCCAGTACCTGGATCTTGTCTATTCATAGTCTGGCACGCTTTATGACATCTTGACTGATGCTCCATGGCCCGGAACCTCGAAGGCTCCACCTACCCCTGCGGTAGATGGTGTCATTGGTTCCGTCTCTCAAAATTCGAAGAAGACTTTGAATGGGAAGCAAAAGGCTAATTCTTCCAATAATACCTCTGCTAATCCCGCCTCATACGATTCTGGTAAAACCGCGGAGGTGAATGCCGTTCAGGCCAATCCTGTGGACAAATCCTCCAAGGGGAAGAAGAAGGGCAAAGGCAGATCAAAATCTGATGCCCCAAAACCAGAATCTAAAACTCGAACTGAGGATGGCTCCCAGCGTAAACCGAAGTTCCCTTGCCTCATCTGTGAAGGGGACCATTATACTATGGATTGTCCACGAAGATCCGAGGTTAGTCAACTTCTTAAAGGCCCTAAAGGGACTCCGGTTGTTTTGAAAGAGCCATTTCCATCTCAGCAGACCCAGATGGTTGAAAAAGCGTCACCATCTGCACCGTTTGGGTCTCAGGTTTTCATGATGAAGACTACTGCACCTATCACTGTCGCTACGCAGTCGAAGGATTACAATGAATCGCGGCAGGCACCCGGGAAGGCAGTTGCGGATGGACCACCTCCCCCCCTGTCTCCGGTCCGTTGGAAATTGAGAAGCCGACTCTCGAACCCATTGTGAAACCACCTCCCAAAGGTGTTCTTCGAAGATCCTCTTATAATCCAAATGCTCGTGCCGCTCAACATTACAGTATTGTTGAGGATATGGCATAGGCACCATGTGCTATGTCTGCACTTGAGGTACTTCAAAGTTGTCCTTCACAACGGAAGGCTTTACTGTCTGCAATCGGTGGCATCGATCCCGCTGACTCGAGCCTTCTCACCTTCGATCTAGAGAATTTTACTCCCCAACTTCCACATCAAATCACTTTGGTCATTCAAGTCAGGATTAACGGTTTGAACATTCACAGGGCCGTCGTAGATGAGGGTGCATCTACCTGCGTTATGTCCTCTGCTTGCTGGAAGGCCATTGGCTCTCCAGCCTTGTCGTCGTCTCCCAATGCCCTTGAGGCATTTGATGGTCGGGAATCTAAACCCCTGGGCATTCTCGAGAGTCTTGCGATCACATTACAGGGGAAAACTATCAACGTGGAAGTGGAAGTGGTTGACACTAAACTCAACAACAATATACTTCTTGGCCGCAGCTGGACCCATGCCATGCTTTGCGTGTCGTCTACCATCTTTAGATTCATTAAGTTCCCTCACGAGGGAAAGATTGTCACGGTGGATCAGTTGTCATTTTTCACCTCTAGCTCTGAGAACAACGTGCCATACGTGGATCAAATTCCGAATCCCCCAGACAGTATAGGGCCTGGTCTCTTCAAAGACCCAGTCCTCATGGGCATCTTTCCCGCACCACCATCTAATACCGCTCAAGTCAACATGTTGTCCAGGTCTGATGACCCCTGGGTTATTCCTACACCTGAGCAGGTATATGAGTTTGGATAATCCATGCCTTTAACACCAGTAGAGATCAGCTACTGTGAGATTGTTGCCGCATCAGACCCTCTGCCTCCTCAGCATGCTCCGATGAGCATGGCTCTCGATGTCTACTCCAAATCCCCCTGGCTTGGTCAGGCTGATTCACCTGATCCTCTCAGAGAGACTTTTCCTTCAGATGAGGCTATCATTGAAGCTATGTCTCTTGAGGAGCTGCCTTGGGGCAATGGACATCATCGCTCCTCGTTTATGCCCAGCTTGGGGGCAATGACTGATTTTCTGGAGTGTTATGCTACTCAGGTTCCTTCCCCTCCTCTTCAAACACTGATCTTAATGCACGAGGTTTTTTCGGAGGGTAATCTGAGTAACATTACTCAAACCGTTCCAATCAACATCTCCGTTAAACCGGGGATTGTTGAGAATATTCATGTGGGTGTGACTTATTCTCCCGATGAGATTCAAGTCTATGCTGAGCTTTTCAAAGAATTCAGAGATGTTTTCGCATGGTCTTACGAGGAAATGCCGGGAATTGATCCTAGTATTGTTGTGCACGAGATTCCAACCTATCCAGGTGTGAAACCCGTGCGCCAACGCTTACGTCCCATGCATCCTCGGAAAGCCGCCGCTATCAAGGCAGAAGTTGAAAAAATTCTGAACGCGGGTTTTATTTATCCCATCCCCCTTACAGAATGGGTGTCCAACATTGTCCCTGTCGATAAGAAGCAGGGTACAATTCGAGTCTGTGTGGATTATCGTGACATCAATCGCGCCTGTCCAAAGGATAATTATCCCACTCCGTTTATCGACCAGATCATCGATGAATGCGCCGGGAGTGAGATCTATTCCTTAATGGACGGTTTCTCAGGATACAACCAAATCAATATCACACCTGAGGATCAACATAAGACCACATTCATCTATCCGTGGGGCACTTTCGCGTACAAAAAACTCCCGTTCGGCTTAAATAACGCTGGCGCCACGTTTCAGCGTGCGATGTCCTACGCTTTTCATGACATTCGCCATATCGTTCAGCCTTATCTGGACGACTTGCCAGCCCATTCGGGTAAGCGAGAGGACCATCCTGAGCATCTTCGCCAGATATTTCTTCGTTGCAGACGCTACAATATCAGGCTCAATCCTCATAAGTGCGTCTTCTGCGTTGATTCTGGCCGTCTTTTAGGCTTTATAGTCTCGAAAGACGGAATTCGCCTTGACCCTCTGAAGGTTGAGGCCATCGTAAATCTCCCATCACCCTCCTCCCTGTATCAGTTACAGAGTCTGCAAGGGAAAGCGAATTTTCTTAGGCGCTTTATCCCGAATTATGCCGAGGTGGCCAAAGGATTCACTCGTTTGTTAAAGCAGAACGTTCCCTTTCACTAGGATGAAATTGCTCAGGAATCCTTTGAGAAGCTGAAGACATTGCTTGTCAATGCTCCGTTGCTTCGTCCTCTGGACTACCACCGCGACTGCACTTTGTATCTAGCCACCGCATTTAGCACCATAGCCATGGTCTTGGTGCAGGATGACGATCATGGTGATGAACATGTTGTTTATTACCTGTCTCGGAACCTTCTCGACCCGGAGACGCGTTATGCACATGTCGAGAAGTTGGCCTTAGCAGCAGTACACGCCGTACAATGCTTTCGCCATTACATCCTTTTGCGCACGATAACAGTGGTTTCAGACTGCAACCCTATGACGTATATTCTTTCTAGACAATTACTGGGGGGCAAGTACTCCAAATGGATTGTGATCCTGCAGGAGTTTGACTTGGAGTTCACCACCGCCAAGTCAACTAAATCACTGGTCTTCGCGGATTTGATATGTTCTCTCCCTACAGACTCTGTTCCCTCACACTCTGAAGACCATATACCGGACGAAACGCTTTTTCTTATCAGTACTCGTGATCCTTGGTACGGTGACATCATAGTGTATCTTTAGACCGCGACATTTCGGTCTGAGTTGGATAAAGCTGCCCGCCGTCGGATTCGGCACCAGTCCCAACCCTACCGTATAGTAGGAGATACCTTATATCGCATTGGAGTAGATTCGGTGCTCCGGCGATGCCTAACCTTGGAAGAGGCTGAGAAGGTCCTAAATGACTGCCACAGTGGCGCCTGTGGTGGACATATGTCCGGGTATGCTACTGCCCAGAAGATTCTGCGAGCAAGTTATTTCTGGCCTTCCATATTCAAAGATTGTATCACTGCAGTCCGTAAATGTCATCCATGCCAGATTTTTCAGCGCAAGATGCGCGCGCCGTCGTTGCCATTGCATCCCGTTATTACCGTCGGCCCTTTTGCGAAATGGGGCATGGATTTTATGACGTGTAACCCTCACTCGGCCGGGGGGCATGCGTATATCATTGTCGCCGTCGACTACTTCACTAAG
Organism: Pinus albicaulis; assembly: GCA_034641835.2. Classification (NCBI taxonomy): domain Eukaryota; kingdom Viridiplantae; phylum Streptophyta; class Pinopsida; order Pinales; family Pinaceae; genus Pinus; species Pinus albicaulis. The sequence continues at coordinate 514,791,575 of CM076577.1, read as the reverse complement.
TGGGCCGAGGCGATGCCTACACTAGTTGCTGACGGGAAAACGGCTGCTTCATTTATATTCAACCACGTTATTGCATGGTTCGGGGTTCCTCAAGCCATCGTCACTGATCACGGTACTCATTTCCGCGATTACATGATGGCGGAGCTGACTTCAACGTTGGGCTTGCGTCACGACAACTCAACACCATACTACCCTCAAGCGAATGGTCAGGTTGAAGCGGTGAACAAGGTTTTGGTCACCATGCTTCAGCGAACAGTTGGGATTCATAAATCCAGTTGGCACCTCCAACTGTTCTCAGCTCTCTGGGCATACCGAACATCTGCTAAGAGTGCAACCGGATTCACACCTTTCCAATTGGTGTACGGTCTGGAAGCTACTCTGCCGGTTGAATGTGAGATTCCTTCGCTAAAATTAGTTGTGGAGCTCTTACCGGATACTTCTGCTGAGGAAGAACGTCTTCTGTATCTCGAACGGTTGGATGAAACCCGTCGTTTAGCTGCTTTGATCATCGAAGCACAAAAGAAGAGGGTCAAAACTCATTTTGATCAATTTGTTTCTCCCCGTTCTTTCATCGAAGGAGACCTCGTCCTCTTGTACGATCAGGCACATGATAAGCTTGGAGCCGGTAAGCTCCAGCCTATGTGGCACGGGCCCTATATAGTAAAACGCGTTTTGAAAAATGGGGCCTACGAGCTTATAGATTACGAAGGAGTTCCGCTGGCACAGCCCAGAAATGGGTTGTACCTTAAAAAGTACTATGCCTGAAGTGATTTCTTGGTGTGGTGTGTGTACATAGGTGTGTGATTGTCATTTGTGTGCATGTATAGTGTGGTGTGCTTTGTAAACATCTTTCTGCTGATCGGGTCTTCCTGGTTGTGCAAATGTCTATTCATCCATTTGTTGGTTTCGCAGATGGTGCCTCCCGCAGTACCAGGAATCTGTCTTCCGCAGCCTAGGTAATCTACGATCCTGCTGGTGAGTTGATTGACCTGCAAGGTGTGTGTCTAGGACGTACCACGAACAACATCGCGGAATATAGTGCCGTGTTGGAATTATTAACTGAGGCAGTAAACCTTGGTATCCGTGAATTGCTCATGTACCTAGATTCACAGCTTGTAGTGTTACAACTGAACGGACACTATTCGGTAAGGAACCCGTCCATCTTACGTCTGTATTTGCGTATTCGATTACTGGAAAGGAATTTTGACTACATTACATATCATCATATACCCAGGCATTTGAATACATTAACAGATGCAGTAGAAAATTTGGTATTAGAAAGAAATTTGCGCAATTTATAAATCATCATCACATGTAAAGAAAGACTCATCCAGAAATAGATATGCATATATATATAGATATCGAAATGTTTACATAAGAGTGTGTCACATAAAACTCAAAAATATACATAATCGTCTTAGTACATCCGGAGACGGTATGTCTCTCAAAAAATAGGTGTGGTATAAATCCTAAGGACTAATCCGCATGGTGCTCATGATAGCATGTGACTGCACGCACTAAGCGTCTCAGGATTCGGTGGATGTATGCCATCGGTACGTCTGCCAGCCGAGCATAGTCTGGGATCCCGTGGGCAGTGCCCTCGAGGTTCTGGATCAACTCCTCTCCTCCGATGCCCTCTCCCTGAACCTCAGGGGCGAGTTGTGTCCTCCGGGAGATTGGAGACATCCCAGCTGGTCTCTCAGGTCCCACATCTGCATGCATAGATGAATGTGTTAAAGACGAATGTGTATTAACAAAAAAACATATAAATATAAAATCAAAAAATGAGGTCTTACCCAACTCCTCGTCCCAGTCATCTCCTTCTGGTAGTGGGAGATCTGGGTCCCCGGTAAAGTCAGTCCCTGCGTAGGGCCAGTCTTCCACGACGATCAGCTGGCGCCGTAACCACCTAAAGAACTCCGGCCTCCAGGACATCTGTTGGCCGCCTCCGGATCTGGGCATCAATGCAGCCCAGTGAGCCATTCTTGGCTCTCGTGGTATCGGATCTGCGACTGCGGCCCCTTGGCCCTGAAAGATTGGTAAGCGTTCCAGAATGAACGATACCAAGATGGAACCATAACCGAACTGTTTCAGTTTACCCTGTTTGCATTTCGTGAGCTGTCTTTTCATGTTGATTGTTACTGCTGCTGCCCAGTTGAACAGTAAGGGACCCATGCATTCTGAGGCCAGCAGGAGTTGGGCCTTTGTAGCCTCGTGCGGTGCCTGCGACCCTGCAGCCCGCGTGATGGTATGGAGAACCACTCTCAATGCCAGATTAGGGATAGTGTGGATATCCACTTTCTTGCTACCTGATCTCGTTTGAGCTCCTTGGCACACTCGTGCCATCACCACTTCCATCTTTTCCCCAGATGGTCTGCTTCCAGTCAACACTGGGATCGGACCTCTCTGGGACAATCCAGTGATAAAATAAACATCGGAAACCTCCAGCTCTAATACCTGGTCTCGTAACCTGAACACCTATTCATGTTCGTCCCAGATACTGATTAAATACTGGAGGAGCTCGGGCTGAGCTCGTAAACATGGTGTGAGGAAGAACTTTTTTAGCCCACAGTTTCTAAGTGCATTCATACAAGCTTGACTTTGCATGGCTTGTTCATCCTCTTCTCCATGCTCTCGTTCTTTCCATTCAATTGCCATTTTGATCAATTACCTGCATTCATATGGCCATGAACCCTTAGTTAGATCTCTGATGAGCTTCAAATTCCATGAAATTTGGTCTAAATGTCGAAATTTTAGGCGGATTTTTAGGTTCGGCCGCTGGCGCGGCTGTTTTGTGAACAGTCGCGCCACGTGGCGCGGGCCCTTTGTAGAAAAGAGCTCATTGGCGCGGGTCCGTGCCCGATACCCGCGCCAATGGGCGCAGCCCTAAAATTTTAAAAGTGGCCACATAGAACTGATTTTCAAGGGAAAATTATCAAAAAATGGATGAAAATGTAGAGCAAAGGAGTGCCTCTTACCTGTAGCAGACGAGAAGCTGAATGGTCAACTGGATTTGTCGCAATCACCGTTAGAAGTTTCTGCTCCAAATGGACCACTGTTGCTTTTTACCAAGGTAAATAGTAAAAGTAATTTTATTTTTACCAATTTGACATATTTATAACTTTTTCGACGTTAAATGAGTTTTAAAAGTTATTTTTATCAAATATTTGTATATGTTATGTCGAAAATAGATTTTACGCTTGTTTGGTATGTGCAGCAACAGGTTTTTGCGACTTAAACGATGGAAACGAGTTGTATTTTATACTTTTTCGGACTCGGTAAATACACGAAAAAGTCACTCTGGAGTCATCTTTCAGCTCTTTTCTGACTCTCTAAATATGAAAAGATTTCCGAGGCCCTTGTCGTTTCGATCTCGTTAAAATGGACACGAATCGACATCCACCCAGTATAAGTTTAACCCTTTTTCGGGCTGGGATGGATTGATTACGAAAAGGAATACCCTAGCCTATCGCGACTAGGAGGTTTTCCCGGATATTGTTTTCTACCTTTTCGGATCTGGGGAACTATTTACGAAAAGGGGCTTGTGGAGTTTTCTTTTCCGCTGTCTTTTCAAACTCTCTAAACATGAAAAGACGCCGAGTTCTTCCTTTGTCAGACTCGTTAAACCCTGATGACATCGGATCTAGTCGAAATGACGTTCTCCGAGTTCCTCCTTCCTAGGACTCGTTAAATGCACTAAGATGGATTCGCCCGAAGGGCGGACTTATAATACAAGCATATGCTATCCCCTTCAAGCTTGTTATAAAAATAATTGGGGTACTCGCCAGAAATGGTGGGGGAAAAATGGAACCATCGTCGTTGTCGTCGGCAGTATGTCGCTCTTGAACATGGCACTTGTCTGCATTCGTGTCGGGTTGGGGACATCTCATCTCGTTTCTTCACTTTGCCTTCGTGGGTTTGGATAATCCCTTTTGACCTCTCCTCTGCTCATTGCCTTGTCACCATGACCTCTGATCCGTTGATGTCAAATACTGCCAAGTCCACTGTCGTGCCGTTTATATGTTCAAGAGAAGTTGGCCTCTGCAAATATCAACCTTCCTCTGATTCTCATACGATCCCGATTCACAACAAAAACATCATGTTCCTCTGTCTCGTGTCGATGATGTGGGAAACATTATGGCCCACCTTCGATCAAGGTCACTTCCTGTCGACTTCAGCTCATTATCCAGGAAGCTGATCTAGAGACTCCTTTATGGTACCTTGGAGCCTGCATGCCTCAATGGTAGGTTCGTCGCACTCGACGTGAGGTTTTCATCATTGGCCTCTGATCGAGTGATTCTGCGGGTGTTCGACGCCAACTCATTGATTCACACGCCGTAGATTGTACCTGTAGTACCTTGAGGACCATTGTCATTATTGGTGGTTCCTCTCGCGTCTGTTAACAGCTCTCATCATTGGCTGGTAATCAGACGATGTTCTTGCATGTTCGACTTCAGCTCACATATTCGCATGCTTGAACTTGTACTTTGTTTGGGTCAAGATGGAGCGCAAGACCCTGGATTGTGTCTGTTGTAATCCAGGCTGCGATTGTGGATTATTATCATTATGTACATGACTCACTGATTGGATGGTTGCGACCATACCCGAGTCTATTTGTTCGATCCTAGTTGGATGGCTGCGCCCATACCCTGGATCCGGATTATAGCATACTCTGTTTCGGATGGCTGCCTCCATACCACATATACATCATGTACTTGAGATATCAGTTGTATCTTTCTACGCAGGTTTTTCGACGGTGGGCCTTCAGTTGAACATGTTCTCGTAAAGCATTTCACCCCTCTCTCTCTCGGGCCTCATACTTTAGGGGGCATCTCTTACACAGTAATTTGTCACCGTCCCTACCATTCCCCGTCCCGCACAATGGAGGACCCATTTTGTGACCTGTGGACATTGTCATGCCTTGAAAACATCATCAATGCATTCCTCTAAGCATGAGCTTCATTTTCCCTTGAGACATCTCCTTGCAAAAATCATGAAAAACATCCCTTTTTGCATTGGCGCGGGCAGGCAGTTCAGTACTCGCGCCAATGGGGAAAATCCTGCAAAGTGGTCGTGCCAACTGGCGCTCTGTCATAGAGCAGTAGTCGTGCCACCCAATTTAGGGACTGTTTTTTAAATAAAGATGGCGGAAGTTGAGTTCCAACAAACTCAAAAACCATTGCCTATCTTGAGTTGGGAGGTTTGGCTGCGGAAGTTCTATGGAAGGGAAGTGGTTTTGCCACCTCCCATAGAACCTTCCTTGTTGATAGGGCCAATCCCATAATAATAGGGATCCCAACTCCCTCCTTCCCCATCTATAAAAGCCTGCTCAATTCCATGGCAAGCTAGTCTTGGAGTGCCTAAGCTTTGAATCTCCATATTCCCAAGAGCCTTTGTGCTGTAAAGAGCCCTCTTTTTCCCTTAAGGCCGACTCAAGTAAGGAGACCATCGTCGAGAGACTCTGGAGAGGTTTTCCCTTTCCTTGGCGAGCTTTGCGAGACGTGAATGACTGGAGACCCATCCGAAGGAGACCACGACGTCAGAACTTGGTTGTAATCTCTCTTCGTTTATTATTTAATAGATGATTACGATTATGGTTCCACTCTGTTTTCAATCATGTTAATATGAGTAATATCCTTTCTGACTGATGTTTAGTTACGTATGCCGGATTTTATGCTTGTATCTGTTTGTTTCTTCCATGTGCAGGTGTTCATCCGCGGAGATCATGGAGGGATTGTGATCTGTCGAGGCTGAGGAACGGGGACGCTTCTTCTTCAGATCATAGCATTGGATTCCAGGTAGACTTCTATCTTAGTCTTTTCATTCGTAACTAGGAATTTGTGTCGTAACATTGTTTGATTGTTGCTAGACCCCTGCTGGGCTAGTAGGGATCACCTCTGTCCGCAGAGGGGATTTACCTCCTCAACACCATGCTATGCATTTCGTCCATCCTCTTCTGGATTTTGAAGTTTCCACATGAGGGCAAGATTATCAGTATCAATCAGTTGTCTTTCTTTACCTCGTCCTCTGAGAAGAATGTGCCATACGTGGATCAAATTCCCAATCCCCCTGACAGTGTAGGACCCGGCCTTTTTAAGGACCCCGTTCTCATGGGTATTTTTCCATTTCCACCACCGAACACCATTCAAGTCAACATGATCTCTAGGTAAGATGACTCGTGGATCATCCCTTCTCCTGAACAGGTGACCTATTTTAGAGAATCGATGCCTTTGACTCCATTTGAAATCAATTATTGCGAAATCGTTGCTGCATCAGATCCTCCTCCTACTGAAAATGCTCCTTTGAGCATGGCTCTTAACGTTTATTCTCAATCCCCTTGGCTCGGTGATGTAGATTCACCCAATCCTTTGAGATAATTCTTCCTGTCTTATGAAGATATCATTGAAATGATGTCTCTTGAATACCTACCATGGAACGATGGACATCATCGTTCCTCATTCATGCCTGGCCTGGGGGCAATGTCTATGTCTAGAGTGCTTTGCATCTCAGTTTCCCTCTCCGCCTCTCTAAAAGCCAATATTGACTTATGAGGTTATTTCAGAAGGAAATCTGAGTAACATCACCCAAAAAATGCCTATTGACATCTGCGTTAAACTGGGGGTCGTCGAGAACATTCACGTGGGAGTTACTTGTTCTCCCAAAGATATTCAAGTATACACTAGCCTTTTCCGCAAATTATGAGATGTTTTCACATGGTCTTATGAAGAGATGCCTAGGATCGATCCCAGTATAGTCGTGCATGAAATACCGACCTATCTAGGTGTGAAGCCCGTGCATTAGCATTTGTGCCCAGTGCATCCTCGAAAATCCGCAGTTATAAAAGAAGAAGTTGAGAAACTTCTTAATGCGGGCTTCATTTACCCAATCCCCCTCATAGAATGGGTTTCCAATATTGTACCTATAGATAAGAAGCAGGGCACAATTCAAGTCTGTGTTGACTATAGAGACATCAATAGTGTTTGTCCTAAGGACAATTATCCCACCCCCTTTATAGATCAGATCATCAATGATTATGTGGGGAGTGAGATCTATTCCCTTATGGACAACTTCTTGGGTTACAATCAGATTAATATTTTACCCTCTAATCAACATAAGACCACCTTCATCTGTCCGTGGGGCACGTTTTCCTATAAGAAGCTCCTGTTTGGCTTGAAGAAAGTTGGAGCCACCTTCCAGCATACAATGTCCTACACCTTTCATGACATAAGTCACATTTTTCAGCCGTATCTGGATGACATGCCGGCTCATTTAGCTCAGCACGAAGACCATCCCGAACACCTCTGCCATATTTTTCTCCACTGTAGACGTTACAATATCGGGCTTAATCCTCACAAGTGCATCTTCTGCATTGATTCTAGTCATCTTTTTGGATTCTTGTCTCTAAAGATGGAATTCGTCTTGACCCCCTCAAGTTCGAGGCTATTGTTAACCTCCCATCCCCATCCTCATTGCATCAACTTCAAAGTCTTGAGGGGAAAGCGAATTTCTTACGTCGCTTTATCCCAAACTATGCAGGAGTGGCCAAAGGGTTTACGCGACTTCTAAAACATGACGTTCCATTTCGTTGGGACGAGATTGCTCAAAAATCCTTCGATAAACATAAAATGTTTCTCGTCAATGCTCCGTTAATATGTCCTCCCAACTACCATCACGATTTTACCCTCTATTTGGCTATTGCATTTATAAAAATTGCCATGGTTCTAGTACTGGATGACGATGATGGAAATGAAAATGTGGTTTATTATCTGTCTCAGAATCTTCTCGACACTGAAATGCTATATTCTCACGTCGAGAAGTTGATGCTTGCCATGGTCCAGGTCGTTCAGCAGTTTCACCATTACATCCTATTGCACACAGTAACCATGATTTCCGACTGTAAACCCATGACTTACATCTTGTCTCGACAATTGCTGGGGGGCAAGTATTCCAAATGGATTTTCATCATTTAGGAGTTCGATTTGGAGTTCACTACTGCAAAATCCACGAAGTCACTGGTTTTTGCTGACTTTATCTGCTCTCTCCCTACCAACTCTGTTCCATCTCAATCTAAGGATCAAATCCCAGATGAAACTCTCTTTCTAATCAGCACTCATGATCTATGGTACGGTGAAATCATCTTGTACCTTCATACATCTACCTTCCAGTCGAAGTTGACGAAGGATGCTCGAGATCGCGTTCGGCATCAATCGTAACCATATCGCATTGTTGGAGATCCCTTATATCGTGTCGGAGTCGATTTTGTGCTCCGCCGATGTTTGAACTTGGAAGAAGCTGAGAAATTCCTAAATGACTGTCACAGTAGCGCCTGTGGTGGTCACATGTCTGGATATGCTACCACCCAAAAGATTCTGTGTGCAAGTTACTTCTGGCCATCTATATTTAAATACTATATTGTTGTAGTAAGAAAATTTCATGCGTGCTAGATATTTCAATGCAAGATGCATGTGACACCCCTTCCTTTACATCTTGTCATTACCGTAGGCCCTTTCGCCAAATGGGCCATTGATTTTATGACATGTAACCATCACTCAGCCAGGGGGCATGCCTATATCATCGTTGTCGTAGAATACTTTACCAAGTGGGCTGAGGCGATGCCTACATTAGCTGTCGATGGTGAGACAGCCGCTCAATTCATTTTCAACCATGTGATTGCATGTTTCAGAGTTCCTCAAGCCATTGTCCCCAATCATGGCACTCATTTTTGGGACTACATGATGGCAAAGCTAACATAGAAGTTGGGCTTGCATCATGATAGCCCAATGCCATATTACCCTCGAACAAATGGCTAGGTTGAGGCCGTGAAAAAAGTGCTTCTCACGATGCTTCAACGAAAAATTGGTATTCACAAATCCAACTGGCATCTCCAATTGTTCTTAGATCTCTGGGCCTACCTAATGTCAGTAAAGAGCGCGACCAGATTCACACCTTTCCAGTTGGTGTATGGTTTGGAATTAACTCTTCGAGTTGAATGTGAGATCCCTTCGCTAAAGTTGGCTGTGGAATTACTGCCCGACACTTACCTGGAGGAAGAACGTCTCCTATATCTAGAATGACTAGATGAAACCTACCGCTTGGCTGCTTTGGTTATCGAGGCACAAAAAAAGCGGGTTAAAGCTCATTTCGATCAAATGGTTTCTCCATGTTCTTTCATCAAAGGGGACTTCGTCCTCTTGTATGATAAAGCACATGATAAGCTTGGGGAAGGAAAATTCCAGCCCATGAGGCATGGGCCCTATATCGTTAAACTTGTATTGAAAAATGGGGCCTATGAGCCAATCGATTATGAAGGTATTCCTTTGGCGCAGCCTAGAAATGGGTTGTACCTGAAGAAGTACTACGCTTGAATTATTATTGTGTGGTGTGTGTACATAAGTGAGTAATTTCATTTTTGTGCATATATGGTGTGGTGTGCTTTGTAAGCATCTTTTTGTTGATTGGGTCTTCCTGATTTTACAGATGTCTATTACTCCTTTTATCTGTTTCGCGGATGGTGCCTCTCGCAGTACTAGGAATTTGTCCTCGCTAGCCTAGGTAATCTACAATCCTGCTGGTGAGTTAGTTAATTTACAAGGTGTTTGTCTAGGTCCTACTACAAATAATGTCGTGGAATATAGTGCCATTTTGGAATTGTTGAACGAGTCCGTTAACCTTAGTATTCGTGCATTACTTGTATATCTAGACTCACAGCTTGTAGTGTTACAACTCAATGGTCATTATTTAGTTAGGAACCCATCCATTTTAAGATTGTATCTACGTATTCATTTACTAGAAAGAAATTTTGATTACATCACATATCAACATATACCTAGATGAATGAACGCGTTAATAGATGCTACAGCTAACATGGTATTAGATAGACATTTACGCAACTTGTAAAAAACATCATCATATGTGAAAAAGATCCATTCATATCTATATATATATATATATATATATGTCGAATGTTTGTAGTTTGTGTGCATCACGTAAATCCCAAAAAATACACATGTCTATTTTAATAATATCCAGAGACAACATGCCTCTAAAAAATATGCATATAAAAGCCTAGGCGACTAATCAGCATGGTGCTCATGGTAGCATGTTACTACCTGGACCAATCGCCTCAGTATACGATGAAGGTGACTAGGAACCCCTACGATGTGACTCTGATAAGCCATAGGGACATCTGCTAGGAAAGCGTAATCCAGGATCCCATGGGTGATTCCCTCCAAGTTCTGAACTAGCTCGTTCCCCTCGCCCCCCTCACCTCGAGGGTCGAAGGTAAGAGGGGTCCTTCGTGCGATTGGAAAACTCACAGTGGGCCTCTCTGGGCCAACATCTGCATACATATAGGACCAATTGTTAGAACATGCATGTATACCCAAAAAAAAATCATAAAATTCACAAAATAAAAAAGAGTCTTACCCAGCTCCTCATTCTAGTCCTCTCCTTCTGGGAGTGGAAGGTCTGGGTCTCCTGTGAAGTCAGTATCGGCATAGGGCCAGTCCTCTATGATGATCAACTATCACCGAAGCCATCGGAAGAACTCGAGCCACATGAAATTTGCTGGCCCCCTCCTGCTCTGGGCATCAGTACTGCACATCGAGCCATCCGTGGCTCTCTCAAAGGTGGATCTGCGACTATCGCCCCCTGGCCCTAGAAAATAGGTAGTTGTTTAAGGATGAATGATACCAAGATAGACCCGTACCCAAAATTCTTCAGTTTGGTCTTTTTACACATTGTCAATTTCCGTTTGATATTCATGGTTACGGCTATAGCCCAATCAAATAATATCGGGTTCATGCATTTTGATGCCAAAAGGAGTTGTGTTTTAGTATACTCATGTGGCACCTACGACCCTGCAGCCCACGTAATGGTATGGAGCACCACTCTGAGTGCTAGATCAGGAATAGTGTGAATGTTAACCTTCCCGCTACCTGATCCTATTTGTGCCCCTGGGCACACTCTTTCCATAACCATTGGCATTTTTTCGCCAGAAGGCCTGGTACCTATCATAATCAGAAATGGACCTCTGCGAGGCAATCCAGTGATGAAGTAAACATTGGACACTTCGAGCTCCAGCACTTGATCTCGAAGCCTAAAATTCTCCTCATTTTCATCCCAGATACTGATCAAGTATTGCGACAATTCAGGTTGTGCCCTGAGACATGGTGTCAAGAAGAACTTCTTTAAACCACAATCTCGGAGAGATCATGCATTTCTCATTCCTCATTTCCATTTCATCTTCTTCATTGTGCTCCCTTTCTTTCCATTTGATCACCATTGTGGCTTTGTACCTACATCAAAATGGTCATAAGCACATTATTAGATCCCTTGGGCATTCAAAAATCGAGTTGATTGGTTCATTTTTCGTAAAAATTGAGCAGAAAATAAGGTTGCACGGTTGGTGCGACTGTTTTGTTGATAGTCGCGCCAGCTGGTGCGACCCTTTTGCAAAAATAACTCAATTGGCACGGGTCCATGCCTCATACCCACGTTAATTGTGCGAGCCCTAAATTTGAAAATTTTCTCCTCAGGGATCCCAAATCACGATGGAATAATATAAAAAAATGGATTGAAACATAGCTAATGGAAGCGACTCTTACCTGGAAAGGACTATATCTGAAATGATGCACCAGATCATCGACAATCGTCACCAAAAGTTCGCAAGAAAAAAACTCATTGTTGCTCTCCATAAGAGGTAAAAAGTAAAAAGTAAATATGCTTTTAATATTTTTGTCATATTTATAACTTTTCAAAATAAAATTAGGTTTTGAAGCTTATTTTTCTAATATTTTATCATATTTTGTCGAAAAATGGGTTTTACGCTTGCTTTTTTGTGCAGCAATAGGTTTTCACGTGACTGGGACGACGATACGAGTTGTATTTTATACTTTTTCGGACTCAGTAAAAACACGAAAAATTCACTACTGGAGTCATCTTTCAGCTCTTTTCTGACTCTCTAAAAATGAAAATATTGTCGAGTCACTTATCATTTTGATCTCATTAAATTGGCTGTGAAACAACATCTTCCCAGTATATGTTTACCCCTTTTTCGGGCTGGGATAGATTATTTACGAAAAAGGAATACCCTAGCCTATTGCGACTAGGAGGTTTTCTTAGACACAATTTTCTACCTTTTGGATCTGAGGAACTATCTATGAAAAGGGACTGTTGGATTTTACTTTTCCACTGTCTTTTCAAACTCTCTAAACATGAAAATACGTTGATTTATTCCTTTTTTAGACACGTTAAAACTTGATGACATCGGACTCTGTCATAATGACGATACTTGAGTTCCTCCTTCCTAGGGCTCATTAAATGTACTAGGTTGGATTTGTTTGAAGGAAAAACTTATATCGCAAGCATATGCTATCCCCTTGAAGCTTGTTTTCAAAAATAACTGGGGTACTCGCCAGAAATGGTGGGGGAAAAATGGAACCAGTATCATCATCGTGTTGGCAGTATGTCACTCTTGAACATGGCACTTGTCTGCATTCGTTTCGGGTTAGGGACATCTCATCTCGTTTTTCGCTTGCCTCCTTGGGTTTGGGTAATCCTTTTTGACCACTCATTTTATATTTTCCTTGTCATCATGACCTCAGATCCTTTGATGTCAAATACTACCAGATCCATTGTTGTGCCGCCGATATGTTCAAGAGAATTTGGCCTCTGCAGTTTTCAACCTCCCTCTGCTTCTCTACTGATCTTGATTCACAAACATTACATTCCTCTGTCTCGCATCGATGATGTGGGAAACACTATGTCCCACCTTCGATCAAGGTCACTTCCTATCGACTTCAGCTCATTATCCAGGAAGCTTATCTAGAGACTCCCTTCCGGTACCTTGAAGTCTACATGCCTCAATGGTAGGTTCTTCGCATTCGACGCAAGGTTTTCATCATTGGCCTTCGATCGAATTATTCTCTCAGTGTTCGACGTCAGCTCACTATTCACATTCTGTGGATTGTACCTATAGTGCCTTGAGTTCCATCCTCATTATTGGTGGTTTCTCTCGCGTCTGTTAATGACTTTCATTATTGGCTAGTAATCAGACGATGTTCTTGCATGTTCGACTTCAACTCACTTATTCACATGCTGGGACTTGTAGTCTGTTCGGGTTGAGATGGAGCGCAAGACCCTGGGTTTTGTCTGATTATATCCAGGCTGTGGATTTTGTGGGTTATCATGATTAGTTACATGAATCATTTCATTGAATGGTTGTGAACATACCTGAGTCTACTTGTTGATCCTTTCTAGATGGCTGCGTCCATACCTTGGATCTTGATTATTGTATACTCTATTATGGATGGCTGTGCACATACCACATATCATGTATCAAAGATATCAGTTGTACTTGGATACAAGTTTTTCGACAACAGTGTTTTTAGTTGGGCACATTCTCATAAAGCATTTCACCCCTCCCTCTCTTGGGCCTCATGCTTTAGGGGGCATCTGTTACACATCATTTTTTCACCATCCCTACAATTCCACGTCCCGCACATTGGGGGGATTTTTCTGTGACCTGTATGCAGTGACATAACCTGAAACCACTTTCATGGCATCCCCCTTTACAAGAAAAATAATTCCCTTGAAGAAATTTTCCTCTGAAAAACCCTAAAAACAAATCTTTTTTCCTTGCTGCGACTAGCCAGTTCAGCCCTCGCACCAATGGGGGAAATCCACCATAGAGAGTGCAACAACTAGCACTCTGTCACAGTGTCTCACTTGGGCTAAGCTTAATAAGGGATGTCTTTTAAAAATAAATGGCGGAATTTTGATTCCAACCAACTCCTCAACGAGTCACTAAAATGAGTTGGGTGGTTTGGCTCCAGATCTCCATGTATGGGAGATGGTTTTCCACCTATCATGGAAGCTTCCTTAGAGATAGGGCCAATCCCATGATTGTATGGATCCCAACTCCCCTTCCACCATTTATAAAAGCTTGCCTTCTCCCTTAGCAAGCTAGTTGAACTTGTAGCAAGGATACTATAGCCAAACAACCGTTGAGAGCCAAGCCGAAGAGAGAGAGATTTGTCCCATTTCTGACAGGCTTCATTGAGATGTGCTCCACTGTCAGCCCCGTCGAAGGAAGATCAAGCGTCAGAGCCTTGGGTTGTATCTTTCCTTTGTTATTTTAATGATAAGCGACTTTGATTATGGTTCTATTCATGCGTTTATTTCCTTTATGCAATGAATTACATCATTTATGACTGATGTATGGTTACAGGCTTTATATTTTACGTTGTATATCGTTGTATCCTTTTCATGTGTGCAGGTTTTTAGACGTGTTGAGCGTAAGAATCATGATCTGCCAAGCAAGGGACGGAAAGCGTCATCATTTCTTCAATGACCACTGCATAGGATTTGAGGTAGGCAATTCGTTATGATTTTTTTCATTTTGTAACTAGGAACCTACATTACTACATGATCTGATTGTTGCTAGACCTGATCTGGGCTAGTAGGGATCGCCTCTATCTGTAGAGGGGATTTACCTCTCCAACACCTTGACATTAACCTTACCCTTAATTTAAACCTAACATTAGCCTTAACCTTACCTTAACCTGACCTTAACCATAACCCTAACCTAACCTTAACGTTGACCTTGACCTTGACCTTAACCTTAACCTTAACCTTAACCTTAACCTTAACCCTAATCTTCACCTTAAACTTAAACTTAACATTAACCTTAACCTTATCCTTACACTTAACCTTAACATTAACCTTAACCTTTAACCTTGACCTTAGCCTTAACCTTAGCATTAACCTAACCTAAACTTAACCTTAACCTTAAGGTAACAGTAAGGTTAACCTTAACGTTAACCTTAACCTTAACCTAACCTTAACCTTAACCTAAAAATTAATGTTACCGTTTCTCTTAACTCCAACCTTAACCTTAACCTTAACCTTAAGTTTAACCTTTCCACCTTAATCTTAACCTTAAGATAACCTTAACCTTAACCTTGACCTTGACCTTGATCTTAACCTTAACCTTAACATTAACCTTAACCCTAACCTAACCATAACCTTGACCTTAAATTTAACCTTAACATTAGCCTTAGTGTTCGTCTTAACCTTAACGTTTACCTTAACTTAACCTTAAGGTAAGACTAAGGTTAAGGTTAAGGTTAAGTTTATGTTAGTTAATATTAAGGTATGGTTGAGGTTAAGGTTAAGGGTCAAGTTAATGTTAAGTGTAAGGTTAAGGTTAAGGTTAAGGTTGAGGGTGTTAGCCACCTATAAATTTTGTTATACCAAGAGGTGGCTAGACTTTTGTCTTCAAGCCTTCAAGAGATAGTTTCCTTTGAAAACCTATCATATTTTGAAGTCTTATGTTATTCTTATTTCCTTTGAATTAATCTTCACTGTTGTTCCATTATTACCCTGAAAAATCTTTTGTGAGTAAGGAGAAATACTGCTCAAAAAACCCATTTTCCCCTTCATTTTACCCCTCTTTTCACTCATGAAAAACCCCATTTTTTTCATCCCCTTTTTCCTCCATAAAACCCCTCAAAAACCCTTTTTATGACCTCTAAATCATTCCAAACACCTTTTGAAACCATTTTTCCCCTTTCATTTGGTTTAAAAATTCCTTTTTCCCTACCGGAACCTTCAAATTAGCTTAAAAACCCTGTTTTTTAGCCTAAAAACACTCTTTTATGCATATATAGAACTTTAGCCCCCAAGGGCTTAACTCCTATAAAACTCCTCTTCATTAGACCCTAGCCCCGCAATCAGGCACTTAAAAGGACTTCAAAACCTTTTCATAAACTTTAATTTCCTTCATACTTCCGAAAATCCAACTTTCCTTCGTTATTTCATAAAACCCGATGAAGTGATTCGGAGAAAATCCTGACTGTCGATCTGAAACCGATAAACGATCATCAGCAAATCGCTTTGCAAATAAACAAACAACCCTTTGTTTGTTCCTTTCAATTTTTCCGATGTGATTAGGCCCTTTCCTCTAGAAAATCCCCTAACCACTTCCCCACATATGACCCGTGCGCTAGAACCAGGTGCTAAGCCCGTAAGCGCTAATCGCAATCAGAAATTTCAACGAGCGCCTTTTCCTTTGTTATTCCAAAAATATTCGATGCGATTAGTTTTTCTCTTCCCGGCCTCCGCTGCAATCTCCACCATAGATCTACATTAGATCAACGTTCATCATGCTTTTCCATTCTCTTCCCATCCCCGCTCTCCATTACCCTCCAATTGCATTTTGACTGTTGATCCTCCTGCTAGATCTGACGGCTCTCGCGTAATCGCATCGCAAAATCTCAAGCACCATTCCACGGTATCCCCAGATTGGAAATCTCCGATCCAATCACGACCGTCAATCTCACCTTTTATCCGACGACCCACATGTAATCGCAACATCAACAATCAGAGATTTGGCCCCCTGCTTTGCTCTGATGTGATTAGATCTCCACTATTGACCTCTTCAGATCCAACGGCTCTCCTTCCTTTTGCCCATTTGTCTACCCTTTTGCCTTCCGCTCCCTCTTCAACTATGGACCGTCCATTCTATAGATCCAACGGCTGGGATCTAATCTGCCTTTAACCTCACCCCACCTAATCACCGGTGCATCTTCCCATATCGCGCTCGCTCCTCCACCATTAGATTTCTTCACTCCACATCCAACGGCCAAGACGCATATCGCGTAAATTTCTCGTCTGGGCTTTAACATTTTAAAATTATGTGATATGGGCGGTTTCTAAAGGACACGTGTCGGCCAGGGACCCATATTGCGTTAATTTTGGGAAATTTTAAAAACTGCCTTTTAGAAGCGTAAAACCAGTGGTTTTTATGACCGAAACCACCATTCCCATTTCCATTGCATTTTCTTATAATAAATCTCCGCCGTTTATCTCTGCTGGCCCAAAATATTTCCGCAACCCCAAAGCCATTTCAACCCCATTTCGCTTCCGCCAAAGGTTTTTCCTTGTTTTATTACATTTTCCTCCATTTTCGTTATAAAGTTGCCCCCTCTGCATTATATAAACCTGATTAATCTCAACCGTTGATATTTGCAGATCAACGACCCAGACTTAATCTCCACCGCCATTTATCCAACCGCCTCCCCATCTAATTCCAGAGAGCAATCCTTGCCATTGGTGGCCTTCATCCAATGGTCATGATCTAACCTAAACCTCTAAAGCAGTTTAAACCTTACCCCGCAGGATTTTTTATAATTTCGTTTGTTTGTGTAGGTTTTAAAGGTATTTTTATTGTTTTCAAAAGAAAATCAAAGGCTGGGGATGACAATCCCTCAGGCCATTATTTATAAGGAGGATTATTTTGCAGGGTTTCACATCATGATTTACCGGTGCCTCATGAAAACTGGCAACAATAAAACCTATGTATGCCTGTGCAGCAACAAAACACAACAAACATTAATCAAAAAAAGAGTATCAGTGTTTAAAGATTTATTCACAACAGAGATCAAGAATCAAAGATCGTTAACTCAGTTTTGAAGGATTAAGGCATAAATTTGATTCGTCAAAGGCCTGATCCTCAATTAAAGATAGTATGAAGACCTGAAGACAGAGATTAGGCCAATTAAGCCTATAACACAGGATTAAAGAAAATTAACAGTGTTTTTAGGAAAAACAGAGGAAAATATGAGTCCAAGAACACCTCAGAGCCACATCAAAGAGGCTAATTGAATCCTCTCCAGCTACCAAAAGCCACCTGCAGCCTCAACAAATCGAAAAGAAGGTCTAGTTATTGTCATAACAGAAGATATCTATCTAAAGACAGATGAATAGTTATTTCGAACAAAAGAAGATATTTTAAACTTTCAGTGAAGTTATTTTAAAGGATAAATAGGCCTCGAAGTCAATCTTTTTACCCATTAAGCCTTAAGAATCATAAACAGAGTAAATGAATGAGAATGGTAATTCAATGCATTCCTTCCTTATGCCTTGCATGGTTTTTAAGGCATGGAGTTGAATTTAGTGTAGAATTTATTACACTTCAATCCTAAAAAATTCTTCCACCTCCTCATTGCTTATATAAATAATTCTAAAGAAGATGAGATCCAGGATGGTTGGTCACTAGTTATAATACTGAAAACTCTCTAAAATAATATATAGTCTGTTGAAGTTGAAGAAGAAATTGAAGTCTCGGAAGCCTGATGATGTTGTTGCATGCTTGTTCTTGAGAATTCTGTATCATTGGATTCTTGAGCTTGGTAGTTGGTGATGTATTCTGAACTGTCTGTTGTTTTTCCTATTTTCATTATGTTCCATAATTTCTTACTACAGTAGGATAAAAGTTTTAGGCTAATAAATGATTCCTGGAAGCACCTTAGACCTGTTTATCCTTCACTATTTTATGTTTTCTTTTGCTAAGGTATTTTAGAGTCTTTAATCTCTCTATTTAGTCCTCATGCTTGTTTATTTCTCTAATAGTTCAAATAGTTGGGTTCAGCATGAATTATGGTTCTCCCTGCTTGTCTTCTACCACTTGAAAGTTATTTTTGAAGTCTCCCTTTGAAGTACAATTGTTTATAGTAAGCCAAGGAGGACTATTTTGATCATGCCCTTTGTCCTTGCTTAAATAGTTGTTTTAAAGGTATTTTATAGTTGTGATCATAGATGTATTAGGTGTTCCCTCTTCTATGACTGCAATTATCAGTGAATCTTTTATGTTTTCTAAGTCATTTGAAATAAAATCCTTGAGGAAATAGGATGTGCTCCCGAACCTTAGATTTCATTTTAAAAGTTGTTTTGAAGTCATTATTTGCTTAAAGTATGGTTTGTAGAATTCATGGTTAGCCTTGTCTATCAAATACCTCTTTATTGTTTAAGTTATGTTTTCAAATTCCCTTTGTTGAGAATTCAAACTCTCCTTCCAAATCTTTAATGTCCATCTCATTCACAAAACCAAAGGATCCTGTGGCCAAGTTAGATTTTCCCTCTGATATCCCATATCCATTGATAAGTTTGTCATAACCTCTTTTTGACTCCATTTCCCAATGAAACTGATACTCCTTCTTTCTACCTGCCTTTCCTAGACCTTTCATATTCTGTTGTACCAATTCAACCAAACAAATCAAACAAACACTTGCACTTAATAACTAGTCTAAAACCAATACTCAAAGCAAACAAGATAAACCATTGCAAAAATAAATAAAATTTAGAGAGCCCTCTCTGAGAACAGGAGGACTAGATCCTAGAACTCTAAAGAACGGTTTGATGTTTCTTTGTCTTTTGATTTTCCAAACTATCAAAACATGGGATACCAACATAATGGCGATCACGGTGGGAACCTAAGTAAAATATTTAAAACAAAACACTCATTATCGAGTACAACATAAGTAACTTTATTCAAGCACTACCAAGCATAATGGTAATCATGATAGGACTTATTTGAATTAGTGACAGACTAAGTAACCCTTAGGATTCTCATAGAGCCTTGTTAAACCTTGGAGAATTCAGTCACCAAGCCATAAGAGTGAACTTTGTATGTTTTTGACACCTTAGCTTAGTGTTAGGTCACATTTAGGAGACTCTCATAACCCATAGGACTGGAAAATTCAGAAAAACCCAAAAATATTTCAGTTTGGCTTCATAATAAACATGGTGGTGGAACCAACCAATATTTTACCTTCATAGAAGCTAAAAAGTTTCTACCTAGTGACTCCACTAGCCCCAGTAGGCCTATTACTCATCTAGGTCTCCAGATCTCTTTAGGAACGTGTTAACCAGCCTTACAAAAGTTTAGAAGCCTAGTCCCATACTAGATAATACATTGTGAGAGGAAAAATTTTCAAAAAACATTCGCTAAAAACTTCAGCCTTTCTCATTTTTGAAAGAACAGTCTGGCTTCACATAGGATCAACACTAGATCTCATCCAAACCCTAACCCTCCTACAATAGTTGACAATCCAGAAATAATTCTGTGGCAAACTTCTAATTCTTTAAAATAAATTGCTGATAGGAACCTCTTAAGAACAAAATCTGTCCCTCAAAACCTTATTGAATTAGAGGATTTACACTTTGATTTACATCATACAAAGAGAATCTTTATAAATAGATCTCAAGGTGATTTAAACCAAACTGATATTGACATTGCAGATTTTCAACAGAGCTTTAGTAGAGAAGCCTCACCTTCCACTCCTCCCAATTCCCAGCTTCTTCATCACTTTAGCCTTTTCCATAACAAATCTGCTCAAAACCAGTTTGCTGGCCCAAGTGTTTCTTCCACTCCAGTCCATACTACCACTATTCAAAACACTCCAGTTCAGCCCACTTTCCCCCTTGTAAATCCACCTCTTGTAAACTGACCCTTCTTTACAGCCATGGAAACATGGTATGCCCCATTAGTGTTACCACAACCTCTGCTTCCCTTACCAAATGAATACCAATACAAAATTCCCCATTTCACTGGAAAATAAGCTACCACAGCTCAACATCATGTAGATAGGATTGAAGATGCATTTGATTACATGGAGATAGAAGAAGAGACCATTAAAATGAGAATATTTTCCCAAATTTTAGGAGGAGATGTAAAGAAGTGGTTTAAAAATTTACCTCCTAACAACATCAATTTTCTCCCTGCTTTGCATCAAACATTCATCAACAAATGGGAAACCAAAAAGAACCCTCTTCAAATATTAGTAGAATATATAAGTCTCAAAATAAATCTAGAGGAGAGTGTTCATGACTACTCGACTAGGTTTAACAGTGTTTACAATGCTCTTCCACCTCACATGAAACCTCCCCAAGGCATGAGATACCCTAAAGGTTTTGATGCTAAAATGGCCTATCAATTAAGAGAGAGAGATTAGTTAACTCTAGAAGACATGTAGAAGGGGGTTGTCAGTGTAGAAAAAAAAATAATTGATAAAATAAATAGGTTGAGATCAGAGAAGAGGGTAACTTATAAAGATGACACTATACCCTCAACCTCAACTTCTGACACAAAAATTGACAACCTAGTGAAAGTGATGGAGAGGATGCTTGAAAAGATCAACTTCAATGATAGAGTGCCACCAAGAGAACCTCAAAACAACCAGAACAGAAATAGAAATCAAAATTATAGAAGAGAAAAAAATCAAGATAGGCCAAAGGAAAACGACCAACAGATTAGACCTCCCTTCCAACAAAACTATGTAGATCAATATGAGGAAGATAGGGAGATTGAAAGGTTGGGAGAAGGTCATGTAAACTTCATTGGGTCAGACAGTGGGGGTGATGTTTTCCTCACTGAAGAAGAGCAAGGTTTCTTCTCTGATCAAAATACAAACACCTATGAAGATTCTGACGACTATAGATTGGGGTTTGAAAATGCAATTATGGAGGTGCACAAAAAATATGATCTTAGGAGCAAAGGGAACGTAGATAATTCAAAAGATAAAAACACTAGTATTGTTGTCAAGAAAAACACATAAAATCAACCTAAGAAGACAGTAGAGAAAACCAACATTTTGGCTAAGAAACCATATTCAAATAAAGAGAAGATTAGCTAGCCAAATGTTGAACAAAACATCCCTAGCACCTCAGCTAGTGGACCTAACAAAACTGTCTTGATTACCAGTCCAAACAAAGTTCAGCAAATCAAAATTGCTGAAAGGAATTAAATTGAAAAGACAGATGTAAATATGACCAAATCAATTGTTCCTTTCAGCCTCGAAGGAGAGATTACGAATATAAAAATTACCATCCCTCTAGCTGAACTAGTAACCCAAGAAGTGTACAACAACCATGTTTTGAAAGCTTTGAACTTAGGAAGTGATACTGATACATTAAACTTGACAAATGACAAGCCTGAGTTGTTATTTGGTCCAGAAGTTGAAGGAAAATACCAAGAAGGAGTTGTTCCTCCCTTCTACGTTAGTTTGAATATACATGAGAAAATTTTACACAATGCCATGTTCAACTCCGGAGCTTCGCATAATATTATGCCCAAGGTAGTAATGGAAAGCTTAGGCTTAGAGATTACTAAACCATACAAGGATATATATTCCTTTGATTCAAGTAGAGTTAAATGTCTG
Organism: Pinus albicaulis; assembly: GCA_034641835.2. Lineage (NCBI taxonomy): Eukaryota > Viridiplantae > Streptophyta > Pinopsida > Pinales > Pinaceae > Pinus > Pinus albicaulis. The sequence goes on along the minus strand of CM076577.1, from coordinate 514,769,574 downwards.
GGTTTAATCAAATATTTATGTGTTAACTTATCTCAAATCCCTGCTAAGAGTCTAGTTATCGACATAGTTGTAGCTGACATCCCCCCTAAGTATGGCATGCTTTTATCAAGATCATGGGGAACCAAACTTCAGGGGAGCCTTCAAATGGACATGTCTTATGCCACCATCCATGTTTTTAACCAAAACAGAAGATTATACAGGGAATCTCACATGAAATATATGGTGAGAAACATAGATAAACCAAATAAATCTCCCATATATTCTATTCATTTGAGTTTAGATTCCTTTATCTTGTACAATGAAGATTAAATAACTCAAAAAGACAAGGAAAACATATACTCAATCAGTTTACTAGAAAAATCAGAACTTCCCTCAAATCAGATCCAAAACATTGAAAATCAACAGCATCGAGAGAATGAAAATAAGGCAAATATACTTTGGACAATAAATTTTGATGGGTCTTGTAATAAAACTAGTGTAGGGGCAGGTGTGTGGATTCAAAATACAAATCAGAGTTTTTCATATAAATTAGATTTCCCATGCACTAACAATATTGCTGAATACGAGGCACTTCTCCTTGGCTTACAGTTTCTCAAACGATTAGAAGCCAAAAAGATATCAATCTTAGGAGATTCTGAACTTATCATAATACATATCAAAGGAGAATACTCAGCTAAAAACCCAATACTTAGAGAGTATCGAAATGTTTCCCTTGATTTATTAAAGACCTTTGAAAAATATGAACTCATTTTCATTCCTAGAGCACAAAATCATCTAGAAAATGAACTCGCTTTCAATGCCAGCAACTACAAAATATATGAGATAAATGAACAGCTTAGTGTAAAGGTAAAACACAGGCCTGCAGTGCCTAATAACGAAGATCACTGGCAGGTGTTTAATTCTGACAAACACATAGATGATTTCTTAAAATCAGAAAATGATTTTTTCATACCAATATCAGAAACCAACCATAAAGAAAATTGTTTGTATATTGAACAAATCCCGGAAGTTGAAATAACACATTCTGCTGATATAAATCACTGTGAGAATCCTTTTGAAGCTGAATTAATTGAAAACACTGACGAATAAGACTTGGAAGTTTTACAATAAAAGAGTGATATAATTCCAAGAGGTCTCACACCTTTATAACACCTTTTCAACTTTAATGATGTAACCAAAGAACCGAGAATGGAGCCTGTGGAAATATATGTAGAAGAACATAAGATAAGCAGCCTAGCAGAACCCAAGATGATTAAACTGTCTAGCACTCTCCCAGCTCACATAAAATTGCAATATATAGAGTTGTTCAAAGAATTTAAGGATGTTTTTTCTTGGGGGTACAAAGATCTGAAATCTTATGATACTAGCATCATTTAGCACAAGATTCCTTTGAAGGAAAATCAAAAGCCTTTTAAAAAAAAACTAAGGAGAATAAACCCTTTTTTATTACCTTTAGTTAAGGCAGAAATTGAAAAGATGCATGATGCTGGGATTATAGTACCAATTAGATATTCAGAATGGGTATCAAACTTAGTTTCTGTTAGGAAAAATATAGGGGAAATTAGGCTCTGTATTGACTTCAGAAATTTAAATAGAGCCTCTCTAAAAGACAACTACCCCTTGCCTAAGATGGACCATATACTTCAAAGGGTAGTTGGGTCAAAAAGGATATCATTGTTGGATGGGTTCTTGGGTTACAACTAGGTGTTAGTGCTCCCAAGTGATCAAATAAAAACTGCTTTTACTACACCTTGGGGCACCTTTATGTATGTCAAAATGCCTTTTGGATTGATGAATGCAGGGGCCAACTTCCAAAGGGCCATGGACATAGCCTTCTCTAAAGATATTGTCTATTTCATAATCATTTACCTTGATGACATAACCGTTTTCTCAAAAAATGATGAAGAACATTTGATTCACTTGAGAAAAGTTTTTGAGAAGTGTAGGAAATTTGGCTCATCTTTGAATCCAAAGAAGACACTCTTTGGTCTCCAAGAAGGTAAACTTCTTGGTCATATAATTTCATAAGATGGAATCAAAATAGACCCTAAAAGGATAGATGGCATATTGCAAATCATCCATCCAAGAAGCCTCAAAGAATTACAATATTTCATTGGAAATATTAATTTTTTTAGGAGGTTTATCCCCAACCTTGCTGAGCTATTAAAAAACATTACAAACATGCTTAAGAAATATGTAGGTATAAAATGAACTTTACCAGCTAGACAATCATTTGAACTGGTCAAACAAGCTCTTACTCAAACACCAGTATTGATTAGTCCATATTTGACCATAGACTTTTATATCTTTTCTTTTGCATCTGAACATACAATAGCTGAAGTATTACTTCAAAATAATGATTTGGGACAAGAACAACCAATATACTTCTTTAGCAAGGCCTTAAGAGATGCTCCTCTCAAGTATAACATCACGGAGAAGCAAGCCTTAGCATTAGTGAAAGCATTAAAGGACCTTAGAGTCTACATTTTACACTCTCAGATAATTGCTTTTGTTCCACATATTGTTGTCAAGGATATTTTAAGTTAAGACCCTGATGGTAAAAGGGGAAAATGGATTGCAACTATTCTTGAATATGACTTAGAAATCAGGCCCACCAAACTAGTTAAAGGGAAAGGATTAGCAAAACTCATGTCTGAGTCAAAATTCCAAGCACTAGATATGAATATGATAGATGTATTGGAAGAAACTAAAGATTTCACTACCCCTTTCATTGAAGAAACATTTCTAAATTATCCTTGGTATGCTAACATCATTTATGTGCTTTTATATTTAAATTCCCCTCCTTCTTCATCTAAAACTAAAGCTAGATTTTTGAAACAGAAAGTTTTGAGTTATTGCATCTTAGATGGGGTATTATGTTGGAAAAATGTTGTTGGAATTTTACTTAAATGTTTACTGGAAGATGATGCAAGAAAAATCATGCGTGAACTGCATGAAGGATAATGTGGAGGACACCTCTACTGGAAGGCCACAAAAAACAAAATTCTTAGATCTACTCACTATTGGCCCACCCTTTTCCCAAACACTTAGAAGTTGGTCATGTCTTGCCATAAGTGTCAAATTTTTGATGGAAAAATAAAACTCCTTCCCTTACCATTACATCCTATCAGTGTTGAGGCACCCTTTCAACAATGGAGCTTAGACTTCATTGGGGAAATTCACCCGTCTTCATCAGCCCAACATAAGTGGATCCTCACTGCCACTGACTTATTTACCAAGTGGATAGAGGCTATACCCTCTAGGAATGCTAATGACTCTGTCATTATCAAGTTCCTTGAAACAAATATCATATCCAGATTTGGTTGTCCTAGAAAAATCATAACAAATAATGCTGCTGTCTTTAAATCTAAGAAAATGGTTGATTTTTTCCACAATTACCACATTACCTTGGGCCATTCTACTGCTTACTATCCCCAAGGAAATGGATTAGCTGAATCTTCTAATAAGAGCCTCATCAATATCATCAAAAAGCTATTGGAGCATAGTCAGAAGTCATGGCACAATAAACTGGTTCATGCCTTATGGGATGATAGATTAAGTACAAAGAAATTAATAAATGTGTCCCCCTATCAGCTGGTCTATGGCATGGATGTAGTCTTCCCAACTTTTTTAGGAGTTCCAGTCATGAAACTCCTTCAAGAAGTGCAAATTGAGGAAATTGATATGCAAAGAAGAATCAACCAAACAATTCATTTACAGCAGACTAGGGAAGAAGTCTATGAAAGAAAAAAGTTAGTCCAAGAAAATATCAAGAAGCTATTTGACAAGAGGACTAAGGAAAACAATTTCCAATTTGTAAATGTTGTTCTTAAATGGGATTCAAGAAGGGAAGAGAAGGGAAAACATGGCAAGTTTGAGAACTTGTGGAAAGGACCCTATATTATTCATGCTGAGAGGGGTCACAATGCATTTTTCTTGAAATAATTAAATGGAGAAGATCTGTATGGAGGTCATGTCAATGGTAGGATGCTCAAGCATTAATTCTGCCAAGAGTCTTGAGTTTTAAAGATTTTTTACATTCCATTGTAAATATCATTGATAAAAATTGCATTCAAAGTTAGAAAAATAAAAATACAAAAGCAATAGAAAGGATAAAAGAGGGCAGATTGTAAAACAAGAAAGGTACAACCCCATACCAAAAAGAGAAATAAAGTCTAAAAGTGTGCCAGCTCAAATTCCACTCCTAAAAACAAACTCCTAGTTAGTCATACAGCCTAATCATGACTAATTAGTTTTCAATTTACTGTTGATAGGTTAATGAAATAGGTTTTCCAAACAGCTTAATCTTGGCTTATCAGTAAGGTAGATTAGGATAGAAAAACAAAGGTTCAAACAAGCTCAAATTCTGAATCTATGATATAGAAAAAAAAATGGTTCTAATACGCCCAAAACTTGAACCAGGAATGAAAGAAAGATAGCTCAAACAAATTTAAAAATAGAGCTGAAGAAATAGTGAAGGAGGTTTTTAAATTTTCAGATCTTAAGCCTTCAATATTTTTTTCTTTACCTTTTTTTCAAATAATAATCTATGTGCAGCTTGTTTTTTATGCCATAGATCACAACAAGTCAAACATATTAATATTGACTTGACTGTTTTTAAATTTTTTTCTTAGAAATTAGAGAATAAAATTCTGTCATATAGTCTAACCCTGACAGATAGTAGTTCGGTAGAGAATTTATGAATTCAACTGCTTAATCTGGATTCATGGAGAAATAAGGTTAGAATTAGATTAGTTTCATGTTTTTCAAAAGAATAAAATGTTGTTGAGGAGAGTTTGCTAGTCTAAATGCACTCTGAAAGAAGAAAAAATGTTAGAATCATTAGGAATGGGTAGGTAGACATGATTGTTTTGATAGAATTCCATTATTTCAAATTGTTGCAGATATCATAAAAAGGAAAGGTTGTTGCCCAATGGATTAAGGCACTGTGTTAGTATGAATATTTTTGTTGAAGCGTACGAAAAAAGACCACTTTAGCTACGCATAACTTATAGCCCTAACATCAAATATTGCTTCCAATATCTTCAGATCTGCAGTTAGTTGATCAAGACAAGTGCTGCAAAAAACCAGATCTATGCATAGAAATGCATTAAGAAGTAAAATCAAGAGTTTGCTCCATACATCCAATAGACAAGACAAGAATAATGTTTTTTGAAAGAATTTTTGTATTAAGGGCACCTGGGAGGAAAACAAGAAGGTGTATCCAATTCTCCTCAATGGGATGGGTTCTTGGAAGTCCTCAGCACTTTAGATCTAGAATCTCTCTCTCTTGTTGGTGTAGAAAACCTAAACAAAGATAGAACTCAAAGGGAGCTCACTCAGCAAATAATGAAGAATGTGACCAAGTGTATAGATCCAGAGTGATCTAATAGGCAACAAAAGGTGAAGAATTATAGGAAAAAACCTCCTATTTATAACAAAATATTGGGTCATTCTAGATCTTGGTGCATGATTAAAATAACATTAACCAAATCTAGATCCACCATTTATGGATTATTTTATTATATTTGTTGGAGGGAAAAGGTAGTTGACTTGGGTCAAATCCCTTTATTTGTGAATAATAAATAAATAAATGATTTATTTATCATTTTAAGGAAGTGGTTGAAGGATAATCAAATAAATAATGATTTATTTAATTATTTATGGGTGATTTAGTCATATTTAACAAGGGATATTATTTAAATAAGATTTAAATAATTATTCCTAGAAAATAATAGGATAAATAAAGATTTATCTAATTAATTTCTTTGTTTTGGGTTAAACATGACCAGGAAAATCAAACAAATATAGGTTTGTTTAATATTTCCTTTTGGGGTTTCCTATTTAGACCAGAAACAACCTAATAAATGTGTTTTATTAAGTTATTTTACATAGTGAAATCAATTTTACTTAGGGTAAAATTGGTCTTACGTGGTGTACTTAGGTCCATCTAATGATAGTAGGTTAGATGACCAAAAAATGGTGTAACATATTGCCCCCCAGCGTGCGAGTGTTAGGAGAAAATCGTATGAGTGAAGTACGTTGTAATAACTCAATCACCAGACATCAAAAGTGAAGTTAGAGAGAGAAATGTGAGGTAGGCTAATGTGCTGAAGAACTAGACCCTGAGGAGGCGAGACTTACAGGTGCAACAAGTCTCTTTTTATGAGAGGGTACCTATGCTAAAGGCAGCGGGGGAGGCATATCTATGCCCGCCGAGATGAAGTACAAAAGAATAGTGTGTCCAGTAAACAAGGGACCAAACCATAAAGTACAGTCGGCATAAACATGATCCAGATAAAAATACATCATAAAATATATGGAGCTGCATCGAAGTCTGCAATGAAGAGGTCATCCGAGCATGTGGGGGACTACCTGCAGGGCCACCCCCTAATGAGGGCCGAGACATCTCACACACACCCGGGCATCACCAATAGCTGCTGCTGCTGCATCACTGGACCATCAACCATACGGATCTTGGTCATGCTGAAAGGAGTTGAAGTGGAGAAACAATCAAGTCAAAGGGAAATGAGATATCCCTTTGCCTGATCCAAGGCACTGAACAAGAGTGGAAGCTAGAACCAAGGTACACCACTCTCTAGACCTATCTTCTGGAATGAAGGAGCTGAGGTCGATAGAAGGAGGTCCGCCAGAGATGAGGCAATGAGAGATCCTCAACTAAGGCGCGAGAGATAATAGTAGAGCGACGGATAGACTAATAGCAATGATGATGATGGAATGGAGGGGACTGAGTAGCAAATGGATGACTTCCCTTGCTAGAGAATAAAGGGCATGAATGACATGGCAGCGACTGACACAATATCATAAGGGATAGGGGACAGTGGGACTAAAGGCCATAATGTGCGACACAAGAGAGAGACCAAGCAATGAAGGATGGAGGACTATATCGGGGTACAATGGGACATGGGATAGACACCATGAATGCGATGATAACTCAAGTTGGATGCTCTAAACAAGGGCGACTCGATGGCACTGCCACACAGTAAAGGTCCCCATGGGGGACCATGAAACATGAGTATAAGATGGTATCTCATGACGAAAATCGACACGAACAAAGACAAGTATGGAGGCAAAGTAGTGCCCCAAGTACAAGTGTTGTAAGTGAGGAAATTTGATTTTGGGGGGAAGTGAAGTGACCCTTCTTGGACAAAATGTGTCCTGGTGAAGTAGCAAATCACAAAAAACTAATGGATACCCATGAGAGGGCTCGGTGAGAGCTTTCCAACGGTGCTGACGGTTTGTCAAACTGAGTTACGGTGTGGTTGCAGCAGGCGAAAGAAAAACCAGTGTTCTCTTTTAATAAGGCATTTTTCCCTCCAAATTCACTCATTTGCTAGTGTTGCTGTGGTGAAGGTAGAGAGGAGAGAAGGCCCTAAATCTTGCGGCGAGCGTAGCGGAAAAACCGACCGTTGGAATCGAGATCTGTAAGTTGCAGGTAAGAGGCCTAACCTTACTCTTTCATTTTGATGGTTTAAAAGTTCAGATTAGGGCCTAGAATCTCAGGAACAGACCCTCTTGCATCTTTTCAGCTCGGTTGCACTTTTTGGGCCAAAATCTGCAACCTGGGAAGCAGGTTTTGAGCAAAAAGGTGCGACCTGTCCGAGGATTTGGCAGAAAAGTGTGACCTAGAAGATGAGGGGGTTTTAGTGTTGTTTTATGGCTGAGAGTTGGGTTTTTTTGTTTGGGGAAAGTATTCCCTATCTGTATTCTAATGAAGATGATTTTTTTGTGCAAATATGGCAGATATATGGGTTAACTGGAGAGAGAGAGACCTGGGTACATTACGGGCAGAGATCTAGGCAGATCAGGGTGTCCATCGTGTGTTGGCCAGGTTTGTGGTTCTGAAGTTTTTGGAGAACCCTTTGATGAGAGATGGAGAGCCCTTGTTGGCCCGGATTATCAGTTATTAGGATCCATAGCATGAGGTATTTGTAGTGTAGGGGCACAAGATCGAACTGACAGTCCAGGATGTGTACTTCCTAACTGGTCTCCTGCCACTTGGGATGGTGGGAAATACGCAGCCAGTGTTACCACGGGGGTGGAACATCATGGAGTTTGTGGAGCAGCATTGTCGACCGGGTCTCCAATTCAAAGGGACTCGGATACCGATCGGGGACCTGGAGAGATTGGAGACCAGTGCAATGGCTACAGCGGTGCTGCGGATCTTGGGAAACCAGGCATTCCATCACATCACTGGGGGGAAAATGATGATTGTAGAGATTGTATTGAGTGGGACCAACTATGGGTGGGCCCAAATGATGTTGGTGTCGTTAAAACGACAGTTGTCGCTTTGCAAGTGGCAAGTGAACCATGATTGCTCATATGGGACTTTATTGTGGTCCTTCTTTTTTGATAACATCCTAACCTTACAACCTCGTATACAGCTCCTAGATGGGGGCCCGAGAGAGCCCAGGATGCGTCGGTGGGGGCGACTACTATGTAGAGCAGGAGGAGGGGCAGTCGGACGGGTGTTTCGACCAGAGTTCTTTTCCCATTAGGATCAGATGCCATTATACATAGATGACTATCCCTATAGTGGGATGAGTTATTGTGGGGATCCAGACCTGCCACTTCCACCTGGTCGAGTATGGGGTCCCGATGGTAAGTGACAAGTGACTATTATTTTATGGGCATGTTAAAGTTATTGAACAGTAGATATGTTACTGATTCATGTACTTTTGGAATGCAGATATAGATCTGGTAAAACCGGCCGGATATATGGGATGACCTGCAGCATCAGGAGCTGCAAGCCAGAGTGGAGTAAGAGTAGTGCATAATGAGGATGCAGCCGCCTCCTGGAGGACATCTGCTATATATGTGAGAGGTTGCTGACCGGTGTTTCAGAGTGCGGGTGGCAAGACTTAGACGACCAGTACATAGAGCCATGTATTGGTCTACCCTTGGAATGGCGAGGGGTCGTGCGGCGCATGGCGATGGCCGGTCAGGTGATACGTGATCTACGAGCTACAGGAGCAGATCCATTGGCTCGGGATCCGCTAGATAGTGATTAGGTGTGGGGCGTGTGGTGCCCCCTAGTATGTATGTAGGGGTGAGTGGTGCCCCCAGTTTTGAGTTTTGTGTAACATGCTATGGGCATGTCATATGTATTAGAGTAGATGGACTCTAAACACATGTTTTGCGACACATATTATGGATATGTGTCTTGTTAATGATTATGATTGTTATTGTCTTGTATAAAATGCGTGTGATAAATGCCAATCTAGAACATGGTTTGCAATGCTATCTACATAGTGATTTTGTTCTCGAGGTACATGGTTGAAAGTTATGGTTGCAAATTCATGTATCAAGAGTTTCACTTGTAAATATCATCTAAACAGCATAGGATTATGCACACGATAGAGACCATTTAGTTGTAGGACAAGAAGTAGGTAATCTATACGAACACGCAGATGGAGGATGCGATGAGAGAGGGCATAGGCTAAAAGACCCCGCACTGCATCGTATTCGGCCTGAGTATTGGTGGCAGGACCAATGCAAACCCCGTTTGAGAGAACAAGGGCATGCAAGGGGGTGAAGATGGCCCAACCTGCGGAGGCGAGATTCCGGGAGTAACGACTTGCACCATCGGCGTAACCGATATAGGGTGTGGACGGGAGGTCCTGCAGAATAGTGTTACAAGACAAAAAATGGGGAGAGGAGGGACAATGATGGTAGCGTGAGTGTACAAAAGACATCAAGCGGAAACTATGGGAGGGAGTGTGATGGGCAGGATGGCTATGACTCATATACAAACTAGAGGGTTGTATATGAGGGCGATAAGAGATAAGGCGGGGACTCGACCTGCGGAGGTCAACATGGATATGGGTGGTGTTATCTTGGTTAAGGGCGGGGAGGATGAGGTCACGGGAAAAGAAGAATTCCAAGGGGGGATCCTGACCGGAAACGAGGGGATGACGAGAGGAAGGGAAACCACATGACGTGGCAAAGCTACCTCAACCATTCGTATAGGAAGAAAGGCTCACATACGGATCGTCACAGGGGATGACAGAAGAAGAAATGAATAGATGGTCAAAATATATTGAGCCCAGGGTGGTTGCTGAAGGGGGGTCGAGCGAACCATCAGGGGAGGAATATGAGGGAATGTTCTCCGAGGGTCTCATGGATGATGATAGGTAGAAAATGGTGGTGGTAGGCTCGAACATCTGGACATCAGGGGGGGGGGATGTCGATGGGAGCGGGTGGATCCTCAGACTGACCGGCAGCATACTGCGGAAGTATGGGAGAGGCAGCTTGATTTTGTTCAACCTCATACTCTCGAACTACCTCTAAAGAGGTGCGATGATGCGTGAGGTGAGGACAATGGTGGGAATAATGGACATGGACACAACACAGAGCACAGGGTTTGTTGGTGCGGATAGTCTTGGGGTTCTTGGTTACGGACGAAGAAGGACTGGAGGCTTCAGGGACCGTAGACTCGGGGAACGTGAATTTAACCATGGGTTGAATACGGGGCAATTCAGGACAAGCATGGGTGGCGTGACTGACGACATCACACAAGGCGCAAGGCTTTGCGGGCGGAGGAGGGGCTGGGTCAGTCGGGGTGGCCTTGTCTTTGGGTGCCCACTTGCGAGCTTTGCCTTTCTTCCCGGGAGCCATCACAACGGGAGAAGGGTCCTGTGGAGGTGCTGGGGGCACAGTGGCAATGGAGGAAGCGAGGGGGACCGGTTGAACCGGTGTCAAAGCAAGGTAGTGTTTGGGGTGACCAGGTGGGGTAGTGGCTAGAGGGTCAAGTTACCAGACGGTTATGCCCAGGTTCAGGTTGGGGAGAGAGAGGGTGGCCATGACGGGGACTGAATAGACTCTGGGAGGGGGAGCTAGGAAGGGTATCTGACCAATGGGATAATGGCCAGGAGGGATGGCTCCGAGGTGGTTGAGGCCTGGGGGAACCAACCTAGGAGGATAGAGGGGTTCAGGGATGCTAGCTGTAGGAGAAGGGCCAGAAGGAGGAGGTCCGACTGGCTGAGATGAAGGGCTAGGAGTGGGTTGCGGTGGGCGAGGTTGAGTCGGAGGTTGCTGACTAGCCGAAGCGAGTTGATTAAGGGCAACCCGAGATGATTGCATCGTGCAAACATTTGATAAGCTGGGATCAGAGATAGGGGGAGGAGGAAGACCAAGGAAGGTTCCAAGCAAAGAGGAATCTTTGTAGACACCGGGAGAGACACTAGTCAAAGAATCGATGATTTTCTTATTGGCTACAGAAGAGATGGTCGTCTCAGGGGAGGTCTGAGATTTTGGCTCATGATACGTCAACTGGTCAATAGTGACTATCTTTCCATTGTGAGGAAAAGACATCTTGTGAAAAACCGCGGAAGGGACAGCAGACATGGAATAGGTGTAGCTTCGCCCCAAGAGAATGTTGTAGTCTAGAGGGGCGTCGATGACTTCAAAGTCAACGCAAACAGTCTTTCCCACAAGAGTGATAAGACAATTACGGAAGAGGCCAATTGGTTGGGAGGCATGGCCATCCCACACTCGAAGGGTGATCGTGGAAGGGACTAATTCAGGAGATCCAAGTTGCTTCCAAACCGAAGCGGACATCACAAAGGTGGATTCCCCCTCATCAATTATACACCAAGAAACATTAGCGTTCCGGATTTTGACTGGGATTTGGAAGGCTACGGAAGCAGGAAGAGGAGGATGCTCTGATTGATGGGCGTCAAAAACAATCATTTCGTCTTCAGCAGGATCTACAGCGCCCATGGCAGATAGTAGAGCCTTCTTTTGGGAGGGGCATGATTGGAGGAGTTCCAATGTGGAAATGGCAGTAGGAGACTGCACCAAATCATCTACTATGCTATACGAATGAGCAGCTCGACCAGGAGCAGCATTTCGGCGTAATGGTCCCTTAGGAATCTTGGTCTGAACCTCAACTTTGGGTTGAGGGATATGTAAGGGACCATTGGATGTCGAAAGAGGCTCGGTAGAACCTGAAGAAGGGGACTCGGAGGCAGACTGAGTGGGAGGCTTGGGGTACTGGCGAGACCGAGTTTGAAGGTGAAGGTCGACGGTTGGGGATGGATCAGAGTTTATCATGAGGATCTGGTAATCGGAGGAACCATAAGGGGAAGGTTTAGTGGCGACCTATCCGTCAGGTGGTTGGGCAGCCATGAATCCTTGCTGGGGGAAAGGATCGGTAAACACAGCCGGTTGAGTAGTGGTCACATTAGGGGGAGCATGAGGGGAGGCACGATGTCCTCGTAACGTGGCTTGAGACTCCCACATCTTCCACATCTATGGTAAGAGGGGACAATCATGGGTGTAATGACCGTAAACACCGTAACACGAACAAGGCTTATTTGTATGAATAGGCATGTCCGACTTGGGCTGAGTGCCTTGTTGCTGGTTAGAAGTGTTAGGGTCAGTACCTTGAGGATTGGGTCCACGAGTACAAGGGGTAGATTGATTTTTATTGCCTCTCCACCTTCTTTGAGAGGAAGGAGGATTAGTTGCGCCCTGTTGTGGAAATACTTGCCTTGGAGGGGGCTGTAGGTGCTATTGCTGGGGTTGAGAAGGCAAGGGAGGTGGAAGTGCATATGCTAGAGGAGCTGGAGCACCAGGCTACGGATAAGGATAGTGGTTAGGTTGGGAAAAATTGAGGTAAGCAGGAGGTTGGGCAATAGGATAAGGCATGTCGTATCCTGGATACATGCTACCTGGAGGGGGAAGAGTGCTAGAGGTGCTGGCCCCTCCCGGAGGGGGACCATAGCCCATAGGAGGTTGAGCATATGGATGAGAAATGGATCCAATGATACCGTCGATGGAGTGAGATTCCCCCGGGGCGTAAGAGCCACCGGGCTTGGGGAGGTCAGGAAGGACGGTATAGACATAACCAGACTGAGCATAAATCAGGTCATACTTCAAGGCTATTTGGAGGGTGGCTTCTTCGGTTTGAGGGAAATGGGAGGTGACATCTTTGCCAATGGGAGGTAAGAGAGTGTGAAGGAACCAGTCCATATAAACCCGATCTTCAAAGGTGTGAGCTCGACATAAGATTCGTCTTCTCCGCCATTCCTGGACATGAGTGGAAAGGCGGGTTGAAGAGGTTTGACGGAAGGAGGTCAAAAGCTCTGTACCAGTGTCATACCAGAGAGGGAGCTGGAAATAAGATAAAAAGGCTTGGGAAATGGTCGCAAAGGTGGTATGGGAAGAGGTGGTTTGGTCAACATACCATTTAGAAGCTTTGCCCGTAAGCATGCGTTGGAACAACCGAAGACGGATGGAATCATCGGTAATGGAATTGGAGGAACACCACATGTGGAAAGATCAGACGTGATTGGTTGGATATTCTCCAGCAAGGCCTTCGAACTTAGGGATGTCGGAGGGGAGCTTAGTTGGCATAGTAGGCCAACCATCATCGTGGCGGATAGGGTCATTGGTCAACTGATTGAGATCAGGGAGGCTGAGGCTTGCCATGTAAGGGAGCAAAGGTGCAGCCGAGGTAGTTCCTGTGGCGGTTCCGCTAGTAGTAGTCCCGACATTAGGGCCGGGATTACCGCTAGCGTTGGGCCCTGGATCAGACATAGTGAAGGTGACAGGGGGAGAACCAGAAGTAAAAGGAGAACCCAATGCATCATAAGAGGAGTCGGAGTGCGGACTCGGAGGAGGACTAACTCGTCGACGATGGGAGGGAGTAGGTCGACCGACCGGAAACTAAGGGTGAAGGCCAAGAAGTCTCCGGGATGCACACCTTGGGGGCGCAATGGTGACAACACAAACACAGCACAGGGGGAAGAAGAAATATCAACAAAGGCAGGGAGGTGCAGAATCAAGAGAGTACAATGTCGAAACAAGGGTAGAGAGGTGCAGTGTCAGTTGATTTTAAAGTCTTTTCCTGGCGGTGTAAACCAGGCTCTTCTTCGCTTAGGGTGAGTGTGTGGCGTGTGTTAATTTTAATTTTTAAACCCTTTTCTTTTTGAGAGCAAGAGAAAAAGTGTGCTCCATAACTGAAAATAATGCTACAAAGAATAGTATATAATGCTGAAATAATAGAAAATTAACAGCTAATCAATGCATCGATCTAACCCAAAAAGGTGGGGCTCTCAAAACTACTCTAACAGAGGGAAAAAATATAGTCAAAACACACGAAAAAGAGGCCAATAGATCTAGGGTTGAAAAGGACAGGGATCTAAAGGAGAAAATTGCTGAAAAGAGGGGCAGAACACAGCCAAGAGGGAGAGGCAAGGTGGCTGGAAAAAAGGAGGAAATCAGCAAAAAGCAGATGGGGCAAGGAGGAGGCCCTAAAGGTCGATCCAAAAAAATCTTCAGGAGGTGATTTGAAAGGGAGAAGAGCTGATTAAAAGATATCTGAAAAGGAGGTATCAGATCTGGGAAAGGGGGAGCTGAAACTCTGAAAAAACAGATACCTGAAACTCATAAAAAATCTTCCACCAAAAGTGGAGGGTACTGAAGCCCTAGGGTGATATTTTCCCACTTAGATGAGAAAAACAGATCAGAAATAGATCGAAACGGGCTGAGACAAAGGCTGGAAAACCCTGACAGAAGATTCAGAAAAACCCAGAAAAATTGCAGAAAAATAGCAGAAAAATTGGCAGGTCGCAGGTTCTGACCTGTTTTCTGTGCAGGTCACAGATAATGGGCTGGATAGTGCGACCTGGAGGTGCAGGTCACAGTTTCTAGGCTGAAAAGTGCGACCTGAAGCTCCGGGTGTCCCGGCGGAAAATTTCCGGAAAAGTTGTCGTCTCAGTTGCAGCTGATGTCTGTCACCTGCGTAATAGGGCCAGAAAAATGTGGAAGTTAGAAATTTTAATGTTTTAGGGTTTAATTTGAGAAAAACAACATAAAAATAGGAAAAACAAAAAGCTGAAAATAAACCCTAGGGTCTGAAGTAGCTGGATATGCAGGAATATGAAAAACGACAGCGGTCGTAATTGAAAACTCGTGTGGAGTCGCCAATTGTTAGTATGAATATTTTGTCGAAGCGTACGAAAAAAGACCACTTTAGCTATGCATAACTTATAGCCCTAACATCAAATATGGCTACCAATATCTTCAGATCTGCAGTTGGTTGATCAAGACAAGTGCTGCAAAAAACCAGATCTATGGATAGAAATACATTAAGCAGTAAAATCAAGAGTTTGCTCCATACATCCAATAGACAAGACAAGAATAATGTTTTTTGGAAGAATTTTTGTATTAAGGGCACCTAGGAGGAAAACAAGAAGGTGTATCCAATTCTCCTCAATGGGATGGGTTCTTGGAAGTCCTCAGCACTTCAGATCTAGAATCTCTCTCTCTTGTTGGTGTAGAAAAACCAGACAAAGATAGAACTCAAAGGGAGCTCACAAAGCAAATAATGAAGAATGTGACCAAGTGTATAGATCCAGAGTGATATAATAGGCAACAAAAGGTGAAGAATGATAGGAAAAACCCTCCTATTTATAACAAAATATTGGGTCATTCTAGATCTTGGTGCATGATTAAAATAACATTAACCAAATCTAGATCCACCATTTATGGGATATTTTATCATATTTGTTGGTGCGAAAAGCTATTTGACTCGGGTCAAATCCCTTTATTTGTGAATAATAAATAAATAAATGATTTATTTATCATTTTAAGGAAGTGGTTGAAGGATAATCAAATAAATAATGATTTATTTAATTATTTATGGGTGATTTAGTCATATTTAACAAGGAATATTATTTAAATAAGATTTAAATAATTATTCCTAGAAAATAATAGGATAAATAAAGATTTATCTAATTAATTTCTTTCTTTTGGGTTAAACATGACCAGGAAAATCAAACAAATATAGGTTTTTTTAATATTTCCTTTTGGGGTTTCCTATTTAGACCATAAACAACCTAATAAATGTATTTTATTAAGTTATTTTACATAGTGAAAGCAATTTTACTTAGGGTAAAATTGGTCTTACGTGGTGTACTTAGGTCCATCTAATGATAGTAGGTTAGATGAACAAAAAATGGTGTAACAGATTGCCCCCCAGCGTGCGAGTGTTAGGAGAAAATCGTATGAGTGAAGTACGTTGTAATAACTCAATCACCAGACATCAAAAGTGAAGTTAGAGAGAGAAATGTGAGGTAGACTAATGTGCTGAAGAACTAGACCCTGAGGAGGCGAGACTTACAGGTGCAACAAGTCTCTTTTTATGAGAGGGTACCTGTGCTAAAGGCGGCGGGGGAGGCATATCTATGCCCGCCGAGATGACGTACAAAAGAATAGTGTGTCCAGTAAACAAGGGACCGAACCATAAAGTACAGTCGGCATAAACATGAGCCAGATAAAAATACAATGAGGGATCCCACATACATGCTATGCCTGGGATAACAGCCAGGACTTATACAATAATATCTGAGTACATGAGATACAAATACAACCCAAATTCCCCCTATAAGTGGGGAAGGGCTCATAAAATCTGACTGATACATGCAAATCAAAGAGGCGCTACAAGCGGTGAAGGCCGACATCATAAAATATATGGAGCTGCATCGAAGGCTGCAATGAAGAGGTCATCCGGGCATGTGGGGGACTACCTGCAGGGCCACCCCCTCATGAGGGTTGAGACATCTCACACACACCCGGGCATCACCAATAGCTACTGTTGCTGCATCACTGGACCATCAAGCATACGGATCTTGGTCATGCTGAAAGGAGCTGAAGTGGAGAAACAATCAAGTCAAAGGGAAATGAGAGATCCCTTTGCCTGATCCGAGGCACCGAACAAGAGTGGAAGCTGGAACCAAGGTACACCACTCTCTAGACCTATATTCTGGAATGAAGGAGCTGAGGTCGACAGAAGGAGGTCTGCCAGAGATGAGGCAATGAGAGATCCTCAATTAAGGCGCGAGAGATAATAGTAGAGCGACGGATAGACTAATACCAATGATGATGATGGAATGGAGGGGACTGAGTAGCAAATGGACGACTTCCCTTGCTAGAGCATAAAGGGAATGAATGACATGGCAGCAACTGACACAATATCATAAGGGATAGGGGACAGTGGGACTGAACGCCATAATGTGCGACACAAGAGAGAGACCAAGCAATGAAGGATGGAGGACTATATCGGGGTACAATGGGACACGGGATAGACACCATGAATGCGATGATGACTCAACTTGGATGCTCTAAACAAGGGCGACTCGATGGCACTGCCATAGAGTAAAGGTCCCCATGGGGGACCATGAAACATGAGTATAAGATGTTGGGTGTGGAGCTTGATTATCTTGTTTACTTTGTATCACAGCATTGGACCCCTGTACCTTAAAAGGGGCGGCAACGCCGCCCGAAATTTAATCGCTGCCGTGGGGGGTCCAGGGGGGCCGGCGCCCCCGAAGCTAAAAACAGATGTAAAATTTCCTTGTAAAAGTATAGTAATTTCTAGTCAATCTGGGCCGTTCATTAGGCAAATGATTTGACGGTAGAAGTTATGTTTAGATTAGGGATTTTTTCCCTAGAAGGCAACCCCTTGTATATATGGGGGCATTGTATTGCAGCTGTGTATTATGAGTGTATTCTCGGAGCGAGAAACAGAGAGGGAGACTGTGAGAGAGAACAGAGGATATTACAGCGAACCTGCTGTAGGTTTTGTCTCTTCATTTTTGTTGGATAATATAAAGGAAGGACTGGCTGTTCGGGGTGGACGTAGCCCAAATTGGGTGAACCACGTATATCTGTGTCTCTCTGGTTTTTATGTGTTTTGTGTGCTTGTATTTTCCGCATATTTTATGTGTTTCATTGCTCTGTAATATTTAATTTTCTAACAACTGGTATCAAAGCCGAAGGTATATTTGGCTGATAAACTCGCAGGAAAAAAGGGTTCCTGGTTCGAGTGGGAGCAAGGGCGGACGATGGTAAGTTTAGGGTCGAGAAATTTAATGGCCAAAACTTTGCGCTGTGGAAGATGCAGATGGAAGATTATCTGTATCAGAAAGATCTGTACCTACCATTGAGCGGAAAAACAAAGAAGCCGACGACCATGACAGACGCAGAATGGAACATTCTCGATAGAAAGGCACTCGGAACAGTACGGTTGTGTCTTGCGGCGTCAGTCGCCTTCAATATTTCGAAGGAAACAACAACAAAGGGTTTGATGCAGACGTTGGCGAAACTGTATGAAAAGCCCTCGGCCTCAAACAAGGTATTTCTTATGAAACAACTATTTAATATGAAGATGTCGGAAGGTGGATCTGTTGCAGATCATTTAAATGAATTTAATACAGTTACCAGTCAGCTAAGTTCTGTAGGGGTAAACTTTGATGATGAAGTTAGAGCTCTGTTATTCTTGTGCTCATTGCCAGAGAGTTGGAATGGTTTAGTAATGGCCATTAGTAACTCTGTCTCTGGATCTAGTACTTTAAAGTTTGATGATGTTGTTGGTGCTATCCTTAGCGAGGAAATCCGATGGAAAAGCTCTGGTGAGACATCGGGTAATGCTTTGAGTGCAGAGTCTAGGGGAAGAAGAATGGAAAGAGGAAAGAGCTCGGGATATCGCAGTAAATCAAGGAAAGGCAGATCCAAGTCCAGATCGGGATAGTGTGTTGGAATTGCGGAAAGAAAGGACACCTAAAGAAAGACTGTAGATCTCGGAAGGGAAAAGAAGGAGACACACAGCAAGAAAACAATCATGAAGCAAATGTGACATGTGATGTGTTACAAGATTCTTTGATTCTTTCTTTTGAAAATGTTACTGATTCTTGGGTTATAGATTCAGGGGCTTCATTCCATGCCACACCTGATAAGAAATATTTTCATGACTATGTCCAAGGAGATTTTGGACAAGTTCGTTTGGGTGATGATAAACCCTGTAAAATTGTTGGAATGGGTAAAGTTCTTGTAAAACAACAGAATGGAAACCAATGGCTACTAAAGGAGGTAAGGCATGTTCCAGATTTGAAGAAAAATCTGATTTCAACAGGGCAGTTAGGTGGTGAAGGTTGTGTGACAACTTTCACAGATAAAACTTGGAAGGTCACCAAAGGAGCCCTAGTAATAGCAAAAGGTGAAAAGGTTGGTACATTGTATTTATGCAATGGTATTTCTAACTCCGTTAATGCTTTAACTTCCAAAGGAGCAGATGCATCATTATGGCATCATAGGCTCGGACACATGAGTGAGAAGGGAATGAAGATTATTCACTCAAGAAATTTGTTGCCAGGTTTGAAGAATGTTGATTTGGATTTCTGTGAGAATTGCATTTATGGAAAACAGAAGAGAGTCAGATTTCTCAAAGTTGGGAAAGAAAAGAAGAGCGAAAAATTGGAGCTTGTGCATACAGATGTATGGGGACCTGCTCAGGTATCATCTCTCGGTGGCTCTCGTTATTATGTTACTTTTATTGATGATGCAACTAGAAAACATGGATTTATTGTATTCAGAATAAATCTGATGTATTTTATACTTTCAAGAAATGGAAAGCTTTGGTTGAGATTGAGACAGGAAAGAAGTTGAAGTGTTTGAGATCAGACAATGGAGGTGAATATTGCAGCAAAGAGTTTGATAGGTACTGTTCAGAAAATGGAATACGCAGAGAGAAGACAGCTCCAAGAACACCACAAGAAAATGGTGTGTCAGAAAGGATGAACAGAACAATCATGGAGCGTGCAAGGTGCATGAGATTGCATGCAGGATTTCCTTTACAATTTTGGGCAGATGCTGTAGATACTGCTGTTTATCTAATAAACATAGGGCCTTCAAGTTCCTTGGATGGTGGTATTCCAGAGGAAGCATGGACAGGTAAAAAGGTAAACTACTCTTTTTTAAAGCCTTTTGGTTGTGAGGCCTTTGTCCATATTAATAAAGAAAACATAACAAAGCTTGAGGCAAAATCAAAGAAATGTACCTTTATTGGATATGGTGCTAATGATTTTGGTTATCGCTTATATGATTATGAAAATCACAAAATCATTAGAAGCAGAGATGTAATATTCAATGAAAAGGTCTTGTATAAGAATCAGTTGCAGGAAAAGAAACAAGAAAAAGAAAGCAAGGAATACGCGGTTCTTGATGAGGTATCTGAAAAAGTAAAGGTGCCTGAAAATAATAATAATAAACAACCACAGCAGCAACAGCCACCACAACAGCAGCAGGCACCTCAAACACCTGAAAGTGGTGTTAGAAGATCTACCAGGATAAGTAGACCCCCTGAACGATACTCTCCTTCATTATATTATTTATTGTTGACTGATTCTGGTGAACCCGAATGTTATGAAGAAGCAATGCAGGTGGAAAGCAGGAAGAAGTGGGAGCTAGCCATGGAAGAAAAGATGGACTCCTTAATACATAACCAGACTTGGGACTTAGTCAGGTTTCATGCAGGTAAAACTACATTGCAGAATAATGGGTTTATAGGCTGAAGGAAGAAGATGGGGGAAAACAGAGGTACAAAGCTAGACTTGTGGTGAAGGGGTTTGCACAGAAGAAAGGTATTGATTTTGATGAAATATTTTCTTCTGTTGTTAAGATGAATTCAATCAGAACTATCTTAAGTCTTGTAGCAGCGGAAGATTTACATCTTGAACAGTTAGATGTAAAGACAACATTTCTCCATGGAGATTTGGAGGAAGAGATATACATGCAGCAACCAGAAGGATATGATGTAAAAGGGAAAGAAAAATTGGTGTGCAGGTTAAAGAAGAGCTTGTATGGCTTAAAACAGGCTCCAAGGCAGTGGTATCTAAAATTTGACAAGTTTATGTCTGAACAAGGTTATACTAGATGTCACTCGGATCATTGTGTTTATCTAAAAAGGCAAAATGATGGCAGCTATATTATATTGTTATTGTATGTAGATGACATGCTTGTTGCAGGGTCTAACATGCAGGAAATAAATGTGCTCAAAAAAAAAATTGCAAATTCATTTGCAATGAAGGATTTGGGAGCTGCAAAACAAATCCTTGGTATGAGGATAACTAGAGACAGAAAAAATCACAAATTAACACTGTCTCAGAATGAGTACATAGAAAAGGTGTTGAAAAGATTTAATATGCAGAATGCAAAACTAGTTAGTACACCTTTTGCTAGCCATTTCAAACTTAGTAAGGAGATGTGCCCAAATACCCAAGAAGACATGGATTATATGTCTAAAGTTCCATATGCATCAGCAGTTGGAAGTTTAATGTATGCAATGGTCTGCACAAGGCCTAATATTGCACATGCAGTGGGAGTTGTAAGCAGGTATATGAACAATCCAGGAAAAGAACATTGGATGGCAGTAAAATGGATTCTCAGATATTTGAGAGGTACTAAAAATCAATCATTATGCTTTGGTGGTTCAAACATTGATCTATAGGGATGTGTTGATGCAGATATGGCAGGTGGCAGAGATAAGAGGAGGAGCACTACAAGATATGTATTTATTGTAGGTGGAACAACTGTCAGTTGGGTTTCAAAAATCCAAAGTGTTGTTGCACTTTCAACAACAGAAGCAGAGTATGTTGCTGCTACAGAGGCTAGTAAAGAAATGATTTGGTTACAAAGGTTTATGGATGAATTGGGTAAGAAGCATGATATGGGCACAATATACAGTGATAGCCAAAGTGCTATTCATCTTGCAAAGAACTCAACATTTCATTCCATGACTAAACACATACATCTCAAGTACCATTTCATACGGTCAGTATTGGAAGATGGAGAGTTGAAGCTGGAAAAGATACACACTAGCCAGAATCCTGCAGATATGCTAACAAAAGTTGTAACCAGGGAGAAACTGAGAACATGCTCAGTTTCAATTGGTCTTCAAGGATGACGATGAAGATGAGAAACAACCAGGTCCAAAGAGGAGTCATTGTCCAACAAATGAAGCAGTGGTGGAGTTGCTACAATCAGTCTCCAAGTGGGAGATTGTTGGGTGTGGAGCCTGATTATCTTGTATCACAGCATTGGACCCCTGTACCTTAAAAGGGGCGGCAACGCTGCCCGAAATTAATCGTCGTGTGGGTGCAAGATGCCGCCCGAAGCTAAAAATAGATGTAAAATTGCCTTGTAAAAGTATAGTAATTTCTATTCAATCTGGGCCGTTCATTAGGCAAATGATCTGACGGTAGAAGTTATGTTTAGATTAGGGTTTTTTGCCCTAGAAGGCAACCCCTTGTATATATGGGGGCATTGTATTGCATTTGTGTATTATGAGTGTATTCTAGGAGCGAGAAACAGAGAGGGAGACTGTGAGAGAGAATAGAGGATATTACAGTGGATCTGCTGTAGGTTTTGTCTCTTCATTTTTGTTGGATAATATAAAGGAAGGACTGGCTGTTCGGGGTGGACGTAGCCCAAACTGGGTGAACCATGTATATCTGTGTCTCTCTGGTTTTTATGTGTTTTGTGTGCTTGTATTTTCCGCATATTTTATGTGTTTCATTGCTTTGTAATATTTAATTTTCTAACATAAGATGGTATCTCATGATGAAAATCAACACGAACAAAGACAAGTATGGAGGCAAAGTAGTGCCCCAAGTACAAGTGTTGTAAGTGAGGAAATTTGATTTTGGGGGGAAGTGAAGTGACCCTTCTTGGACAAAATGTGTCCTGGTGAAGTAGAAAATCACAAAAAACTAACGGATACCCATGAGAGGGCTCGGTGAGAGCTTTCCAACGGTGCTGATGGTTTATCAAACTGAGTTACGGTGTGGTTGCAGCAGGCGAAAGAAAAACTAGTGTTCTCTTTTAATAAGGCATTTTCCCCTCCAAATTCACTCATTTGCTAGTGTTTCTGTGGTGAAGGTAGAGAGGAGAGAAGGCCCTAAATCTTGCGGCGAGCGTAGCGGACAAACCGACCGTTGGAATCGAGATCTGTAAGTTGCAGGTAAGAGGCCTAACCTTACTCTTTCGTTTTGATGGTTTAAAAGTTCAGATTAGGGCGCAGAATCTCAGGAACAGACCCTCTTGCATCTTTTCGGCCGGGTCGCACTTTTTGGGCCAAAATCTGCAACCTCGGAAGCAGGTTTTGAGCAAAAAGGTGCGACCTGTCCCAGGATTTGGCAGAAAAGTGCGACCTGGAAGATGAGGGGGTTTTGGTGCTGTTTTATGGCTGAGAGTTGGGTTTTTGTGTTTGGGGAAAGTATTCCCTATCTGTATGCTGACGAAGATGATGTTTTTGTGCAGATATGGCAGATATACGGGTTAACTGGAGAGAGAGAGACCTGGGTACATTACAGGCAGAGATCTAGGCAGATCAGGGTGTCTGTCATGTGTTGGCCGGGTTTGGGATTCTGAAGTTTTTGGAGAACACTTTGATGAGATCTGGAGAGCCCTTGTTGGCCCGGATTATCAGTTATTGGGATCCATAGCATGAGGTATTTGTAGTGTAGGGGCACAAGATCGAACTGACAGTCCAGGATGTGTATTTCCTGACTGGTCTCCCACCACTTGGGATGGTGGGAAATATGCAGCCAGTGTTACCGCGGGGGTGGGACATCACGGAGTTTGTGGAGCAACATTGTCGACCGGGTCTCCAAGTCAAAGGGACTCGGATACCGATCGGGTACCTGGAGAGATTGGAGACCCGTGCAGTGGCTGCAGCGGTGCTGCGGATCCTGGGCAACCAGGCATTCCATCACATCACTGGGGGGAAAATGATGATTGTAGAGAGTGTGTTGAGTTGGACCTACTATGGGTGGGCCCAAATGATGCTGGTGTCGTTAAAACGACAGTTATCGCTTTGTAAGCGGCAAGTGAACCATGATTGCTCATATGGGACTTTATTGTGGTCCTTATTTTTTGAGAAGATCCCGACCTTACAACCTCGTATACACCTCCTAGATGGGGGCCTGAGAGAGCCCAGGATGCGTCGGTGGGGGCAACTACTGTGTAGAGGAGGAGGAGGGGCTGTCAGATGGGTGTTTCGACCAGAGTTCTTTGCCCATTGGGATCAGATGCCATTATACATAGACGACTATCCCTATAGTGGGATGAGTTATTGTGGGGATCCAGACCTGCCACTTCCGCCTGGTCGAGTATGGGGTCCCGATGGTAAGTGACAAGTGACTATTATTTTTTGGGCATGTTAAAGTTATTGAACAATAGATATGGTACTGATTCATGTACTTTTGGAATGCATATATAGCTCTGGTAAAACCAGCCAGATATATGGGACGACCTGCAGCATCAGGAGCTGCAAGCTAGAGTGGAGTAAGAGTAGCACATAATGAGGATGCAGCCGCCTCCTGGAGGAAATCCACTGTAGATGTGAGAGGTTGCTGACCAGTGTTTCAGAGCGCGGGCGGCAAGACTTAGACGACCAATACATAGAGCCATGTATTGGTCTGCCCTCGGAATGGCGAGGGGTCATGTGGCGCATGGCGATGGCCGGTCAGGGGATACGTGATCTACGAGCTGCAAGAGCAGAGCCATTGGCTCAGAATCCGCTAGATAGTGATTAGGTGTGGGGCGTGTGGTGCCCCCTAGTATGTATGTAGGGGTGAGTGGTGCCCCCAGTTTTGAGTTTTTTGTAACATGCTATGGGCATGTCATATGTATTAGAGTAGATGGACTCTAAACATATGTTTTGCGACACATATTATGGATATGTGTCTTTTTAATGATTATGATTGTTATTGTCTTGTATAAAATGCGTGTGATAAATGCCAATCTAGAACATGGTTTGCAATGCTATCTACATAGTGATTTTGTTCTCGAGGTACATGGTTGAAATTTATGGTTGCAAATTCACGTTTCAAGAGTTTCACTCGTAAATATCATCTAAACAGCATAGGATTATGCACACGATAGACACCATTTAGTTGCAGGACAAGAAGTAGGTAATCTATACGAACACGCAGATGGAGGGCATAGGCTAAAAGACCCCGCACTGCATTGTATTCAGCCTGACTATTGGTGGCAGGACCAATGCAGACCCCGTTTGAGAGAACAAGGGCATGCAAGGGGGTGAAGACGGCCCAACCTGCAGAGGCGAGATTCCAGGGGTAACGAATTGCACCATCGGCATAACCGATATAGGGTGTGGACGGGAGGTCCTGCAGAATAGTGTTACAAGACAAAAAATGGGGAGAGGAGGGACAATGACGGCAGCGTGAGTGTACAGAAGACATCGAGCGGCAACTACAGGAGGGAGTGCGATGGGAAGGATGGCTATGACTCATATACAAACTAGAGGGTTTTATATGAGGGCAATAAGAGATAAGGCGGGGACTCGGGCTGCAGAGGTCAACATGGATACGGGTGGTGTTATCTTGGTTAAGGGCAGGGAGGATGAGGTCACAGGAAAAGAATAATTCCAAGTGGGGATCCTGACCAGAAACGAGGGGATGAGGAGAGGAAGGGAAACCACATGACGTGGAAAAGCTACCTCAACAATTCGTATAGGAAGAAAGGCTCACATACGGATCGTCACGGGGGATGACAGAAGAAGAAATGAATAAGTGGTCAAAATATGTTGAGCCCAGGGTGGTTGCTGAAGGGGGGTCGAGCGAACCATTAGGGGAGGAATCCGAGGGAATGTTCTCCGAGGGTCTCATGGATGATGATAGGTAGAAAATGGTGGTGGTAGGCTTGGAGATCTGGACATCAGGGGGGGGGGATGTCGATGGGAGCGGGTGGATCCTCAGACTGATCGGCAGCATACTGCACAAGTATGGGAGAGGCGGATTGATTTTGTTCAACCTCATACTCTCGAACTACCTCTAAAGAGGCGCGATAATGTGTGAGGTGAGGACAATGGTGGGAATAATGGCCATGGACACCACACAGAGCACAAGGTTTGTTGGTGCGGATAGTCTTGGGGTTCTTGGTTACGGACGAAGAAGGAATGGAGGCTTCAGGGACCGTAGACTCGGGGAACGCGACTTTAACCATGGGTTGAATACGGGGCAATTCAGGACAAGCATGGGTGGTGTGACCGACGACATCACACAAGGCGCAAGGCTTTGCGGGCGGAGGAGGGGCTGGGTCAGTCGGGGTGGCCTTGTCTTTGGGTGCCCCCTTGCGAGCTTTGCCATTCTTCCCGGGAGCCGTCACAACAAGAGAAGGGTCTTGTGGAGGTGTTGGGGGCACAATGGAAATGGAGGAAGCGAGGGGGACCAGTTGAACCGGTGTCAAAGCAAGGTAGGGTTTGGGGTGACCAGGGGGGTAGCAGCTGCAGGGTCAAGGTACCATACGGGTATGCCCAGGGTTAGGATGGGGAGAGAGAGGGTGGCCATGACGGGGACTGAATAGACTCTGGGAGGGGGAGCCACGAAGGGTATCTGAGCAATGGGATAATGACTAGGAGGGATGGCTCCGAGGTGGTTGAGGCCTGGGGGAACCGACCTAGGAGGATAGAGGGGTTCAGGGATGCCAGCTGTAGGAGAAGGGCTAGAAGGAGGAGATCCGACTGGCTAAGATGAAGGGCTAGGAGTGGGTTGTGATGGGCAAGGTTGACTCGGAGGTTGCTGACTAGCCGAAGCGGGTTGCTGGGATCAAAGATAGGGGGAGGAGGAAGACCAGGGAAGGTTCCAAGCAAAGAGGAGTCTTTGTAGATGCCGGGAGAGACACTGGTCAAAGAATCGATGATTTTCTTATTGGCTATAGAAGAGATGGTCGTCTCAGGGGAGGTCTGAGATTTTGGCTCATGATACGTCAACTGGTCAATAGTGACTATCTTTCCATTGTGAGGAAAAGACATCTTGTGAAAAATCGCAGAAGGGACAGCAGACATGGCATAGGTGTAGCTTCGCCCCAAGAGAATGTTGTAGTCTAGAGGGGCGTCGATGACTTCGACGTCAACGCAAACAGTCTTGCCCGCAAGAGTGATAAGACAATTACGGAAGAGGCCAATTGGCTGGGAGGCATGGCCATCCCACACTCGAAGGGTGATCGTGGAAGGGGATAATTCAGGAGATCCAAGTTGCTTCCAAACCGAAGCGGACATCACAAAGGTGGATCCCCCCTCATCAATTATACACCAAGAAACGTTAGCGTTCCAGATTTTGACTGGGATTTGGAAGGCTACAGAAGCAGGAAGAGGAGGATGCTCTGATTAATGGGCATAAAAAAAAATCATTAGGTCATCAACAAGATCTACATCACCCATGGCAGATAGTAGAGCCTTCTTTTGGGAGGGGCATGATTGGAGGAGTTCCAATGTGGAAATGGCAGTAGGAGACTGCGCCAAATCATCTACTATGCTATACGAATGAGCAGCTCGACCAGGAGCAGCATTTCAGCATAATGGTCCCTTAGGAATCTTGGTATGAACCTCAACTTTGGGTTGAGGGATATGTAAGGGACCATTGGATGTCGAAAGAGGCTCGGTAGAACCTGAAGAAGGGGACTCGGGGGCAGACTGAGCGGGAGGCTTGGGGTACTGGAGAGACCGAGTTTGAAGGTGAAGGTCGATGGTTGGGGATGGATCAGAGTTCATCATGAGGATCTAGTAATTAGAGGAACCAGAAGGGGAAGGTTGAGTGGCGACCTGTCCGTCAGGTGGTTGGGCAGCCATGAATCCTTGCTGGGGGAAAGGATCGGTAAACATAGCCATTTGAGTAGTGGGCACATTAGGGGGAGCATGAGGGGAGGCATGATGTCCTCGTAACGTGGCTTAAGACTCCCACATCTGCCGCATCTATGGTAAGATGGGAAAATCGTGGGTGTAATGACCGTAAACACCGTAACACGAACAAGGCTTATTTGTATGAATAGGCATGTCTCGCTTGGGCTGAGTGCCCTGTTGTTGGTTAGCACTATTAGGGTCAGTACCTTGAGGATTGGGTCCACGAGTACAAGGGGCAGATTGATTTTGATTGCCTCTCCACCTTATTAGAGAGCAAGGAGGATTAGTCGCACCCTGCTGTGGAAATACTTGCCCTGGAGGGGGCTGTAGGTGCTATTGCTGGGGTTGAGAAGGAAAGGGAGGTGGAAGTGCATATGCTGGAGGAGCTGGAGCACCAGGCTACAGATAAGGATAGTGGTTAGGTTGGGAAACATTAAGGTAAGCAGGAGGTTGGGCAATAGGATAAGGCATGTCGTATCCTGGATACATGCTACCTGGAGGGGGAAGAGTGCTAGAGGTGCTGGCCCCTCCCGGAGGGGGACCATAGCCCATAGGAGGTTGAGCATATGGATGAGAAATGGATCCAACGATACTGTCGACAGAGTGAGATGCCCCCGGGGCGTTAGCGCCACCGGGCCTAGGGAGGTCAGGAAGGACGGTGTAGACATAACCAGAC
This sequence comes from Pinus albicaulis, assembly GCA_034641835.2. NCBI lineage: Eukaryota > Viridiplantae > Streptophyta > Pinopsida > Pinales > Pinaceae > Pinus > Pinus albicaulis. The sequence goes on along the minus strand of CM076577.1, from coordinate 514,741,390 downwards.
TGAGCATAGATCAGGTCATACTTCAAGGCTATTTGGAGGGTGGCTTCTTCGGTTTGAGGGAAATGGGAGGCGACATCTTTGCCAATGGGAGGTAAGAGAGTGTGAAGGAACCAGTCCATATAAACCTGATCTTCAAAGGTGGGAGCTCAACATAAGCTTCGTCTTCTCAGCCATTCCTAGACATGAGTGGAAAGGCGGGTTGAAGAGGTTTGACAGAAGGAGGTCAAAAGCTCTGTACCAGTGTCATATCGGAGAGGGAGCTGGAAATAAGATAAAAAGGCTTGGGAAATGGTCGCAAAGGTGGTATGGGAAGAGGTGGTCTGGTCAACATACCATTTAGAAGCTTCGCCCGTAAGCATGCGTTGGAACAACCGAAGACGGATGGAATCATCGGTAATGGAATTGGAGGAACACCACATGTGGAAAGATCGGACGTGATTGGTTGGATCTTCTCCAGCAAGGCCTTCGAACTTAGGGATGTCAGAGGGGAGCTTAGTTGGCATAGCAGGCCAACCAACATCATGGCGGATAGGGTCATTGGTCAACTGATTGAGATCAGGGAGGCTGAGGCTTGCCATGTAAGGTAGAAAAGGTGCAGCCGAGGTAGTTCCTGTGGCGGTTTCACTAGTAGTAGTCCCGACATTAGGGCCGGGATTACCGCTAGCGTTGGGCCCTGGACCAGACATAGTGAAGGTGACAGGGGGAGAACCAGAAGTAAAAGGAGAACCCAATGAATCAGAAGAGGAGTTAGAGTGTAGACTCGGAGGAGGACTAACTCATCGACGATGGGAGGGAGTAGGTCGACCGACCGGAAACCTAGGGTGAAGGCCAAGAAGTCTCCAGGATGCACGCCTTGGGGGCGCAATGGTGACAACACAAACATGGCACAGGGGGAAGAGGAAATATCAACAAAGGCAGGGAGGTGCAGAATCAAGAGAATACAATGTCGAAACAAGGGCAGAGAGGTGCAGTTTCAATTGATTTTAAAGTCTTTTCCTGGCGGTGTAAACCAGGCTCTTCTTCGCTTAGGGTGAGTGTGTGGCGTGTGTTAATTTTAATTTTTAAACCCTTTTCATTTTGAGAGCAAGAGAAAAAGTGTGCTACGTAATTGAAATTAATGTTGTAGAGAATAGTATATAATGCTGAAATAATAGAAAATTAACAGCTAATCAATGCATCGATCTAACCCAAAAAGGTGGGGCTCTCAAAAATACTCTAACAGAGGGAAAAAATATAGTCAAAACACATGAAAGAGAGGCCAATAGATCTAGGGTTGAAAAGGACAGGGATCTAAAGGAGAAAACTGCTGAAAAGAGGGGCAGAACACAGCCAAGAGGCAGAGTCAAGGTGGCTGGAAAAAAGGAGGAAATCAGAAAAAAGTAGATGGGGCAAGGAGGAGGCCCTAAAGGTAGATCCAAAAAAATCTTCAGGAGGTGATTTGAAAGGGAGAAGAGCTGATTAAAAGAGATCTGAAAAGGAGGTATCAAATCTGGGAAAGGGGGAGCTGAAACTCTCAAAAAATAGATACCTGAAATAGATAAAAACTCTTCCACAAAAAGTGGAGGGTACTGAAGCCCTAGGGGGCTATTTTCCCACTTAGATGAGAAAAACAGATCAGAAATAGATCGAAACGGGCTGAGACAGAGGCTGGAAAACCCTAACAGAACATTCAGAAAAACCCAGAAAAGTTACAGAAAAATAGCAGAAAAATTGGCAGATCGTAGGTTCTGACCTGTTTTCTGTGCAGGTCACAGATAATGGGCTGGAAAGTGCGACCTGGAGGTCCAGGTCATAGTTTCTAGGCTGAAAAGTGCGACCTGAAGCTCCGGGTGTCCCGGCGGCAAATTTCCGGAAAAGTTGTCGTCTTAGTTGCGGCTGATGTCTGTCACCTGCGCAATAGGGCCAGAAAAATGCGGAAGTTAGAAATTTTAATGTTTTAGGGTTTAATGTGAGAAAAACAACATAAAAATAGGAAAACAAAAATCTAAAAAGAAACCCTAGGGTCTGAAGTAGATGGATATGCAGGAATATGAAAAACGACAGCGGTCGTAATTGAAAACCCGTGTGGAGTCGCCAATTGTTAGTATGAATCTTTTGTTGAAGCGTACGAAAAAATACCACTTTAGCTATGCATAACTTATATCCCTAACATCAAATATGGATACCAATATCTTCAGATCTGCAGTTGGTTGATCAAGACATGTGCTGCAAAAAACTAGATCTATGCATAGAAAGACATTAAGGAGTAAAATCAAGAGTTTGCTCCATACATCCAATAGACAAGACAAGAACAATGTTTTTTGAAAGAATTTTTGTATTAAGGGCACCTGGGAGGAAAAAAAGAAGGTGTATCCAATTATCCTCAATGGGATGGGTTCTTGGAAGTCCTCAACACTTCAGATCTAGAATCTCTCTCTCTTGTTGGTGTAGAAAACCCAGACAAAGATAGAACTCAAAGGGAGCTCACACAGCAAATAATGAAGAATGTGACCAAGTGTTAAGATTAAGGTTAAGGTTAAGGTTAGCGTTAAGGTTAAGGTTTAGGTTAAGGGTAAGGGTAAGGTTAAGGTTAAGGTTAGGGTTAGGTTACCCTTACCCGACCTTAACATTAACCTTAACCTAAACCTTAACATTAACATTAACCTTAACCTAACCTAACCTAACCTTAACCTTAACCTTAACCTTAACATTAACCTTAACCTTACCTTAATGTAAGGTTAAGGTTAAGGTTAGGGTTAGGGTTAAGGTTAGGGTTAGGGTTAGGTCAAGGTTAAGGATAAGGGGGTTAAGGTTAGGGTTAGGTCAAGTTTAAGGATAAGGCGGTAAGGTTAAGGTTAGGGTTAAGGTTAAAGTTAAGTTTAGTGTTAAGGTTAAGGTTTAGGATAAGGTTAAGGTCAACGTTAGGGTTACATTACTCTTAAGGTTAAGGTTAAGGTTAAGGTCAAGGTCAAGGTCAAGGTCGAGGTTAAGGTTATGGGGGTAATGTTAAGGGTACTATTGAGGTTAAGGTTAGGGTAAGGTTGAGGTCAAGGTTAAGGGTAAGGTTAAGGTTAGGTTAATTATGTATATATATATATATATATATATTTTATTTTATATCATGTATATGAGGCAGTGCCAATAACTATTCTTGAAGGAAATGCATGAGTCCTTATCACACAAAAACACATTGCAATTTCTCAAGTAGATACCATTTCCAAGTTAAGGTTAAGGTTAGGGTTAAGGTTAATGTTAAGGTTAGGTTAAGATTAAAGTCAAGGTTAATGGTAAAGTTAAGGTTAAGGTTAGTTTAAGGTTAAGGTTAAGGTGAAGATTAGGTTAGGGGTAAGGTTATGATTAAGGTCAAGGTTAAGGGTAAAGTTAAGGTTAAGGTTAGGTTAAGGTTAAGGTTAGGTAAGGGTAAGGTTAATGTTAAGGTTAAGGATATGGGTAAAGTTAAGGGTAAGGTTAGGGTAAGGTTAAGGTTAAGGTTAAGGTTAAGGTTAAGGTTAATGTTATGGTTAAGGTTAAGGTTAAGGATACGTTAAGGTTAAGGTTAAGGTTAAGGTTAAGGTTAAACTTAAGGTTAAGTTAAAGGTTAAATTTAGGTTAGGTTAAGGTTAAGATAAGGTTAAGGGTAAGGTTAAGGTTAAGGTTAAGGTAAAGGTAAAGCTTAAGGTTAAGTTAATTTAAGGTAAGGTTAAGGTTAGGTTAAGTTTAAGGTTAAAATTAAGGTTAAGTTTAATTTTAAGGTTAAGGTTAGGTTACGTTAAGGTTAAGGGTAAGGTTAAGATAAGGTTAAGGTTAGGTTAAGGGGGTAAAGTTAAAGTTAGGTTAAGATTAAGTTCAAGGTTAAGGGTAAAGTTAAGGTCAAGTTTAGGTTAAGGTTAAGGTTAGGTAAGGGTAAGGTTAAGTTTAAGGTTAGGTTAAGGTTAAGGTTAAGGTTAGGGTTAATGTTAGGATAATGTTAAGTTTACGGTTAGGTTAAGGTTAAGATTAAGGGAGTAAGGTTAAGGTTAAGGTTAGGGTTAGGGTTAAGGTTAGTGGAAGGTTAAGGTTAAAGGTTAAGGTGAAGGCTAAGGGTAAGGTTAAGGTCAAGTTTAGTTTAATGTAAAGGTTAAGGTTAAGGTTAAGGGGTTACCCTTAACCTTAACCTAACCTTAAACTTAACATTAACCTAAACCTAAATTAACCTTGACCTCAATCTTAACATTAACCTTAACGTTCACTATAACCTAACCTTAACCTTGACCTTAACTATAACCTAACCCTAACCTTGACCAAACCCTTAACCTTACCCTAACCTTACGCTAACCATAACCTTACCCTAACCTAACCCTAACTATAACCTTATCTTTACCCTTTACCTAACCTTAAATTTAACCTAACCTTAAACTTAACCTTAAACTTAAATTATCCTTAACATTAACCTTAACCATAAGCTTAACCTTAACCTTAGTCTTAACCTTGACTTAACCTTAACCTTAACCTTAACCTTAACCTAACCTTAACCTTAACTTTACCCTTAACCTAACCTTAACCTTAACTATAACCTAAACCTAACCTTAACCTTACCTTAACCTTAAGCTTCACTATAACCTAACCTTAACCTTGAACTTAAGTATAACCTAACCATAACCTTGACCAAACCCTTAACATTAACCTTAACCTTAAGATCTACTTAACCTTAACCTTAATCTTAACCATAACGTTAACCTTAACCTTAACCTTAACCCTGACCTTAACTATAACCTAACCCTAACCTTGACCAAACCCTTAACCTTGACCTTAACCTGACTAAACCTGTAACCTTAACATTGACCCTACCCTTAACCTAACCTTAACCTTAAACTTAACTTTCCCATTACCTTAACCTCAACCTTGACCATAACCTTCATCGTAACCTTAACTTTACCCTTAGCCTTCACCTTACCCTTACCCTTCACCTTAACCTTAACCTTAGCCTGACTAAACTCGTAACCTTAACCTTAACCTTACCTTGACCTTAACTATAACCTAACCCTAACCTTGACCAAACTCTTAACCTTAAACTTAACTCGAACCTTTACCCTAACCTTACCTTAAACTTACCCTTAACCTTCACCTTAACCTTCACTTTAACCTTAACATTCCCCTAAGCTTTACCCTAACCTTACCCTAACCTTACCCTTAACCTTCACCTTAACTTTGACTTTAACCTTAACCTTCTCCTAACCTTAACCATAAACTAACCTTAACCTTACCCTTAATCTTACCTTAACCTAACTTAACCTTAACCTTGACTTTAACCTTAAATTTAACTATAACCTAACCCTAACCTTGACAAAACCTTTAACCTTAACCTTAACCTGACTAAAACCCTAACCTTAACCCTAACCCTAACCTTAACCTTAACCTTCCCATAACCTTAACCATAAACTTAGCCCTAACCTTTACCCTGAACCTTAACCTTAACCTTAACCTTCCCTTAACCTTAAGCCTAACCTTAACCTTACCCTAACCTTAACCTTAACCTTAAGCTAAGGTTAACCTTAACCTTAAATTTACCTTTAACCTGGACCTTACCCTTAACCTTCACTATAACCTAACCTTAACCTTACCCTTAACATTAACCTTAACCTTAAATTTACCCTTAACCTTAACCTAACCTTAACCTTAACCTTAACCTTAACCTAAACCTTAAACTTAACCTTAACTTAACCTAACCCTAAACTTGAACTTAAGCTTAAGCTTAACCTTAAGCTAACCTTAACCTTAACCATAACCTTAACTTTACCCTGTTAGCACTTGAAATGGACCCCAGGCTGAAAAAGGAAAATCAGGGTAACAACTAAACCACGCTTAGCCTTGTAGCTATCCCTACAAGGACAGGAGAGGGCTCTCTCCATATAATATATATTCAATAAAACAATAAGGAACTGATTTTAGGCTAGGTATATAAATGTTAAAGAGATATTTTAATAAATGACTGAATTTTCAGGTATGTATGGGACGAAAGGACATCATAAGCTGAGGAATTAAATCAAGGACATATAATATTTCATGGGGCAAGACAGGCATGAGATTTAGCAATAAAATTGAGATAAGATGGAGTGGAAATACTATTGAGAAGTTGAAAAGGACATAATAAGTGGATCCTTTTCAAACAGAAGAAAACACACAGAGTATGAATGATTCCCCAAGGTAGAGCATATAAAATGGATTCTACCTTTCTAAGTTGAAAAAATTCAACTGGAAATGTTTATGAATGAATGGTTAAACATAAAAATGTACATATGAAACACAAAGGAGAGACATGTGCTAAAATCATACCATATGAATCCCACAAATCGGAGCTACATCACTTTATTAATTCCCTGTCAAACTGTACAACGGAGCGCAAAGCTCACTGCCACACTATTCCCTTACTTCTGAGTTTTTAGACCTCAGACTATCAACTCCTTTTACAAATGATAAGAATTTACCATAAATAGACCGATTTTGTGGGAATATAGATCGATGGAAAGAGGAGAAATCATGACTGAAGATGGAAGACCAAGAGCCAACAATCTCTTCATAAAGGAAGAGCAGCGTTACTTTATTACACTTGAAATTCACTGATAACCAATGGGAAGGTGAAACCTGTAGCATTGATTCCTTTGAATCGTAACTGAAGAAAAAATAGGCAATCCGATCCTATTTTCCAGCTGTTTTAGATATCTTTATTTTATTTTAGGCTCTCGGCCTTTGAATTTTCGCTTTCCATTTGCTGTTTGAGTAAAACTAACTTTTTTTTATAAACATTCCTTTGAAATGAAACTTGCCTTTAGTGAAGGGAAAATTTATTTTAAATGGGAAAAGGGGAGGGAAATGAGCAACACCCGCATATAAATCGCAATCGGAATGGACGGCGGAGGGGTATAACATACAACGAAACTTACAATGCTGTGGAATGTATTTTCAGTACACATAGGCAATCGCAATTGGGAATCGGGGGGTGGGACGTGCTTGAAAGCACCATACAGAAGTTCCGATGCGATGGAGTACGTTAAAAACCTTTGAAAATCCTTTTATTGCTTTTACAAAGGGGGAAAGGGATTTTTATTTGAAAGGGGTAGAAGTACTGTATGGTGGGCCCAGGAGGTCAATCACAATCGCAATATCAGAGGGGAACGACGATAAAATATGATAAACAGTAATCGAAATCGGAATCGGAGCAGGGCAGGCGGAGTGATATATGGAACAATATTTCCGATGCGATGGGAAGAACCCTTTGTATTATAATTTAAAACCGAAATTTCGTATTAACAAAGGAAAAGGCCCTTTATTATATGAACGGGCGGATGTATTATGGTGGGCCCGACAGTCAATCACATCGCAATATTAGAGGGGAACGGGTGCGATCGGGAGTTGTGATGGAACTATTGCGATCAATCGGAAGGGAGACGTGATCGGAGGATCTTGCGATCTGGTCAATCAGAGGAGACTTGTGATTAGGTGGATCGGGGGATGGTGCGATCAATCGCATCAGAAAGGAGGATGCGATCAGAGGGGAAAGTGCAGGAGAGGAGTTGTGATTGCGATGATCGAAAGGAGGGAGGTGAAATCGCGTGATTGGGGGGAGGGATGCGATCGGGAGATAGGAAGGAGGGACTGCGATTGATCACATCAGAGTTTTGCGCGATGGGCCGATAAGAGCGTTCAATAAACATGTTGTGATTTGCGATGGATTTGCGATTACGATTGTAATTCGGGTTATATATAATATCAAACTTTTATAATAAATTTTTATTATAAAGTTTCCAACGTATGGTGGGGAAGTGGTTTATGCGGCGGGGGGGGGTTATATATCTGATATACTTTGCTATAAAGTCTATGGGGTATGGAAAGGGGAAGTGGTTATGTAATCAAATCGCATATTATTTAAAATATTTATAAAGTGATTTTGTGACCGGAAAGGGGAAAAGGGGTTTTTAAAGGAAATTTAAATTTAATAACACAAAGTTCAAAGGGAAAAATGGAGAAATAGGGGGTATAGGGAGTTTTACTTCACTTAGGCATAGAATTCAATCCAGAAGTCAGTTTTAAGATTGTAGTATACCGTTACAAAGTTGTTTCTAGGCTCTTTCTGATGGATCTAATTTGAATATGATCTGGCATTGAACATGCTATGTAAAACTCCTTTGAATGCAGGGACATCACTTTGTGGAGATAACAGCTTTTGAATTGTGACTGAAAGGAAAAGTATTATGTTTTCACCTCAAAACATGGTTTTGAGGTGAAAATTACATCAAACTGAATGAATGATATCTCTGACCCTCCTGGTGCTATAATTTTGAGTTTATTGACTTCCTCATGACCTTTCTGATCTTTATTGACAGTTGACTCATTAATTTTACCATGGTGAGACCTTAGAGACTAATGAGACCCATCTTATGACCTATTGATATGATTTTGAGAATGAAAGTGACTAATGACTGAAGACCATAGGGAGGAAAATTAGCAAGTACCTCATGAGGGAAAATTGATAAAAAATTGATACCATCAATGAATCCATGACCTAACAGAATGGTGAAATTTTTTCGGTATGAGACACCTAATATGCAAATGCAAAAGAGCAGTTTTGATCACTGATGGAAGTACGACTAGACTGACACTAACATTGGCTCCAATGGGGATGGTAGCTCCTTGGAGGTTCCAAGAACACCATAGACCAAGTAGCCTTATCCACTGGGCATGGAGTCAAAAATACTAAAAGACTGACACAATGCAGACTGACACTGACTCAAGACTAAAACTGAGAACTGAAATAAACCCATAACATACACATATCATCCAAGCTTTATAGCCTTCACCTCGGGCCCCAAACTTCAATGATTGTGTACTCTGAACTCTGATAAACATAACATGTTATATACAATGGTGATGACATAGATTTTTGTTCATTTGTTTTCAACAATGGCAGTGCTTCAAAAGCCTACCATTTACTACTCCTCCAGTGCAATCTTGGCCATCCATTTCTGAAAGCAAGAAGGCATTATGTCCTCTGTATGCCGAGATCCTGTATGGCCCTTTCCAAAAATTGTCGAACTTACCATGCTTTCCTTTGTCTTCATTTCTGGCATCCCATTTCAACACTATATGATCCAGCTAAAAATTTTCTGCTTTTTTCTTCCTATCATAGATCTTTTTAATTTTCTCCTGCAACTGCATAGCGTTCTGTGACACTTCCTGTCTTGTTTGCTGAAGGTGGATAATTTGATTGATTCTTCGCTGATTGTCATTGTCCTCGCTACCAAATTATTGCAATAATCTCACAACTGGGACTATAAGGGATGTAGGAAATACAGCTTCAGTACCATAAACCAGCTCAAATGGTGACATACCTATTGATCTTTTACTGCTAACTCTGTCTGCCCACAGTGCGTTGATGAGTTTTCGATGCTAGTTTCTTTTGTTTGCCTCTAGCATTTTCTTAATTATATTTACCAGTGATTTGTTAGATGACTCAGCCAGGCCATTGCCTTGTGGATAATACATTGTCGAATGGCCCAGCATGATGTTGTATCTGTCATAGAAATCGATCATTTTCTTTGATCTGAACGCTTCTGCGTTGTCTGTTACGATTTTGCATGGTTAGCCAAAACGAGATAAAATATTCGATTCCATGAATTGAATTATTAACATGTCTGTTTCTTGCCTGGATGGGACGACATCAATCCATTTCGTAAAGTAAGCTGTCCCTGTCAATATCCATCGGTGCTGTGCTGAGGACGCGGGGTGAATTTCTCCTATGAAATCGAGCCCCCATTATTGAAAGGGTGCGTTCACTGAAACTGGTTTCAAAGGGAGTGGAAGAAATTTCTTCTTCCGTTGGAATATTTTTCATTCATGACATTTCATCATTGTCTTATATAAATCAGAGAATAATGTGGGCCAATAATATCCTGCTCTCTATACCTTGTTAGCTGTAGTCTTCCAAAACAACTGACCGCCATAGTCTCCTTTATGAAACTCATGCATTACCTTCTGCGCTTCTTCTTCACCCAAACAATTGAGCAGAACGCCTCCTAGATCTTTCCAATACAGAGCGTTGTCTAAAATGCAGTATTTTGTAGATTTTAGCTTCAGAGATCTACCTTTACTCTTAGACATGCCTGTAGGAGGTGACAAATGCTTAAGGACATAGACGATATCCGAATACCACGGGGACTGTAGAAAAATATCTGCAATTGGAACCAGAAAACCTTCATCTTCCTCTTCTGCCACTTTTTTTATAAGGTTTATATCTAAGGTGCGCAGATTTGATTGGGCCATCAATTTCACCAAGCCTTGGCCTCTGATCAAATTCGTGGGCTTGATCTCCAAATCGTACTCTAACATAGCCACTATCCATTTACCTCTTCATCCTTCTGGATCAGTTTTCATCAACACATCCTTCACCGCGACATTAGGGACATATGCTATAGTATGTGAATGTAGAATGTAGACCCTGAAATCCTTCAATGCCTTGATGAGAGACAATGCCTATTTTTCAATAATATTATATTTCAAAGCAGCGTCTCTAATATTCCTACTAAAAAAGGCAATTGGTTTTTCTATTTCATCTCTCTTTTGCATTAAAACAGTGGCCAAAGTATGCTCAGATGCAAACGAAAATATGATAAAGTCTCGAGTGTAGTGGGGACTTCTCAAAACTGGGGCATTGGACAAAGAAAAATTTACCAGATTGAATGATTTGATAGCCTCCTCACTCCATTTAACAGTGCTGTCTTTCTTCAACATATTAGTCATTTACCTCAAATATTCAGCTAGATTGGGTATAAATCTGCATAAAAAGTTCATTTTACCATTAAAAGCCTGAATCTCCTTCTTGTTTCATGGTAGGTCTATGAGCTGAATTGCCTCCACTCTAGCTGGATCGATGCGAATACCATCTTTGGAGATGATATGCCCCAGTAGCTTGCCTTCATCCATGGCAAAGAGACACTTCTTGGGATTGAGAAAAATTCCAAATTTTCTGCATCGCTGAAAAAAAACTCTCAAATGGTGCAAATTCTCATCATCTGATCCTGAAAACACTATCAAATCATCCAAATAAACAACCAAAAAAACATCTTTTTCATTTGCAAAAGCGATGTCCATTGCACATTGGAAATTAGCTCCTGCATTCTTCAGTCCAATAGGCATTTTGGCATACTGGAAGGTTCCCCAAGGTGTTGTGAAGGCAGTTTTATATTGGTCCTTCTCATGCACCAAGATTTGGTTGTAGCCTGAGTAGCCATCAAGTAGTGACATCCTGTATGCTCCAACTACTCTCTGCAGAATATGGTCCATTTTTGGAAGTGGATAATTAACCTTGAAGGAGGCCTTATACAAGTTTCGAAAGTCAATACAAATTCTTATTTCTTCAGTTTTTTTACGCACTAGGACCAAATTTGAAATCCAATCAGAAAATATAATAGGAACTATGATTCCTGCTTTGTACAACCTATTTACCTCCTTTTCAATTGATGGTAACAACTTTGGATTGATTCTTCTCAGCTTCTGTCTAAATGGATTTTGATCTGGCTTGATAGGAATAGTATGCTGGATTATGTTCTTATCGTACACCTTCAGGTCTGAATAATCCCATGCAAATACATCAGAAAATTCAGAAAGAAACTTCACATACTTCTCCTTTGCTTCAGGGGACAATGTCTTTCACAATTTCAAGAACTTGGGCTGATCAGGTGTTCCAGGATTCACATCTTCAACTCCTTTCTCTATGGGTGCCAAGCTTGCCTTCTTTACAACATCGTCCTGATCAAACAACTCCTCTAGAGGTATGAGACCTCTAGGAATTACATTATCTTTCAACTGCAATATGTCCATCTGGTTTGTTTCCAATTCTTGATCATCAACCACATACTCACCTTCTATGGGAGTGTCCTTGAATTTTCCATCACCCTGCAAAAATGCATTGATCTCATTATCATCCAAAAATACTTGCTAATACCTTAAATTGTCCAGAATAGCAGGCCTATGTTTGACATGGATCTCAAACTTGTTGCTGGAGTTCATCGGAATCTTTAGGTTACTTGCAGCAGTGGCAAGAGAATCAACAATAAGATTCTGCGTCCTAGGTACTGCTATCAAAGTGTACTCTGGGAATTTCTTCAGAATGTCCAGAACTGCATTTCTATATGCCCTCAGTCTTGGATGTTTAGCTTGGTATTATCCCTTCACCTTCTTGATTATTAACTCAGAGTCACCATACACAGAAATCCTTTTTGCCTTCAACCTCTTCAAGATTTTGAGGCCTGCAATCAGAGCTTCATACTCTGCTTCATTGTTAGAGCAATCGAAAGCTAACTTATAGGCACAAACTCTAACATTACTCGAAACCTTCTCAAGTTGAAAAATAGGGCTCCTAATCCATATTCCAATTCCAGCTCCATCCTTACCAATAGCTCCATCAAAATCCATACTCCACAGACCTTCTTCTTCTTCTTGAAGATGCTAGAAATTTGTTTCTTTCTCTTCTTTTCCTTGGATGATTTCTGGTTGTTCATTATCCCTTTGCTGTTGGCAGACAAGAGGCTCAGAAGTATTTGTTGCTTTGTCCTTTTCCTGTTTGAGGAATTCTCTGAATTTTTTTGAAATCTCGGGTATCTCCTCCACTTGTACCAACTGAACATACTCATCATTTAAACCACCATCTGAATATAAGACAAAAGATTCTAAATCTGTGTGGACTGCATTGATGGGATGGTTTACTGGCTTGTCTTTGCTAGTAATCATATATTTCATTTTCTTTTCCCTATATAACTTCCTCAATTGTCCAAATACAAGGATTGTGGCATAGGAGAAATCAATTTGTATGGTTCCCTTGAGTTTTGCACCCCAAGACCTAGATAGAAGCATTCCAAACCGTGGTGGGACATCAACAACAACTACATCCATCAAGACATTTTTGGCTAGGATTTGATCTAAACACACTACAAAATCTTTGATGAGACCAATACAATGGACCCTACTTGAGTCAAAAGAATACAATTCATGGTATTTTCTAGTAACATCAAGGCCTAACTTCTCCATGACAGCTTCGGGCATCAAATTATGTGAGGCCCAGGAGTCCAACATAGCGTTATGCAAGAAAAACTCATGCAACCTAAGACTTAGGTAGAAGGGAGGTACCTCATTTTCTTCAGACTCTTCTGTGGCTGGACCAAAAATAAGTTCAGGGTAGTCATATTCCACATTAACCATATTAGAAAGAGGGTCTATTTGAAGGACTTTAGACACCTGAATTTTATATAAACTATTCTTCACCAACTCGGTCAAGGGCAGAGACACTTTCAACTTGGAAATTTCACTTTATAAATTAAAGGAGGGATCTTTTTCTACCTCTTTAATAGGAGGGTCTTTCTTCTCTGTTTTCTCCTTCTCTATGCTCTGCTAGCTTTTTCCATTTGCTGTAATAGTAACTACGGGTGCTTTGCTGGATGAAGGATTGGCCAGCTCTTTTCCTTTCTTCTGTGCCTTGTCCTTCATTTGGATTTATTTTCTCTTTTGAATGGGACTAATCATAACGTTTCTGTTCCTCAGAGAATACTTCCTTTTCTGTGCTGATAGAGCGTTCGTATACCCTCTATGGTAGTCATCAGATTCTTTTTCTAACACTACTTTATTGGCCAAAATGAAATTTTCTTCCCCTTGAATGTCTGGAGTCGCCACTGTGTATTCTTCGTCTTCTGTGAGGAAAATGGGCGCACCATTAGCTATGAAAAAATGATTGGTTTCGAACAGGGGACCATCGTCATCCGAGTCAGTTCCTTGCACGTAGTTCTACTGCAATGGATTTTTGATCTGCTGCTATGGTGCCGTTTGGTCCTGCGCCCTCTGTTCTCTCTATCTAATTTTGAATTGCGGTTGTTGCTATCCTCTAAAATTTGGATTTCTTATTTGGGGCTCCGGTCTGTCCGAAATTTTTAATCAATAAACCATCCTTTCCATTGTACGAATCAATGTATCCATTTTGTTGTCTGAAGGGGAGGCCTCGTCTTTCACCACGAATTTCTTTTCAGCTCTGGCTCGAGCTCTTCTAGCCAACAGATTAGCCTCAACGCTTACTACTATCTTCTGCATGTCTTCAAGTGACGGTGGATCTATTTCACACAACTGATATGCCATATCGGCATCAAAACCATCTGGAAACTTCAGCATGGCTGAATCCACATGAGGTTTGAGGTTATCCGGAATAGCATTATATACAACATTGAACCTTAAACAATAGTCTTGCATAGTTTCACCCACATTTCTTTTAATATTCTCATATTCAAAAATAATTTGGTGTGGATTCCTTTTCACCTCCCACCAGTCTAATAACTGCGTGCGTAACTCTTGTAAATTATGAATTGAGCCAGCTGATAAAGCTCTAAACCATTTTCTAACTTCACCTCCGAGACTTTGAACAAACAACCTGGTAGCTACGTTCTCTTCTTCTATTTCATGCAAGTCAAAAAAGTCATTCATCTTATCAACATGCTGCTAGGTTGTAATGCCCTGAGTGGCATCAAAGATAGGAATTTTACTCTGATAATCAGCAGGCATATCATTAAGAACCTGAGGTAAAACCAAGGGTGCATACCAGGCAGCCATGATTCTGGGTGGATTTACCACAGGATTTGTAGGATTTGGGGGAGGTGTTGTTGGAGGAGATGATAACTGGGAGTTGACTGAAGGGGATGTTGATGAATTAGGAGGAGCTAACGCTGCTCCTGATGATCCTGGAATCTCAGGAATATTAGTTACAGTGATGGACTGAGGATAATTCAAAATTTAGTCATCAATGGAAGAATTTGCTCTCTGAAATTCAATATCTACAAGAAAATCTAGATCTAAAATATTATTTTCAAGTGCAGTTTCAGACTTATTTATAAACAAAGAAAGCTCAAAACTCTCATCAAAAGAAAACTCTTCTACAAAAAACCACTCACTGGGCCAAGTATGGGACCTGAGAATAGGTGCAGGACTTAGTGATCCCTCTTGTCTTCTGACTACTTCTGGGATAAGATTTGGATTTTCAAACACAGGGGGAGGATTTGGATCAGGGTTAGCCCTTGTATATCTTATTGAAGCCAGTGTGGTCAAATTACTACTGTACAATATTTATATCAGCCTAGAAAACTCTGAAATATCATAATCAAGACTTTACAAGAACAATATACTGGGGTGATGAATCTTCTACGCAAAAATTTTGTAATTTTTCTTCCCCAGTATGGTCGCCAGAGATGTTAGCACCTGAAATGGACCTGAGGCTGAAAAAGGCAAATCAGGGTAATAACTAAACCACGCTCAGCCTTGTAGCTAGCCCTACAAGGACAGGAGAGGGCTCTCTCCGTATAATAGATATTCAATAAAACAATAATGAACTAATTTTAGGCTAGGTATATAAATGTAAAAGAGGTATTTTAATAAATGACTGAATTTTAAGGGATGTATGGGACAAAAGGACAGCATGAGTTGAGGAATTAAATCAAGGACACAGAATATTTCATGGGGCAAGATAGGCAGGAGATTTAGCAATCAAATTGAGATAATATGGAGTGGAAAGACTGTTGAGAAGCTGAAAAGAGCATAATAAGTGAATCCTTTTCAAACAGAATAAAACACACAGAGTATGAATCATTCCCCAAGGTAGAGCATATAAAATGGATTCTACCTTTCTAAGTTGAAAATATTCAACTGGAAATGTTTATGAATGAATGGTGAAACATAACATTGTACATATGAAACACAAAGGAGAGACATATGCTAAACTCATACCACATGAATCCCACAAATCAGAGCTGCATCACTTTATTAATTCCCTACCAAATTGTACAATGGAGAGCAGAGCTCACTGCCACACTATTCCCTTACTTCTGAGTTTTTAGACCTCAGAATATCAGCCCCTTTTACAAATGATAAGAATTTACCATAAATAGACCGATTTTGTGGGAATATAGATCGATGGAAAGAGGAGAAATCATAACTGAAGATGGAATACCAAGAGCCAACAATATCTTCGTAAAGGAAGAGCAGTGTTACTTTATTACACTTGAAATTCACTGATAACCAATGGGAAGGCGAAACCTATAGCGTGGATTCCTTTGAATCATAAATGAAGAAAAAATATGCAATCCGATCCTATTTTCCAGCTTTTGTAGATATATTTATTTTATTTTAGGCTCTCGGCCTTTGACTGTTCACTTTCCATTTGATATTTTAATAAAACCAACTTTTTTTTATAAACATTTCTTTGAAATGAAACTTGCCTTTAGTAAAGGGAAAATTTATTTTAAATGGGAAAAGGGGAGGGAAATGAGCAGCACCCGCATATAAAACACAATCGGAATGGACGGCGGAGGGGTATAACATACAGTGAAACTTACAATGTTGTGGAATGTATTTTCAATACACAGAGGCGATTGCAATCGGAAATCGGGAGGTGGGATGTGCTTGAAAGCACCATACAAAAGCTCCGATGTGATGGAGTACGTTAAAATCCTTTGAAAATCATTTCACTGCTTTTACACAGGGGGAAAGGGCTTTTTATTTGAAAGAGGCGGAAGTACTGTATGGTGGGCCCAGGAGGTCAATCGCAATCGCAATATTGGAGGGGAGTGGCGATATAATATGATAAATAGTAATTGCAATTAGAATCAGAGCGGGGCAGGCAGAGTGATATATGGAACAATATTTCTGATGTGATGGGAAGAACCCTTTGTATTATAAAACCGAAATTTCATATTAACAAAGGAAAATGCCCTTTATTATATGAACGGGCGGATTTATTATGGTGGGCTCGACAGTCAATCACATCGCAATATCAGAGGGGATCGGGTGTGATCGAGAGTTGCGATGGAACTATTGCGATCAATCGGAAGGGAGACGTGATCGGAGGATCTTGCGATCAGGTCAATCAAAGGAGACTTGCGATCAGGTGGATCAGGGGATGGTGCGATCAATCGCATCGGAAGGGAGGATGTGATCGAAGGGGAAAGTGCAGGAGAGGAGTTGTAATTGAGATGATCGGAAGGAGGGATGTGCGAATGGGTGATCGGGGGGAGGGATGCGATCGGGAGATCGGAGGGAGGGACTGTGATTGATCACATCAGAGTTTCGCACGATGGGCCGATCAGAGTGTTTAATAAACATGTTGCGATTTGTGATGGATTTGAAATTGCGATTATAATGTGGGTTATATATAATATCAAACTTTTATAATAAATTTTTATTATAAAGTTTCCAACGTATGGTGGGGAAGTGGTTTATGCGGCGGAGGGGGGGGGGGGGTGGGTTTTATATATGATATAACTTTGTTATAAAGTCTATGGGGTATGGAAAGGGGAAGTGGTTATGTAATCAAATTGCATATTATTTAAAATATTTATAAAGTGATTTTGTGATCGGAAAGGGGAAAAGAGGTTTTTAAAGGAAATTTAAACTTTAATAACACAAAGTTCAAAGGGAAAAATGGGGAAATAGGGGGTATAGGGAATTTTACTTCACTTAGGCATAGAATTCAATTCAGAAGTCAGTTTTAAGAGTCTAGTATACCGTTGGAAAGCTCTTTCCAAGCTCTTTCTGGTGGATCTACTTTGAAGATGATCTAGCACTAAACATGTTGTGGAAAATTCCTCTGAAGGCAGGGACATCACTTTTTGGAGATAACAACTTCTGAATTGTGACTGAAAGGAAAAGTATAATTACATCAAACTGAATGAATGATATCTCTGACCCTCCTAGTGCTATAATTTTGATTTTATTGACTTCCTCATGACCTTTTTGATCTTTATTGACACTTGACTCATTAATTTGACCATGGTGAGACCTTAGAGACTAATGAGACCCATCCTATGACCTACTGATATGATTTTGAAAATGAAAGTGACTAATGACTGAAGACCATAGGGAGGAAAATCAGCAAGTACCTCATGAGGGAAAACTGATAAAAAATTGCTACCATCAATGAATCCATGACCTAAATTTGTTCGGTATGAGACACCTAATATGCAAATGCAAAAGAGTAGTTTTGATCACTGATGGCAGTACGAATAGACTGACACTAACATACCCTTAAACTAACCATAACCTTAACCTTAACCATAAGCTTAAACTTAACCTTGAACTTAACCTTAACCTTAACCTTAACTTAACTATAACCTTAACCTTCACCTTAACCTTAAACTTAACCTTGAATTTACCCTTAACTTAACCTTAACCTTAACCTTAACCTTACCCTTAACCTTCACCTTAACCTTAACCGTAACCTTAACCTTAGCCTAACCATAACCTTAAGCTTAACCTTAACCTAACCCTAACCTTAACTTTACCCCTAACCTAAGCTTAAGCTTAACCTTAACATTAACCTTAACCTTAACCTTCACTATAACCTAACCTTAACCTTAATGTTAGGGTAAAGTTAAAGTTAAGGTTAAGGTTAGGTTAAGGTTAAGGTTAAGGTTAAGTGTAAAGTTAAGGTTAAGGTTCAGGTTTTGTCCAGGTTAGGGTTAGGTTATAGTTAAGGTCAAGGTTAAGGTTAGGTTAAGGTTAATGTTAAGGGTTTGGTCAAGGTTAAGGTTAAGAGTAAAGGTTAGGGTAAGGTTAAGGTTATCTTAAGGTTATGGCTATAGTGAAGGTTAAGGTTAAGACCCGTAACCTTAACCTAACATTGACCTTAACTATAACCTAAACCTAATCTCAACCTTAACCTTAACCTTATCTTAACCTTAACCTATTCTATAACCTAACCTTAACCTTGACCCTAACCTAAACCATGACTCTAACCTTGACGAAACCCTTAACCTTAACCATAGCCTGAACCTTTACCCTAGCCTTAACCTTAACCTTGACCTTGACTTTACCCTTAACCTAACCTTAACTATAACCTAACCTTAACCTTGACCTTAACTTTAACCTTGTCTTACCCTTAACCTAACCTTAACCCTAACTATAATCTTAACCTTAAGGTTATCGTTAAGGTAAGGTTAAGACAAGGTTAAGGGTAAGGGCAAGGTCAAGGTTAGGTTAAGGTTATGGTTAAGGTAAGGTTAAGGGTAAAGTTAAGGTTAAGGTTAGGTTAAGGTTAGGTTAAGCTTAAGCTTAAGGTCAAGGTGAAGGTTAAGCTTAAGGTTAAGCTTAAGGGTAAGGTTAGGGTAAATGTTAGGGTAAGGTTAAGGTTATGTTAAGGTTACGGTTATAATAAAGGTTAAGGTTAAGACCTATAACCTTAACCTAACCTTGACCTTAGCTATAACCTAACCCCAACCTTAACCTTAACCTTAACCTTCACTATAACCTAACCTTAACCTTGAACTTAACCTAAACCATAACCCTAACCTTCACCAAACCCTTAACCTTAACCTTAACCTTAACCTTAACCTTTACCCTAACCTTAACCTTAACCTTAACCTTGACTTTACCCATAACCTAACCTTAACATTGACTTTAACTATAACCTAACCCTAACCTATACCAAACCCTTAACCTTAACCTTGACCTATCCTTAACCTTGACCTTAACTTTAACCTTATCTTACCCTTAACCTAACGCTAACCTTAACTATAGCCTAAACCTAACCTTAACCTTAACCAAACCTTAACCTTGACCTTAACTATAACCTAACCCTAACCTTGACCAAACCCTTAACATTAACCTTAAACTAACTTTAACCATGACCTTAAATATAACCTAACCCTAACCTTGACCAAACCTTAACCTTAACATTAACTTTACCCTTATCCTAATCTTATCCTTAACCTAACCTTAACCTTGACTTTACCTTAACCTAACCTTAACCTTAACCTTCCCATAATGATAACCTTAACCTTGAGTTTACCCTTAACCTAACCTTAACCTTAACCTTAAACTTAACCTGACTAAAATTGTAACCTTAATCATAACCTAACCTTAACCTTGACCTTAACTATAACCTAACCCTAACCTTGACCAAACCTTATCCTTAACCTTAACTTAACCTTAACCTTAACCTTCCCATAACCTTAACCATAACTTTATGATTAACCTTAACCTTAACCTTAACTATAACCTTAACCTTAACATTCATGCTTAACCTTAATTTTAACCTTGACTATAACCTAACCTTAACCTTGACCTTAACTATAACCTAACCTTGACCTTAACCTTAATGTTACCTTTACCTTAAGCTTAACCTTACTCTTAACCTTAACCAAACCCTTAACCTTAAACTTAACCTTACCCTTAACCTGACTAAACCCATAACCTTAACCTTAACCTTCACCCTAACCTTACCCTTAACCTTAACCCTAACTATAACCTCACCCTAAACTTGACCAAACACTTAACCTTAACTTTAACCTCACTAAACCCATAACCTTAACCTTAACCTTAACTATAACCTAACCCTAACCTTGACCAAACCCTTAACCTTAACCTTAAATTTAACCTTAACCTTCCCCTAACCTTAACCCTAACCCTTATCCTTAATGATAACCTTACCATTAACCTAACCATCACCCTAACCTTACCCTAACCTTACCCTTACCCTTAACCTTAACTTTACCTTTAACCTAACCTTAACCTTAACCTAAACTTAACCTTACCCTTAACCTTGACCTTAACCTTAACTTAACCTAACCTTAACCATAACCTAACCCTAACCTTGACGAAACCCTTAACCTTATCTTAACTTTAACCTAAACTTAATCTTAATGTTAACCTAACTATAAGCTTACCCTTAACCTTAACCTTGACCTTAACTATAACCTAACCCTTAACATTAACCTTAAATTAACCCTAAAATTCACCAAACCCTCAACCTTAACCTTAACATTAACCTTAACCTTAACATTAACATTAACCTTAACCTTAACCATAACCTTAACCTTAACGTTAACCTTAACTTTGCACTTAACCTTAACCTTAACCTTGACCTTTACCTCATCTTAACCTTGACTTTACCTAACCTTAATCTGACTAAACCCGTAACCTTAACCTTAACCTAACTATATCCTAACCTTAACCTTCACCTTAACTATAACCTAACCCTAACCTTGACCAAACCCTTAACCTTAACCTTAACATAAACTTACCCTAGCCTTAACCCTAACCTTACCCTTAACCTTAACCTCAACATAACCTTAACATAACCTTAACCTTAACTATACCCTTAACCTTGACCTTAACCTTAACATTAACCTAACCTTAATCTTAACCTTAACCCTACCCTAACCCTACCCTAACCTTAACCTTAAATTTACCCAGAACCTTAACCTAACCTTAACCTTCACCTTGACCAAACCCTTAAACTTAACCTTAACCTTAAACTTATCCTTATCTTAACCTTAAGGGTAAAGTTAAGGTTAAGGGTGGAGGTTAAGGTTAGGTTTAAGGTTATAGTTAAGGTCAAGGTCAAGGTTAAGGTTAGGTTAAGGTTAACCTTACCCTTAACTTAACCTTACCCTTAAATTTAACCTTGACCTTGACATTCACCTTACCGTTAACCTTATATTAACCTTAACCTAACCTTAACCTAACCTTAACCTTAACTTTAACCTTAACCTTACCCTTAACCTTATCTTAACCTTACCTTAACCATATCCTTAACATTGATCTTAACTATAGCCTAACCCTAACCTTGACCAAACCCTTAACCTTAACCTTAAACTTAACTTTACCTTTAACCTAACCTTAACCCTCACCTTACTAACCTTAACCAAAACCTTAATCTTAACCTTAACCTGAACCTTAACCCTAACCTTACCCTTAACCTAACCTTAACCTTGAATTTACCCTTAACCTTAACCTTAACCTGACTAAACCCATAAACTTAACCTTAACCATAACCTAACCTTGACCTTGACCTTAACCATAACCTAGGTTAAAGTTAAGCTTAAGGTTAAGGGTAAGGTTAGGTTAAGGGTAGAGTTAAGGTTAAGGTTAAAATTAAGGTTAAGGTTAATGTTACCCTAACCTTAACCTTAATTTTACCCATAACCTTAACCTTACCCTTAACCTAACCTTAACCTTGACCTTAACCAAACCCTCAACCTAACATTAACCTTAACCTTAACCTTAACCTAACCTTAACCTTAACTTAACCTAACCTTAACCTTAAATATAACCTAACCCTAACTTTAACCTTAACCTTAACCTAACCTTAACGTTAACCATAACCTAACCTTAACCTTAACCTTAACCATAACCTAACCTTAACCATAACCCTGACCTTAACTATAACCTAACCCTAACCTTACCCTTAACCATAAATTTAACCTTAACCTTCCCATAACCTTAACTTTAACCTAACATTAACCTTACCCTTGACCTTAACCTTAACCTTAACCTTAGCCTTACCTTTACCTTAACCTTAACTATAACCTAACCCTAACCTTAACCTTAAAGTTAAACTAACCATAACCTTATCTTAACCTTAACTATAACCTAACCCTAACCTTGACCAAACCTTAACCTTAACCTTAACCTTACCCTTAACCTAACCTTAACCTTAACATTAACCTTCCCATAACCATAACCTTAACCTTAACCTTGACCTTACCCTTAACCTTAACTATAACCTTAACCTTAACCTTGCCCTTAACCTTATCTTAACCATAGCCATAACCTTAACCTAACCATAACCTTACCTCGACCTTAATTATAACCTAACCCTAACCTTGATGAAACCTTAACCTTAACCTTCCAATAACCATAACCTTAACCTTTACCTTGACCTTACCCTTAACCTTAACTATAACATTAATCTTAACCTTACCCTTAACCTTATCTTAACTTTAACCTAACCCTAACCCTAACATTTACCTTAATTGTAACCTTAAGGTTAGGTTAGGTTAACGTAAGGTTAAGGTTAATGTTAAGGGTTTGGTCAATGTTAGGGTTAGGTTCTAGTTAAGGTCAAGTTTAAGGTTAGGTTATAGTTAAGGTTAAGGTTAAGGTTTGGTCAAGGTTAGGGTTATGTTATAGTTAAGGTAAAGTTTAAGGTTAGGTTAATTTTAAGGTTACGAGATTATTTAGGTTAAGGATAAGGTCAAGGATAGGTTAAGGGTAAAGTTAAAGTTAAGACCCGTAACCTTAACCTTTACGCTTAACCTTAACCTTAAGCTGACTAAACCTGTAACCTCAACCTCAACCTTAACCTTAACCTAACCTTAGTCTTAACCTTAACTATAACCTAACCCTAACCTTAACCTTGACTTTACCCTTAACTTAAACTTAACCTTGACTTTACCCTTAACTTAAACTTAACCTTGACTTTACCCTTAACCTTAACCTAACTTTAACATTAAACTTCCCATAACCTTAACCTTTACCTAACCTTAAACTTAACCTTAACCTTAACCCCACTAAACTCATAACCTTAACCTTAACTTGACTAAACCTGTAACCTTAACCTTAACCTTTAACCTTACCCTGACCTTAACCATAACCTTAACCTTAACCTTAACTTTACCCTTAACATAACCTTAAGCTTAAACTTAACTTTAACCTTAACCTAACCTTAACCTTAAATTTAACCTTAACTTAACCTAACATTAACCTTAACCTTACCTTAACCTAACTTAACCTTAACCTTCCCCTAACCTTAACCTTAACCTTACCCTAGCAAAACCCTTAACGTAACCTTAAGTTTAACCTTAAGATTACCCTTACCCTTATCTTAACCTTAACCTTGACCTTAACCTTAACCTTGAGCAAACCCTTAACCTTAACCTTGACGAAACCCTTAACCCTAACCTTAACCTTCTAAACCCATAACCTTAACCTTAACTATAACCTAACCGTAACCTTGACCAAATCCTTAACCTTAACCTTAACCTTAATCTAAACCTTAACCTTACCCTTAAACTTGACCTTAACCTAACCTTAAACTTAACTTTGCCTTAACCTTGAGTTTACCCTTAACCTAACCTTAACCTTAACCTTCACTCTTAACCTTATCCTTCACTATAACCTATCCTTAACCTTAACCTTAACTATAACCTAGTCCTAACCTTACCCTAACCATAACCTTAATCTTAACCTTTACCCTAACCTTAACCTTAACCTTAACCTTACCCTTAACCTTTTATTAACATTTACTTAACCTAACCTTAACCTTAACCTTAAGTTGACTAAACACGTAACCTTACCTAAACCTTAGCCTGAATAAATCCATAACCTTAACCTCAACCTTAACCTTACCTTGAATTTAACTATAACCTAACCCTAACCTTGACCAAACCCATAACCAAAACATTAACCTTAGCCTTAACTTAACCTTAACCTTGACTTTACCTTAACCTAACTTTAACCCCTTAACCTTAACCTTCCCATAACCATAACCTTAACCTTGAATTTACCCTTAACCTAACCTTAACCTTAGCCTAACCTGAACCTTAACCTTAACCTAACCCCAACCTTGACCAAACCCTTAACATAGACCTTATCCCTAACCTTAACCTTAACCTTAACCATAACATTAACCTTAACCTTAACCTAACCTTAACCTTACTCTAACCTTGACCAAACCTTAACCTAAACCTAAACTTAACCCTAACCTTAACATTACCCTTACCCTTACCCTTAACCTAACATTACCCTTAACCTTACCCTTATCCTTAACTATAATCTTAACCTTAACCTTACCCTTAACCTTAAACTTAACCTTAACCTTACCTTGACCTAACTTTAACTTTAACCTTAACCTTACCCTAACCTTATCTTAATCTTACCTTAACCATATCCTTAAACTTGACCTTAACTATAACCTAACCCTAACCTTGACCAAACCCTTAAACTTAAACTTAACCTTAACTTTACCCTTAACCTAAATTGAACCTTAAATTTAACCTTAACCTTACCCTTAACCTTATCCAAATTCTTAATCTTAACCTTAACCTGAACCTTAACCCTAACCTTACCCTTAACCTAACCTTAACCTTGACTTTACCCTTAACCTTAACCTGAACTTGACTAAACCTGTAACCTTAACCTTAACCATAACCTAACCTTGACCTTGACCTTAACCATAAACTTGGTTAAGATTAAGGTTAAGGTTAAGGGTAAGGTTAGGTTAAGGGTCAAGTTAAGGTTCAAGGTAAAGTTAAGGTTAAGGTTAAGTGTTTGGTCAAGGTTAGGGTTAGGTGTTACGGGTTTAGTCAGGTAAAAGTTAAGGTTAAGGGTTTGGTCAAGGTTAGGGTTAGGCTATAACCTTACACTTAATCTTAACCTTGACCTTAACTATAACCTAACCCTAACCTTGACCAAACCCTTTACATTAACCTTAACGTTAACCTATACTTAACCTTAACCTTGACCTTAGCCTTAACCCTAACCTTCACCTTAACCTTAACTATAACCTAACCCTAACCTTAACCTTACCCTTAACTTTACCTATAACCTAACCCTAACCATGACCTTAAATATAACCTTAACCCTAACCTTAACCTTAACCTTACCCTAATATTAATCTTAACTTAAGTTTAACCTTGACTTTACCCTTAACCTAACATTAAGCTTAACCTTAACCTAACCTTAAACTTACCTTAACCTTGACCTTGACCTTAACCTTGACCTTAAACTTGACCTAAATTGACCTTGACCTTGACCTAACCTAGCCTTAACCTTAATTATAACGTAACCCTAACCTTGGCCTTAACTTTACCCTTAACCTTGACCTTGACCTTAACCTTAACCTTGACTTTACCTTAACCTAACCTTAACCTTAACCTGACTAAACCTGTAACCTTAACCTTACCCTTAACTTTAACCTGAACCTTCACCCTTAAGGTTAGGTTAAGGGTAAATTCAAGGTTAAGGTTATGGATATTGGAAGGTTAAGGTTAAAGTTAAGGTTAAGCCTTAACCTTAACCTTAATGTTAACCTAAATAAACCCAAACCTTAACCTTAACATTAACTTTACCCTTAACCTAATCTTAACCTTAAGCTTGACTTTACCCTTAACGTAACCTTAAACTTTACTTTAACCTTAACCTTGACCTTAACTATAACCTAACCCTTACCTTAACCTTAACCTTAATATTAACCTTAACCTTCCCTTAACCTTAACCTTATCCTTAACTATAACATAACCTTAACCTTGAACTTAATGATAACCTAACCCTAACCTTGACCAAACCCTTAACATTAACCTTAACCTTGACCTTAACCTTGAACTTAACCTTAACCATAAACTCAACCTTGACCTTAACTATAACCTAACCCTAACCTTAACCTTGACCAAACCCTTAACATAACCTTAACCTTGAATTTACCCTTAACGTAACCTTAACCTTGACATTAACCTTACCCTTAACCTTAACCTTAACTTAACTAAACCCGTAACATTAACCTTAACCTTAACCTTACACTTAACCTTAAACTTAACCTTGACCTTAACTATAACCTAACCCTATCCTTCACCAAACCTTAACCTTAACCTTACCCTTAACGTAACCTTAACCTTGACTTTACCCTTAAAGTTAACATTACCCTAACCTTAACCTTACATTAGGTTATAGTAAGGTTAAGGTCAAGATTAAGGTTTGGTCAAGGTTAGGGTTAGGTTATACTTAAACTTAAGGTTATAGTGAAGGTTAAGGTTAAGACCCGTAACCTTAACCAGGGTTAAGTGGGTAAGGTTAAGGTCAAGGTCAAGGTTAAGGGCAAAGTAAAGGTCATAGTTGGGGTTAGGCTATAGTTCAGATTAAGGTTAGGTTAAGGTTAAGGTTAAGGTTAAGGTCAAGGTTAGGGTTAACTTAACCTTAGCCTGACTAAACTCATAACCTTGACCTTAACCTTGCCCTTAACCTTCACCTTAACCTTAACCTTAACCTTAAATATAACCTAAACTAATCCTAAGGTTAAGGTTAAGGTTAAGGTTACGGGTTTAGTAAAGTTAAAGTTAAGGTTAAGGTTAAGTTAAGGTTCAGGTTAAGGTTAGGTTAAGGTTTAACCTTGACTTTACTCTTAACCTAACATTAACCTTGACCTTGACCTTGAACTTGACCTTACTGATAACCTTAACCTTAACCTTAACCGTAACCTTAACCTAAACCTTGACCTTAACATTAACCTTAACCTTAACCTTAAGGGTAAGGTTAGGTTAAGGCTAACCATAATCTTAACCTTAAATTTCCCATAACCATAACCTTAACCCAACCTTAAACTTACCCTTAACCTTGACCTTAACCTTAACCTTAACCTTAACCTTACCTTAACCTTAACTTTAACTATGACATAACCCTAACCTTAACCTAAAATTAACCTTATCTTAACTTTAACTATAACCTAACCCTAACCTTGACCAAACCTTAACCTTAACCTTAACTTTACCTTTA
This sequence comes from Pinus albicaulis, assembly GCA_034641835.2. Taxonomy (NCBI): domain Eukaryota; kingdom Viridiplantae; phylum Streptophyta; class Pinopsida; order Pinales; family Pinaceae; genus Pinus; species Pinus albicaulis. The sequence goes on along the minus strand of CM076577.1, from coordinate 514,714,084 downwards.
ACCTAACCTTATCCTTAACCTTGACCTCACCCTTACCCTTACCATAGCCTTAACCTTAACCCTTAACCTTATGTTTACCATTAACCTTGAATTTAACCTTAACCTTCCGCTAACCTTAACCTTAACCTTCCCCTAACGTTAACCCTAACCTTAACCTTCCCCTTAACTTTAACCTTAACCATTAACCTTAATGTTAAGTTTTGGTCAGTGTTAGTGTTAGGTTATAGTTAAGTTTAAGGTTAGGGTTAAGGTTAGAGGAAGGTGAAGGTTAAGGTTTAGGTTAAGGTTAGGATTAAGGTTATGGTTGGGCTAAGGTTAGGTCTAAGGTTAACCTAAGGTTAGAGTTAGGTTAGGTTAAGGTTAAGTTTAAGGTTAAGGTTAGGGTTAAGTTATAATTAAGGTCAAGGCTAAGGATATGGTTAGGGTAAGGTTAACATAAGGTTAAGGTTACATTAAGGTTATGGTTAAGGTAAGGTTAAGGGTAAATTTAAGGTTAGGTTATACTTAAGGTTAAGGTTAAGGGTTTGGTCAAGGTTAGTGTTAGGTTATAGTTAAGGTTAAGGTTAAGGGTTTGGTCAAGGTTAGGGTTAGGTTATAGTTAAGGTTAGGTTAAGGTTAGGTTAAGGGTAAAGTTAAGGTTAAGGTGAAGGTTAAGGGTAAGGTCAAAGTTAAGGGTAAGGTTAAGGTTAATTTTAAGTTATAGTTTATGTTAAGGTTAAGGTTAGGTTAAGGTTAAGGTTAAGTTAAGGTTAAGGTTAAATTTTGGTCAAGGTTAGGGTTAGGTTATAGTTAAGGTCAAGGTTAGGTTAAGGTTAAGGTTATATTAAGGTTAAGGTTAAGGTTAATGATAGGGGTTTGGTTAAGGTTAGGGTTAGGTTAAGGGTAAATTTAAGGTTAAGGTTAGTTTAAGGTTACGGTTATGGTTAAGGTTAGGTGAAGGTTAAGGGATTGGCCAAGGTTAATGTTAGGTTAGGTTAAGGTGAAGGTTAGGTTAAGGTTAAGGTTAAATTTAAGGTTAAGGGTAAAGATAAGGTTATGGTTAAGGTTAAGGTTATGGTTAGGTTATAGTTAAGGTTAAGGTTAGGTTAATTTAAGGTTAAGGTTAAGGTTAGGTTAAGGGTAAAGTTAAGGTTATGGTTATGGTTAAGGTTAAGGTTAGGTAAGGGTAAGGTTAAGGTTTAGGTTAAGGTTATGGTTAAGGTTAGGTTAAGGGTAAAGTTAAAGTTAAGGTTAGTTTAAGGATAAGGTTAAGGTTAAGGTTAAGGGGGTAGGGTTAAGATTAAGGGTAAGGGTAAGGTCTATTGTGGTTCCCATGATTTGGCAGATTTGGCAATACCAAATGATGAGACAACATCAAACCACTTTTAGATCTCAGGATCTAGCCCTCCTAGATCCAGAGAGGGATCTCTCTATATATGTAAAGAACGATATATCTTTAAGGCCAGATTATGGTATTAGGCTAGGTATGAAGCACAAGGGTTGTTTGATTTGTTTGTTTGGTTGGATATCATTAACCGAGAAAGTTATGGAAATGGAGAAATGAATAGAGTAGAAGGATGTTTCAACATGGGAAAATAGGTCAAAAGAAGTGCCAATCCATTGGGCTATGGAGTCATAAAAGGATTTACTTGCATAACTGTTACACAACAATTTTTCACCGTCCCCGCAATTCCCCGTCCCGCATATTGGAGGGCTTATTTTGTGACCCGTGAGCAGTGACATGACCTGAAACCACTTTCATGGCATTCCCATGAACAAGGAAATTCATTCCCCTGAAGACAATTCCTTGTGAAAAACCCTAAAAAATAGCCTTTTTTGCCTTGGCGCAACTAGTCAGTTCAGCCCTCATGCCAATGAAGGAAATCCTCCAAAGAGGGCGCGCCAACTGGTGCATTGTCTCAGTGTTGTACCCACACTAGGCTTATTAAGGAGTATTTTTTAAAAATAAATGGTGGAAGATTGACTCCAACCAATTCCTGAACTGGTCTCTAAATTGAGCTGGGAGGTTTGGCTCCGGATCTCCATGTAGAAGAGGTGGTTTTCTACCTCTCATGGAAGCTTCCTTGAGGATAGGGCCAATCCCATGATTGTAGGGATCCCAACTCCCCTTCCACTATCTATATAAGCTTTCCATTTTCCTTTGCAAGCTAGTCTCCAAGAGCCTTCATAGCCTAAAGAATGCTGCAAGAGCCTTGATAGTCCTCATAGAGCCACATCAGTAGCAAGGAAATTATTGTCAAGACAATCGAAGAGAGAGGCTTGTCCCATTCCCGACGAGCTTTACCGAGACGTAGTCCGCTGTCGACCCGCCGAAGGAATATTCAGCATTAGGGCCAGGTTGTATCCTTCTTTGTATTAATTAATGATAAGCGACTTTGGTTATGGTTCCACTCATATTGTTCATTATGATTATGAGTTGTATCTTCTCTGACTGATACATAATTGCATATATTGGGTTTACGCTTGTGTTTTAGTTGTGTTTCTTGTGTGTGCGGGTGTTCGATCATGACAAGTGGAAGAATTGTGATCTGCCAGAGCAAGGAAACGGGAGCGTTATCTTCTCTATGAACAACAGCGTTGGAATTAAGGTAGGCCTTCTTCACAATTTGTTCTATTGCAATTAAGAACTTTCACCTTAGCATGATACGATTTTTGCTAGACCCGATCTGGGCTAGTAGGGATCGCCTTTTTCCGCAGAGGGGATTTACCTCTCTAAAACATTGGCGACCATACTGGGGAGTTGCCAATTTTCTCAGACATAGTTTTCTACCTTTTCGGATCTGAGGAACTATTTACGAAAAGGAACTGTTGGAGTTTACTTTTCCGTTGTATTTTCAAACTCTCTAAACATTAAAAGACACCAATTTCTTCCTTTTTCAGACTCACTAAACCCTGATGACATCGGATTCAGTCGTAATGACGATATTCGAGTTTCTCCTTCCCAGGGCTCGTTAAATGTACTAGGATGGATTCGTCCGAAGGATAGATTTATATTACAAGAATATGCTATCCCCTTCAAGCTTGTTTTCAAAAATAATTGTGGTACTCGCCAGAAATGGTGGGGAAAATGGAACTAGTATCATCGTCGTGTTGGCAACATGTTTCTCTTGAACATGGCACTTGTCTGAATTCGTGTCGGGTTGGGGACATCTCATCTCATTTTCTACTTGCCTCCATGGGTTTGGGTAATCCCTTTTGACCTCTCATCTACTCTTTGCCTCGTCATCATGACCTCTGATCTTTTGATGTCAAATACTGCCAAATCCACTGTCGTGCTGCCGATATGTTCAAGAGAAGTTGACCTCTACAAAGTTTCAACCTTCCTCTGATTCTCATCTGATCCTGATTCACAAACCTTATTCTCCTCTGTCTGGCATCGATGATGTGGGAAACATTATGGCCCACCTTCGATCAAGGTCACTTCCTGTCGACTTCAGCCCATTATCCGGGAAGCTGATCTAGAGACTCCCTTTTGGTACCTTGGAGCCTGCATGCCTCAATGGCGGGTTCTTCGCGTTCGACGTGAAGTTTTCATAATTGGCCTCTGATCGAGTGATTCTACGGGTGTTCAATGCCAGCTCACTGATTCACATGCCATAGATTTTACCTATAGTACCTTGAGGTCCATTGTCACTATTGGTGGTATCTCTCGCATCTGTTAATAGCTTTCATCATTGGCTGGTAATCAAACGATGTTCTTGCGTGTTCGACTTCATCTCACTTATTCACATGCTTGAAATTTTACTTTCTTCGGGTCGAGATGGAATGCAAGACACTGGATTTTGTCTGTTAGAATCCAGGCTGCGATTTTGTGGATTATTATGATTGGTTACATGACTCATTCATTGGATGGCTACGACCATGCCTGAGCTTATTTATCAATCCTCATTGGATGGCTGCGTCCATGCCTTAGATTTGGATTATTGTATACTCTGTTATGGATGGCTATTCCCATACCACATATATCATGTATTTGAGATATAAGTTGTACTTCTCTATGTAGGTTTTCCGACGGCAGTGTTTTCAGTTGGACACGTTCTCGTAAAGCATTTCACCCCTCTCTCTTTTTTGGGCCTCATGATCTAGGGGGCATCTGTTACACAAAAATTTGTCATCATCCACACAAATCCCCATCCCGCATATTGGAGGGCTTATTCCATGACCTGTGAGCACTGACATGACTTGAAACCACTTTCAAGGCATTCCCTTAAACAAGGACATTCATTCCCTTGAAGAAAATTCCTTGTGAAAAACCCTAAAAATAGCCTTTTTTGCCTTGGCGTGACTAGTCAATTCAGCCCTTGCGCCAATGAAGGAAATCCTCCAAAGAGGGCGCACCAGCTGGCGCATTATCTCAATGTTGTACCCGTGCTAGGATTATTAAGGATTATTTTTTAAAAATAAATGGTGGAAGATTGACTCCAACCAATTCCTGAACTGGTCTTTAAATTGATTTGGGCGGTTTGGCTCTGGATCTCCATGTAGAGGAGGTGGTTTTCCACCTCTCATGGAAGCTTCCTTAAGGATAGCGCCAATCCCATGATTGTAGGGATCTCAACTCCCCTTCCACCATCTATATAAGCTTGCCATTTTCCTTTGCAAGCTAGTCTCCAAGAGCATTCATAGCCTAAAGAATGCTGCAAGAGCCTTGATAGTCCTCATAGAGCCACATCAGTAGCAAGGAGATTGTTTTCAAGACAACCAAAGAGAGAGGCTTGTCCCATTCCCTATGAGCTTTACCGAGACGTAGTCCGCTGTCGACCCGCCGAAGGAAGATTCAACATCAGAGCCAGGTTGTATCTTTCTTTGTATTAATTAATGATAAGTGACTTTGGTTATGGTTCCACTCATATTGTTCATTATTATTATGAGTTGTATCTTCTCTTACTGATACATAATTGAATATATTGGGTTTATGCTTGTGTGTACAGGTGTGCGATCGCGACAAGTGGAAGAATTGTGATCTGCCGAAGAAAGCAAACAGGAGCGCTATCTTCTCTACAAACAATAGCTTTGGACTTAAGGTAGGCCTTCTTCACAATTTTGTCTATTGCAATTAGGAACTTGTGCCTTAGCGTGATACAATTGTTGCTAGACCCGATCTGGGCTAGTAGGGATCACCTCTATCTGTAGAGAGAATTTACCTCTCCAACAATAACAACCATCCAAGGGTTTCCATAGGGAAATGTTGTGTAACCAGCTTCAAAAATAGAAGAAAATAGATATTAACGCCTTAGAAATAAGCCACTTCGAGGGGGAAACTTCCAATACATTACATAAATGCATAATTCTTGGATGATACAATTTACAAAACCTCCTTTCTATATATAGGAGTCCATGGGGCCATAATGTAATCCTAGTGGGCCACAATGTAATCCTAGCCGACCTAACAATAATTATTTAAGGGCACAATAATAACAAAATGGGGGTTACAAGGGTACAATAATAACAATAAGGGGGTTACACTAATAACAATAAGGGACTATACTAGTAATATAGGGACCTAACATGCCCCTCTCCTTCAAAAAAGTATTGTCCTCAACGCTTGAGTAGCTCTGGGTGCTTCTGTATAAAATTCTCATCCTCCCATGTAGAATCTTCAGTGGGTAAGTTCTTCCACTTGATGAGATACTCTGAAATTGATCGATTCCGTAGCTGTCGAGTTCTTGTTTCCATGACGGCTTCAGGTTCCAATATGATTTTTCCTTCCTCATAAAGTTATGGCAATATTGTTTGAACTGGAAGATTTTCACCTATAACCTTCTTTAAGCATGAAACATGGAAAACTGGATGTACTCGCGAAGAAGCAGGAAGCTCCAATTTGTATGCCATAGTACCAATCTTTTGCAACACCTTGTAAGGACCATAGTACTTTGGTGATAATTTAGTATCCTTCTTAGCTTGCTTGAGGGACATTTGTTTGTATGGTTGTAGCCGTAAAAATACCCAATCTCCTACATCAAAACTTCTCTCGCTGTGATGTTGATCTGCCTATTGTTTCATTCGATTTTGTGCCAAATTCAGGTATCCCTTAAGAGTTGGAGAACTTCTTGCTAATGCTCGATGTGATCTTCCACTGCTTGAACCTTCGAATTTTCCCTTAAAGATGATGTGATCGATGGTGGATGATATCCATAAAGTGCCATAAATGGGGTCATTTTTGCTGCAGTATGGAAGGAAGTGTTATACCACCATTCGGCGAGAGGTAACCACTTGACCCATTGTGTTTTTTTATCAGATACAAAACAACGAAGATATCCTTCCAAACATTTATTTACTATCTCAGTTTGACCATCAGATTGAGGATGATAAGATGAGCTATGAGCTAATTGAGTACCCAAACAAGAAAATAACTCCGTCCAAAAATTTCCGGTAAAAATGGGATCTCTGTCGCTCACAATAACCCTTGGGCTTCCATGTAGCTTTTGAATTCTGTCCATAAATGTAGTAGCAACTGTACTTGCTTTAAATGGATGAGATAATGCACAAAAGTGTGCATACTTGGTAAGTCTATCCACTACCACCATGATGACACTCTTTCCTTTGGACTTAGGTAAACCTGTGATAAAATCCATTGAAATCTCCTCCCAACGTTGACTTGGAATGGATAAAGGTTGTAGAAGTGCTGGGGTCTTAATTGTTTCCACTTTATTCTGCTGGCAAACCAAACATTCCGCCACAAACTTTCGAATATCAGATTTAAGGCCATCCCAAAAAAATTCTTTCTTCACCCTGTGGTAAGTTTTTAAAAATCCTGAGTGTCCTCCTAAAGGAGAAGTGTGCAATTCGAGAAGAATCTTTTGTTTTAGTTGGGAATTCTTACAAAGATATAAGCGATCTTTGTACCATAAGGAATCATTTTTCCAACTAAATGTATCAGATGTACTAGGATCTTTCTGCAAATTTTGGATGAGTGTCCATACATCTTTGTCCTTCTTCCATTCATCTCTTGCTTCAGTTATCCAATCTGGTTGGATAATAGAAATGGCACAAAGAAATGCTTCCACCTCTTCATTATTTCTTGAGAGTGCATCTGCAACAACATTAAACTTTCCTTTTTTGTAGATTATTTCAAAGTCATAACCCAACATCTTTGTGACCCATTTTTGCTGCTTTTTTGAAGATAGTCTTTGTTCCAAAAAGTGTTTAAGACTATCATGATTAGTTTTTTACCTTGAAGTGTTTTCCCATTAGGTAAGTTCGCCATTTATTTAGTGCATGCAGTATTGCTAACATTTCCTTCTCATAAATAGGTTTCTGTAAATCCTTTCCTTTGATTGGACGACTTTCAAAAGCAATGGGTCTTCCTTCCTGCATTAAAACTGCACCAATTCCATTTCCTGAGGCATCACATTCCACAATAAAGGTTTTTGTGAAGTCTGGCGTAGCTAAGACCGGTGCTAGGCACATTGCCTCTTTAAGATGTTCAAAGGCCTTAGTTGCTTCGGGAGTCCATGAAAATGCATCTTTCTTCAATAATGTTGTTAGAGGTGCTGCTATTCTCCCATAATTCTTAACAAACTTGCGATAATACCCTGTTAACCCGAGAAATCCTCGCAACTTCTTTATGGTTGTGGGGACTTTCCATTCCTTAATGGCTTTATTTTTGTTAGGGTCTACTTTAACACCCTCGTGAGATACAATATGACCCAGATATTCCACCTCTTGTACTCCAAAGAAACATTTGGATTTTTTGCATATAATTGTTTCTCCTGGAATAGTTTGAGCACCCTGTGAACATGTTCAACATGATCCTTCCAAGACCTGTTGTAGATTAGTATATCATCAAAAAATACTAGCACAAATTTTCTAAGGAAGGGTTTGAAAATGGAATTCATCAACCCTTGAAATGTAGAAGGTGCATTGGTAAGACCAAAAGGCATGACCAAAAATTCATAATGACCCTCATGAGTTCGAAATGCTGTTTTTGGAATATCTTCAGTCTTCATTCTAATTTGATGATATCCCGAATGAAGATCCAACTTGGTAAAATAAATTGCTCCATGTAATTCATCCAATAATTCATCAATCACAGGAATGAGAAATTTGTCTTTAATGGTGAGTTTATTGAGCTCCCTATAATCTGGACACATTCGCCATGATCCATCCTTCTTGTGTACCAATACTACAGGAGTAGAGAAAGAACTTTGATTAGGTTGAATTATACCCGCCTCTAACATTTCTGCAATCATACGTTCAATTTCGCTCTTTTGGAAGTAAGGATATCTATAAGGCCTGATGTTTGGAGGAACACTTCCTGGAATCAAATGAATAGCATGATCATGATCACGAATAGGTGAGAGTCCTTTGGGAGTTTCAAACACCTTGGAATGATTGTCCAAGACTTGTTGGAGATCTGCAGAAATAGATGATTTTGATGTTGGAACTTCTAGTGAGCATAATTGTGCAATTACGCCTCGCTGTTCTTTCTTTAGAAGCCTTGTCATGACATTAGAGCTTATTATCCTTCCTGGCTTCCCCGCAATACCCCGTAATTCGACTTCCTTTCCTTCTGAAAAAAATTTCAAGAAAAGTTCTTGAAAATTAAAAGCTACCGTCCCCAAAGATTGTAACCATTGTACTCCTAGTACAACATCATCACCTCCCATAGGAATGGAAAGCATTGGACTAGTCGATACATATTCCCCCATGGTTAGCTTGATATTATGGCATTTTCCAGAGCAATTTATAGTTCCTCCATTTGCAACCATCACTTGACATTCTGGTGCTGGGTATAGAAAACAATTTAATTCCTTGGCTACCTTACAATGAATAAAATTATGGGTGCTACCTGAATCAATCAACACTATTACATTTTTCTTCTTGATCTGTCCTGCTATCTTGAGAGTTTGAGGAGTGGTAATTCCTGCCAGTGCATTACATGATATGGTCGAATTCATTTCTTCCTCTTCTATGGCTGGTTCCTGGTGTATATCCTCTTCTTTTTCATTTTCTTCTTCTTCTTCACAATATATGTAAAATAATTTCTTTTCAGCACACTTATGACCTTTAGTGTATTTGCTATCACAACTATAGAAAAGCCCTTTTGCTCTTTTTTCTTCCAATTGTTGTGGTGTCAACCTTGTAGGTTGTGGAAATCTAGGCGTAGAAACACTTCCTTCTTTATAGAATTGAGTGGTAGGCTTCCTTGTCGCCATAATTTTACATTCAAATTTTCTTTCCAACCTGAATGCCTTCTCCAATGAATCAGGTTCCAAAACACGAACTTCATGTTGGATGTTATCCTTTAGAGTACCTATGAAGAGATCAATCCTGTGTTCCTCTGGAATATCAGTTACCCTTATATTCAATTTTGGAAGTCCTCAATGTGCTGCCCCACTAAACCCTTTTGTTTGAGATTTATCAATTGGCTAAAGAAGGTGTTGCTCTTTGTATCCTCATAATGTGCTTTCATTTCCTCCGTAAAAATTGACCAAGTGACAATTTTTTTACGGGAGCAAAGCCATCGATACCATACAAATGTATTTTGTTCTAAATGTAAAGTTGCAATGCGTACCTTTTGTGTGTTTTGCACATTATCGAGATCAAAATATTGCTCCATCTGTAGTATCCATGTTACAGGATCCTTTCCATCAAACTTCCTCATATCCATTTTTGGAATATGGTGGTTCTTCCCGCCAACATTGGAGTTTATGAAATCACGATTAACATTTATTTTGTTCTCATCATGAGGTTCCTCTACTATATTTCCACCATTAGGAATCATTTCTTGTTTTAAGCTTGTCATCAAGCCTTCCATGTATGCTTTTAGATCATTCTTCATGTTTTCCATGTTGTCTTTCATGTCATCCATCTTAGCTTCCATGCCCACTTCCATGCCATCCATCTTAGCTTCCAAACCATTCATCTTAGCTTCCACGCCTTTCTTCAAGCCATCCATCTTAGTTTCCACGCCTTTCTTCAAAACTTCCATTTCATTTTTTGTTGTTCTTTGCGAGAGCGAAATTTGCTCTTGTAATTTTGATATGTCATGTTGCCATTCTTCATCTTCATGAGTCAGAGTAGAGCCTTCTAAAGGATTAATGGGTGTTGAATTATTTTTAGGGGCCATTTTAGAATCCAATACTGATATCTATTCTACAATATGCCCTTGGGATCAATTTAACTTGATTATTCAAACAAGACTTATGCAATTTGGAAAAAAATACACACCTTTTTCTTTCTTTTGAGGAGCTCGATATTGAAAATGGATTATTTCTATGATTGTAGCACTTAAATATCTAAATTTAGGTACCAATGTAGCCCTCTGAATTATCTTTCGAATGCCACAGGTCTGACCAGATTTGGATTCTCCAAGCCAAAGTTGTGTCCAATCTCCCACAATGACCTAATTATGGACTGGTTCAGTAGTGCAAACTTGTACGACTTGCCACGTGTCACTGTTTCGTCCTTTGTCTCTGAAATTGATAGCCAAGAAACTAAAATCCGTGTACTTGCAACCAATTTTTACGGTACTCCAATCCGATTCCCAAAGAGAGAGTTATTGAACTTTTCCCACGTTCACCTCTTTGAGATGAAATTCAAGAGCCTCAACAAGCACTACCTTCCACAGATCATATCTCCAAAAATATTGTGAACCAAGCTCTGAAATTTTTTATGAACTTCCTCAGGATTTCATCTTCACACCATATTAATTTCAGACTCTGAACCTTCGTACAAAAACATTTATAGCGCAAATTCCACGATGACCTGTTTAGGAGCTTGAAACAATACCTAACTTCCACAGATGATATCTCCTCAAATATTGCGAACCAAGCTCTGAAATTTTTAGACAATATTCCTCAGGATTTCGGCTTCGCACCCTAAAAATTTCAGCTTCTGAAACTTCGTAGAAAAAATGTTATAGCGCAAATGCCACGATGACCTGTTTGGAGCAACGAAACCCTAGAATCCAAAGCTCTGATACCAAATGTTGTGTAACCAGCTTCAAAAATAGAAGAAAAGAGATATTAACGCCTTAGAAATAAGCCACTTCGAGGGGGAAACCTCCAATACATTACATAAATGAACAATTCTTGGATGATACAATTTACAAAACCTCCTTTCTATATATAGGAGTCCATGGGGCCCTAATGTAATCCTAGTGGGCCACAATGTAATCCTAGCCGACCTAACAATAATAATTTAAGGGCACAATAATAACAAAATGGGGGTTACAAGGGTACAATAATAACAATAAGGGGGTTACACTAATAATAATAAGGGACTATACTAGTGATATAGGGACCTAACAGGCAAGCCATATATACCAAAGGATCTCTTTAGAATAGGTAATGAGATGGAACATTAAGGAGTGGGTGAAGGAAAGAAACCAGAGTGCAGCTTAAGATCAGGTAAGGACTTTGAACCTATCCTGCTTTGACACACTTCAAAGGAAACTCTAGGAAATGACACAAAGGGTAGCTTAAGATCAGATCATATGTCATTTAAATCCAAACTTGCTTTCAGCATACTCGTAAGGAAAATAATCCAGCAGTCCTCATAACCACTTTCAGAGTAGTAGAAAACATTTAAGATGAAACACAGAGTAAGGCCTAAGAGCAGAGAAAGACTTTGAACCTTCAATGCTTTTGAAACTCACTCAAAGGGATCTTAGAAAGGCTAAAATGAATCTCCCAGTTTCCTAATTCTTTCAGCTGAAACCAGTCAAGAACATCTAAGAAATCAACTCCAAATTCATACATCAATAAGCATGGACAAACCAAATTCTATACTGGTTAAATTATGCTGAATTTTCTCTTAGATACACAATCAGAGGAAAAAATAAAGATAAAGACTTAACAGTGAGACTTAGGGTACTTCCAACAGTATGTCCTAATCTATGCTTGTTGTTCTTTATCTAAGAATAATGGACAGTATGATAAACATGAAACGAAATAGTTACAGTAAGGAAAACATCACCAATAATATAGACCAGGATCCTGTGAATCTGCTTGATTAATTGATGTGAAAAACCTATCACATACTTTGAGCTCAATGGCCTTTACAGTCTAGAATTTTCTTCCCAACCTACTATATTACAAACTACTAAGCTACTTCCCCTCAATAACAGTTCTACAACTAATAGAATCCCAACCACCAACAACAAATTTTCAATGAATAATCATAGGGAAAAGAAGAGGTAGAGTAGTAGATATGAGTTTGAATGATTCATTAAGACAGATGGGAGAAAGTATTCGTGCCCACTCTGCTTAATGGATTTGCATTATCATGTTTTGTACTCTTTAGGCTGATCTGGAAGTCTTTGTCAGATTGACAATATCTTCAGGTATGTTCTTTGAAGTACTTTCTAACTGTAGTACTCTGTTCTGTTAGTAAGGTGACTGGAGGTCTATCAGATCTTCCATTCTTCCATAACTACTATCCTGACAGCTTTAGAAGGCCTTTGTCGGTGTAATAACTGATCTGGTGTTCGATGGAATATGGAGGAAGTCATGTAGCTAGTCCTTTCTGGAGAAAAAGTGTTCTGCTGACATTAAAACCAAAGATATGGCTTGTTTCATGTGTTTAGTCTTCATTAAGCCTTTTAATCATTTTTATGGTCTTCAACTGTGTCTTCATCCTTTGAATCACTGGATTATAGAATTCAAATCCTCAATAATAGGCTCTACTCCTTTAATTCTCTTCACTAATACTATTTTATGCTTCTTTGATAGTCTTTCTGCATTTTTTATTTCCCTATCTGTGATTGTGAGACACAGTGAACTGATGCCACTGAAACCTGCAAAAATATGATAAATTCGTTATGAAAAAACCTGTGGGAGTGGGAGGAATGTTGTGAAGAGCTGAGGGGATGATAGTGAAGGTGAGGAAAATGGTGGATGCAAGCGAAAGAACAGTGAAAATCGTGGCGGAATGGTGAAAAACATGTCTACTGAATGTTTGGTGCGAGGAGGGTTTTAAACCATCCAATTCAGAAAACGATGATCTATGACTCAAATTGTGCAATGAAGTCACCTGGGAGCATTGGATGAACGGGAGATGAGGTTATATGAGAGCTGTCGGATTAGATCAGGTTAATGGTGATCAAGGGTGGAGGTTCGTCAAAGGAATTTTTTGGGGGACGGATGAAAAATAAATAGACGAGAACACGATGCAATGTAGGCCATTAGATCAGATCAGCTAATGTCTACGATTAAAAAAGGAAAACTTGTTGTGGAGAGTGGTAAGCAGAAAGCCGGCAGCAATTTTCGCGTGGGGCTGAGGGTGGTAGATGGTTTTCACAAAATTCATGCGATTCCACTCATCGCGCACCACTTGGATTCTCAAAACTGATTATATTGCGTGATTTTAAAACTTTAACGTTCGGACACTAAATTCACGCGATATGCACCTCAGCCGTCGGATGGAAGGGCGGAAGATCTGATGGTGCACATTTCGCACGATAACAGGTAAGATGCACAACGGAGGCTGCCATCGGGTTTTTTGTGGGCCGTCGGATCTTTCAGGTTTGGATGGTCGAGATCAAAGTAGGGGCGCCAGTGTTTCAGAAAATGGAATTAGGGGTATGTAATGGAAGGGCGCCCGATTGCCTGAAGGTCGTCGATCTTGTGGAGATCGATGGTTCACGTTAACTGAACCATAAACTGTAGGGAATAAATAAAACAATGGAAGAGGCATTTTTATTGGGGTCTTATTGGTTTTTAAGCGCTCGATCATAGTGTTTAGGTTGCATGGAAGGGGGGGTTAAGGAGAATAAGCCTTGGGGGCTAACTTCTTTCATGGAGGAGAGAGAGCATTTTTTATGCTTTTCAAAGGGATTTTTGGGGATTTTAGCACCCAGTTACAGGGCTAAGGGCCTATGAAGAAAGAGAATAATTTGTATAAGTCCTTGGGGGCTTAAGCCTGATATAGTGTAAAATAGGGTGTTTTAGGCCAAAAATAGTGCTTTTTAAGGCCAATTGTGGGGTTCCGGTAGGCAGATAAGGGGATTTTTAAACCAAAAAAAGGGAGATATATGGTTTAAAAAGGGTTTGGGATGAGATGGAGGGTTAAATGAGGGATTTTGAAAGGAGGAAAAGTGGTGAAAATAGAGTCTTTGTGGGGATGAAAATACGGCAAAAGGAGGCCCTTTTGAAGCACTTTCTTTCACAAACAGTGAGGCTTTTTAACGGACACATCAGTGAAGGTTTCTTAAAAGGACTGAAGACACATGGAGGCTTCAAGGATGAAATATTTTCAAGGGAAATGTTTCTCTTGAAGACTCAGACCATATTTAGCCACCTGTTTGCTATGTAAAAAAATTATAGGTGCGTAACAGTGGCTCCACATGGGGATGGCATCTTCTTGAAGGTGCCAAGAATCTCAGAAAATAATATTTTGGAGTAGGCCAGTTGCCTGGTATTCTTACCATCCTTTCCTTCTTTATCAATTTCTGCAAACATGACGAATATCATATCAGCAGAAAACATTTTCCCAAACAACTACCTACCCATCCTACTATCCTTTCTTCAAGGTGCATTTAGACTTGTAGACCTTTCACATCATCATTTTTTGCAAACAGGAAAATAAAACTATCTATATCTACCCTTATTTCTCCATGAGACTAGATTAAATAGTTGGTCTCGTAACTTCTCTATCTAAACTAATATCTGTCAGGATTAAACTATCTGGCAGATTTCATTCTCTACATTCTAATACAGAAATTGAAACACAACCAAACCAGGGTTAGACTGTCTAATTTGTTGTGGGTCCAAGGCATAAATACCAACTACACTTGAACTAAATTTTGCAGAAATAAAAAAAAAAACTAACTACTTGCTCACAGGTTGAGCTGTATTGAGATTTCCCACCTACTCTACCCTAACTAGGAAATATCTAATGCTTCATATGATACAATAATGCCAATGCAGCCAGTCAAGTAGTAACAAAAAAGGATAGAAAACCTGACTGCCTGTCAGAGATAACCATAGGGTACTCTACATGTGGGTCTTCAAAACTGAGGCCACCACCATTGGTGACCACTTCTGATGTATTTGGCTCTTGAAATGGATCAATGCTTGGGAAATTGAGCGAATCAGGGCCTCCATATATTTGGCCATAGGATTAGAAAAAACATGATATAAACCTTTTTCTTCAAGGCCTTCCATGACTAGTAGGATGTCTGCATCCTGGATAGTTCCAATCACTGAATCTATAATGTGGCCCCTAAAATCACAATCATCCTTTTCTTGGTTGGGAGTATTTGGCAGGTGAGTTTCAACCAGGATTACCTCTTCTTCCACTGGACCAAGAAAAATATTTCTTTGGGAAATAAGATCTTCCTCATCTTCACTGCAGCCTGAACTGGAGGACTCATCATATTTGGCAGTGTTGTCCTCTTGTAACTCCGGCAGGTTCTGTTGGAGTGGATTGAACTCTATGAAATGATTAACATATTCTTAAGCAGGGGTTTCTTTGATTACCTCAACCCTTTCAGGAGAAGGCTCGGGATATTTATCTTGCTCAATATTTTCTTCATTTATTTCCTCCTCATCCTCGGAGCTAGAACGATACGCTACTCAATTTCATCTTCATGAAAATTATTACTAATGATATGATATATAACAGAGTGAAGATTCAATGAATCTTCGTATGCTATCAGGATTTCAAAATTTTCTTCATCAGTATCATAGATGGCCTGCATTGGCTCATCATTTTCTTGAATTTGATGGTCACGATCTTCCTCTAATGAATCTACTGATGATGGCCCTAAAAGCTCAGCTTCCCTTTGGAAAAAATCATCATCAGACAGATCAACATTAGAGAAATCATAATTATAGGAAATTTTATCCATCAAACCTTCTGGACTCTAAGCAAGTCTTTCTTCAAAATAATCTGCAAGTTCATTTTTTGAACTAAAATCTTGTTCATCATACATGCTTGGCATGCTTATTATGTCTTTCAGTGATCTGGTTTTTTTTTCCTAAGGACAAGGTGTAGGTCTTTTCCAATCATCATTTCTGGTTTCAACCTCATATTCTTCCTCTTCTATGTTTAGCAAGGTGTTAGCTGTCTCTATCAATTTTTCCAACTTGTTTTCTAAAGAGATTAGCCTTTTTTGATCTGCTTGGTCCTTCTTTATTGCTTTCAATCTTTCCTCCCTGCACCACAGGTTGTATTCAACAGTAATTTCTATGTTCTGCATTTCCTCCAGGCTTGAAGGCTCTCTTTCTCTTATATGGAATTCCACCTAAGGGTCAAAAGAACTTGGATAGTGCAATAGGGCCCATCCCAAGGGTGGTTTTATCTTAAAAGGTATTACATTGTATACCTTATTGATCCTATCTGAAAATTTATGTACTGTCTCTCCTGGTTGTCTTCTCAAATTCTGGTATTCTTCTAGGATGAGGAAGATATTTCCCGAGACTACCCATCTATTAAGGAAAACTTGAGCAAACTGCTGAAAATTGATGATGCTTGCAGCTGGAAGGTTTTTAAACCAACTCTTAAAATTTCCTTTTAATGACAAGGAAAACATTCTAATACACACATCATATTCTTCTATTTCATATAGGTCAAGTAAATCCTCAACCTTTTGAACATGTTGCCCAGCAGTGATCTTTGAATTTTCTCCATAAAAAAGGGGCAGCTTATTTGTAATTCTTGCAGGAAGGGGTTGGAAGATAAGAGGAAAAACCAGAGGCTTATATATTTCTATGACCTTTGTAGGTGTAGGTAGTGCAACAAGAGGCTTATAACTGCTTGAAGTTTCATCAGGGGTAAGAGATACAACATGAGGCTCTTGCTTCACTAGGTCTTTCATAGGTGTATAGGTCTGCTTATGGTCTGAAAAATGAGGCTTGAGATTTTTCCCATCATCTATGTGGGTCTCATATTTTTACACTTGATCAGGCTTAAAGTAGGATAAAACATAGTGGTAGATAAAAACAATGAATTCTTTAAACCAAATCCAGCCTAAACATTCTATCCTTCTATGAGGTCTGGCCATATTTTAGGTTCTTCCTCTGGTGGAGTATTTAGGTCTATTAGGAATTATGGAGTCGCCAGGTGGAGGATTTTCAATGTTTTATGAGAGTTACTGTCCACCATCAGCAATTGAATATAAAATCAGGCTAAGTAGTCTTTGTTCCCCAGTGGAGTCGCCATTATGTTGGAGACTCAACTGGCTAACACACCAAATATTCTTGAATCAAGGGAATTTCTGAGGTCCCAAGAGTGTATCAGGTATAACTTACTCAGAACTCCCCAATGGAGTCACTATTATATTTTGGTTCCCATGATTTGGTAGATTTGGAAATACCAAATGATGAGACAACATCAAACCACTTTTAGATCTCAGGATCTAGCCCTCCTGGATCCGGAGAGGGATATCTCTATATATGTAAAGAATGATATATCTATAAGGTCAAATTATGGTATTAGGCTAGGTATGAAGTGCAAGGGTTGTTTGCTTTGTTTGTTTGGTTGGAGATCATTAACCGAGAAATTTATGGAAATGGATAAAGGAACAGAGTAGAAGGATGTTTCAACATGGGAAAATAGGTCAAAATAAGTGCCAATCCATTGGGCTATGGAGTCATAAAAGGCTTTACTTGCATAAAAACCATCTAAGGGTTTCCATAGGACAAGTCATATATACCAAAGGATCTCTTTAGAATAGGTAATGAGATGGAACATTAAGGAGTGTGTGAAGGAAAGAAACCAGAGTGCAACTTAAGATTAGGTAAGGACTTTGAACCTATCCTACTTTGACACACTTTAAAGGAAACTCTTGGAAATGACACAAAGGGTAGCTTAAGATCAGATCAGATGTCATTTAAATCCAGACCTGCTTTCAGCATACTCTTAAGGAAAATAATCCTGTAGTCCTCATAACCACTTTTAGAATAGTAGAAAACATTTAAGATGAAACAAAGAGTAAGGCCTAAGATCAAAGAAAGACTTTGAACCTTCAATGCTTTTGACACTCACTCAAAGGGATCTTAGAAAGGTTAAACTATTGGAAAAGGAACCTAGTGAGATAGGGCTAACTCTAATCTCCTAGTTTCCCAATTCTTTTAGCTAAAACCAGTCAAGAACATCTAAGAAATAAAATCCAAATTCATACATCAGTAAGCATGGACAAACCAACTTCTATATTGGTTAAATTATGCTGAATTTGTTCTTAGATACACAATCAGAGGAAAACATAAAGATAAAGACTTAACAGTGAGACTTCGGGTACTTCCAACAGTATGTCCTAATCTATGCTTGTTGTCCTTTATCTGAAAACAATGGATAGTATGATAAACATGAAAGGAAACAGTTACAGTAAGGAAAACATCACCAATAATATAGACCAGGATGTATTAGATCTGGCAGTTAATTGATGGTAAACAGTCCTAACATTACTTTGTTTTCAAGTGACACTACGATTGAATTTTCTTTAACTTCTACTATATTACAAACTACTAAGCTACTTCCCCTCAATAACAGTTTTACAACTAATAGAATCCCAACCACCAACAACAAATTTTCAATTAATACTTATAGGGGAAAGAAGAGGCGGAGTAGTAGATATGAGTTTGAATGATTCATTAAGATAGAGGGGAGAAAGTATTCGTGCCCACTCTACTTAATGGGTCTGCATTGACATGTTTTGTACTCTTTAGGCTGATCTAGAAGTCTTTGTCAGATTGACAATATCTTTAGGTATTTTTTTTGAAGTACTTTCTGACTGTAGTACTCTGTTCTGTCAGTAAGGTGACTGAAGGTCTATCAGATCTTCCATTCTTCCATAACTGCTGTCCTGACAGCTTTAGAAGGCCTCTGTCAGTGTAATAACTGATCTGGTGTTCGATGGAAGATGGAGGAAGCCATGTAGCTAGTCCTTTCTGGAGAAAAAATGTTATGCTGACATTAAAACCAATAATATGGCTTGATTCATGTGTTTAGTCTTCACTAAGCCTTTTAATCATTTTTATGGTCTTCAAATATGTCTTCGTCCTTTGAATCACTGGATTATAGCATTCAAATCCTCAATAATGGCTCTACTCCTTTAATTCTCTTCACTGATACTCTTTTTTGCTTCTTTGATAGTCTTTCTGCATTCTGTATTTCCCTGCCTGTGATTGTGAGACAGAGTGAACTCATGCCACTGAAACCTGCAGAAATATGACAAATTCATTATGAAAAAACTTGTGGGAGTGGGAGGAATGTTGTGAAGGGCCGAGGGGATGATGATGTAGGCGAGGAAAATGGTGGATGCAGGCGAAAGAATGGTGAAAATCATGGCGGAATGGTGAAAAATAAGTCTGCAGAAGCTTTCGTGTGAGGAGGGTTTTAGACCGTCTGATTAGTTCAGACAATGATGATCTATGGCTCAGATTACACGATGAAGTCGCCAGGGATAATTGGATGAACGGGAGACGAGGTTATATGAGAGCCGTCGGATTAGATCAGCTTAATGGTGATCAAGGGTTGAGGTTCGTAAAAGGAATTTTTTAGGGGACGAATGAAAAAAAAATAGACGAGAATGCGATGCAATGTATTCCGTTAGATCAGATCAGCCAATGGCTACGATTAAAAAAGGAAAATGTGATGTGGAGAGTGGTAAGCAGAAAACTAGTAGCTTTTTTCACGCAGGGCTGAGGGTGGTAGATGGTTTTCAGAAAAATCATGCGATTCCACTCATCGCACACCACATGGATTCTTGAAACCACTTATATCGCGTGATTTTAAAACTTTAATGTCCGGACACTAAATTCACGCGATATGCACCTAAGTCGTTGGATGGAAGGGCGAAAGATCTGACGGTGCAGATTTCGCGCGATAACAGGTAAGATGCATGGCAGAGGTGGCCATCAAGTTTTTTGTGGGCCATCGGATCTTTTAGGTTTGGACGGTCGAGATTAAAGTAGGGGTGCCATTGTTTTGGAAAATGGAATGAGGGGTATGTAATGGAACGACGCCCGATTGCCTGAAGGTTGTCGATCTTGTGGAGATCGACGGTTCACATTAACTAAACCATAAACCATCAAGAATGAATAAAACAATGGAAGAGGCATTTTGATTGGGGTTTTATTGGTTTTTAAGTGCTCGATCACAGTGTTTAGGCTGCATGGAGGTGGGGGGGTTAAGGAGAATAATCCCTCGGGGGCTAACTTCTTTCATGGATCGGAGAGAGTGTTTTGTATGCTTTTCAAAGGGATTTTTGGGGATTTCAGCGCCCAGTTGTGAGGATAAGGGCCTATGAAGAAAGGGGCTAAGATGTATAAGCCCTCGGGGGCTTAAGCCTGATATAGTGTAAAATAGGGTATTTTAGGCCAAAAATAGTGCTTTTTAAGGCCAATTAGGGGGTTCCAGTAGGCAGATAAGGGGATTTTTAAACCAAACAAAGGGAGCTATATGGTTTAAAAAGGGTTTAGGATGAGATGGAGGGTTAAATGAGGGATTTTGAAAGGGTTAAAAGTGGTGGAAACGGAGGCTTTATGGGGATGAAAATAGGGCAAAAGGAGGCCCTTTTGAATCATTTTCTTTCACAAATAGTGAGGCTTTTTAATGGACACATCAGTGAAGGTTTCTTCAAAGGACTGAAGACACATGGAGGCTTCAAGAATGAAATATTTTCAAGGGAAATGTTTCTCTTGAAGACTTAGAACATATTTAGCCACTTGTTTTCTATGTCAAAAATTTATAGGTGGCTAACAAGGTCAAGGTTAAGGTTAAGGTTATGGTTATGGGAAAGTTAATGTTAACGTTATGGTTAAGGTAACAGTTAAGGTTTTGGTTAAGGTTAAGGTTGGGTTATAGTTAAGGTCAAGGTTAAGTTTAAGGTTAAGGTTAAGGTTAAGGTTAAGGTTATGGGAAGGTTAAGGTAAAGTCAAGGTCAAGGTTAGGGTTAGGTTAAGTTTAAGATAATGTTAAGGTTAAGGTTAAGGTTAAAGTAAAGGTTAGAGTAAAGTTGAAGTTAAGGTTAAGTCAAGGTTATGTTAAGGCTAAGGTTAAGGTTCACGTTAAGGGTAAGGTTATGGTTAGGTTAAGGTTAAGGTTAAGGTTAGGTTAAGGTTAAGATAAGGTTAAGGTTAAGGTCTAGGTTAAGGTTAGGGTTAAGGTTAAGGTTAGGTTAAGGTTAAGGTTAAGGTTAAGGGTTTGGTCAAGGTTAACCTAACCTCAAGGTTAGGGTTAGGTTATGGGTAAGGCTAATGTTATGTTAGGGTAAAGTCAATGTTAAGGTAAAGGTTAAGGTCAAGGGGAAGGTTAAGGTTAAGGTAAGGTTAAGGTTAAGGTTAAGGTTAAGGGTAAAGTTAAGGTTAAGGTGAAGGTTAAGGGTAAATTTAAATTTAAGGTTAAGGTTAGTTTACAGTTAAGGTCAAGGTTAAGTTTAAGGTTAAGGTTAAGGGTAAAATTAAGGTCAAGGTTAGGGTTAGGTTATATTTAAGGTTAAGGTTAGGTTAGGGGTAAAGTAAAGGTTAAGGTTAAGGTTAAGGTTACGGGTTTAGTAAGGGTTAAGGTTAACATTACGTTAAGGTTTAAGTCAAGGTTAAGGTTAAGGTTAAGGTTAGGTGAAGGTTAAGGTTAATATTAGGGTTAAGGTTAGGGGAAGGTTAAGGTTAAAGTCAAGTTTAAGGGTAAAGTTTAGGTTAAGGCTATGTGACGGTTAAGGGTTTGGTCAAGGTTAGGGTTAGGTTAAGGTTAAGGTTAACATTCCTCTAACCTTTAACCTTAACCTTCCCCTAACCTTAACCCTAGACTTAACTTTAACCTTAAACTTAACTTTAACCTTCCCATAACCATAATCTTAACCTTGATTTTACCCTTAACCTAACCTTAAGGGTTTGGTCACGGTTATGGTTAAGGTTAAGGTTACGGGTTTAGCTAGGTTAAGTTTATAGTTAAGGTCAAGGTTAAGGTTAAGGTTAGTTTAAGGTTAACCTTACCCTTACCATAACCTTACCCTTAACCTTGACCTTGACCTTAACCTTACCATTAACATTATCTTAACCTTAACCTAACCTTAACCTTAACTTTATCCTTAACCTTACCTTAACCATAACCTTAACCTAACCTTAACCTTAACCTTACCCTTAACCTTTTCTTAACCATAACCTTAACCTTGACCTTAGCTATAACCTAACCCTAACCCTAACCAAACCCTTAACCTTAACCTTGAACCTTGAGCTTAACCTTAACCTTAACATTAACTTTAACCTTAACCTTCCCCTAACCTTAACAATAACCATAACCTTAACCTTAACTTTACACTTAACCTAACCTTAACCTTAACCAAACCATACTAAAACCCTACCCTTAACCTTAACCTTAACTTTACCTTTAACCTAACCTTAGCCTTAACCTTAACCTTAACCTGACTAAACCCATAACCTTAACCTTAACCTAACCTTACCTTGACCTTAACTATAACCTAACCCTAACCTTGACCAAACCCTTAACCTTAACCTTAACATTAACCTTTACCCTAACCTTACCCTAACCTTAACCTTAACCTTAACCTAACCTTAACCTTAACTTTACCTTAACCTTGACTTTACCCTAAACCTAACCTTAACCTTAACCTTAACCTAACCTTAACCTTAAATTTACCATTAACCTTAACCTTAACCTTAGCCTAACCATAACCTTAACCTTAACCTTAACATAGCCTTAACCTTAACATAACCTTAACCTTAACTTTACCCTTAACCTAACCTTAACCTTAAGCTTAACCTAACCCTAACCTTAACTTTACCCTTAGCCTAACCTTAACCTTAACCTCGACTTTACCCTTAAACTTAACCTTAACCTTAACCTTAACCTGACTAAACCCATAACCTTAACCTTAACCTGACTAAACCTGTAAACTTAACCATAGCCTTTAACCTTACCCTAACCTTAACCATAACCTTAACCTTAACCTTAACATTACCCTTAACCTAACCTAACTATAACCTAACCTTAAGCTTAACCATAACCTTCACCTTAACATTAACTATAGCCTAACCTTAACCCTACCCTTAATGTAATCTTAACCTTAACCTAACTTTAACCTTAAGGGTTTGGTCAAGGTTAGGTTTAAACTTCACCCTTACCCTTACTCTTAACTATAACCTAACCCTAACCTTGAACAAACCCTTAACCTTAACCTTAACCTTAGCTTGACTAAACCCATAACCTTAACCTTAACATTAAACTTACCCTTAACCTTAATCCTAACCTTACCCTTAACCTTAACCTTATCTTCACCTTAACCTTAACCTAACCTTATCCTTAACTTTACCTTTAACCTTAATGTTAACCTTAGCCTAACCATAACCTTAACCTTAACCTTAACCTAACCCTAACCTTAAATTTACCCTTAACCTAACCTTAACCTTAACCTTCACCTAACCCTAACCTTAACTTTTCCCTTAACCTAACCTTAACCTTAACCTTAACCTAACCTTAACCTTGAATTTTCCGTTAACCTTAACATAACTTTAACCTTAACCTTAACCTAATATTAACCCTAAGCTTAACCTAATATTAAACTTAACCTTGACTTTACCCTTAACCTTAACCTTAACCCTAACCTAACCTTATCCTTAACCTTAACCTTAACTATAAATTTAACCTGACTAAACCTGTAACCTTAAACTTAGCCTTTAACCTTACCTAACCTTAACCATAACCTTAAAATTATCCTTAACTTTACCCTTAACCTAACCTAATAATCTGAATGGAAAATCGCATCAACCCATGGTATTCATCTATCCATGTTATCCATCCACCCATGGAATTTTCCCATGGTATTGTAAATGGCATCGACCCATGGTATTCATTCACCCATGATATTTATTCACCCATGGTATTGTAAGTCACCCATGGTATGTATCCACCCATGGTATTCATCCACACATGAGATTTACCCATGGTATTGTAAGTGGTATCTACCCATGGTATTGGCCCATGGTATCCACCTATGGTATTATATCTCAAAAAAAGGCTATAAATAACAAGCGTCACTTTGTAAAAGGATAGATTTTCCACCACAATGTAGCTTCTACAGTTATTCTCTATTTTAATAAAACAAGTTTCCTTATGTCTTTATTTGCTTTGTGCACTCTCTTTTTTCTGGCATTCTAATTTTGCAGATCTTGTCAGATCCATTTAAAATTTTTAGATCTTGGGGGCCTTCCCACAAGATCTGGATCAGTGGTATCAGATTCAGGTTACGAATCCATGGGAATGAGGGTTTGAAGCATATTTCAGTTTCAATTTTTGGCAATAATCTTCAGCAAACTCCATGAATTTTTTGGGCAGCGAGTTTGAAGATCAGATCTGAAATTTTGGTGAAAATTTTACAAAATCTAAGCCCAGATCTGGATTCCTTGCAACAAAATACTCAAATTCAAAAAAAAAAAAAATCGGTCGAATTGGAATTCAGATGAGGGAGATATCGTTGATTCAAAATCAACAATGTTGAAGCAATTTTTCTGACGACAATTCATGGACAACATCCCTCCTATCATTTTGTACAGTTTTAAGTGGGAAATTTCAGATAAATGGTTACATATCTGCGCTCCCCTTGAAAAATCACCCAATTTAAAAAAAAAATCAGTAGAATCGGAGTCTGGACGGGGGATTTATTGATGATTTAAAATCAGCTATTTTTTCATCAATTTTGTGACGACGGGACTGTTCCAGCACGAATCTAAGATTCCATGGTCTTCAAATATCGATTTCAAACAAATGGAAAGATGCAGAATGATCATTCCGTTTCCAAAAACATGTTATAATAAATATTTTGAGTTATATTGACCGAGTTATGCTCATTTTAAATCTGGAGCAGCATTCAGAGCAGGTTCCCTTTGGAGACATGCCCTCCTACCCTGCTTTAGTAGGCACCTGCTTCACATTCATTAGTTTCAGCATAGAAGAATTTGGCTTGGGTTATTTGGAGACGTTCCCTCCCACCCCAAGCTATGTAGGCACCTACTACTTCATCAACAATCAACATCACGGTTATGGGTCAACCACACAAAATCCTTTTCATCAAAGTCCATTTGCTAGGCCGCACACCGTTAGTCACACAGTTGGGCATACACATTACAAGGTATCTATATCCTCGGATCTTCTTTTGTTATGGTTTTGGTTCATCCACAAACCCACACACTGTCAATATCATAGTTGGTCACAAGCATTACTGGGTATATCTATCCTCGGATTTTCATTCATCATGGTTATGGGTTAACTACACAAAACCATTCCCTTCAGCGGCTCTTCATATTCAATAAAGGCTTTTGAGGAGGGAACTTCACGTAATGGGGACCATTGCTTCGTAAGGAGGGAGGAATGATCCAAATGGAAAATGGCATTAACCCATGGTATTCATCTACCCATGTTATACATCCACCCATGGAATTTACCCATGGTGTTGTAAATGATATCGACCCATGGTATTCATCCACCCATGATATTTATTTGTCAATGGTATTTTAAGTGACCTATGGTATGTATCAACCCATGTTATTCATCCACACATGGGATTTAGCCATGGTATTGTAAGTAGTATCTACCCATGGTATTCGCCCATGGTATCCACATATGGTATTGTATCTCAAAAAAAGGCTATAAATAACAAGCCTCACTTTGTAAAAGGACATATTTTCCACCACAATGTAGCTTCTAAATTTTTTCTCTATTTTAATAAAACAAGTTTCTTTGTGGTTTTATTTTCTTTGTGTTCTCTCTTTTTTTCTGGCATTGTAATTTTGCATATCTTGTTAGATCCATTTCAACTTTTTAGATCTTGGGGGCCTCCCCCCAAGATCCGAATCACCTAACTATAACCTAACCTTAACCTTAACCATAACCTTAACATTGAATTTAAATATAACCTAACCTTAACCCTACCCTTAGCCTAATCTTAACCTTAACCTAACCTTAACCTTAAGGGTTTGGTCAAGGTTAGGGTTAACCTTAACCCTTACCCTTACCCTTAACTATAACCTAACCCTGACCTTGACCAAACCCTTAACCTTAACCTTAGCCTTACCCTTAACCTTAACCTGACTAAACCCATAGCCTTAACCCTAATCCTAACCTTAACCAAACCCTTAACATTAACCTTAACCTTGACCTTAAACTTAACCTTGACCTTAGCTATAACCTAACCCTAACCTTAGGTTAAGGTCAAGGTTAGGTTAAGGGTAAATTTAAGGTTAATGTTAAGGTTAAAGTTAAGGTTAAGGTTAAGGTTAGGTTATAGTTGTTAGTGACCTATAAATATAGCGTTCATAATTTTGACTTGACTGTTGGTAATCTTGTAAATATGTACATACTTTGCCTTCTGCAAGTTGTATTCACATATTTTGTAAAAAAATAAAAAATTTAAAAAATCAAAAAGAGGGTAAAAAGTCATAAAAGAACAATCAAAGGAATTAGAAAAAATAATAGACCTCAAAAGAAAAATATCAATAAAACATGAAAGTGTGCAAGTATAAATGCCACTACTTTTACCTTGTGTAGTTGATTATGGCAGAGTGTTAATAAATGCCATAATCTGTGATGAGTTGAACAATTTAATCTTGACTTGTCATTTTTCAATTTCAAATGTTGTAGATAGAGAATAAATAATTTTCATATAGTTTAATCATGAAAATTCAGTAGTTAGGTAGAAAATAAGTGAATCCAACAGTTTAATCTAGATTCCTGGATGAAATAAGTGTAGAATTAGATAGTTTATTTGCTTTCAAAAAGAAGAAATTTTGTAAAGGTTGCTAGCACAAATGCACCTAATCAGAATGGAAGAAAAAATTTTAGCATGGTAAGTTGGGTAGGTAGAAGAAGGTGAGAAGCATCAATGTAAATTTTATTCACCATGGATGCAAATAACTAACTTCCCCTTCCCATAGCCATTAACACTCTAAGCTATCAGTCAGAAAGACTCAAGGCATATCCTTGAATTTTGTTGGGACCAGACCCAGGGCTCTATGGTTGATTAGTGGAAAATGTTAAATGTCTATATTATCCCTCAAACTCACTTCATTATTCCATTTCATGCATTCATACCCCTGAATAATCCTAAGTAAAACCTCATTTTTACTTAAAGATACTATAATTCCCATTTGACTAATTTCCTTCATCATATGAAAACATTGAACCCTCAAAATTACATTTTATCATAAGTTAAAGTGATGAGGTTAGTATGATGCAAATTTTTCTTTTCAAACTTCACTTTACTTGTTATGTTTATGTATTTTGAGTATACCTTGTCCCCTTGTCATATTAACTTTAACTTATTTAATAATTCCCTATAGAATAACCTTTTCCTATATGATATAATTCCCTTTTATAAAATAGCCCCAAAAACCCATTAATAAAATTTTAGCCAAAGTTATTTATTCCCACATGTTTAAATAAAAAACCCACTTTATACCCCCTTTGTCTAAATATATCGTTATATAAATATCCTGCCCCCTATGGTAGTTAAATATTTTTTATTTATATAACTATATAATAAAAATATATGAAAAACTTATTAAACATGTTCAAATATATGTTTAAAACAAAAAATAGAAAGCCTGAAGTTTAATTTAAACTAAACTTCAAATAAAATCCATTCCCTTGTTTACTCTCCCTTCCCCGACTCCCTTAACCTAAGGTTAAACTATAACCCTTTGCAAAATTCCCGATACATATTCCATAACACAATATTAACCTTGGTTAAAATCCTTTGATACCTCGCCCTTCCACTTTATTTATGTATAAAGCCTGTTTTATATATAAAAACTTTCATATATCTTTCAGCTATCAGATTCAATATTGACCCTCCGATCTTCATCATTTCATTGATCCCATGGTTCTCAACACACACAATATTCTTATCCTCATACCCCTTCACATCCTATCGCATAACATAAGAGTGGTCAGATCATCCCTTCACCATCCAATGATTCATAGTTAACCCGAAAGCTCCAGTCCCCATCCCCCAAATCAGGGGACCCAAAATCTCAGAAAAACGTCTCTATTAAGATACCTCAGCCTGAGCCTTCTAAACTTGATAAGCCCACTCCTGCACTTACTGTTGAGTCTACTAAAGTCGTTAGACCTATTCAACCTCCTATAACATCCCAAGAAAGTAGTTCACTTGTTGATATTGATTATAGAATTTCTGATCCTTCAGTTGAGTTCAACCTATTAGAGGTCTATAACTGGTGTTTTGGCAAGTCTGTACAGAAAGGTGATAAGGATGTACCTGTGGGGATTCTAATATTCCAAAGCATATTGTCCCTCTTACTCATTTAGCCCCTGATTTTGTCAGATTGTGTCAATCATACTATCTTCCAGACTAGAGGTGCATTGTCAATAAAAATAGGATGGTCATATTCTATATCAATGCTAAATCCATAAACTCTATGCTACAATTAAACAATGGTGCCAATTCTACTTCATTGTTAATAGAGGACTTAACTCAGCTTTACTTGGACTTAAATTTTGCTTCCAAGTTCAATATCTTTCAAACTTTTTGGCCTACACATGTCAATGTCCCTAAAATTAATCCTCCATTTGATACATTTGACTTTCCAAATGAAACAAGGAAGATTGTCTCCATGCTGTCATTTATACTGGGATATAACAGTGATGAATTCACTGATGTTGCTATCTTGGGTTTTCTGTCTACTTTAATTCTTGGCTAGCCTCCATCCATTGTATACAATTTTGCCAAGTTTATTGCAGAAAATATGCACTACTAATTGTCCATATTTCCAGAAGAAGGATTTTATAGATATACCTCATATCTACTTCATCCCTTTTTGTATTACCAAATAGACAATTTTCCCATTGAGTTTTAGAAGCAAGATCCAGAAGGGAATTTAATTTCAATTGTATTTTTTTCATCTATTTTGAGGAAATGGAACAAGGAATACACATATTCAGACATCAATTACTTGTTTATAGTACCTGCAATGAATTTGTTGAATAAGTAAGAAACCCCTAGAATTAATGAAGAAAATAAGAGGATCTTACAACTATCTGAGAGCTCTAAAACAAGGGACTGGTACTTGTATAAGAACCACACAGAGATCAGAGTGTATGGTGCGCTCTTGGCCCCATATAAACTGCCTAGATTTGTGACTACAACGATTTTTTCTCTAGAACATTTGAGGCAACTTTTGAATGCGGATGAAGTCAATTTTATGGCCTCCAGGAAAAAGACTCAGTTTAAGCTCAAAAATAAAGTTGGGTCATTCATTGTTAATAACAGAGAAGCAATAAATGAGATTAATATCAAGTTGAAAGAATACAAATTCCCATACAGATTTATGTGGAATTATGATCCTCAGGGTTTTTTAAGACAAATCAGATTGAAATGCAAATTGTCTTCTTTCTTGCATGATTCCAAGCCTCAAATTGAAAAATTTTCCAATAAAATTGAGTGGGAGACAAATAATTTATTTGATGATGACTCACAGGGTATACAGGGAAACAATGAACAGGATAAACAGGTGGATCAAGCACAGGTTGTTACAGTCAACAAAGAGGTTGAACTTTCTCATAAAAGAAGTAGAGAGGAAGGCAGTTTCACAACATAAACTATTCTAGATAAGAGATTTAGGATTCCCTACAGTAAGAAGAGTAAATTGACTAATGAAGAAAGGGATAAAGCTATTAATATTGAGGATAAAAATGGCCATCAAACTGATGATAAGGCCACCTTAATTGTAAATGAAACACTCAAAGAGCTTCAAAACGTCCAACTTGAAGCACATAAGAAAGACATTGTTATGATTGAAAAGCAAACAAATGTTGATATTCCCTCTTCTTCCAAAGAACCTGACAAAACAGGGTCAGATATTGAAATCAAGTTCAGACAAATCAGAGAAAAAATGAAGAACTCAAAAATGAAGTATATTCTAAGTTTCTTAAATAAAAGTCTGGGAATAAAGATAGAATTATTTTAGCTTTTTATTACTCTTCAAACAAATTGGTAATGTCATTTCTGAAGCCCATAGTGGCTGATCCAAAAACAATTGCAGACTACTCAAAGACAGACTTGGAAGTGGATGCAGATGTTGTCCATGAATTGGACCAAATAGAATTCCATAGGAGCAATACAGAGATGTTGTATTCTAAAATAGTCAACAAGACTATGAATTCTATTAAGCTTAAAAAACACTGATGAATCTTCAGAATCAAATGAAACTGGATAAAGCATCATTGCATGCCAATGGCTTAAGAATCAAAGCATTGGAAGATATAGTGATTGAAGCAGGAGTTGATCCAACAAACATTGAAGGGGCAAGGATCATAATTATATAGAAAAATGAAGACATAGCAACTCTCAGGAGACAACTAAAATTGCCTCAAAGTGAACATCCCCAGGAAAAGGAGATCCTTCAATAAAATATAGAGAATGATGAATTACGTCAGCTGGTTCTAAAGATGACAGCCCAAATAAAGGAAATGGAAAGCCACATAGAATCTTTTATGCAAGAAAATGAAAATTTGAAGAAATCTCAACAAATTTCCATTCCTACAGCTATCCTAATGGTAAGTACAGTTGTTCCCTCAACATTGGCAGAACATTTGGCATCGACAGGAGTATTGGAAACTACAGTGTCAATTACTTCTAAAGACATCTCTGCCACTTCTTCATCAACATCACAGGTTAATACAACATGGAAAAAAACTGCCATAATCAAGGCTATGGAGGACATGTCCATAAAATATAAAGAGATAATATTTTAAAAGGCACCATCGAAAATATGGAAGCATCCAATAGAGATGCCTTAATCACTTCCAAAGGACATGAAGAGAGGGCCAACAGATTACAGGAATAAGTGAAAATTCTTCAACAACAGGTGAATCTCACTGAGTAGGCTGCCTACATAAAAAATCATTCGTGGACAAAAATCACTGAAGGCATTCACTCACAATGGCCTTCTATTCAAATAATATATGAGCAAAAAGATCTGCCACAAGATGCCTTAGCAGAAATTGACAAAACAAAGAAGGAACTTGATAAAAAACCACCACAAGAAATTTAAATCATATCATTTTTGAACAGTAAAAACAGGGAGGAATTAGAAGAATTGAAAATTCCTGACGGGACAGAAGCCATCCTTCAAATTAAAAAGGTCCTGAATAAGAAAAACATGATAAATAATTTAGAAAATAGGTGCAAAGATATGAAATTGGCTATCACCAGATTTGAGGCCAAATACTCAGTATTGTCACAAGCAAGTTTACCAGATATCCATGCATTGAATGAAAAAATAATTCCCAGAAGGACTATGACTAGAAGATTAGAGCCCATGCTAAGGAGCATGCTAACAAGCCTTTACCACAAGGGTCTCCAAGTGGCAAAGTAGTACTTCAATATTTTGAGAATTTTTTCTTTTTGGAGAATGAAATTAAGCACATGTTCATAGTAAAGCCAAAATTTTCTAAGTACACAGAAGCTGATGAAAGATATAGAAAATTGAAGAGTATAAATATCCCTACAACTCAACAGTGGCAAGAATTCACAGATCTGATGTGAATTTGACAGGTAAAAGAGAAAGAAAATCACATGAAGAAATCAAATTTTACTGTTACCTTAGGTTAAAAATTCAGGGTCAAAGTGTATCAGATGTCAAAAAGTATCAATAAAAAATAATGTTACTGCTGGTTATTTTTTAGTTACAGCAGTAAAATAGTGAAAATCAAAGATAAAGAGTATCAAGATTGAAAGTGAAAAGAAGGAGTGATCTACAAGCCATATTCCATGAGATAATGCATCCAATTCCAGCAATGCTCCCATCAAATCATTTTGATTAGGATAAGTAGTTCTATTTTTTCTTGTAAAAGAGAACAGCTTGCAAAATGTTTTGCTGCTGTCCCTCTTCCTATGTTATATTTCCTATTTTTCCTTGAAACATTATCTCAAAATTTGAGATATTTTGTAAGAAATTTATTTGTATAAATACTTCACCTTTCGAAGTATTCAGTGTGGAATAAAATTATCAAGACTACTATAGAATTTTTTGTT
Organism: Pinus albicaulis; assembly: GCA_034641835.2. Taxonomy (NCBI): domain Eukaryota; kingdom Viridiplantae; phylum Streptophyta; class Pinopsida; order Pinales; family Pinaceae; genus Pinus; species Pinus albicaulis. The sequence goes on along the minus strand of CM076577.1, from coordinate 514,682,130 downwards.
GAAAACATTGGGATTTTATGTGAGTTAAGTTGAAGTAGCAAGGCTGGAAACTGAAGAAAATAGACATCATAACTAATGTTCCTCGCGTTGATTAGATGAGTATTGTATCTTCCAGTTTTCATTGCTTATTTTTTTAAGCTTCATTCATACATCTTGTGTTATTTTCCATCTTAAATGAATAACTAGGAAAGGTATTACAGAATCAGTGTAAAAAGCTCTTTGTTTTTACTAGTTTTCATGTTTATGTTTTCTGCTGATTTCTAGACTTTAGAATTCTTAATTTTTCTTTAGTCTCATTTGACCTGAATTTCCCTCTTCCTTTTCTGTGATCTAAGGATTCTTAACTTCCCTTAGTCCAGATCATACCACTTCATCAAAATATCCTTTTTAAACCCTCTGAAGATCATCTATCTTGCCCTTAGTATATTTGTTCTTTTGACCTTAGTTTTCTAGTATTGTTTGCTATAATTTTGAATCCATTTCCCAATGGTTAGGTATATTTTTCTATGGTTTCCCTTGTAGTCCTTTATTCCTACGAACATTAAAAAAATTAAACCAAATTGTCCACTCATAGCTAGCCTAAAATCCATTACAAAACAAAGCTAAATCTTAAGGAGAGATCCCTCTTCGGAACTCAGGAAGGATAGCTCCTAAATTCTAAAAGAGGTTCTTGGTTACCTCTAGTAAGTTACAAAGTTGTTAATATTTCTGATATAAAATTTACTATAGTGATAACATAATGGCGACTCCACTAGGGTCTAACCACTCTCTAGTTTTAAGTTTAATCTTGAAGGAAGATTTTTAACTATATATTTTCTACTTTAAGATTAAGTTTAAAGGTTGTGGGTCTTTACCCAATAAAAATTTTGGATCCCAAGAAATTCTATTACACTAGATCCAACCCTAATCCTAATCCTCCAGATATAGTAGAAAATCGGGACCATATAGGAAAAAATAAAAAAACAAATTGTTAGTTCAAAAACTGAAATACCCCTAAAAAGAGTTGATTCTTTACCCAAAGAATTAGTAAGCTTATTAGACAATGAATCTCATTTGAAGTTTGAAAAATCACTATTTAGAACCAAACCTGAATCTGATTTAAATGAAATTGTTTTAGATCCTACTTTTACTTCTTATGTGAGTGAAAAACACAAAATTATTTATGTTCCTACTAAATCAGACAAAACTGAAAGTCAAAGTCTAGTAAAAAGGGTAAATGGTACAAAAATTAAAGACATTGAAGAAGCTATTAAGTTAGCCAATTTTTTTTCTCAATTGAAACCCCCAGTTTCCCAACTATACACCATAGTCTTTCCAGCATCAGATTCTACTCTATATGCTGCCACTTCATTTACAGATTCTACTATTAGTTCACCTCAAGAGCCTATAATCCATGAGTTTCCTGTGCACCATAGAATCATATATTCATCATATCCTCAATCCACTGCTAGTTCATCAACTGATCCATTCATCCCTGAGCTTTCCTTGTAGCCTAAAGTAATATATCCATCATTCAATCGGTCCATTGCATCTACCACCACTATAAGCACTAGCCATACTACTTCTTTTTCATTCCCTTTACCAAGCTCTTCAAGTACATACACTGTTGTAACCAACACTATCACTTCCACTACTACTGTACCTCCAAGTTTAACAAAAATCCAAGCCATGGTAGCCAGATATGCTCCCTTGGTCTTACCTCAAAATCTCCATGACATGCCCCAAAATTACCAAAAATACATTTCATTGTTTGATAATTTTTCACAAATCACTGCACAACATCATATCACTAGAATGAATGATTTTTGGGAAATTTATGAAATAGACGAGTCTGATGTCAAAATGAGATTGTTTTCACAAAGCTTAACTGGAGAAGTAAAAACATGGTTTAGAAGTTCAGGTGCTGGTAGCATAGCAAACCTAGCTGCATTTCATAGAGCCTTCCTAAATAAATGGGAGAAGAATAAAAATCCTATGCAAATTCTATCTGATTTTGATGTTGTTAAGAGAGCCCCCAATGATTCTATCCAAGACTTTTTCACCAAATACAAAAACGTTTACAATTCTATTCCTGCAGACCTTAAACCCACTTCATATTCCATGCTACTCAAATTCCCTAATTTTTTTGATGTATACATGGCTTACCAACTTAGAGAAAGAGATGCAGATACCCTAGAACAAATGCAACAAAATTATGTAGGTGTAGAAATCAATATACTTGCCAAGAAAGCCAAATTGAGAAACGAAAGAAGGGTTACTATCAAAGAATAAGCTTCACACTTAGATGGTAAATTTTATTTTATTACCAAAGTAACAAAAAAATTAGTTGGGAGACTAGATCACATTGAAAGGAAACCACAATGGGAGAATCAATCCCAGATCAGGAATCCCAATTATAGGAAAAATAACAATCCTGGGAAAGGTAAAGAACCTTCCCTGGATCAGAATATAAGAACCCCATTCCAAGAAAACTTTGCAGAAAGTTCACAAAATAATGTTGAGGAGGAGGAAGACATCAACATAGTTATGGGGATAGATGAAAACAATACAATTTTCCTCACTCAGGAGGACCAGGAACTCTTTGAGATTCAATAGTTCAAAGTGGAATCTGGAGAATCCTTTGATTATAAGCAAGGTTATGATTTTGAAATCAATGAAATTCACATCCAATACAACCTTAGGAGCAAGAAAACCAATGAGCCTATCATAAAGAATAATGCTCCAACCCAAAAATATCAAAACAAAAAGAAGATTGAGGCTCCTAATTTTTTTTTTTTGCAGATTCTTCCTAGAGAGAATAAACAAAGTTTGCACCCACCCAATCCTAAAAATCAAAAAATCCCAAATATCGTAGATATTACGGATGAGGTGGCTCATTCCTCCAAAGATGCGCAACAGGCTAATACCATAAAACCCACCAATTCAGCAACAGTCAATGAGCTAAGAAAAAATCCAGCTGACTCAAATCCTAAATCTTCTGCTGAGAATCCCAAATCTGATAAATCTTCTGCTAATCCTCAAACTATTCTTGAAAAAACAATTAAAGATAGCAAAAACCAAGAAACTCAAACAGAAGACAAAAGAAAAGCTCAAACCAAAGGTAAAACTGTTGAAACAGAAGAAAAATCATCACAAACCACAATTCCAAAAGACGACGTAATTCAAGCCATCAACTCTCAGTCGACATTTAACATGCAATTTGAAATTTCCAAGTTAAAGATAGATGTTCCATTAGTTGAATTAGCTAAAAATGACTTGTATAGATCTATGATTTCTGAAGCATTGAATGTAAATGAAAATGAGGATACAATTAACATGAGTGAAGATAGGCCTGAATTAATCTTTGGTCCCAATGTAGATGAGAAGCACTCAGATGGGTTAGTACCTCCATTTTATGTAAGTCTTACTATACATAATCAGATATTGCACAATTCTATGCTAGATACTAGAGCTTCCCATAATCTAATGCCAAGAGCTATAATGGAAACCCTAAATCTAGACATAACTTGACCATATAAGGACCTGTTTTCATTTAATTCATCCAAAGTCCAATGCATAGGTTTGATTAAATATTTGTGTGTAAACCTAGTCCAATGTCCTGGTAAAATCATGATCATGGGTGTTGTAGTAGCTGACATCCTGCCAACGTATGGCATGCTTCTTTATCGCTCATGGGGAGCAAAGTTGCAGGGATCTCTAAGACTTTACATGAGTAATGCCACTATCTCGATATTTGGATAGCCCAAAAAGCTTTACAGAGAAACCTTGATGAAGTTCATGATCAGTATTGCTAATAGACCTACCAATTATCCAATCTATTCAACTCCTATTGATCTTGATTCCTTTATTCTCAGTAACTCTCATCATAATGAAAATCAAACTGAACTCACTGATAAGAAACTTAAAATAATGTATGATTACATTGGTCATGAGGCTTTATGGTATTTATATTTTGATGGATCTGTTAATAAATTTGGAGATGGAGCAGGTGTATGGATTACTAATATTGAAACAAGTTATTCTGAAGGACATGCCTTTAGATTGAATTTCAAATGCACCAATAACATGATTGAATATGAGGCTTTAATCTTAGGTTTGCAAATTATTATAAAAATGCAGAATCTTAGGATATTCTGAATTAGTTATCAAGTAGATAAATGCAGAATAATCTGTTCATAATCCTAGACTTGCAAGATACAGAGAAATAGTATTGGATTTGCTTGATGATTTGTTAGAATCAAAGTTTGCTATCATCCCTAGAAAACAGAACATACAAGCCCATTTTTTAGCAACCTTTGCCAGCAGTTGTAAATTTCCATTTTCACCATTACAAAAATACATTGCTGAAATTAAACACAGACCTATTGTTCCAGATAATGTGAAATATTGGCAAATTTTCTCAGAAGATGAGAAAATCTATCACTTTTTGAACAATGAGCAAGAATTTCAGCATTGCCAAATCGATAATGACTGCAATATAGATTCACCTTGTGATATAGATTCATTTTTTTGTCAAATAGATGATTTAGATAATTTAGATGTACATAATTTTGATAAGCCTAGTATATTTACTTAGAGTGACATAGAGGAATTGGAAAAAAAATATATACAGGAAATGATAGAAGATGAACCAGATTTGATTGATTTAAAGAATAACATTTTACCCAGAGGTTCAACTCCCCTAGAAGACCTGTTTGATTCCAAATATGTGCCCAAAAGGCAAAAAATGGAATCGGTCAAGTCTAATATAGAAGATTATAACTTAGGGATAGATGAAAAACCAAAAATGATCAAACTATCAAAATCCTTATCATCAGAAGAAAAGGTTAAATACATAGAACTTTTGAAATAATATCAAGATGTCTTTGCATGGAGTTATGAAGACTCCAAAACTTACAACACAGACATAATTGAACATAAAATTCCTTTGAAAGAAAATAAAAAACCTTTCAACAAAAACTCAGAAGTATTAATCTAATTTTGTTACCTTTAATCGAAAAAGAAGTTAAAAGAATGTTTGATGCACAAATAATTTCACCAGTCAGATATTCTGACTGGGTATCTAATTTAGTGCCCACCAGAAATAAAACAGGAGAAATTTGACTGTGTATAGACTTCAGAAATCTTAATAAAGCATCCTTGAAAGACAATTACCCCTTGCCTAAAATGGATCATATTTTGCAGAGGGTTGTAGGTTCTTCAAGAATTTCTTTACTAGATGGTTTCTCTGGTTACAATCAGATTCTAGTTCATAAGGATGATCAAACTAAAACTTCATTTACTAATCCTTGGGGCACTTTCATGTATGTGAAAATGAATTTTGGATTAAAAAATGCAGGAGTGACTTTTCAGAGAGCAATGGATATTGCCTTTGCTAAGGATATCCATGAATTTTTAGTTATTTATCTTGATAATATTACTGCTTTTTCAAAAACAAATGAGGAACACTTAGTTCACCTAAAAAAAGTTTTTATAAAATGTAGAAAATATGGTATATCCCTTAATCCTAAAAAGACTCTTTTCGGACTGGAAGAAGGAAACCTGTTAGGTCACATAATCTCCAAAGAAGGCATTAGAATAGACCTTGCAAGAATTGAAGCCATTTTAAACATTCAACCACCAAGGAACATAAAATAAATTCAAGCTTTCTTGGGTAAAATCAAATTTTTAAGAAGATTCATCTCTAATCTAGCTGAAATCATAAAATACCTCAACGATATGCTTAAAAAGGACTATTGAATAAAATGGACAATAAAGGCCAAAAAATATTTCGAATCCATAAAACTGTAATGTCCCTTTTTGGGGATTCTCAAGATTTTATGTTAGATATGGACTACAGAGGAATTTATTGTTTATTTCACCTCTGAAAAGGGGGTGAGAACCAGAGGCTACCTAGCCAATTGTAGACTCTGCCTATATAACTTGGAATAATCCCAATTAAGGAATCTCAACAAAGCCTTCAATGAAAATGTTGTATAAGAAAATATGAGCAAGGAAAATGTAGATCAGGGCTGGGATCCCCTCATTCAAGCTATATTTGACATATAGATGGAATTTTAGCAGAAAAAAATAAGTTTAAGCACATTAAATAGATCTCTCGGAAACAAGACTAGGTACAAGATGAAAACCCCAGCTACTAGAATTGCACAGATTTTACTGAAACTGAGAGGAGGTGAGCCAAATATCTGATACTTCAGTGATATATCAGTAAATCATATTTACACATGAGTTTATTTCCTTTACAACTGATTACAAAAAGAACTAGGGCAAGATCCCTTCAGAAATGAGAGCTGCAACTAGAAGTCAACTGCAGAATTACATAGACAGTGTTATTTTCCAAATGGTTCAGCTGCTGTACATTAAATTTAAGAGATATGATATATATATGGATGAAACATCAGATATAATACAGATATAGAAGCTACAAGACTTTAAGAACAAGATCCAATTGGAATTACATCAAAATACTGCATATTAAGCTGTAGATATGAATTACAATATACTGTGCTGCAGAAAACCCAGAAATTTCTGAAGATAAATTTTATTACTAAAATATATCAGATCTATAGAGACATGGATCAGAAACCCAATCCATCGATCACCAAGGGAAGGAAAGCATAACACCAAGAGATATTCCTCCAAACAAATAGCAAACTAAAATAACAAAGCCCTCTCAAAAAATAACGCAGTATGAAGCAGAAATTGCGCAGAGGGTGAAGAAGACTGAATACATGAAATGAAAAGTACAAATATGATATAAAATATAGATCATATAACTTCTTTGAGGCTGAATAACACTCTCCAATAGAGAAATCCTCTCATAAACCACTAGATCTAAGCAGATCTAGAATGCCACTTGCTACAAAAGATAGCAGCTGCAAAACCCTCAATGGGCTAGCACTGCTCATGAAAGATAGAGCTTGTCTCAAACCAGATGGTGGAAAAATTCAACAAAGAACTCCTCCAATGATCCTCAAGGGAAGATATGAAACTCCTAAATAGGAATTCCAAACACAATCCTCCACTAAACAACAGAGAATGGTATTTGTCTAAGAAGACAAATACTTCAGAAATATAATTCATCAACAACCTCTTCATGTGTCTTCTCCTCCTTTTTATAACATGAGAAAGCCTTTGCAAACCCTAAACCACTTGGATGAGTTGGTCCTTTTCACATTATAAGCTCCCTTATAGAACTGCACAGTCCCTCTTGGTGATGCATTGAACCTAGACAGCGTAATTGATTTGGTCAAGGTGGACCCAATCTTTGGTTCAACCCTCTTTCACACCTGCAAGTGATTATTTACATAGCCCATATTTTCCTTTTTTCACATGGTAATTGATTTATTAGGATTTTCACATGTCCTCCTTTATTCATTTATTCATAAAACATAAATTAAATCAAAATTTAATGTCTCCTCTTGGCTAAGGCTAAGTAGGGACATTACAGTCCTCCCCCTTAAAATGTTGTTTGTTCTAAAGAAAATGGTAGGGTAAGAGTTGTGTTTCTTCTCCCTCTCCATTGATGACACCATCAATAATCAAGCTATCATCATGAAGTAAGTGTTCACCAAGGAAATATATCAAAAACTGCTCCTCCAGTGCTAGCATAATAGGTTCATAGTCTGCCCCTTCATGAGTGTAAAACTCAACATAAATAAACATGGGTGAACCAATGTCACATCTGAAACATGTTTCATGAAGTACTGGATAAAGTTCCATCCCATGTTGTACATGTAAACTACTGACTTTTTTCCCATACATACTCATAAAAAAAACCAATATGTCATCTATGTATGGTAGAAAAATCATATAAAGGAAAACTGAAATTTGCACATGAGGAGGTGGGTTACAATCCCACATAAGGTACCAGCGCAGTAAACTCCTTGTTCTTAGTAGATCTGAATGTGATAGGTGGTACTGCCACCACATAGTTGCTGCATAGGCCACTTTGACATGGCTAAAAGTGAAGCTCTCATTAGGTGCCTTAGGGAAGCACCCATCATGATAGACAATCTCCCTTTGCACCTCAAGGGATTGGCCAGCTTTGGAATTTTTATCGGCCCGATATTTTCCATGAGATATGTATGAAAATTTTCTCTTTGTAGGAGCCATGGCCTACATACATATGGTAAGAGAGTGTGCCAAATCATAAAAATAAACTTGCTCCACAAGATCATATTTCTTACCATACAAACCTCCCATACTCATAGAGTTAGGCATGGGCTTTTTCCCCTCTTTTAAGAGAAGAAGGAGATGGCTAAAATATATCCTACATAGGATCCTTTGGCTGCCCCATCTCCACATAAATATTGCACTCTTGTAAGTGATAATTTAGTTCCTCCCAATCCTAATGCTGATGTAGCTCCTCCTCCATACCCTCCCAATCAAAACTCTTCAAGATTAGGTAGTAGATTTTTGCTAATTACATGTAGCTGAAAAAGAACTTGTGTGCCCTTTGTAGTATTTCTTGCTTAAGCTTGGAGGCTTGAGACAATAATACTTTACCAAGATGATAGATGACCCCTTCATGGACCAGATAGCCTCCTCCTTGCTTTATGCCATCTAAGATCATCCCGATGTGCATATATTTGGAGTACTCTACAAGCAGTTGAGACCTCCAATATGGATCTACACTCCTCAATAAGGACAGTGTTGTAGATGTATCTATGGTGGTGCTTGCCTTGTTTCTACTTGTTCCTTTGGCATCATGCATGCCAAATTTTTGTGTGGGAAGGCTGATCCTCCCCTTTGCTTCCTCCCACGGCGCAATGAATCTTTCTTCCATTGTTTTAGCACTTGGTGAAGCTTTCTCCACAGAATCTAATGGCATCCCAAGAGGATTTCCGTGATGTAGGAATGTCCCTTGAAGCAATCTCATGAACATGAGAAAAGGAACCATGAGATCCTTTCCCTCACTACACAAATCCATATTTTTTGTGTGGGTAGAGACATCAAGTGAAGGGTAGGTGTGCATGCCTTGAATGACTTGTTGTTTCCCACTCTTCAAATCCACCCATTCCATCTGTAAGGCCTTCCAATCAATGGTGAATTTTCCCAAAGTAATCAACCACTGGACACCCAAGATAATGTTGGTGTCTGGTATGTCTACTACAAAGAAGTGATCCTCCAAGGTGTAGGTCGCCATAGTCACAAAAAGTGATGGAACATACTGCATGCACTGCATAGTTCTATCTCTCGGAACCAAAACAAAGAACCCATCAAAAGTATCCGTAGGGATCCCTCTCATTTTCTCAAAGTGAGCATCAATAAAGTTGTGGGTTGCTCCCTTTTCAATAAGAATAGATACTCTTTGGTTCATAACTGAACCCTGCACTCTAAGAGTCAAATATTTGGGCACTCTTCTCAAGGAAGCAAGAGTCCCACTGGTTGGATAAAATGCTCCCTCTTATTCTCTAGATGATGATGGATCCTCCTCCTCATCATCACCAGCGCTATGACCTCTCCTAGGTCCATCATTGCCTTCCTCCTCCTCACAATCAGAGAACACTTCAATATAATGTGCTCTTCCTGCAGCACATCTATGTCCCGACACCTATGATTATTGACAAGTGAAACATAATTTATTCTTTCTCAAATCCCTCCAGATATCATTGTCAGGAAGATTTTTCTATGAGCTCTCCTTGGGTGGAGCAGCTTTCCCTTCCTTTCCTTTAGAAGAGTGAGTGGCTTTGCTTGGAAGGGTTTCCTTTGCCCTTGCCAATGCATCTTGGAGATCTCTTGTTCTTTCAATGGCATCATGCAGAGTGGTGGGTTTGGTAGACTTTACCAACCCATGCAAAGGTTCTTCCAAGCCATCTATGAACATATAGAATCTCCTTGCAACTGAAAGATCAGGAACCATTATAGATAGCCTCAAAAATTCAGAGATATATGCTTTAGCATCTCCTGTCTGCTTAAGCTTTACCAAGCTTATGAAAGGGGCCTCTAGATCCTTTCGATCAGATCTTTCCACTAGTCTCCTAGTGAACTCAGCATAAGTGGAAACACTGTTTTCCCCCAATGTAAAATGTCCATGAAACCACCAGTTGTGGGTTTCTCCATCAAAATGCAGTGCAACAATCTTAATGGCTTCTGCTTTAGGCACTTTATTCAGCTGGAAGTAGATGTCCAACTTTTCCACCCATGATTTAGATGAAAAAGAGGGTGATCCATCAAACTTAGGCAAGAATAACTTGCCCATGATGTGGTGCCTCCCATGAAGGAAACCTCCATCTCTATACTGTTGCAATGGACTCCTTCAGTCCTTTAGATGGTAGAAATATTGAAAGCTCAAGTTATCCTTGAATATTTGACTTTGTGAATCATATTCTGCAAATTATCCTTCCAAAGAGGTTGACTCTTGAAGCCCTTCATTCTCTACAGCCAAGAAGGTAGGCATTGTAGAGCGTTGTGAGATCTGTGGAGCTTGTGGCAAGCTCACCGGTGGACCAGTCCTAAACTGAGACATTTCAAAACTCTATCCTTGATGGATTCTTCCAAGGGATTCCATCATTCTTTCTATCCTCATATCCTTTATTTCATTGGATAGATATTGCATGGTTTCAAGGAGAGTTTTTGCAAACCCTTCTGCCTCCTTATCTTTATCATTCAACTCAGGGGCTTTCCCCTTGTCTTGACCCTTATCAAGGTCAACAGTAGTATAGTCATACTTTTTATGACTTATATTCTGGTATCTCTTCTCCCTCTCATAAAGAGGATCTTCATCTTCGGAATGCAGCATGACTGTGGCTCCAAAGCTAGCACATGTTGTGCCAAGAGTGGAGCTCTGATACCACTGTAATGTCCCTTTTTGGGGATTCTCAAGATTATATGTTAGAGATGGAATACAAAGGCATTTACTGGTTATGTCACCTCTAAAAAGGGGGTGAGAACCAGAGGCTACCTAGCCAACTGTAGATTCTACCTATAGAACTTGGAATAATCCCAATTCAGGAATCTCAACAAGGCCTTCAATGAAAATGATGTATAAGAAAATATGAGCAAGGAAAACATAGATAAGGGCTGGGATCCCCTCATTAAAGTTGTATGTGACATTTATGTGAAATTTCATCAGAAACAAATAAGTTTAAGCACATTAAACAAATCTTCCAGAAACAAGACTAGCTAGAAATCAACCAAAGAGAGAGACTGCTACAAGATGAAAAGCCCAGCTACTAGAATTGTGCAGATTTGAATGAAAATCAGAGGTCAGCCAAAGATCTGATACTTCATTAATATATCATTAAATCATATTTACACATTATTTTATTTCCTTTACAACTGATTATAAAAAGAAATAGGACAAGATCCCTTCAGAAATGAGAGCTGCAACTAGAAGTAAACTGCAGAATTACATAAACAACATTATTTTCCAAATGGTTCAAATTTTTTACATTAAATTTCTGATCTATGACATATATATGGATTAAACATCAGATCTAATACAGATATGGAGGCTTCAAGACTTTAAGAACAAGATCCAATTGGAATTACATGAAAATACTGCATATTAAGCTGTAGATCTGAATTACAATATACTGTGTTGCAGAAAACCCAAAAATTTATATAGATAAATTTATTACTAAAATATATCAGATATATAGAGACATGGATCAGAAACCCAATCCATGGATCACCAAGGGAAGGCAAGCCTAACACCAAGAGATCTTCCTCCAATCTGATAGCAAACTGAAATAACAAAGCCCTCTCACAAAATAACGCAGTATGAAGCCAAAATTGCGCAGAGGGTGAAGAATACTGAATAAATGGAATGAAAATTATAGATCTGATATAAAATATAGATTAGCTAACTCCTTGGAGGCTGAAGAACACTCTCCAATAGAGAAAGCCTCTCAGAAACCACTATATCTAAGCAGATCTAGAATGCCACTTGCTACAAAAGATATTAGCTGCAAAAACCTCAATGGGCCAGCGCTTCTCATGAAAGATAGAGCTTGGTCTCAAAATAGATAGTGGCCAAATTCAACAAAGAACTCCTCCAATGATCCTCAAGGGAAGAGATGAAACCCCTAAACAGTAATTCCAAACACAATCCTCCGCTAAACAACAGATAATGGTATTTGTCTAAGCATAAAAATACTTCAGAAATATATTTCATCAAAAACCACTTCATGTGTCTTCTCCTCCTTTTATAACATGAGAAATCCTTTGCAAACCCTAAACCACTTGGATGAGTTGGTCCTTTTCAGATTAGAATATCCCTTCTAGAACTGCGCAGTCCCTCTTGGTGATGCATTGAACCTAGACAGCGTAGTTGATTTGGTCAAGGTGGACCCAATCTTTGGCTCAACCCTCTTTCACACCTGAAAGTGATTATTTACATAGCCCAAATTTGGCTTTGTTCACATAGGCATTAATTTATTAGGATTTTTACATGTCCTCCTTTATTCATTTATTCATAAAACATAAATTAAATCAAAATTTAATGTCTCCTCTTAGCTAAGGCTAAGTAGGGACATTACAAAAATAGGACTTAACAAAAGCACCAGTCCTCATCAACCCAGATTATACAAAAAAAATTATAATATTTTCCTTTGCATCCAAACACACCATAGCTACAATTCTTCTATAGAAAAAAAATCAAGGTTTTGAACATCCAATTGTATACTTTAGTAAAGCCCTCAGAGATGCACCCCTGAAATACAATATAATGGAAAAAAAATCTTTGGCTCTGGTTAAAGCCATCAAATATTTCAGAGTGTATATACTTCATTCACACATCATTGCATATGTCCCTAATGCATTAATTAAAGATATTTTGACACAAGATGGACCTGATAGTAGGAGAGGAAAGTGGATAGCCACTATATTTGAGTACGATCTGGAAATTAAACCAACTAAGCTCATTAAAGGGCAGGGTTTAGCCAGACTAATGGCTGAATCAAATTGTAATTCTTTAGATATTAATTTCATTGCACAAATAGATGAACAGGAGGAGATGGCGACTCCATTGATTAGTGAGGCCTATATAAACTCACCATGGTACTCTGATATTATCTGTGTACTAAAAAAATTACAAGCTCCTCCCGAGCCAACAAAAACCAAGGAAAGATTCATCAAACAGAAAGCAATGAGGTTTTGTATCTTAAACAATGCACTTTATTGGAAAGAAAATACTGAGATTTTACTAAATTTTTTATTAAAATCTGAGGCTGAAAAAATTATTTACGAATTTCATGCAGGTGACTGTGGAGGCCACCTGTACTAGGAGAGTACAATAGACAAAATACTCAGAGCTGGTTTCTGCTAGCCAACATTTTTTTTTGATGTTAAAAATTTTGTTACCTCTTGCCACAAATGCCAAATTTTCAAAGGTAAAAAGAAACTATTGCCTTTACCTCTTGAGCCCATATCCACTGAAGAAAAATTTCAACTATGGGGGTTAGACTTCATAGGTGAAATCCATCCTCCATCTTCAGGTCAAAATAAATGGATTTTAACTGCTACAAATTACTTTACGAAGTGGATAGAAGCCATTCCCACTAGGCAAGCCACTGATTCAGTTATAATCTCATTTATAGAAAGTAATATTTTGTCAAGATTTGGATGCCCACATAAGATTATTACTGACAATGCAGCAGCATTCAAATCCAAGAAAATGATTTCTTTCTGTCATAAATACCATATTACCTTAGTTCATTCCACAACATACTATCCCCAAGGTAATGGTTTGGTAGAATCATTAAACAAAATTTTAATCAACATCATCAAAAAACTACTCCAAGAAAACAAGAAGACATGCAACAGAAAGCTGGTTTATGCCCTTTGGGCTGATAGACTTACCACAAAAAATTCTATTGGAACTTCACCTTATCAGATTGATTATGGTATATATGCATTTTTCCCTTCTTCCTTGGGTGTCCCAGTCATGAAGATTATCCAGGAATCACAGGTGGAAACAAATGATATTCAACGAATAATCAATGAAACCATACATCTCGAACAAACTAGAGAAGAAGTTTATGAAAAATCACAACTTTTTCATGATAAGATCAAAAATATTTTTGATAAAATGGTTAAGGAAGATGATTTTTTCATAGGAGATCAAGTTTTAAGATGGGATTCATGAAGAGAGGATAAAGGTAAACATTGGAAGTTTGACTTTCTATGGCAAGGACCCTATGTGATGTATGGTTACAGAGGTAATAATTCCTTTTTCATCAGAAATTTGGATGGAACTTAACTTGAAGAAGGACTAGTGAATGGTAGGATGCTAAAGCACTACTATTCCTCAGAGTCACTTAATAGTTAGATTCATTTAATTTATCATTGTAAATATTCAGAGTCAATGTGTAGATTCGATTGGATATTTTATCTACAAATTTGATGCCTGGAGAGAAGGCCCTAATCTTTGCAATATAATATGTCATCAATATGATTTGTTGCAGAAAACAAAAGACAATTACAAGATCACCAAGGTCAATCGATAAGGCTACTGATCTCAGAGTTCTTGACATTTCACAAGGAAATGTCATCCCCAAGTGAAGCCGATGTTAGTGACCTATAAATATAGGGTTCATAATTTTGACTTGACTATATTGGTAATCTTTTAAATCTGTACATAATTTGCCTTCTGCAAGTTGTATTCACATATTTTATAAAAAAATAAAAAATAAAAAAAATAAAAAAAATCAAAAAGAGGGTAAAAAGTCCTAAAAGAACAATCAAAGGACTTAGAAAAAATAATAGACCCCAAAAGAAAAAGATCAATAAAACATGAAACTGTTCAATTATAAATGCCACTACTTTTACCTTTTGCAGTTGATTATGGCAGAGTGTCAATAAATGCCATAATCTCTGATGAGCTGAACAATTTAATCTTGACTTGTCACTTTTCAATTTCAAATGTTGTAGATAGAAAATAAAGAATTGTCATACAGTTTAATCATGACAATTCAGTAGTTAGGTAGAGAATAACTGAATCCAACAATTTAATCTGGATTCTTGGATGAAATAAGTGTATAATTAGATATTTTGTTTGCTTTTAAAAAGAATAAATGTTGTAAAGGTTGCTAGCACAAATGCACCTAATCAGAATGGAAGAAAAAATGGTAGCATGGTAAGTTGGGTAGGTAGAAGAAGGTGAGAAGCATAAATGTAAATATTATTCACCAAGGATGCAAATAACTAACTTCCCCTTCCCATAGGCATTAACACTCTAAGCTATCAGTCAGAAAGGCTCAAGGCATTTCCTTGACTTTTGTTGGGACCAGACCCAAGGCTCTATGGCTGATTAGTGGAAAATGTTAAATGTCTATATTATTCCCTCAAACTCACATCATTATTCCATTTCCTGCATTCGTACCCCTGAATAATCCTAAGTAAAACCTCATTTTTACTTAAAGATACTATAATTCCCATTTGACTAATTTCCTTCATCACATGAAAACATTGAACCCTCAAAATTACATTTTATGATAAGTTAAAGTGATGAGGTTAGTATGATGCAAATTTTCCTTTTAAAACTTCACTTTACTTGGTTATGTTTATGTATTTTGAGTATACATTGTCCCCTTGTCATATTAACTTTAACTTATTTAATAATTCCCTATAGAATAACCTTTTCCTATATGATGTAATTCCCTTTTATAAAATAGCCCCAAAAACCCATCAATAAAATTTTGGCCAAAGTTATTTATTCCCACATGTTTAAATAAAAAACCCACTTTATACCCCCTTTGACTAAATATATCGTCATATAAATATCCTACCCCCTATGGTAGTTAAATCATTTTGATTTAATTAACTATATAATAAAAATATATGAAAAAATGATTAAACATGTTCAAATATGTGTTTAAAACAAAAAATAGAAAGCCCGAAGTTTAATTTAAACTAAACTTCAAATAAAACCCATTCCCTTGTTTACTCTCCCTTCCCCGACTCCCTTAACCTAAGGTTAAACTATAACCCTTTGCAAAATTCCCGATACATATTCCATACCACAATATTAACCTTGGTTAAAATCCTTTGATACCCCGCCCTTCCACTTGATTTATGTATAAAGCCTATTTTATATAAAAAAAACCTTCATATATCTTTCAGATATGAGATTCAATATTGACCCTCTGATCTTCATCCTTTAATTGATCCCATGGTTCTCAACACACGCAATATTCTTATCCTTAGACCCCTTCACATCCTATCGCGTAACATAAGAGTCGTCAGATCATCCCTTCACCATCCAACGATTCATAGTTAACCTGATAGCTCCAATCCCAGTCCCCACCATAGCCCATCGCGTTAAGCAATCACCGTTGATCTTCCATCTGCCAGATCAATGGTTAATAATCGATGCCCTGGTCCCACTACACTTTCCCTGCATCTTTTCATTTAATCCTGACCATTCAATTTTTAAATTCTAATCTAACGGTGGATATACCATATCGTGAAATTTAAGTGCTCGACTCATGTTTCAAAACAATTACGTGATATGAGTTGTTTTCCCAAACCGCCCCTTGCCGACGTGTCTTAATTTGATTGGATCACATGCAGAAAGCTAAATTCCACTTACCACCTCATAATTGTGTGAAAACCACTCAAGCTAAATCCAAAACCGCTCCCGCCCAACATGTAATAAATGTGATTGAATGTGATATGAATTAAGGTTTTATGCCTTGGTTTTTAATTATTTTCATAATATTTTCACGTATTTACCATACAAAACACTGAGAAAACTCCTAACGCCATTTTTTAAGCAATTTATGAACCATTATAACTTCTTAGTATTGTTTTTACTCTAAAAGTTGTTCCCAAGAATTTCCACAACCTCTACCACCCAAGTTCGATACAATTGAAAATTGCTGCAGGACCAAAAACTCCTCACAACTGCAAATTATACCTCCCATAGGTATTTTTCACCATTTCAAACTTCAAATCCTTCAATTTCAAGGGGCAATTCATCTTTTTTTCCATATCCTAAAATATAACTGAATTTTCCATTACAGAAGTCCAAAAACCTCCAAAATAAAGGGGAAACCCTGTCAAATTTTCTCCAGAATCCTTCCTCTCCATTTTAGCAGGTTTTAGCCACTCCCTGATCATTTTCACCACTGAACTTGATCAAATCCATCCTCTGTGCGTTAAAAACCCCTTTTTTCATCCAGAACCCTGCTCAGAGTCCGAATTTTGCCAAAAAATCCTTCAAATACCCCTTGTTTCCAAAAGAGAACTTAGAAAATTGTTTAAAGTTGCTTTGATTCAACTAAAAATGACTAAGAAACAAGTAACCCCCAAATCAGGAGGCCAAAAATCTCAGAAAAAAGTCTCTAGTAATATACCTCAGGCCGAGCCTTGTAAACTTGATAATCCCACTCCTGCACTTACTGCTGAGTCTACTGAAGTCGTTAGACTTGTTCAACCTCCTGTAACTTCCCAACAAAGTAGTTCACTGGTTGATCTTGATTATAGAATTTTTGATCCCTTAGTTGAGTTCAACCTGTTAGAGGTCTATAACTGGTGTTTTGGCAAGTCTGTAGAGAAAGGTGATACGGATGTACCTGTGTGGGATTCTAATCTACCAAAGTATATTGTCCCTCTTACTCATTCAGCCCCTGATTTTGTCAGATTATGTCAATCATACTATCTTCCAGATGAGAGGTGCATTGTCAATAAAAATAGGGAGCTCATATTCTATATCAATTTTGAATCCATAAAATCTATGCTGCAATTAAACCATGACCCCAATGTTGCTTCATTGTCAATAGAGGACTTAACTCAGCTTTACCTGGACTTAAATTTTTCTTCCAAGTTCAATATATTTCAAACGTTTTGGCCTACACGTGTCATTTATACTGGGATATAACAGTGATGAATTCACTGATGTTGCTATCTCGAGTTTTCTGTCTACTTTAAGTCCTGGCCAACCTCCATCCATTGTATACAATATTGCCAAGTTTATTGCAGAAAATATGTACTACCAATTGTCCAGATTCCCAGAATAAGGATTTTTTAGATATACTTCATATCTACTTCATCTCTTTTTGTATTACCAAACAGACAAATTTCCCATTGAATTTCAAAAGCAAGATCTAGAAGGGAATTTAATTTCAGTTGTATTTTGGTCATCTATTTTGAGGAAATGGAATAGGGAATACACATATGCAGACTTCAATGACTTGTTTATAGTACTTGCAATGAATTTGTTGAATAAGGAAGAAACCCCTAGAATTAATGAAGAAACTAGGAGGATATTACAGCTATCCAAGATCTGTAAAACAAGGGACTGGTACTTGTATAAGAACCACATAGAGATTAGAGTATATGGTGCACTCTTGGCCCCATATAAACTGCCTAGATTTGTGACTACAAGGATTTTTTCTCTAGAATATTTGAGGAAACTTTTGAATGTAGATGAAGTCAATTTTATGGCCTCCAGGAAAAAGACTCAGTTTAAACTCAAAAATCAAGTTGGGCCATTCATTGTTAACAACAGAGAAGCAGTAAATGAGATTAATATCAAGTTGAAAGAATACAAATTCCCATATAGCTTTATGTGGAATTATGATCCTCAGGTTTTTTTAAGCCAAATCATATTGAAATGCAAATTGTCTGCTTTCTTGCATGATTCCAAGCCTCAAATTGAAAAAATTTCCAATAAAATTGAGTGGGAGGCAAATACTTTATTTGATGATGACTCACAGGGTATACAGGGAAATAGTTAACAGAATAAACAAGTGGATCAAGCACGGGTTGTTAAAGTCAACAAAGAGGTTGAACTTTCTCATAAAAGAAGTAGAGAGGAAGGAAGTTTCACAACATAAACTATTCTAGATAAGAGATTCAGGATTCCCTACAGTAAGAAGAGTAAATTGACTGATGAAGAAAAGGATAAAGCTATTAATATTTAGGATAATAATGAAAAACAAACTGATGATGAGGCCACCTTTATTGGAAATGAAACACTCAAAGAGCTTCAAAACGTCCAACTTGAAGCATAGAAGAAAGACATTGTTATGATTGAAAAGCAAACAAATGTTGATATTCGCTCTTCTTCCAAATAACCTGAAAACACAAAATCAGATATTGAAATCAAGTTCAGACAAATCAGAGAAAAAAATGAAGAAATTTCAAAACATATATTCTAAGCTAAAGAAAAGCTTCCGAATAAACAGATAGATCTTCAACTGGATGATGCAAAATTGTATACGGCTATTGTTTTCGTCATATGAACAAAAGAACAAAACTACTTTCCAAATACGGTATCAGAAGATAAAGATGTCCTACAGAACTAATCGTTGAGAACTTATAGTGCATAGAGCATCAAAGAGTCATCAATTAATAATGGAAAAGCACTTATCAACCTAACTACAAACTTAAATTGGATAGCATTCGATTCATGTCATGGTTTTGGAACAAATACTGTAGATATGAAGGGATTGTATATTATTCGAAAATGAAAAAATGGACGTCAAATCAGAGAGGCACAAGAGTGATGAACACCAGAGATAAATCAACGTCATTTTCAAAGTGAAATAACTGGTTAAGCGCATCTTCACAACGACAGAATGATAATTGGAAGCATGGCCTCAAATACACCAAAGAAGAAAGAACAATAGACGCATTTTATGCAAGAAAATGAAAGTTTGAAGAAATATTAGAAAATTTCCATTCCTACAGTTATCCCAACGGTAACTGTAGTTGTTCCCTCAACATTGGCAGACCATTTAGCACCGACAGGAGTATTGGCAACTGCAGTGTCAATTACTTCTAAAGACATCTCTGCCACTTCTTCATCAACATCACAGGTAAATAAAATAGGGAAAACAACTTCCATAATCAAGGCTATGGAAGACATGTCCATAAAAGATAAAGAGATAATCAATTTAAAAGGCACCATCAAAAATCTGGAAGCATCCAACAGAGATGCCTTAATCACTTCCAAAGGACATGAACAGAGGGCCAATAGATTATAGCAACAGGTGAAAATTCTTCAAAAGTAGGTGAATCTCACTGAGCAGGTTGCCTATATCAAAAATCATGTGTGGACAGAAATCACTGAAGGAATTCACTCAAAATGGCTTTCTATTCAAATAATATATGAGCAAAAAGATCTGCTACAAGCTGCCTTAGCAAAAATTGACAAAACAAAGAAGGAACTTGACAAAAAACCACCACAAGAAATTCAACTCATATAATTTTTGAACAGTAAAAATACAGAGGAATCAGAAGAATTGAAAATTCCTAACAGGACAAAAGCCATCCTTTAAATTAAAAAGGTCCTCAATAAGAAAAACATGATGAATAATTTAGAAGACAGGTGCAAAGATATGAAATTGGCTATCACCAGATTTGAGGCCAAATACTCAGTATTGTCACAAGTAGGTTTACCAGATATCCATGCATTGAATGAAAAATTAATGCCACAGAAGGACTATGACCAAAAGATTAGAGGCCATGCTAAAGAGCAGGCTAACAAGCCTTTGCCACAAGGGTCT
This sequence comes from Pinus albicaulis, assembly GCA_034641835.2. NCBI lineage: Eukaryota > Viridiplantae > Streptophyta > Pinopsida > Pinales > Pinaceae > Pinus > Pinus albicaulis. The sequence goes on along the minus strand of CM076577.1, from coordinate 514,661,671 downwards.
CCAAGTGGCAAAGTAGTACTTCAATATTTTGAGAATTTTTTCTTTTTGGAGAATGAAATTAAGCACATGTTCATAGTAAAGCCAAAATTTTCTAAGTACACAAAAGTTGATGAAAGCTATAGAAAATTGAAGAGTATAAAGATCCCCATAGCTCAACAGTGGCAAGAATTCATAGATCTGATGTGAATTTAACAGGTAAAAGAGAAAAAAATTCACATGAAGAAAACACATTTTACTGTTACCTTAGGGTAAAAATTTAGGGTCAAAGTGTATCAGATGTCAAAGAGTATCAGTAAAAATGAATGTTACTGCTTGTTATTTTTCAATTACAGTAGTAAAATAGTGAAAATCAAAGATAAAGAGTATCAGGATTGAAAGTGAAAAGAGGGAGTGATCTACAAGCCATCTTCCATGAGATAATGCATCCAATGCCAGAAATGCTCCCAGCAAATCATGAAATCATTTTGATTAGGATAAACAATTCTATGTTTTCTTGTAAAAGAGAACAACTTGCAAACTATTTTGCTGTTGTCCCTCTTCTTATGTTATATTTCCTATTTTTCCTTGAAACATTATCTCAAACTTTGAGAAATTTTGTAAGCAATTTATTTGTATAAATACTTCATCTTTTGAAGTATTTAGTGTGGAATAAAATTATCAAGACTACTATAGACTTTTTTGTTGAAAACATTGGGATTTTATGTGAGTGAAATTGAAGCAGCAGGCTGGAAACTGAAGCAAATAGACATCATAACTAATGATCCTCGCGCTGATCATATGAGTATTGTATCTTCCAGTTTTCATTGTTTATTTCTTTAAGTTTCATTCATACATCTTGTGTTATTTTCCATCTTAACTGAATAACTAGGAAAGGTATTATAGAATCAGTGTAAAAATCTCTCTGTTTTTACTAGTTTTCATGTTTATGTTTTCTGCTGATTTCTAGACTTTAGAATTCTTAATTGCTCTTTAGTCTCATTTGACCTCAATTTCCCTCTTCCTTTTCTGTGATCTAAGGATTCTTAACTACCCTTAGTCCAGATCATAACACTTCATCCAAATAGCCTTTTTAAACCCTCTGAAGATCATCTATCTTGCCCTTAGTATATTTGTTCTTTTGACCTTAGTTTTCTAGTATTGTTTGCTATAAATTTGACTCCATTTCCCAATGGTTAGGTAGATATTTCTATGGTTTCACTTGTAGTCCTTTATTCCTACCAACATTCAAAAAGTCAAACCAAATTTTCCACTCATAGATAGCCTAAAATCCATTACAAAACAAAGCTAAATCTTAAGGAGAGATCCCTCTTCGGAACTCAGGAAGGCTAGATCCTGAATTCTAAAAGAGGTTCTTGGTTACCTCTAGTAAGTTACAAAGTTTTAAATATTTCTGATAGAAAATTTACTAGAGTGATAACAATAGTGAAGGTTAAGGTTAAGGTATGGGAAGGTTAAGGTTAAGGTTAAGGTTTGGTCAAGGTTAGGGTTAGGTTATAGTTAAGGTCAAGGTTAAGGTCAGGTTAAGGATAAGGTCACATGTCTAGTCAGGTTAAGGTTAAGGTTAAGGTTAGGTTAAGGGTAAAGTCAAGGTTAAGGTTATGGTTATGGGAAGGATAAGGTTAAGGTTAGGTTAAGATAAAGTCAATGTTAAAGTTAGGTTAAGGTTAAGTTTAAGGTTAAGGTTATGGTTATGGAAAGGTTAAGGTTAAGATTAAGGTTATAGTTAAGGTCAAGGTTAAGGTTATGGTTAATGTTAAGGTTAATGTTAAGGGTAGGTTATATTGAAGGTTAAGGATAAAACCCGTAACCTTATACCTTAACCTTAACCTAACCTTAAACTTAACCTTATATTAACCTTAACCTTAAACTAACTATAACCTCACCTTAACCTTAACCTTAACCTTAACCTTAACCTTAGGTTAAGGTTAAGGTTGGGGTAAGGTTAGGGTAAAGGTCAAGGGTTTGGTCAAGGTTAGGGTTAGGTTATAGTTAAGGTCAGGTTAAGTTTAAGTTTAAGGTTAAGGTTAGGTTAAGGTTAATATTAAGGTTAAGGTTAAGGGTATAGATAAGTTTATGATTAAGGTTAATGTTAGGGTTAGGTTATAGTAAAGGTTAAGGTTCGGTTAAGGGTAAAGTTAAGGTTAAGGTTTGGACAGGTTAAGGTTAAGGTTAAGGATAAGGTGAAGATTAAGGTTAGGTTAAAGGTAAATTTAAGGTGAAGGTTAAGGCTAATATTAGGTTAAGGTTAAGGGTTTGGGAAGGTTAAGGTTATAGGTTAGGTTATAGCTAAAGTTAAGGGTAAGATTAGGGTCGAGGTTAGGGTAAGGTTAAGATAAGGTTAAGAGTAAGATTAAGGTTAACCAAACCTTATCTTAACCTTAACCTTAACCTTAACCTTAAACTAACGTTAACCTAACCTTAACCTTATCCTTAACCTTAAGGGTTAAGGTTAAGGTTAAGGTTAAGTTTAGGGTTAAGGTTAGGGTTAGGGTTAAGTTAAGGTTAAGGTTAAGGTTTGGTCAAGGTTAGTGTTAGGTTATAGTTAAGGTCAAGGTTAAGGATAAGGTTACATGTTTAGTTAGGTTAAGGTTAAGGTCAAGGTTAAGGTTAGGTTAAGGATAAAGTCAAGGTTAAGGTTATGGTTATGGGAAGGATAAGGTTAAGGTTAGGTTAAGATCAAGTCAAGGTTAAAGTTAGGTTAAGGTTAAGGTTAAGGTTATGGTTATGGGAAATTTAGCGTTAAGGTTATTGTTTAGGTTAGGTTATCACGTAACCTTAACCTTGACCTTGACCTTAACTATAACCTTAACCTTAACCTTGAATTTAACATTACATTAACTTTAGGTTATCGTTTAGGTTAGGTTATCACGTAACCTTAACCTTGACCTTAACCTTAACCTTAACATGTAACCTTAAGGTTAGGGTTAGGTCAAGGTTAAGAAAAGGATAAGGTTAAGGTTAAGGTTAGGTTATGTTGAAGGTTAAGGTTAAGGTTAAGGTTAAGGTTAACTTAAGGGTAAATTCAACCCATAACCTTAACCTTAACCTTAACCTTCACTATAACCTAACCTTGACCTTGACTAAACCCTTAACCTTAACTATAACCTAACCTTAACCTTAAACAAACCCTTAACCTTAACCTTAACCGTAACCTTAACCTTACCTTAACCTAACTTAACCTTCACCTTGAACTTGACCTTAACTTTAACCTTAACCTTACCCTAACCTTAAGGGTTTAGTCAGGTTAAGGTTAAGGTTAACGGTTTGGTCAAGGTTAGGGTTAGGTTAAGGTTAAGGGTAAAGGTTAAGGGTAATGTTAAGGTTAAGGTTAAGTTAAGTGTAAAGTTAAGGTTAAGGTTAGGGTTAAGGTTAGGGGATGGTTAAAGTTAAAGTCAAGGTTAGGTGAATGTTAAGGGTAAGGTTAGGGTAAGGTTAAGGTTAAGGTCAAGGCCAAGGTTAAGGTTAAGTTAGGTTAAGAAAAGGTTAAGGTTATGGTTAGGTTAAGGTTAAGATTAGGTTAAGGTTAATGTGAAGGTTAGTGTAATGTTCCCAATTAGCCACTGCTACTTGGAACATTATAATTGCTCCATTTTTGAAATAAGAAGTAGGAAACACAATAAAATCTATCCCAATGTGAAAAGTGATTGAGGTAGGAGGATAAAATAAAGCCTATTTAGTGTGAATAGGAGAAAAATAAAGGAGCTAGCTATAGTTGACTAAGTCAATAGCGCTATCACAAGGGAGGGAAAGCTACTAGGGCAGCACAGTTTCAAAGGAGGAAACTTCTCAAGGAAGTTACATCACCAATGAGTGGGGCCCGGGATGGAGAAGTTCGCCTAGGATAAAAAGAAAGGAATAGCAGCAAAGGATTCATTCATTCATACTTCTTGTTTCACTCTTATGACTGATTGCAAGCTTAAGATGTTTAGCCGGAGTTGCAGCACTATTTAGTGCAAGAGTTCTCATGCGGGAATTCTATCTCCATCATTGATATAGCTGGTTGGGGGAGCTAAGGAGGAGGTCTTGAGTTCAATTATCATCATATATATTGAGGAGAGCCATCCACTAACCTTGCCAGCACAGTCACTTCCAGTGAATGCATTGTTTCTGTAGTATCTGGAGTTGTATCTATCCATTTGTGGCTATTTTAGAAGAGGAGGAGGTGATTTCCACTCCAGGAGATCTATTGAGGAAGGCCTTGGGAAAATTATTTTTTTGTGTGTCCCTTTTAAATCATATCAGATATTTATCAATATAGAGTTGCTGCATACAACATTATTTTCTGTAGTGTTGTATCTCGTGTTGTTATTTTGCTAGAAACCCTTGCCGGGAAGTCCTGATGTGTTTGTAAAAGAGGTCAATCCTCTCATTTCTGATTATATAATGACTTAAATCTCTATATATATTTTATTCCATCCATTTCTGTAGTTTTCATAATAAAAATAACGCTTTTTCTGCCTCCAACATTTCTGTTTTATGATGTATTGGGGTTGTGATGCTTTTTAGCATAGTTGATTTGGGGAGATTTTTTTAATGTAGCTAACGTTATTTGTTTATGATTCCCTTATATATTTAAGCTACATACAACATATTTTAGAGGATCCAAGCCTTGGATTGCATTATTTTTGCATTGGTTTCCTTATACAGTGTCCTCATTGGATATATTGTTGAAATTCCCGAAAAGGAATATTACAGTGGTATTGGAGCTCTACTCTTGGCTCAAATTGTGGGGGGGAGATTTATCTTCAGCATGGAGAAGGAATACATCTCAAGGCTCGTACTTCAAACCCTGCAGAACATTGCAAGGGATCTCAGGGAGATGAGGCATGAAGAGGACTCTTTAGGGTTTTTCCATATGGCAAGCACCAGCACTGCAAATGGCATGGGACATTCCACATCATCACAACGCCCCACCATGCCTTAATATTTAACTAAAGGATATAAGGATGGTTCTCTAGGGGAATATTTTGAATAATATGAACTCTAGTCTCAAAGGTTCAAGGAGCACTTGAGCTTTCAGGAGTTTTGTCGAATCAAGGATGGAAGGAGGAATGATCCTCATCAAAAGGAGGATAAATTGATGCAGGGATCAGTCCTATAGTGCAGTATGGTAGGGTTCTTCTTGCCCAAATTTTATGGGACACCTAAGTGCATAGCAAAAGCATGGGTAGAGAAGTTGGACACATACTTCCAGCTTCACAAGGTTTCTGAGATAGAAGCTATCAAGATAGCTGCGTTGCACCTAGAAGGGGAAGCTCAAGATTGGTGGTTTCGTGGAATGACCATACTTGGGAATCATCATAGCACTTCATACTCAACTTTCATTAAGAGGATAATGGAGAGGTTTGATCCAAGGGAGCCCACTTTGCCAAGATAACCAAGCTCAAGCACGAGGGAAATATTGAGGATTACATTACTGAGTATCTGTAGCTCTCAGTGATGGTATCCAACCTCACTATGAGTAGGAAGGTATGAATCTTTTTGAATGGGATGGATAAACCATTACAAGGGTTGGTCAAGTCTACCAAACCAACCACACTCCTTGAAGCTGTGGAGAAAGCTAGAGATCTACAACACATCTTGCCCAGGGAAAGAACCTTTTTGCAGCAGAAGACTCACTCAAGGCCAAGGGAGACAACCCCTGTTCAGGATTTGGAGGGGAAATGTGTTACAGGAGGAACACATCATATCAATACCTTCTCTAAGAAGGATGCCAGCACTATACTACCCCTAGAATACTTTTCTCCAAGAGGAGGAGTTGTTGCATCATTAAGAGGGGTCCCAAAGTATCTGACCTGGAGGGTGAGAGGCATCATCATGGGGCAAAGAGTTTGTGTATTGATAGATATTGGAGCCACTCATAATTTATTGATGCACAGCTGGTACACAAGAGAGGAATTCCCATGGAGGATTTTGAGGGATTTTCAGTTTCGTTCCCAGGAGCCATGACTCTGCAATGTGCCAAGTATGTTCCAGCACTGACCATTACTATGGGAACCTGTACATTGACAGACCACTTCTTTGTGGTAGATATTCCAGACACCAATGTCATATTGGGAGTCCAGTGGTTAGTCACTCTTGGCAGAGTTACCACTAATTGGAAAACCTTGGAGATGGAATGGACCAGAGGGGAGGATGGAGAGCAAAAAAAGATCAAGGGTATGAACACATATCCCCCTCAATTTGTTTCAGCACATACGATGGAGGTAGATTTGTGTAGATGATATGTTTCATGGATAGTGGAGTTGCATATATCTGAGGTGAAGGGTAAGGACTCACCATTTCATCTAGATGTTCAATCTCTTTTGGACCAGTATTCTACAGTGTTTGGAGATATCCCACCAGGGAGACCTCCTGACCGAGGGTTTGAACACACCATTGAGTTGGAAAAAGGGGTCCAAGTAGTGATCACCACTCCTTATAGACATCCTAAGGCTTATAGGGATGAGATTGATGTTGGAAATATGATGCAGAGTGTTGTCCTTGATGGCAACCCACTTGATAAAGATGATGGCAACCTACTTGATGAAAGTTGTACTTAATGGAAACTGACTTGATATACTATTTAATGATGTAAATCTGATGTGTCTACAGAGCAGCTCAGATGTAATGATGAAAGGAATTCCAGTATGTGCTAGACCAATGATGAAAAGTGTGTGTCTTAGGGCATACGTGGGTTTTTCTAGGAGAAGTAGCGTATGCACGCAGGAAAGTACGTGCCAAGTCGCGTATGCTCAATTGCACTCTAAAAGTGTAAAAATAGGGGTTACTACCATGGTATTGACCCATTGTATTGAGCGTTGGGTTTTCTATTTGATCCCGTCCAGGAATACCATCGGAAGAGGTGTGGTTTTGGCTCTTGGTATTGATAAAATGTAAACCTATATAAGGAGAAGAAAATTATTGTGCAAAGGGTGTGCATGTGTCTGGGCTTTAAATGAATACTTCACTCTGAAGTTTGTTTGTATGGTTGAACTCTATTCTTAATTGATAGATCTGAATCTATGATGCACCCATGAATATGATGAAGGTTCAAAATCTATAGATCTGGAAATGATGAATCTCTAGAATGATCTGAAAAGAAGTATTGAAGACCTGGCGCAAATCTATTGAAGGTATTGAAAAAATCTGGGTAAGTCCATAGATCTGATCTGTTCTGCAAAGTTTATCTTTTATAGATCTATACGCATGTTCGTTTCATGAAAAGCGCGTATATACGTGGATCTGTTTAAACAAAGGAGCGTATGGACTGTTAGGGTTTTTCTGAAAAGTGCACAGATGTATACGCGGGTTTCCTTTATTAAAAGCGCGTATATACGCGAGTCTGTTTGAAGAAAAGCGCATATGAAATTTGAACTAATGGTTACTCAAAGCTGATTGAGATTCTGCATATTTATTCTGAAGTCTGGGTTATCTTTGATATTCTGGTTACAGTGGTTTCACTGTTCTATCTGATGCTCTAGGAAAAGGACATTTACTGATAAGTGAAGGATTGTGTTGAAGTTGTTTTGATCCACTTTGAAAATTGATGAAACGTGGTCAGCAGTGGATCTGAGGGTTGAAGCCTTTAGTCTGAAAGTAGAAGCTTTCTGCCAGGAGAGGTGTTTGGTCTCAATCTAGTCTCCTAAACTGAGCTCATTTAATTGTCAACCAGGGTTAGTAAACTGCTGAAGTGAAGTGCACCATATGTGCCTAAGTAACCTCTTCCTACTTCGTTGTGTTTAGTGTTTTCTGATGTTTTTGGTTTTATGGTTTTATTTTGAAAAGGAAAAGAACTAAGTGCTAAATGAAGGGAAACTATTGGTCAAAACATAGTGAAGCCTAAACTATGATGGTAAACAAATGCAAATGCTGAAACAAAACAGAGTCTAACTATGACTAGCAACCAACAAATACAAATCTTGATAATGACTCTATTGTAAACTCACAACATGAAATTGAAATGAACTTGAGAAATGAACAAGCTAAGTGTAAATGAAGTTTTCTCCTAAATCACTAATCAAACAGATAACTTACAATGTACAACATCTTTATCCATGAATAAAGATTTGTTGGAAAATATGTGGAAAAGAATATTTGTAACAAGGTAAAGTTTCTACTCTAAACTAGTTTCTACTTCTGTTTTGCAACTCAATTTAACACCATTAAACCTTTCTCAAAAGTTATAGATTTCCTTTCAAAAATAGTCTTTGAGAAAGAGGCTTGTTTGTGAAATGATAAAGAAGTTGCAAAATACTCCAGACCTTATAATAATACTATCTTTTTTCCAGATAATTGTGTATGAGTATGAATTTTGAACAAAAGAAGTTTTATAAATAATTAAGCTTGTGAGATTGAATTTATCAACTAAGACAAAGTAAGCTACAATGGACAACAACTAAACTTGAAGTGTTAAAGCAATGAGTTAAAACTAAACTAAGATGATATTAATCTACAATGAACAATATTAAACTAAAGAGCCATTATCATACTTGAAAAGAAAGGACAAAGCTGAACCACATGCATTCTACCTCCGGAGTATTCTATTGAAATTGACATGCCATTAATCTATGAAATTACACAGTTTGAAATGAAAACACAATTAAAATCCTAAAATACCACAGTTAATTCCCATTCATCATTACAGATATTTTGGAAGAATTCATTAGAATGAGATTAAACTGTAGAATTCAATACAAATGAACATAAAAACGCAGAATTCAGAAAACTAACTAAGCTAAGAATGAAACGAGAATTACTTATCTAAATTAAAAAGAACAGAGCTGCACAGGAGGTGGGGGCCCTCCACCACCTGGTAGCACGTATTCTAACTCAAAATCGACTCAGCTCATGCAGCAGAATGATGCTTTTTCATTAAAGGAGAAAAATACTTAAAACAGAGTATTCACGGTTGGCAGCAAAAGCCAAAAACTAACTAAAATCTCCTTTAGCTCTCGGTTTCCCAAGTGTTTATATAACAAATGCACATAACAAGACTTGCAACAATTCAGGATCATTGTCTTTCCTTATCAGAATCACATTAGGACTCTTGAATTGGCTGTGTGACAAGGAAAAGGACATCTGGACTGAGACAGTCCTAATAGAAGTCTGCTTCCTTAAATATGTTCCCACGTATCAAAACCATACACAGAATTCGTTTCTTCCTTCATGGTGAGCAACAAACCATATAGACATGACGTGGAATATGCCCATATGCGGTTTTTCTTGAGAGGCCACCTAGAACATACTCAAACCGTAAAACAACTGCAGAATCGCCGGTCAGCTACGGAATGTCTGCATTCTGTAGCTATTTTGCAGAAAATTGTTAAAATAGCAAAAATCATGAAAATACAATATGTTAATCGATTTCATGTAACCTTTAAGCAATCCTAATCATTCTTCATTGATTTTAGGCTTATGAAGTGATAAAATGATGATGAAATGAAGTGAAAGTTTGTAAAATAGAAGGCAATTCTAAGGCTCAACATACCCCCACTGCAAGACTATTGCATGTCCTCATGCAATTTCATCAAAACTTATTCCAAGTGCTTTGAAACCTCTGTTAAAACATCCAACTTTATTTTTCTGCTTCTTTTGGCCCTAATCTATTTTCTAATCTCTGTTAACTTTCCAGAGATTAGTTCTTCATCTTCCTCTTGTAGTGGAATGTCAAGTTTATTTTCAATAACCATGTCAGTTTTTCTTCTTCTGCTCCATCAAAAGATTTGGCAAAATATTTTGTAATCTCCTTATGGAAGCCATCAAATTTCTCTATAAAATTTAGCCTCCTTGCTTGCTGTAGTAGTTCCTTGACTTATGGATATCCTTCCAAATACTTGACTTCAACTGATTTTGTCCTGACAATTAGCCACATTCCTCCTTTGTGCAGATTATCTTCCTTTCAGAATTACTTTTCTATGCTTGAAGATAGATTGACTACAGAGTCTAATGCTTTATTTTTGAAACTGTATCTCTGTGTCTGAAGATGGATTAGTTGAAGAATGATGCTTCACCCTTAGAATTACCTTTCTGCACTTAGAGATGGATTGGCTGCAAAGTGTAATGGAAGTGAATGGATGGAGGTGATTAAGCTATAAGGGAAAATGAAGTGGCTATGGATCTGATGGAGAATTTATGATGACCTTGTGGTGAGATATGGAATGTTGGATAAGGGATATGGCTAATCAATTCGAATGATAGGTTGTTTAGGAAACACATGATTATACAAATTGTATCTATTTCATGTTTTAACTTTTTGCTATTAAAATAATTTTCACAATTTACCTCAGAATTTTGACCTTGTTAATTGTTGTGCTTGATGTTGTTCCTTTGGTCCTCTTTGAGCTTGTTGGTCTTCAAAACAGAATCCTTCAATTTCCTGTAATCATCATCTCTTTGTAGGCTGTACAATTATGTCAGAACTGCTGAATAAGATGTGGCTGCAACATGCAATCTGTAAGAAGAAATGAAGTATGACTATGGAAGATGGATGTGAAATGTAATGGAGTGAGAGTGGAATAGGACTTGTGAAATGAAATGAAAATGGCGTGAGATGGAGTGGAAGTGGAATGGACTTGTGAAATGAAATGAAAATGGCGTGAGATGGAGTGAAAATGGAGTGAGATGGAGTGGAATTGTAGAATGAAATGAATTTTGGAATTTCTCTCAAATGGTACATCAGACTTCCCTGAAATTTTCTGAGGTTGTCACCAATATTATTATGCATCTTCCGACGAAAAATCTCTGCCATTGGTTACACGGATCTCCCGGAAGATGAGGAATGGCTGTAGGTGAAAGTGGCCAATTTATTGAAAAATACACACTGAAATTTTCTGAAATTTTCTGTGTTTATTCACCCTACCTCAATGCATTTACCATAAAAATTTTAGGACCAACGGATGCACGGTTTGAAAGTTATGACAAAATCAATTTCTGCCCTGTTTCACCCTTCATTTTGCCCAATTTTGCAACAAAAAAGTACGCCACGGACTCATTTTAAGGCCAAATTGAGTGATTCCAATGGGAAAATGTGTATTTTTACCTTCTCTACTGCCACATGCTTCCAGAATTTCATTTTGATGAAGAAAAGGTGTTGCTGTGCAAAAATACTCAAATCTGTCCTATTCTGTCCATAACGCTGAAAATTGAAAATCTGCCTGAAAAACCCTTCTGAAATGCCCTTAAAAATTGCTTTTTTCCAAATTCTGTCCGCGTCTTACTCAATTTATCATATTCTGAGAAAACCCAGAAGCTCAGAATTTTTTATTTCTGCTCCAATCTCTTGCAAAAATTGCACCAAAACTGCCTTCTGGAAAAAGTTGCAAAAAAAACAAGAACATGCTGCTACAGCAATAGCTGCAGAAACTGCCACTTTCCGCAGCTGTTATTGAATTGAAAAAAGTATGAACATGCTGCTACAAGAAACTAATAAAATTCACTGCTGCAAGTTGTTGTTGATTCCATAAAACCATTAGTCTTCATCAAAGCCAACATTCATGGTACAAGTCTTACCATGCGAATAAATGTGTCGAAGTCGAGCATGGGAAGAAATCATTGGATTACCGATCAATAATGAAAATCGTTAACCAATGCGAGACAACTCACCGATAATGCAAATGAGTGTCAAGGTACCTCAGTGCATCTTGACAGGGACGAATGAATGTGTAGAAGTCGAGTCGCCTGCAAGATTTGACAATCAAGAGACATTGTTGTATTCCCATTGTTATCAACGAGGAGGCTTGCCATTGATGAATGCAAGCTCCAAGGCACTTCAAATAATCTCTAATCTTGATCCAGATAAAGTGTTGAGGTCGATGGGACAAGATCTGTTGGAAGGTGGACCTTAAGGAATTCCACATCATCCAACTCGAGCATAGAACCAAGAATGATTTGAAGAACCATGAAAGATTGAAACCATCATGAAATTGCAGAACTTTATTGTGAACTTTGCCCGCTAGTTGCCTGGTTTTCAGACAAAGCTCATGTCCAATTGCGCCAGCAAGCTGGTTTTCACAATAGGACTTATTTTTCTCTTTACTCTTTTTTTTCTTTTTTTCTTTTTTTCCCTTTTTTTTCTCTTTTTTTGTTTATGTCCTACTCTACTTGAAAAATAAAATCTTGTTCAAGTATATGAGTACTTCCAATGGAACCATGTTTGTAACAAGATGATAGATAAACTCATATGCAGGTTTGAAAGATACTCTTTGATATGTACCAGTATATGAGATGCCAACTGTCTTGATTTAGATGCTGTAAGAAGATATTGACTAATTGAGCATTGGAACCCGATGACAGAATTGAACCAAGATTCAATGTAATCTTGTCTTCCTTGTCTTTCCTCTACCATGAAATGCAAGTCTTCGGAGATGTGATCTTCATTCGTAGAATCTAATGATAGGCATGCATGAGACTTTTCAATCTCTGGTTCCAATATCTCCTCTTTATCAATAGACATCCCTGATTCTTGGACCTTATCTGAGTCTTCTTCTGCTGGTTGTTGTTCTTCAATGACATCTGGTGAATCATTTTGCAATACCTCAGATTTGTAAGTTGATTGAGGTGTTTTATTGTTGGGGATATGAAATGGTTGTGGAGGTAGTGGAGTGGGGAATCTTTGGGGTGTTTGTGTAGATGGTAATGGAAAAGATTGAATTGAGGTAAAATGAGGGTGATATTGATGTTGTAGTGGAGGTAAATGGTATGAATAACATTGATGATGGTATTGAGGATAGAGAGGGAAAGATTGAGGATATGGTGGATTTCCTTTATAGGGCCTTTGCCAACTTTGTTTCCAAGATTGGTTTTGAGGTTGGGATTGAGATGGCCAAGGTTTCCAAGGTTGGTTTTGAGGTTGGGATTGAGATGGCCAAGGTTGCCAAGGCAAGGGTGTTCTCCAATTACCTTGAGGTTGTTGTGCATAAGGATATTGCATCATATTGGGTTGATGAGGCTGCCATAGTCCTCTTGGAGTTACATAACAAAGTTGCTCTTGTGCTTGATTTGCTCCATTATCCTTCTGGTAAATTGCCTTCAACCCTGGTAATGATGGGAAATCTTCAGTAGTATGTGATCCTGCACAAATTTTACACATTTTAATGTTATCAAGTGGACATTCATGCAAAGTATGTTTCTTTCTACATTTAAGGCAAAATATAAATGAAGCAACTTTTTGCTTGTTTTGCATTCTTAGCATGTCAGTTTGTTCATTTAAATTACCAAGAATGTTTAGCAAATTGTTAGGTTCAGTTTGACTTACCAATCTTGATGCTGACTTACTTACTTTTGCCATAAATGGATCTTGAGGGGACCTTACACATTTTGCTTTTCCTCTTGATATGTTCTTGCATAGTTCACAAATTTCTTGAAATGGAAATTGATAAACATCTCCTTTTCCCACAAGATTAAGAAGATCAATCCATTCATCCTTTATAGCATTTAGTAGGAGAGTTTTTAATGCATCTGATCCTAAATTATGCAATTTAGATCTTTTGATATTATAAGTAAATCTCTCCACTAAATCTTCTAGGCTTTCATCCTCTTTTTGGTTCATCTTAAAGACTTCATTTCTAAGGTCATGGTGCATGCAATAACCTTTATATTTTCCAAAAATACTCTTTTCATATCATCCCATGTCCTTATAGAATTTGTTCCTAAAGTCATGAACCATCTAAGAGCTTTATCCTTCAATGTTTCCGGAAACAAATTCAATTTTTGCATGTGCAATGAGTAGCCATAAGATCTACAAATTATTTCAAATTCAAAAAGAAAGGTTTCCGGGTCTTCTGATCTCATACCTTTGAAGTTAGGAAGTATAGATGGATGGATGTTCTTCATTTGAATATTGATATCAGTTTCTTGAATGGGAAATCCAAAAGGATCTTCCTCATTGTCATCATCTCCATCCATTTCTTCAACCTGCTTTATCACCTCTTCTTCTACCTGCAAAAATATGAATTCATGATGTGGATGTGTGGCTCTTACCGCACCACATGATATAGTGGGTGTGGTAGGTGATTGAAGTTTTTGTTTTTGTTTTTGTGGATGTAGGAAATCAGGATACCTAGTTACACTTCCCCGGCAACGGCGCCAAAATGTTTGGTCTCAATCTAGTCTCCTAAACTGAGCTCATTTAATTGTCAACCAGGGTCAGTAAACTGCTGAAGTGTGGTGCACTATATGTGCCTAAGTAACCTCTTCCTACTTCGTTGTGTTTAGTGTTTTCTGATGTTTTTGGTTTTATGGTTTTATTTTGAAAAGGAAAAGAACTAAGTGCTAATGAAGGGAAACTATTGGTCAAAACAGAGTGAAGCCTAAACTATGATGGTAAACAAATGTAAATGCTGAAACAAAACAGAGTCTAACTATGACTAGCAACCAACAAATACAAAGCTTGATAATGACTCTATTGTAAAATCACAACATGAAATTGAAATGAACCTGAGAAATGAACAAGCTAAGTGTAAATGAAGTTTTCTCTTAAATCACTAATCAAACAGATAACTTACAATGTACAACATCTTTATCCATGAATAAAGATTTATTGGAAAATATGTGGAAAAGAATATTTGTAACAAGGGAAAGTTTCTACTCTAAACTAGTTTCTACTTCTGTTTTGCAACTCAATTTAACACCATTAAACCTTTCTCAAAAGTTATAGATTTCCTTTCAAAAATAGTCTTTGAGAAAGATGCTTGTTTGTGAAATGATAAAGAAGCTGCAAAATACTCCAGACCTTATAATAATACTATCTTTTGTCCAGATAATTGTGTATGAGTATGAATTTTGAACAAAAGAAGTTTTGTAAGTAATTAAGCCTGTGAGATTGAATTTATCAACTAAGACAAAGTAAGCTACAATGGACAACAACTAAACTTGAAGTGTTAAAGCAATGAGTTAAAACTAAACTAAGATGATATTAATCTACAATGAACAGTATTAAACTAAAGAGCCATTATCATACTTGAAAAGAAAGGACAAAGCTGAACCACATGCATTCTACCTCCGGAGTATTCTATTGAAATTGACATGCCATTAATCTATGAAATTACACAGTTTGAAATGAAAACACAATTAAAATCCTAAAGTACCACAGTTAATTCCCATTCATCATTACAGATATTTTGGAAGAATTCATTAGAATGAGATTAAATTGTAGAATTCAATACAAATGAACATAAAAAAGCAGAATTCAGAAAACTAACTAATCTAAGAATGAAACGAGAATTACTTATCTAAATTAAAAAGAACAGAGCTGCACAGGAGGTAGGGGCCCTCCACCACCTGGTAGCACGTATTCTAACTCAAAATCGACTCAGCTCATGCAGCAGAATGATACTTTTTCATTAAAGGAGAAAAATACTTAAAACAGAGTATTCACGGTTGGCAGCAAAAGCCAAAAACTAACTAAAATCTCCTTTAGCTCTCGGTTTCCCAAGTGTTTATATAACAAATGCACATAACAAGACTTGCAACAATTCAGGATCATTGTCTTTCCTTATCAGAATCACATTAGGATTCTTGAATTGGGTATGTAACAAGGAAAAGGACATACGGGCGAGACTAGGTCCTAATAGAAATCTTGCTTCCTTAAATATGTTCCCACGTATCAAAGCCATACACAAGAATTCGTTTCTTCCTTCATGGTGAGCAACAAGCCATATAGACATGACGTGGAATATGCCCATATGCGGTTTTTCTAGCCGAGAGCCACACCTGAGCTAATACTCAAAACGCCAAAACAAGCTGCAGAATCGCCGGTCGGCTACGGAATGTCTGCATGCAGCCAGCTATTTTGCGAGAAAATTGTTAAAAAAATAACAAAAATCATGAAAATACAATATGTTAATCGATTTCATGTAACCTTTAAGCAATCCTAATCATTCTTCATTTATTTTAGGCTTATGAAGTGATAAAATGATGATGAAATGAAGTGAAAGTTTGTAAAATAGAAGGCAATTCTAAGGCTCAACAAGAGTCTGGTGTTAATATCAGGGGGTAGTAACTCCCTTCCAGGAGAGGCTGGTAAACGAGAGCAGGGGGTTGTTTCTCCCTTCCAGGAAAGGCTGGTAAACGAGAGAAGGTTGCAGCCTTCTGCAGGTGGGTGCCTACGTGCTGGTATGAGTCTGTGCCAGTACATGTTGTAAGAAGTTTTCCTAATAATAAAGATTGAAGACTGAGACAACGGCAATGGTGGTTTTCTCCCAAATTGGGTTTCCACCTAAAAATCCTGGTGTTCATGTGTGATTGATTGTGTGTGATGATTACTCTATTCTTTCTGCACCTGTTTACTATTTTCTGAACATTTGATAAATGAGTAATGCAATGATCTAAGTCATGAATTAAATGCATAATTAATTCACTAGATATACACGAGTTGAATTCAGGAAAGTAGCATATGGGTTTTTTAAAAAGGAAATATCAAATTTTTATTGTCTGCGCTAAATACTGATTCAGCCCCCCCTCTCAGTATTTTTCCAACAATTGGTATAAGAGTAGGTCCTTCTAAAAAAGCTTAGCCGCTAGAAGGAAGATCAAGCAAGATGAGCAATCAAGATGGAACAACATATATCAAGCCTCCACTCTTTAATGGAAGAAATTTAATCTTCTGGAAAATAAGGATGAGATCCTATCTTTAGTCTATGGGAGTAGATGTATGGGCCATTGTCGAACAAGGATATCAATATCCAGCTGCAGTACCAACGGATCCGACAGAAAAGAAGAATTATGAAACAAATGCAAAGGCAGTCAATGCACTATTGGGAAGTCTAACTGAATCAGAATTTGTCAAGGTTATGCAGCTGAATACAGCAAAGGCAATATGGGACAAAATCATTCTAAGTTATGAAGGAGATGCAAAGGTAAAAAGTGCAAAACTCCAAACTCTTAGAATTGAATATGAAAATTTGAAGATGCATAATGATGAGAGTGTTGCTAGTTTCTTCTTACGTCTTGATGATATTGTAAATCGTATGAGAAACATGGGAGAAACAATAGTAGAATCTACTTTGGTTGAGAAAATCTTAAGATCACTAACGGCAAAATTTGAGTCAAAAGTTTCTGCTCTTGAAGAAAAACAGGATCTTCAAAATCTTACTGTCGTACAACTCCATGGAATACTAACTGCTTATGAAATGAGAAGAGGAGGACCATCTGAAGTCAAAGAAGGCGTCTTTAGAGCTTCTACAAAAGGGAAGGAAGTTCAAGAAACAGAAGGATTAGGATATATTTCAGAAGAATATGAGGTAAATTTTGTAAAGAAACTTCAACTTGGCACAGGACGGTTCAGAGGTAAGCTTCCTTTCAAATGTTTCAATTGTGGAAGAATTGATCATTATGCTACTAAGTGTCCTTATAAAGAAACATTTTCAAAAGGGAAGGAAGTAGCAAGAAGTAATATGCACCGGTCTAGCACTAGGAAAAGTTACTACACTCATGAAGACAGTGATGGGTTCTCTGATAGTGAGGAAGAATGTGAACAAGATCTTAGACTTCTCATCTAAAGATCTTAGATTTTTGAACAAGATCTTAGATCTTTGAATCTAAAGATGAAAAGGATACTTTTGTGGATGCTCTAGAGGACAATGATTTTCTTGAAGAAAATAATCAACTCAAAATTCACTTAGAAGAAAGGAAAATTACCATAGAGACTCTGAAAAGGCAGAATGAAGAAGCGAAGAAACACAATGAGAATTTAGAATGTGAAGTAGTAAGTCTAAGAAAAGAACTTGAGAAAGAAAAGACTTTGAATCATAGATTTGATAAAGGATCTGAAACCTTAGATGAGATTATCAAGGTACAACGTTCTCCTCTTATAAAGACAAGTCTTGGATATACTGGAGAATTGTCTCAGACTTCAGCACCAAATTATCTAAAAGCAGCTACAGTTGGTTTACTACATTCAGCCACTCAGCAAGGGAATAAAGAATCTTTACAGGTAAAGCATGATCATCACAATTCAAGGAACACTAACAGGAATGTCTTTCAAATAAGCTTCAACCAACATGTAAATTCAAATAGAATATTTCATGATCGCAAAAATTTCTACTTCAATGGACAATGTTTCTCATGTCACAATTTTGGTCATAAAGCTGTTCAATGTGTTGCCTATAAAACCATCATGACAAGAGAAGCAAGAAAGAAAAGGATGGATATTAAACCAAAGAAGAACACCTATAACAACTTTTCTCCTCTTCAAAATGAAGTTGAATGTACTTATTGAAATAACTTTGGCCATTTAGAATCTGAATGCAGGAGCAAAGTCCAGCCAAAACAGGATTTTCCTTCAAGTTCCAAAGTATGGAAAAAGAAGGAATTATAGGTTGAAAATTGTGGGATAGCGTTATTTGTAGAAGATGAAGAAAATCAATGGTACATTGATAGTGGATGCTCAAGACACATGACAGGTGACAAAAGCAAACTTCTTTCATATAATTCTCTAGAAAAGGAAAAGAAAGCTACATTTGGAAATGATACCCTTGCTGTAATTAAAGGAAAAGAGTCTGTGTTTTTAAAAGAAAAGGTGAAGGCTAATGATGTCATGTATGTGGATGGATTAAGGCATAACCTGTTAAGTGTAATTCAAATGTGTGATCAAGGAACTGAAGTTGTCTTTAGTTCAAAATAATGTGTGGTTCGTGATCTTGATACAGGTAAAACTATTATAAAAGGCAAAAGAACTCCAAGCAACTTGTATGTATTGAAGAACTACAAAGATCAATGTTACTTGAGAAAATATTCAGAAAATTGGCTATGGCATAAAAGGTTGGGGCATCTGAGCTTCTCTCAAATCAACAAATCAAGTAGACTTAAAGATGTTCGTGGTCTTCCCAATATTACTCTACCAGAGAGTATCATATGCAAATCTTGCCAATTCGGTAAGCAGACCAGAGTGCAATTTAATGCCAAAGAAGGATCATCAAGTAAGCCTCTTGAACTTATTCATACTGACATATGTGGACCTATGAGGAAAAAGTCACCACGTGGGGAAGAATACTATATCTTATTTATTGATGATTTCTCTAGGATGTGTTGGATTGGGTTGATTAAACACAAATATGAAGCATTTGAAAAATTTCAGATCTTCAAAGCACTGGTGGAAAATGAATTAGATCTAAAAATCAAGTGTCTTAGATCTGATCGAGGAGGAGAATATACATCAAATGAATTCCTTGAAGTTTGTGAACAACATGGCATAAAAAGACAGTTCTCTGTAGCAGGCACCCCACAACAAAATGGCGTAGCAGAAAGAATGAATAGAACAATTCAACAAATGGCTAGAGCTATGCTTGATGATTCTGGAACACCTGACATTTTCTGGGGAGAAGCAGCACATATAGAAAAAAACATTCTCAACAAGGCACATGTTCGGGTAAATAGTGACAAAACTCCATATGAACTCTGGTATGGTAATTCTCCCTCTGTGAAGCATTTTAGAGTTTTTGGACGTAAATTCTTTATCAAAAATAATGATGAAAAGCTTGGCAAGTTTGAACCTAGATCAGATGAAGGGATACTTCTTGGTTACTCATCTACAAGCAGAGCATACAAATGTTACAATAAAAGGCTTCGAAAGATTGTTGAATGTATTGATGTTGTCATTGATGAGTCTCCTGTAGCCCCTAAAGAAGAAAAACAAACAACAGAAGAAGATGATGGTGACTATTGTCCTTCTACATCAAATAGGAATGATATAAACAATGGATCCAATGAAGAACCTGAAGATGATTTATCTGAAAAGGCTCCTTCCAGATATGTTCAAAAGAATCATCCAGAATCTCAGATTCTGGGAGATAAGGTATCAGGTGTACAAACAAGAAGGACTCTTGTAGGATCCTCCATCTATCTGGCATTTCTATCCACTATTGAACCACACAATGTCAATCAAGCTAGCAAAGATGAATGTTGGGTTCAAGCCATGAATGAAGAGCTTGATCAAATTGAAAAAAATGACACTTGGGAATTAGTACCAAGACCTCATAACAAAAATTTCATTGGAACTAAATGGATATTCAAAAACAAGTTAAATGAAAATGGGGATGTCATAAGAAATAAAGCTAGACTTTTTTGCAAGGGGTATACTCAACAAGAAGGTATATACTTTGAAGAAACTTTTGCTCCTGTAGCTAGACTTGAAGCCATAAGAATGTTTCTTGCTTTTTCAAGTTTTCAACAAATCAAAGTTTATCAAATGGATGTTAAATATGCCTTTCTCAATGGTGATCTAGAAGAAGAAGTTTATATAGAACAACCGGAAGGATTCATTTTGGGAAATGATGAAAATCTTGTTTGTAGACTTAAAAAGGCTCTATATGGTCTCAAACAAGCTCCAAGGGCATGGTATTATCATCTTGACAAATATATTCATCAACAAGGATTTTCAAAGGGGTCTGCTGATAGTAACTTATACACAAAAATTGAAAATGATAAACTATTGATTGTGGTTGTATATGTTGATGATATCATTTTTGGAAGTAATGAAGAATCTGAGTCAAAAATTTGCTTCTGTCATGAAACAAGAATTTGAAATGTCCTTACTTGGGGAACTAACATTATTTCTTGGCTTGCAAGTGCATCAAACTGCAAATGGTATATTCTTATCACAAGAAAAATACCTTAAGCAAATTCTGAAGAAGTATGGCATGGAAGAGTATAAACCGGTAAGTACACCAATGATAACCGGATGCAATCTCAGTTCTCATGATGATTCTCCTATGGTGAACCAACCAGATTACAGATCTATGATAGGAAGTCTACTTTATCTCACTGGGACTAGACCAGACATTATGCATGTAGTTTGGATTGTTGGATGATTCCAAGCTAATCCAAAAGAGTCTCACCTTCAGGCTGTCAAAAGAATATTCAAATATCTACAAGGAACTTAAGACTTTGTAATATGGTATCCAAAGAATGCTAATATTACTCTTCATGCTTACACTGATGCAGATTGGGCTATAAATATTGATGATCGGAAAAGCACTAGTGGTGGTGCATTCTATATGGGGCCCTAGTTAGTATCTTGGTTCAGAAAGAAGCAAAGCTCTATTGCCTTATCTACAGCAGAAGCAGAGTATGTGGCTGCCGCATCATGTTGCACTCAACTTCTTTGGATGATGCAAACCTTACAAGATTTCCAAATCAAATGTTCACCTCCTATTTCCATTATGTGTGATAATACAAGTGCCATCAGTATATCAAAGAATCCTGTTATGCATTCCAAGACCAAGCACATTCCCATCAAGTATCATTTCTTACGTGAACAAGTGCTTGAACAAACGGTGAATTTGGAGTATGTTCCCTCCAAAGAACAAGTTGCTAATATATTTACCAAACCTCTGCCCAAGGAAGTGTTCGAATATCTCAGACAAAAGCTGGGAGTAGTCTCTGCCATGCAGAGGATCAGATATGATTAAAATTATGAAGATTAATTTGGATACGCGGGTTTCCTGAAAGACAATCACGTATATACGCGGGTTCATACACAGAAAACCGCGTATGTGTGGTTGTTGACAATTTTTCTGTGTCACCATTTCTTCAGCACAAGCTATGGTGCTGTTTGGTATCTCTGATGCTATTTGGAGTCTCTGGTGGTATTTTGGCTCTTATATTTCTATTTCATTCTCTAATTTTGGGTGAAGATGCCTTGATGATTTGATGTTGAAAGTGTTTAGGGTGCAGATATTCAGGGGGAGCATTAGCCTTGCTGAGAATAATGCATTGTTGGCATTATGATGATTCTGAATTATGATCTCTCTCTTGAGATCCTTTTGTCTTGGGTATGAAGGGTCATATTTGTAATTTGATGAAAATTTCATGTTGAGACCTATGATGTAAATTTTAATATTTAGTCATGTAAGGACTTGTTCAATGTGTAAACCCACTTGGTTGGGTAGTTGGATCAAAATGTGTAAGCCCGCTTGGTTGGGTAGCTAAGTCAAAATGTGTAAACCCACTTGGTTGGGTACTTGAGTCTCATCTGTAAATTCACTTGGTTGGATCTTTGATGTAAGTATGAGTCCTTGGTGATAGGAAGGTCATAGAGTCATGTACTTCATTGAAAAACATGTTTGAAGATCCGGCATGAACTCAGGGGGAGCATGGTAACTTCAGTGCACATCAGATCTCCAGCGCTCTTCTTTCGACATGAGGAGAAAAACCTTGTGTTGGTGTTGATCCGCCCTTTGCCCTTGATGACAAAGGGGGAGAGTGTCATGGTGTTTGAATAGGGGGAGACTATCATTATGCTTAATGTATCTACCTGTTGTGATCAAACACCATCGTGGTTGCCATCAAGTCCAAAGGGGGAGATTGTTGGCAATATGATGCAGAGTGTCGTCCTTGATCGCAACCCACTTGATAAAGATGATGGAAACCTACTTGATGAAATTTGTACTTAATGGAAACTGACTTGATATACTATTTAATGATGTAAATCCGATGTGTCTACAAAGCAGCTCAAATGTAATGATGAAAGGAATTCCATTATGTGCTAGACCAATGATGAAAAGTGTGTGTCTCAAGGCATACGCGGTTTTGTCTAGGAGAACTAGCGTATTCACAGGGTAAATTACGTGCCAAGTCGCGTATGCTCAATTGCGCTCTAAGAGTGTAAAACCAAGGGTTACTACCATGGTATTGACCCATTGTATTGAGCGCCGGGTTGTCTATTTGATCCCGTCCAGGAATACCATCGGAAGAGGTGTGGTTTTGGCTCTTGGTATTGATAAAAGGTAAACCTATATAAGGAGAAGAAAATGATTGTGCAAAGGGTGTGCATGTGTCTGGGCTTTAAATGAATACTTCACTCTGAAGTTTGTTTGTATGGTTGAACTCTGTTCTTAATCGATAGATCTGAATCTATGATGCACCCATGAATATGATGAAGGTTCAAAATCTCTAGATATGGAAATGATGAATCTCTAGGATGATCTAAAAAGAAGTATTGAAGACCTGGCGCAAATCTATTGAAGATATTGAAGAAATCTGGGTAAGTCGATAGATCTGATCTGTTCTGCAAAGTTTATCTTTTATAGATCTATACGCATGTTCATTTCATGAAAAGTGTGTATATACACGAATCTGTTTAAACAAACGAGCGTAGGGTTTTTTTTTAAAAGTGCACAGATGTATACGCAGGTTTCCTTTATTAAATGCGCGTATATACACGAGTTTGTTTGAAGAAAAGCGCGTATGCAATTTGAACTAATGGTTACTCAAAGCTGATTGAGATTCTGCATATTTATTCTGAAGTCTAGGTTATCTCTGATATTCTGGTTACAGTGGTTTCACTGTTCTGTTTGATGCTCTAGGAAAAGGACATTTGCTGATAAGTGAAGGATTGTGTTGAAGTTGTTTTGATCCAGTTTGAAAATTGATGAAATGTGGTCAACAGTGGATCTGAGGGTTGAAGCCTTTAGTCTAAAAGTAGAAGCTTTCTTCCAGGAGAGGCTGGTGTTAATATCATGGGGTAGTAACTCCCTTCCAGGAGAGGCTGGTAAACAAGAGCAGGGGGTTGTTGCTCCCTTCCAGGAAAGGCTGGTAAATGAGAGAAGGTTGCAGCCTTCTGTAGGTGGGTGCCTGCGTGCTGGTATGAGTCTGCGATAGTACATGTTGTAAGAAGTTTTCTTAATAATAAATATTGAAGACTGAGACAACGACAGTGGTGGTTTTCTACCAAATTGGGTTTCCACCTAAAAATCATGGTGTTCATGTGTGATTGATTGTGTGTGATGATTACTCTATTCTTTCTGCACCTGTTTACTGTTTTCTGAACATATGATAAATGAGTAATGCAATGATCTAAGTCATGAATTAAATGCATAATTAATTCACTGGATATACGCGAGTTCTGTAAAGGATATCCGCGTATATACGCGAGTTGAATTCAGGAAAGTAGCGTATGGGCTTTTTAAAAAGGAAATATCAAAGTTTTGTTGTCTGCACTAAATACTGATTCACCCCCCCCCCCCCCCCCCACCTCTCAGTATTTTTCCAACAATTGAAAGAGCTATCCAAGAGATTCTAGCAGTAGGGCACATCCGGCCAAGTACTAGTCCTTTTGCTTCCTCAGTGGTTTTGGTAAAGAATAAATATGGCACATTGAGAATGTGCATTGATTATAGGGCCTTGAACAAGAAAATTATGAAGAATAGGTACCCTATACCCAGGATTGATGAACTCATGGATGAGTTGAGGGGATCCAGATACTTATCCAAGATTGATTTGAGGTCCGGGTACCATCAAATCAAGGTGAGGGAGAAAGATATCCCCAAGACAACGTTCATCTGTCACTATGGGCATTTTGAGTTTCTGGTAATGCTCTTTGGATTGACTCATGCTCCAGAAAATTTCCAATCCTGCATGAATCACATCTTCCGGGGTCATTTGAGAAAGTTTGTATTGGTCTTCTCTGATGATATTCTGATCTACAGCCGCACTTGGGAGGAGCACTTGCAACATATTGAGATAGTCTTACATATCCTCAAGGAGCAAAAATTCTATGCCAAGCTCTCCAAATGTGAATTTTGCCTCACAAAGATGTTTTATTTAGGGCATATCATAGGAGTGGATGGAGTGGATGGAGTGAGGGTACATGAGGAGAAGATCCAGGCTATTAGAGATTGGCCTGAACCCAGGAATGTTACAGAAATTAGAGGGTTTGTGGGCATATGCACTTATTACTGGAATTTTGTGAAAATATTTTCACAATTAGCAGCACTACTCACAGACTTGACAGAGAAGGGAGCTTTCCATTGGACACCTACAGCATAGAGAGCTTTTGATAAGCTTAAAGAGGCAATGAGTAGTTGTCTTGTTTTGGTTTTACCCAAATTTTCTCAACCTTTTGTGCTAGAATGTGATGCATTAGGTGAAGGTATTGGGGTAGTAATGATGTAAGGAGGGAATCCTATATCCTTTTAGAGTAGGAAATTTATCCCTCATGAGAGGTTATACCGCATCTATGATAAATAAATGCTGGCTATCATGCATGCATTAGCCAAATTTCGGCAATACTTGGTGGGAAATAATTTCAAGGTGAAGATTGATCACAACAGTCTTAGACTCTTCCTTGAACAGAGGAAACTTCAGGAGAGAGAACAGAAGTGGGTGAGAAAAATCCAAGCTTATGACTTTGACATAGAATATGTCAAGGGGAAGAGCAATATAGTAGCTGATGCACTTTCCAGGAGGCTTATAGTGTTGTCCTTAAGGGGCATGGACACAGATTGGAAGGCTCAAATCTTAGTTGAGTACTCCAAAGATGAATTTTCATGTGAGATACTTGATGGTGTGGTATCGGATGAGAGATTTATAGTAATGTATGATTTTATCTATTACAAAGATCGGATCTACTTGGCCAAGAATTCTAAGCTCAAGGAGAAGATCTTATTGGCTACACATGATTCACCACTTGCCGGGCATCAAGGTTTCACAAACACTTATAGATGTATCAGAGAGAGATTCTCATGGAAGGGTCTCAAGGAGGATGTGCTCTGACATGTCAGGGAATGCACCACTTGCCAACATAATAAGGGAGAACACACTTACCCTAATGGGTTGTTGCAACCACTACCTATTCTAGATGGGAAGTGGGAAAGTATCTCTATGGAATTTTTTGGGGTTCCTATGTTTTGGAAGATTTGGAAATAACAAAAGATAAGACAACATCAAACCACTTTGGGATCCTAGGATCTAGCCCTCCTGGATCCAGAGAGGGATCTCTCTATAAAAAAAATAATGATATATATCTATGAAGCTCAAAATGAGATATTAGGCTAGGTATGAAACACGAGTGGGGGTTTAAATGATGTGGTTGGTTGTTGCATTGGTCATGAGATCATCAACTGAGAACGTAATGGGAGGAAAGGAGCAGAGCAGTAGGATGTTTCGGAAAAAGAGAATGAGTCAAGAATGTGCCATTCGTTGGGCTATGGGGTCATAAAAGGAGATTACTTGCAAGCAACTAGCCAAGAATTTCCACAGGGAAAATCATATATACCAAAGGATATTACAGATATATGATGGAATGGAACATTAAGAGTGAAGGTGAAAGAAGGAAAGAAACCCAATTTCTGTCTATAGATCAGGTCAGATGTCATTTAACTCCAGACCTACTTGGACATACTCAAAGGCAGCTTTCAATGAAGTCACAAAGGGGGCAGCTTATAGATCAGACTAGAGGTCATTTAACTCCAGGTCTGCTTTAGCATGCTCAAAGGGGAAAAATAGAGATAATATTGGACACAAAGCTAGAGTCTATAGATTGGATAAGGACTTTTAACCTTCCCTGCTTTGACACCAGCTGGGACATCCAAGCAACAAACCTGAATTTACACATCAGCTAGCAGTGAATAACAACTGCTACACTGGTTAAATTACATGCATTTTCTCTTAGATACACATTAATTAGAAAACATCAAAAATAAGAAGAGCAGTGGGCATTAGGGTACCATGCGAGGGTAAATCCTATGCCAAATTTACTGATTCTTATCGAACAAATGTGAACAATATGATAAAAATGAAATAAGATAGGGAAACATCACCCATAGTAATAGACTAGGATCCTGTGAAATTTTCTTGATTAATTGATGCAAAACCAGTCACATACACTGAGCTCAATGGCTAACACATTCCAAACTTTCTCCTCCCAACCTACTACATTACAAACTACTCAGCTACCCTTCGCCAAAACTGTTCTAACAGCTAAGAAAATCACCCTAACAGTAACAACAACAATGCAACCCCCCTTTTACAATATGTTCTTAGGGATTCTTATAGGAGAATGAATAATAGCAGGAGTAGATGTTCATTTAATTTGATTCATTAAGACAGAGTGGAGGAAGTGTTCGAGCCCACTCTGCTTAATGGTTCTGCAGTGTTGTACTTTGTAGTCTGTTTCAGAGGTCTCTGTTGGGTCGATATTGACCTCATATGTGTTATTGAAGTCCTTCTGGCTGTTTGGAACTCCGCGCTACCTTCTGGAATTGGTGAACTGGATAGAAAGTCTACGGGCCTCCATGCTTCATAATTTTGGTCCTGACAGTATTTAAGAAGCTTCTGTCAGTGTAATTAACTGTTTCTAGGCTTGAGGAGGCATGGAGACTTTATTGGAAAGGTGTATTGTCTGGAGAAAAATGTTTTTCTGACACTGGAAGAAATGATAGGACTTGATAGTGTGCTTATTCCTCTAACCGTGTATTATCCTTTGAATAAGGATTAGATGCTAAATGTGGAATTAACAAGCCCGGTTCTCTCTAATCCTTCTCTATTGTTTCACTGGCCACTGCTGTGATGGCCCCTCTGTATTCTAAATCAAAATGATTGTGATTATGGAAAAAGGAGTGAAATCACCACTCTATAACAACCCTGCACAATAAAATAAACCTGTCATAAAAACCAGGGGTGGCGGAAGACATGCCGTGAAGGCCTGCGGAATGGTGTCATAACAGTGGAAACAAAGACTGTGGAGGAAAAAGGTGAACATACAATGAAATGGAGGCTTGGTGGAAGAATGAATGTGAGCTATCTGATCAGATGGGATGGACGGTTGCGATCAAATCACATCGAAAGGTGACAGGGGCGACACTTATGGGAACTTCTGATTGGCGATGCGCGATTGAGCGCCAACCATCTGATCTGGAACAAAATCGATGGTGAATATTCAATTTGCAAGGAGACGGATGGGGGTAAAGGATTGAAGTGGGAGAAATAAGGGTCGTTGGATCAGAATGGACGGATGACAGAGATCGGATCGGAGGTCGGCAATTGGGGGAAACGGGAAGCGGTGCATTAAGTTTTTCCGATTGCGATGGGAGAGATGTGATGGCCGTCAGATCTATAGATAGATCGACGATTGATATGTAATCAGAGGGGTGAAAATATCATGGTGATGGGCACGCGTGGGACAAGCACTGGACGTCAGATCTTTAAAAGATCAACGGTGGAGATTGCGGTGGATTATGGGAAAAACAGAACTCATCGCATCGGAGCAAATGCGTTAACAAAGGGAATGCACCAACGTGAAAGCTCTGATTGTGATAAGCGCCTGGGCCTTAAGCGCTTGGTCTTGGATGCAGGGCATATGGGTAAGTGGTTAAGGGGGCTGGCTGAAAAGGGGCTAAGCCTGACATGTGTAAAAAGTGGGTTTTCAAGCCAAAAGGGGATTTTTAAGGCTGAAAGAGGGAATAGGTAGGGCGAATAAGGGGCTATTAAATTGGCCAAACGATATTTGTGAGGTTTAAAAGGGGAATTAATATGGTTTAGAGGGTTAGTTAGGAATTTAGGGAGGGGGAAAAGGTGAGGAAAATAGAGGTTTAGTGGGGATGAGATAAGAGGGAAAAAGGCCTTTTGGGCATTTCTTCTTCACAAACTGAGAGGCTTTTCTCATGAAAACAATAGTGAGGGTTTATCAAAGGATAAGGCACAAGGAGGCTTCAATAATGATGTGTTTTTAGGGTAAATGCATTCCTTGAAGGCTCAGAAAACATTTTAGCCCCCTGTTTGCTCATCAAAAAATTCATAGGGGGCTAACAGTGGCTCCACATGGAGATGGCTTCTTCTTGAAGGAGTCAAGAATTTAGAAAATGATCTTTGGAGTAGGTCAGATGCCTGGTACTTGTCACACCTTTTATTTTCTTGGATCAGCTGCTACAAACCATGAAGACATTATATCAGCAGTAAAAATTCTCCAAAACAACTACCTACCCATACTATGTCCTAACATTTTCTTTTCTGGGTGCATTTGGACTTGCAAACCGTTTACATCATCAATTTTTTACAAACAGGAAAATAAACCTATTCTACTGCTACCCTTATTACTCCATGAGACCAGATTAAACTGTTGGCCTCATAGTTTCTCTACCTAGACTAATGTATGCTATGATTAAACTATCTAGCAGACCTCTTCTCTACATTCTAAGACAGAAATTGAAAAATACTCAAGCCAGGATTAGTCTGTCTGACTTGCTGTGGATTCATGGCATAAAGATAGCTGCACATGGACTAAAATTGCAGAAAACTGGAAACAAAATTTCGAAGGCATGAAATATTGAAACTTTTGAAGAATCCTTCTTTTCTTTGTGACTCAAGTTTTGAGCTTGTTAGAGTCACACTCTTCTTTACTTCTTTGCTGGTTCAAATTTTAGTCATATTAGAACCAGCGGTCTTTACTTCTTTTGGCTCAGGTTTTGATCGTGTTAGAACCAATCTCTGCACTTCTCAGGTTCAAGTATCAAGCATGTCTGATGTTTTAATGCCACATGGTCTCCCAGTGGAGTCTTGTGAACACACACAGATAATCAACAACCTACTGATCACCAGTGGAGTCTCTTAATCATTTAGGAACTATGGAGTCTCCAGGTGGAGTATTTAAGATTTTACTATCCACCACAATGATTTGTTGCCAAATCTAGGCTGATCGGTCCTGATTCCCCATAGGAGTTGCCATTATGTCGGGGTTCCTATATTTTGGCAGACTTGGAAATACCAAAAGATAAGACAACATCAAACCACTTTGGGATCCTAGGATCTAGCCCTCATGGATTTGGAGAGGGATCTCTCCATAAAAAAAAGAATGATATATATCTTTGAAGCTCAAAATGAGATATTATGCTAGGTATGAAGCACAAGTGGGGGTTTAAATGATGTGGTTGGTTGTTGCGTTGGTCATGAGATCATCAACTGAGAACATAATGGGAGGAAAGGAGCAGATCAGTAGGATGTTTCGGAAAAAGAGAATGATTCAAGATTGTGCCATCCATTGGGCTATGGATTCATAAAAGGAGATTACTTCCAAGCAACTAGCCAAGACTTTCCATAGGGCAAGTCATCTATACCAAAGGATCTTCAAGATAGACGATGGAATGGAACATTAAGAGTGAAGGTGAAAGAAGGAAAGAAACCCAATTTCTGTCTATAGATCAGGTTAGAGGTCATTTAACTCCAAACCTGCTTGGAAATACTCAAAGGCAACTTTCAATCAATTCACAAAGGGGGTAGCTTATAGATCAGACCAGAGGTCATTTAACTCCAGGTCTACTTTAGCATGCTCCAAGGGGAAAAACAGAGATAATATTGGACAAAAAGCTAGAGTCTATAGATCAGAGAAGGACTTTTAACCTTACCTGCTCTGACACCAGCTGGGACATCAAAGAAACAAACCCAAATTCACACATCAACTAGCAGTGAATAACAGCTGCTACACTGGTTAAATTACATGCATTTTCTCATAGATACACATTAAGAAAAAAACATCAAATACAAGAAGATCAGTGGGAATTAGGGTACCATGCGAGGGTAAATCCTATGCCAGATTTACTGATGCTTATCAAAGAAACGTGAACAATATGATAAAAATGAAATAAGATAGGGAAACATCACCCGTAGTAATAGATCGAGATCCTGTGAAATTTGCTTGATTAATTGATGCAAAAATAGTCACATACACTGAGCTCAATGGCTAACACAGTCCAAACTTTCTCCTCCCAGCCTACTACATTACAAACTACTCAGCTACCCTCCCCCAAAATTGTTCTAACAGCTAAGAAAATCCCCCTAACAACAACAACAATAACGCAACCCCCCTTTTACAATATGTTCTTAGGGATTCTTATAGGAAAATGAATAATAGCAATAGTATATGTTCATTTAATTTGATTCATTAAGACAGAGTGGAGGAAGTGTTCGAGCCCATTTTTCTTAATGGTTCTACAGTTCTATACTCTATAGTTTGGTTTAGAGGTCTCTGTCGGGTCGATATTGACCTCGGATGTGTTCTTGAATTCCTTCTGGCTGTCTGGAACTTTGCACTGCCTTCTGGAATTTGTGAACTAGATAGAAAGTCTGCGGGCCTCCATGCTTCATAATTATGGTCCTGAAAGTCTTTAAGAAACTTTTGTCAGTGTAATTAACCATTTTTGGGCTCGATGAGGCATGGAGACTTCAGTGGAAAGGTGTACTATCTGGAGAAAAACATTCTGCTGACGCTGGAAGCACTGATAGGACTTGACAGTGTGCTTAGTATTATAACCACATATTATCCTTTGAATAAGGATTAGGTGCTAAAAATGCAATTAACAGGCTCGGTTCTCTCTAATCCTTCTATGCTATTTCACTGGCTGTTGCTATGATGGCCTCTCTGTATTCTGAATCACAATGGCTGTGATTAAGGAAAAATGAGTGAATTCTCCACTCTATAAGAACCTTGCACAATAAAATAAACCTATCATAAAAACTAGGGGTGGCGGAAGACATGCTATGAAGACCTGCGGAATGGTAGCGAAACAGTGGAAATGGAGACTGTGGAGGAAAAAGGTGAACATGCAATGAAATGGAGGCTTGGTGGAATAATGAATGTGAACCTTTTGACCAGATGGGATGGACGGTTGCGATCAAATCGCATCGGATGGTGGCAGGGGTGACACTATTGGGAACTTTCGATTGGTGATGCGCGATTGAGCACCAGCCGTCTGATCTGGAACAAGATCGATCACAGAGATTCAATTGGCAGGGATACTGATGGGGGTAAAGGAGAGGAGTGGGAGAAATAAGGGCCGTTGGATCATAATGGATGGACGATGGAGATCGGATCGGGGGTCGGCAATTGGGGGAAACAGGAAGTGGTGCATTAAGTTTTTTCAATTGCGATGGGAGCGATGCGATGGCCGTCAGATCTATAAATAGATCAATGGTTAGTATGTAATCGGAGGGGTGAAAAGATAGGGGTGATGGGCGAGCACGGGACAAGCGCTGGACGTCAGATCTTTAAAATATCAACGGTGGAGATTGCAGTGGATTATGGGCAAAACAGAACTCATCGCATCGGAACAAATGCGTTAACAAAGGGAATGTGCCAACGTGAAAGCTCTGATTGTGATAAGAACCTGGGACTTAAGCACTTGGTCTCGGGTGCAGGTCATATGGGGAAGTGGTTAAGGGGTCTGGCCAAAAAGGGGCTAAGCCTGACATGTGTAAAAAGTGGGTTTTCAAGCCAAAAGGGGATTTTTAAGGCTGAAAGAGGGAATCAATAGGGAGAATAAGGGGCTATTAAACCAGCCAAAGGATATTTGTGAGGTTTAAAAGGGGAATTAAGATGGTTTAGAGGGTTAGTGAGGAATTTAGGGAGGGGAAAAAGGTCAGGAAAATAGAGGTTTAGTGGGGAAACTTCTAAAGGAAGTTACATCACCAATGAGTGGGGCTCGGGATGGAGAAGCTCACTTAGGATAAAAAGGAAGTAATAGCAGCAAAGGATTCATTCATTCATACTTCTTTCTTTAGTCTTATGACTGATTGCAAGCTTCAGCCGTTTAGCCGGAGTTGCAACACTGTTTAGTGCAAGAGTTCTCATGCGGGAATTTTATCTCCATCTTTGATATAGCTGATTGGGGGAGCTAAGGAGGAGGTATTGAGTTCAATTCTCATCATCTATATTGAGGAGAGCCATCCTCTGACCTTGTCATCACAATCACTTCCAGTGAATGGGTTGTTTCTGTAGTAGTTGGGGTTGTATCTATCCATTTGTGCGTATTTCAAAAGAGGAGGAGGTGATTTCCACTCTAGGAGATATATTGAGGAAGTCCTTGGGCCAATTCTTGTATTGTGTGTCCATTTTAGAGCATATCATATATTTATCAATACATAGTTGTTGGGTACAAGGTTCTTTTCTGCAGTGTTGTATCTTGTGTTGCTATTTTTCCAGAAACCCTTGCCGGTGAGTCTTGATGTGTTTGTAAAAGAGGAAAATCCTCTCATTTTTTATTATATAATGAATGAAAGATCTATATATATGTTATTCCATACATTTCTATAGTTTTTATAATAAAAATAAAATTTTTGTTGCCTCTGTCATTTCTGTTTTATGATGTATTGGGGTTGTGATGCTTTTTAGCATAGTCGAATTGGGGAGATCTATTTAATATAGCTAAAGTTAGTTGTTTCTAATGCCATTCTATATTTAAGCTACATTCAACATATTTTAGAGGATCCAAGCCCTGTAATGCATTATTTTTTCATTGGTTTCCTTATACAGTGTCCTCGTTTTAGATATTGTTGAAATTCCTGAAAAGGAATATTACAGTTAGTTTAAGGTTAAGATTAGGTTAAGGGTAAAGTTAAGTTTAAGGTTAGGTTAAGGTGAGGGTTAAATTTAGGTTAAGGGTAAATTCAAGGTTAAGGTTATGGTTAGGTTATAGTTGAGGTCAGGTTAAGGTTAAGGTTAACGGTTTGGTAAAGGTTAAGGTTAGGTTATAGTTAAGGTTAAGGGTAAAGATAATGTTATGGTTAAGGTTAGGGTTAGGGTTAGGTTATAGTTAAGGTTAATATTAGTTTAAGGGTAAAGTTAAGGCTAAGGTTAGTGGAAGGTTTTAGTTAAGGTTATGGGTTTAGTCAGGTTAAGGTTAAGGTTAAGGTTTTGGTCAAGGTTAGGGTTAGGTTAAGGTTAATTTTAAGGTTAGGTTAAGGGTGAAGTCAAGTTTAAGATTATGGTTAAGGGTAAGGGTAAGGGTAAAGTTAAGCTTAAGGTTATGCTTCAGGTTAGGGATAAGGGTAAAGTCAACTTTAAGGTTATGGTTAAGTTTTAAAGGTAAAGTCAAGTTTAAGGTTAAGGTTAAGGTTAAGGTTAAGATAATGTTAAGATTAAGGTTAAGGGTAAGATAACATTAAGGTTATGGTTAGGTCAAGGTTAAGGTTAAGGTCAAGGTTAAGGATAAGTTAAGGTTAATGATAAGATAAGGTTCAGGTTAAGGTTCAGGTTAAGATTAGGTTAAGGGTAAAGTCAAACTTTAACCTTAACCTTCCCCTAACCTTAACCTTAACCTGAAAATTAGCCTAATCTTAACCATAACCTTAACCTTAGCTTTACCCTTAACCTTACCTTAACCTTACCCTTAACCTTAACCTTAACCTAACCTTACCCTTACTCTTACCCTTAAACTTAACCTTAACTTTTCCCTTAACCTTAACCTTAACCTTAACCTTAACCTAACCTTAACCTTGACCTTATTTATAACTTAACCGTAACCTTGACCAAACCCTTAACCTTAACCTTAGCCTGACTAAACCCGTAACCTTAACTTTAACCTTACCTTTAAACTTAACTTATCCTTATCCTTAACCTTAACCATAATCTTAACCTGAGGTTAAGGTTAATGCTAAAGGTAAGGTTAGGGTTAAGGGTAAAGGTTAAGGTTAAGGTTACAGGTTTAGTCAGGTTAAGGTTAAGGTTAAGGGTTTGGTCAAGGTTAGGGTTAGGTTATAGTTAAAGTCTTGGTTAAGGTTAAGGTTAAGGTTAAGGTTAAGGCTAAGGTTTTGGTTAAGGTTAGATTAAGGTGAAGGTGAAGGTTAAGGTTAAGGTTAGGTTAAGGTTAAGGGTGAAGGTTAAGTTCAATATTAAAGTTAAGGTTAGGTTGTAGTGAAGGTTAAGGTTAAGACCTGTAACCTTAACCTTGACCTTACCCTTAATCTTAACCTTAACCTAACCTTAACCTTGAATTTACCCTTAACTTAACCTTAACCTTCAATATAACATAACCCTAACCTTGACGAAACCCTAACCTTAACCTTACTAAACTCATAACGTTAACCTTAACCTAACTAAACTCGTAACCTTAACCTTAAACTTAACCTCAACTATAACCTAACCCTAACCTTGACAAAACCCTAACCTTAACCTTAAATTTACCGTTAACCTAACCTTAACCTTAACTGTACCATTAACCTAATCTTAACCATAACAAAACCTTAACCTTACCCTTAACCTTAACTTAACCTAACCTTAACCTTAACCTTAACTATCACCTAACACTAACCTTGATGAAACCCTTAAAATTAACCTTATATTAACCTTATCCTAACCTTAACCTTAACCTTAACCTAACTATAACCTTACCGTTAACCTTAACCTTAATGTGACTAAACCCGTAACCTTAACCTTAACCTCAAACTTAACCTTACCCCCTTAACCTTAACCTTAACCTAATATTAACCTTAACTAAAACCTAACCCTAACCTTAACCAAACCCTTAAGCTTAAGCTTAACCTTAACCTTAACCTTAACCTTAAACTTAACCATAACCCTAACCTTAACCTAACCTTAACCTTAACCTTAACCTTAACCTAACTTTAACCTTAACCTAACTTTAACCTTAACCTAACCTTAACCTTAACCTTAACCTTACTATAACGTTACCCTTAAATTTAACCTTGAAATTAACTATAACCTAACCCTAGCCTTGACCAAACCCTTAACCTTAACCTTAACCTGACTAAACCTGTAACCTTACCCTTAACCTTAACCTAACATTAACCTTAACCTTAACCTTAACCTAACCTTAACCTTGAATTTACCTTAACCTTGAATTTTCCCTTAACCTAACCTTAACCTTAACCTAACCCTTAACCTTAAACAATCCCTTAACCTTAACCTAACCCTTAACCTTGAACAAACCCTTAACCTTAACCTTAAACTTAACTTTACCCTTATCCTAATCTTAACTTTAACCTGTTGGGGCCCTTGTTTTGGAAATCAGCAGATTTTGAGTGGTGGCGAACACATGGCAGAACGCAACCTCAGTAGGCAGGAAGGTTTCAAGGTTACGGAGGAGAAGAGGACAGGTGTCGCGATGATTGCGGGAGGAAGCATAGATAGCAGAAGGGCACAGAAGGAAACAAGCAGTGAACTCTCGGTGAACGGAAAGAAACGAAAGACAACTAAGCAAGAAAAAGGGAAGAAATATCAGTCGCGTGAGCGAGAGAATAAATAGGCAACCAGCCAATGGAGGAAGAGGTTGCCACAAATAGGAATAGGCAATGGGGAGCCACAAGAGAGCTCTATCGGGTTGCACTAATCTCCTCTCTTTCGGGTTACTGTAGTTTCTTTTGTCCCTCGGGACGTGTTGTATTTTGTTCTATTTTATGCTCTTCTGTAGCAGAGCCTTGTAATAGTTTTCCTCTCATGGCCGACGACTAATATATCCAATATGGTTGTTATGCTATGTGATGCTGAGTATGAATGAGTACTGCTATTAGCTGCATTTCAATTTTTTTTTATCGTTGGTTTAACTGTTTCCCTGAAGAATGTATGTTACGGAATGTTCTGTCAAGGCTATTTAATTCCTTAGTTTAGCGTTGGTTCACCTGTTTGGATGTTGGGGGACTGATACAGATCTACTCCCAATCACAATAGGGTCATGACACGCCTCGGGTGAGATCCTTTTCCCTTCAGAGCAGAGTGTAAATGCTGGCGTGAATCTAGACTACAACAGAAAACCTTGTTGGCCCTTAGCCCTGAACTTGGGTCTTCTCTACAAGACCTGTTTCCTCGCCAACAAATGGTTCCGTTGCCAAGACCCGAAAACAAATTGGGGAGCTAGATCATGGTATCTCAGATCTTCGAAAGGGAAATACCAAGCTAGTGGGATAACCACCTAGATCAGTTCATAGCCCATCAAGCTGAGCTAAGACGATAGAAGGAAAAGAAGATTAAAGACTTGGTCCTATTTTATGACTCTACTAGCGATACCTACGAGATCGTCTCGGGAAAATTCCTAGAATAACGCTACAACTGGTTGCAGAAGCTTCAGACCAAGACCATCAAGGGGAAGTCACACAAGATCAATCACAAGTGGGCCCACGAGGATTTGGTGTTGCTTCATCGGTTAGACACTGATTTAACTCGAGCTGTAGATTTTTGGGTGGAATTTACTTTGGAAGGATACATAGTAGAGTTTCCAGCCGAGTGCTACCAATATTTCTCAAAGGCAGAACATACTTTCAGATGTAGGTTAAGAGGAAAACTATTGAAGGATATTCCATTGTGGATCAAGGCATTAATGATAGACGAAGGACTGATGGGATTCCAGAAAGCAGGGATGGAAGCGTAAAACACCAGTGCTGGGGAAGGGACTGAGGGAGAGATGTTATTAGAACCGTGAGAGGGGGGAGTAGGAGTATGGATTTCGAGACTGCTAACAGGCCTAGGGAGCGGCGAGCACATCGGAGGGCGCAGATTGTAGAAAGGTGGCGAGAGAGGGTGATGAGGGAGTTGGAGAGACAAGGAAGTAGTCAGAAGGGAAAAGAAGAGGCGCCTGAGAAGATGAAGGAAATGGAAGGTCAGGGGGGTCCCCAGGATATAGGATGGGTCATGAAAGAAGTATGGCAGGTGTATAGAAGTCTAGCCCACGTGGAGAAAGGAAGGAATTCTGAAGAAGAAGGTACAAAAGCGCACCCAGAGGAGGTGTCTGATGTGGAGATGCACGTTGCAATGGAGCAACTCTTTCAGGAAAGGAAGGTGTCCATATCCGAAGGTATTCCTAGTCTGCACTGGTTCACATCCTTCTGGTGAAGGATCATCTGCCATTTATGGCATTGAAAGTGTTGAACTTCAAACAAGATCCAAGATTTATGGAAATCCTACCATAGACGCTCAAGAACCTCGTACTAGTTCAACTCCACTGCCGACCAATGATTTGCATATCGAACGGCCTACTACTGATCCCGTGATTCATCCCCCCAAAGGGACACTTCGACGCATGACTCATAAGACCTCTACACGTGTAGCCCAAAAATACAACATTGTAGAAGATTTGGCGCAGGCACCATCAGCTATGTCTGCTCTCGAAGTATTGCAAACTTTTCTAGCACAAAGGAAAGCCTTGCTTTCGGCCATTGGTGGAATAGACCCCCAGGATTCCATGGTAGCTATCTTTGATATGGAAAAATCTCAGACTCACCTCTCACATCAACTCACATTCCAAGTGCAAGCTATGTCGAAAGGGAGACTTATCCATCACACTGTCATCGACGAAGGTGCTTCGACCTGCGTTATGTCACAAGCTTGCTGGCTCGCTTTAGGTTCTCCTACCTTGTCACCGCCATTAAATTCCCTCAAAGCTTTCGATGGCCACACATTCCTCCCAAAAGGATACCTTGCTAGCTTTCCCATCACTCTAAGTGGGAAAGCGATAACTGTGGATTTTGAAGTCATAGATCGCCCTCTCGACTATAATACATTTCTCGGTCACAGTTGGTATTATGCCACGACCGCCAATGTTTCTTCAGTCTTCTAACTCATCCTATTTCCATTGGATGGGAAAATAGTCACAATGGATAATTTATCCTTCTTCACCCCTGATTATACCACGTTACCGAGTAGCACTATACCCCTAATAGGAGGCTTTCCTGACTCTTACGTCAGTATTGGTACCGATATTTTGAAGGCATCTTCCCTACTAGGTTGTTTTCCTCTACTGTCGCCAGAGATCCCAAATATGGTTGCAATTATATCAACCACTTTGGATGGCTCTATCGACCCATGGATCCTCCCGGCACCTTTAGAAATTGATTCCTACGGAGATCAGATGCCGCTCTCACCAGCCGAGTTGGCCTACCAAGCCATCCAAATTACATCTGAACCCTCCACTGCTATGGTTTTGACCAAAGGTACAAACCTTCCACCCATCACAGTTCTCTCTAAGGATCTCCTCAATGAATTCTTTCCTATAGATGAAGCTATTCGAGAGATCTTGTATCTAGAAGAACGACCTTGGGGAGATTTTCACCATTTCACTTTGATGATCGACTCAGATGTGATAAATACCGAAATCCCATCCTTTAACCCACTTGAGATGGTTCCCTCCACTTACACGACTATTCAAACTATCGATTCAGAAGGGAACACAGGTAATCTTTCTAAGACAATGCTCATTGATATCTTGGTCAAAATGGGTATCGTGGAAAATATTCAGAATGGAGCAGATTGCGATCCTGAGGAAATTGCGCACTTCACATGCCTTTTCAAGGAATTCCGCGATGTGTTTTCTTGGTCTTATGACGAAATGATCAGAATAGATCCATCTATATTCAAGCACAAAAACAAGATTTATGACAATTCCAAACCAATTTGGCAGCGACTCAGACCTGTCCACCCATGAAAAGCGGCCACCATAAAAATTGAGGTACAAAAAATTTTAAACGTTGGTTTCATCTATCCCATTCCTTTGACATAATGGGTTTCCAATCCAGTTTCCGTAGATAAAAACAAGGCACCATCAAAGTTTGTGTTGACTATCATGATTTGAATTTCAATTGTCCCAAAGACAATTATCCTACGTCGTTCATAGATCAGATTCTCGACGATTTTTCCAGATGCGAATCTTTTTCCTTCATGGATGGATTCTCGGGCTATAACCAGATTTTGATTAAAAAATAAGACCAGCATAAAATTGCCTTTATCTGTCCTTGGGGAACATTTGCATATCGTAAACTTCCATTCAGTCTGAAGAATGCTGAAGCAAATTTTCAGCGGGCTATGGACTACACTTTCCATGACATTCGACATATTGTATATGCTTACTTGGATGACTTTTCGGCCCATTCCAAAAAACGACCTGATCACCTTGCTCATCTGAAAGAAATTTTTGCTAGGTGTAGATTATACAATATACGTCTGAATCCTCATAAATGCATAATTATGTTCAAGTCTGGGCATCTGTTAGGTTTCATTATCTCCAAGCACAGGATTAGGGTTTATCCCGATAAGGTTAAAGCAATTGTTGAATTGCCAGCACCACAATCCATCCTCCAACTCCAACGTTTGCAAGGGAAGGCAAAATTTTTATGTTGATTCATTGTTAACTATGTCGAGATGATGAAAGGATTTATGTGATTATTGAAGAAGGGAACACTATATTTGTGGGATGACCAAGCTCAACGGTCATTTGATGCTTTAAAACATGCACTTGTTTCAGCCCCGCTCCTTAGTGCCCCCGACTACTCACGCAAATTTCTCCTCTACCTAGCAGCCTCACCATCCTCAATTGGAATGGTTCTGGTTCAATTTCACAATGACGACAGTGAACATGTGATATAGTACTTGTCAAAATATCTAATCGGACCCGAAATATTTTATTCACATGTGGAGAAACTTTCTTTGGCGGTAGTCTTTACCGTCCCCCGACTCCAACACTATATATTGTTGTGACAGACTGTTATTTCTTTGGAGAAACCCATGCGACACATCCTATCTTGAAAAATTATTGGAGGAAAATATTCCAAATGGATCATAATCCTCCAACAATTTGATTTGGTCTTCACAGCTTCCAAAGCAAAGAAATCTCTTGTCTTCACCGAATTACT
Source organism: Pinus albicaulis (assembly GCA_034641835.2). Classification (NCBI taxonomy): domain Eukaryota; kingdom Viridiplantae; phylum Streptophyta; class Pinopsida; order Pinales; family Pinaceae; genus Pinus; species Pinus albicaulis. The sequence goes on along the minus strand of CM076577.1, from coordinate 514,621,570 downwards.
ATCGGACCTTCCCAGAATCGACCTAAGAGAAGTAGCTCATGATCCATTTCCTGATGAATCTGTATACTTGGTCGATTCTTCAGACCCATGGTATGGAGACATTTTGGTCTGCCTACAAATCCAATGCTTCTGCCCAACTCTCACGTTCGATGATCGTCGTCGTATTCATCACTAGGGAAAGCACTACCTCATGCTAAATGATACATTATATCGCTGTGGTATCGATACTATTCTCTGGCGTTGTCTCACTTTCAATGAAGTGGAATGTGTTTTGAATGACTGCCACATAAGGGTGTGCCATGTTCATCTTTCGGGCATAGCTACTACCCAAAAAATCTTGCGCATAGGTTATTATTAGCCCACTTTGTTTAAAGACTGCATTGCAGCAGTCCAAAAGTGCCATCCATGTCAAATTTTCACGAAGAAAATGTGTGCTCATCCTACCCCCATTCATCTGGTTATCTCAATTGGTCCTTTCGCTAAAAGGGGAATTGACTTCATCACTTGCAATCCCACTTCAGAAAATGGACACAACTACATTGTGGTTTCGGTCAACTATTTTACGAAATGGGTGGAAGCCATTCCCACTTTTAAGGCCGATGGCAAAACCGCCACTCTCTTCTTGTTCAATCAGGTAATCTGTCAGTTCGGCTTACCCTTATCTATTGTCATAGATCATGGATCCCACTTTCAGAATCACATGATGACCAAATTAACATCCATGCTAGGTTTTCATCAAGATCAATCTTCGTCTTATTATCCTCAAGTTAATGGTCAAGTCGAAGCTATAAATGGCATCCTCAAAACCATGATTCGTCGAATGGTCGAAAACCATAAAACCACATGGCATCAGAAGTTTTATTGCGCATTATGGGCATACCAAACATCAGTCAAAACTACCACAGGCTTCACGCCATTTCACCTTGCATTCGGCCTGGAGGCAATACTTCCAATTGAGTGTGAAATTCCATCACTCAAACTCGCTATTGAACTCCTACCTGGCACCACCGCCACAGAAGAGCACTTGATCTCACTCGATAATTTGGATGAAACTTGTCGAGATGCTACACTACCACTCGAAGCTCATCAGTGCCGAGTCAAAGCTCAATACGACAAATCTGTCAAGCCTCGTTCTTTCCAAGAAGGTGATCTCGTTCTACTCTATGATCAGAAACATGACCTCTTGAGGTCAGGAACACTCCAACCATTATGGCTTGGTCCTTACATCATCACTAAAGTGCTCTCAAAAGGGGCTTACAAACTTTGGGACTGTAATGGAATTCCGCTCGCAGAGCCCTACAACGGGCTCTATCTAAAGAAGTATTTTTCCTAGTTTCACAATAGGCGTATGCTTTGTAATTTTATGTATATAATTTTTTCCTATTGTTTTGATGTCTCTGGATATTTTTTGGTTTTTGAGGTGTTTTTATCATCTATAATATTTTTCCTTCACACAGATGTCGTCATCCTCCTTATCATATGTCATATACATGGACAGTGCTAGTCATCACACTAGACACATTACTTTAGCTGCTTGGGTTCTCTACACTCCTGAGTCAGAACTTCTTGGTTCTGGGAGAATTTTCCTAGGTAGTGCCACCAATAACGTTGTCGAGCACATGTCAGTGATCCAATTCCTCACGGAGCTACCTCTCGCGACATCTCCAGTTTAGTGGTCAAGTTAGATTCCCAACTCATCATTATGTAGTTAAACAATCATTATTGTGTCTGTCATCTAGTCTTGTTACGTTATTTTTTAAGTGTGCAACTTTTAGAACGTCAATTTCAAATAATCACATTTGAGCACGTTCCTAGAGAATTAAATGCATTATCCGATTATTTGGCAAACTATGTGTTATATTAGCATTTTTCACATTTGTTATAAAATATTTACACATGAGTATATATATTTTTTGTCCCATGGAAAATACATAAAAGATTAAAAAATACAAAATCACCAAAAATTATATATATATATATATATATATATATATATATATATATATATATATATGTCGTGTCCAGTATAATATTTACATCAAAAAATCTTCCAAAACTTGGGTGTTTTACAAAAAATTTGGCTATACTAAAGCCATGCTATGATACATATACATCCGCTACACCAGCTAAGCCTAATGCTCAAAATAACATACAAATTCTTTGGCTATCCTCCTCAGAGGAACTAGGTATCTCTCCGGCACACCTATAGTATGCCAATACAAACAAACTGGAACCTATCGCATAGGAAGAGGTGGTATACCCATACTCAAACCCTCCAAGTTTCTAGAGAGTTGATGCAAAATCTGGGTATCATCATCCCCGGCAGATTTCGCATCCTCAGCTGGTGCACCAGCTTCAGGTAGCTGCAGTCCTTTCTGTGCATAACGAGGGGCACCAATTGGGCAGACAAGTGCCACATCTGGGTCAAGCAAGCAAGCTTCATGTCAAAACATATTTTTCACCCTATTTTAAACAAAAAATTGCATAAAAAATCAAAAGACAAAAACAAATTACTTCCTAAAGTACACTGATAATTTCTTTCTTACCATCAATCCCCCACTTGGTGCCAGGGGGAAACACTAACTTTGGATTGCCGGTGAATTTCATCCCTGCATAGGGATAATCCTCAATCATAATGATCTGGGAGTTCAGCCAATCAAAAAACCCATCATCAAAGCAGTGACGAACTGGACCCTCTCGAGTCTGTGGAATCAAAGCTGCCCATCGCGCTTGTCTCGGCTTGCGTGGTCCCAACGGCGCTGTAATGATACTAGGTCTCATTAATGGCACCCGCTCTAGTAGGAAAGAAACAATCAATGTGTCGTACCCAAACTCTCTTTGGGTACGGGTCTTGCATGCTGTGAGCTCTGCTCGGACCCGATGAAAAACTCCATCACACCAGTCAAAAACCTGAGACTACATACAATCCAAGGCTAGTAGCATCTGGGCCTTGGTGGCCACATGCTAACTATTGGCCCCTGCCAAGCGAATAATCATCCATAACATAGACCTCAGTGGTCTCAAAGCCACCCATGCAATAGGCACCCAGTTGCTCATTACCTCTGTGTTGCGTATGAAATGAGTTAGAATAAGATCAGTAGTGGAGCGCAGATCCGCTATGGACCCCATCAAGTTGGGCCTTAATCCACAACATGATAATCCAGTCAAAAATTAAACATCGTCCTTCTCAATTGAGAGCTCATTGCCCCCAATCCGAAAGACATGGTGACGCTCATCCCATTGTTGAATCAACCACCTTAGGAGGTCTTCTTGACCCCTCATCTGTTCTAAACGTGCATATTTTAGCAAACTGCATCTGCGGAGAGCCATCAAACTTGCAGCATCAGTAATCATATCTCTTTCTTCCTGTTCATGTTCTCTCTCTCGCTAGATACTCATGATTAACAGCTGAATATCTGCAAATACAAAATTTTCAACCGATTAGAAATTTCCTAGAACACTTCAAAATGCTTATTAATGAGTTCTTAAAATATGCTCTGCGCCTAGCGCTGGCTATAGAGAAAAAAAGAGTGTTCTAACGCGCCCTTCCTTCACAGGAGGTGTGCTTAACGTGGGTCTAGCACTACTGGCCCACATTAGCCGCTAATAGTTTTTAGGGCCTCCCAAATTTCTCATTTTGAACCACCAAAAATTCACAAAAACAAAATAAAATGATAGCAGGAGGTTCCAGCTCTTACCTGGATCGTGTGGGAAGAAGAACCATTGCCTGAATTGACCGCAATCATCAGCTGAATTTTTCACCCTTTTTCACCCCAAAGCTCCTTCACAACATTCAAAACAGTGAAAATGAAAGTCTTTTGACCTTCTTATAGCCATTTCTAGGGCATGAATCTCTTAGCTAGTCTGCAAAAAGTCATGAATTCTTGCTGCATATGCGTCACAACTATTGAGATTAGTTACTGATGTTCTGATGAGTGATCAAGGTCTATATGCAGACAGAACCATGTTTTTACCCTGATCCCGAGAATTCTTTTTACAATATTTTTCTTTCTCCTTAATCCGAAAAACCTCTAGTTATCTTCTTCGATCTCGAGTGTTCTTTTTATGGTCTTTTTCTTGCTCATTAATCCGAAAAACCTGGAGTTCTCTTCTTCAGACTAGTTAAAACTGTTGGAAATACTGAAAAGGGGGGGGGGGGGGTGAATCAATATTCCTTTCAATTATAGCATTGGTTAATATTCAATTATTATCAGTGTTTGTATAATGATATTAGCAAACAAGAGGAACACAAATGCACACAGTTTTTAAGGTGGAAACCCACTTCAGGACAAAAACCACCTAATGCTTTTCTAATAATTCTTTAATATTCAACTCCAATTGAAAATAAATCTCCAACTTCCTAGAATCTAGAAAATCATTCTTCTCCAACTCCCACTGGATGGATGCTCCAACACTCGATATTCTTCAGTAGTCAACTGAATGGATGCCCCAACACCCAATGAGCTACAACTCACTCTAGCAGCACCCTACCACCCTATAGAAGAATAAAATAAGAATGGACTCCCGTACCAGGGAAAATGGTCCACTTTACAATGATATAGAATGATGTAGAAGAAGAAGATATACTAGACCATAACCCCAAATTTAACACAACCACCTAATGATGATCCTAGACCTCCCAACACTGCCTCTTCAACCCTTGGCAGATAGACACTAGTACAATTTGTACAATAATGTATTTACAATGACTAAGTATAATGATACCTTTACAATGATTGTATGCAGTGCTGCCCACTTGAAGACTTCATATGATGAACTTATTGCTGCTGTTATGCACCTTGGTTTCTACTCTTGTCATGCTACCCACTGCTGCACCTTTCTTTGCTTTTCTACCGTAGAAATTCTGGTCCTTTGCAATCCTTGATAACACATGATATAGCTTTTTATTGTGTTCTTCGAGCTGGATATTGAATCTGGCGTATCTTTGTTATTTCAAATCCTCAATATCTGATTTTTGGTCCTGTAGTAGTCCTCTAAGTCGTCTTTCCAATGCCATATATTTGACCCAATTTGGATTCTTCAAGAGAGAGTTATACCCAATTTCTCACAATGGCCTAATTATGGATTGTTTCAGCAGAGTGCACTTGTACGACATGCCACATGTCATTGTTTCCTCATTTGGCTCTTAAATTGATAAAGCACAACATAAAAAATTTGCACTATCTAATTCTTGTTATGGAATTCCAATCCGATACTCAGAGACAGAGTTATGACGATTTTACCAAGGTAACCTCTTTGAGATGAATTTCAGGAGCCTGCAAAAACCCTGAATTTCACAGATCATATCTCCAAAAATGTTCCACACCTTGATCTGAAATTTTTATTGTAGCTTCCTTAGGATTTTAGCTTCGTCTCATAACAATTTAAGCTTCTGAACCTTCGTAGAAACAAAGTTAGAGCAAAAATTCCATGATGACATGTTTTAGATGGTCGAATCCCTTGCATAAGGAGGAAATGAAGATCACAATTTATATAAATTCTTAGGTTGAGAGGGGATTCAACAAGTGAACGTGGGAGGGATTTTAGGAGCATAAAAAATATTAATTATGACTTTTAAATGACCCATGCCCCAAACCCATGGGGTTTTAGCCCACTAACTGGGGTTACAAACTTTAAACATCAATATCTCTCAAACCGTGAATAATTACATGGCGTGCCATATATCAACAGAAACATCTCGACAAGTAGAAACCATAAAAGGAATTATTGACCTAGAATATATTAATTTTGTAGGTAAAAATTCCCATGAAATATTAGGTTAGCCCCTGGTGCTGCTTGGGTTGACATCAATGACAATCGTTGATCAACAATCTCCCCCTTTGGCATTGATGGCAACACAAGTACTCACCTCTTCCTACGACATTCTCTCCCCCTTTGACATCAATGGAAAAGGATAACTCCCCCTAAAACAAAACCATCTTGCGGACCTATACACACTTCCACTCCACCTTTATATTCTGAAAAATGGAAAATCTAATGAGAACTTGGGAGAATCCCAAGCTTTTGGTGAAGATATTCCAATGCTGGCAAATATTTAATATGTGATTCTTTTGGTGCTGCTTGGAATCTTGCTATTTTTCCAACTGCTTGCATAACATCTGGTTGGGATGTTGTTACATATAGAATACTACTAATCATAGATCTGCACAACCTTTGATCCACATCCTTAGATGAGTCGTCTATGCTCAATTTGCAACCTGTTACCATTGGAGTAACCATGGGTTTGCAATCTTCCATTTTAAATTTCTGGAGAATTTCCTTGATGTACTTGGCTTGAAATATAAATATTCCTTTCTCTTGCTCAGATATTTGAAACCCTAATAATTATTTCAACTCACCAATTAAAGACATCTCGAAATCACTTTGCACCTTTGTAGCAAACTTCTTACTTAGTCGATCATCATTGCTACCAATTATTGTATCGTCCTCTTTAGCTATTAGACATGAATTAGTTGCTTCATCCAGAACATATATGTCATTTGGAGCTCGAATTGTTATAGCCACAATTTCACCATACCTACCTTTCCTAATTTCACATTTTGTGGAGTTGAATAGTATTGTGTGTCCTTGATCACACATTTGGCCAACACTGGGCATATTGTGATTCATAAGTCAAATCACCGCAAGATTATTATTGCAGAATATTTGTTTTAGAGGACAAAGTATTCGATCCTATAACATTTGAAGATCCATCATTTCCAAAGGACATGGTTCCATCCTTCTTCTCTTTTAGAGATACAAATTTATTTCTATCTCCAGTCATATGCATTGAGAAACTGCTATCAACATACCACATGTCTTTGTTCTTTTGAGTGTTGAGAGCGAGAGAAAAATTATCATTCTTCTTCTTCTTCCATGTTCATTCATTCTGTGGCTTCGAAGATTCTTCTCGAGGATTTTCAAGTCTACAGTCTTTGGCTATGTGTCCAAATTTTCGACATTTGTAACATTCAATACTATTTCTTAAATGCTCAAATCTATTGATGTTTCGCTGAGCCCTGGGAGGTTGATATTTGACAGATCTCCTGGAATAGTATTCGTTCCTAGGGTACGTGTGACATTCTACAGCTTTATGACCAAATTTTCCACATGAATAACAGTATCCATGAAAAATATGTTGGTACCTGGATGGAAATTTTCATCGAGGAATTGTCTTCCAAGGCTGTTCTTGCGAATCTTGTCCAATGAAGTCTACATGCATGTCAGATCTCATAGGTTCATTGTATTTTGTTGTAGATGGTCCTGCTTCTTCTTCTTTGTAACCAATGCCAGTTTTTTCATTGTAAGATCATTGATTATTGATGAGTTTTTCGAATGCCCTTGAGCTATTGGCATAGTTTTGGATATTTTTTCCTTTCTTCACTTCCTCACGCAATGAGAATACTTCGGCTTCTAATTCTTCCCTTTCTTGGTTGCTTTCTTCCAACTTCTTTTGAAGTGACTCTTCAATGCATTTGTGTTCTTCAACTTCAATTTTGAGACCTTGAACTTGTTCTTCAAGAGTTTTGGAATGGATCTTCTCCGCCTTGAGATCATTGATAAACTTGATTTCTTCCTCATAAAATTCGTCTATGTTACATCCTTCTTCTTCATTGTTTGATACCTCTTGCTTATTGTTCCTGGGTTTATTATGCTTGGCCGTAAAAAATACTCTCTCATTGGCTTCTTCTTCACTATCATTGTCTTCATCGGATGATGAGCTATCTTATTTAGAGAGAAAGTTCCTTTTGGATCCTTGCTTGTTGAATTTCTTAAAGCCTTTATTTATTTTTGAGTTGCCATTACTTTTGTTTGGACTTTTTACTGCAAAATTCCCAACCTCACTGCAGCTAAAACATATCAATGGAAGTTTACCTTTGAATTGTCCCTTACCAATTTGTAGTTTTCTCATTAAGTAAGCATATTCTTCATCTGAAAGACCTTCATCATCATCTCCCTTTTCTTCACACTTGCAAGTGCATGTATTTTCAATTCAAGGTTGTTTATCCTTATTGGTTTTCTTAGATGCAACAAACGTAGTTTCTAGATGCAAAGTGCCCTCTTCTTCATCAAGTCTCATTTCATATGCCATGAGAACTCCATGTAATTCCTTTTTGTTGAGTTTGTCTAGATTTTCACTATATTCTAAGACCGATACCTTTGGGTTGAATCTCCCTAGTAACGTTCTAAGAATATTTTGTATAATAGTCTTCTCGTCAACTAGCTCTCCCAATCCTTCCAAAGTATTGGTTATTTCATCAACGTATTGAAAGTATGTAGCAATGTTGCAATATTCTTTCATTCTCAGTTGCTCAAATTTTGTTTTATATATTTGAAGCTTTGCTTCTTTGACATTTGAGTCACCTGCATATATATTCTCAAGCTTGTCCCACACATTTTTGGTATTTTTACAACCCAACACCTTATGATAAGCAGACTCAATAAGTCCACTGATAATAAGATTATTTGCTTTTGCATCATTTACCAAATTATTCTTACCTTGTTCATCCGCGGTTGATTTAAACCCATTTTGAACAGTGTCCCATACTTCGTAACCTTACGCCAAGAGATAGACCTACATTCTTCCTTTCCAAAGTGCATAATTATTTTCATTGAATAGAGGTACACCATTCTTGGTATCCTCCATGACCTCCTTCTAGTTGTTAAACTACTATTGAAGGAACCAAGCTCTGATACCAATTGTTGGAAATAATGAGAGGGGGGGGGGGGGTGAATCAGTATTCCTTTCAATTAGAGCATTATTTAATATTCAATTATTATCAGTGTTTGTACAATGATAGCAGCAAACAAGAGGAACAAAAATGCACACATTTTTTAAGGTGGAAACCCACTCCGAGACAAAAACCACCTAATGCTTTTCTAATAATTCTTTAATATTCAACTCCAATTGAAAATAAAGCTCCAACTTCCTACAATGTAGAAAAGAATTCTTCTCCAGCTTCCACTGGATGGATGCTCCAATGCCTGAGTTTCTTTAGTAGTCAACTGAATGGATGCCCCAACACCCAATGAGCTACAACTCACCCTAGCACCACCCTACCACCCTATAGAATAATAAAAGAAGAATGGACTCTCGTACCAGGGAAAATGGTCCACTTTACAATGATATATAATGATGCAGAAGAAGAAGATATACTAGACGATAACCCCAACTTTGACACAACCACATAATGATGATCCTAGACCTCCCAACACTGCCTTTTCAACCCTTGGCAGATGGACACTAGTACAATTTTTACAATAATGTATTTACAATGATTAATTATAATGATACCTTTACAATGATTGTATGCAGTTTTGCCCACTTGAAGACTTCATATGATGAACTTCTTGCTGCTGTTATGCACCTTGGTTTCTGTCGTTGTCATGCTACCCTCTGCTACACCTTGCTTTTCTTTTATGCCGTATAAATTCTGGTCCTTTGCAATCCTTGACAACACATAATCTAGCTTTTTATTTCCTTCTAGGAGCTCGATATTGAATATGGTGTATCTCTGTTATTTCAGATCCTTAATATCCGATTTTTGGTTATATGGTAGTACTATGAGTCATCTTACCAGTGCCACAGGTTTGACCCAATTTGGATTCTTCAAGAGAGATTTATACCCAATTTCTCACAATGCCCTTATTATGGACTGTTTCAGCAGAGCACACTTGTAGGTGTGCCACGTGTCACTGTTCCTTCATTTGGCTCTTAAAATGATAAAGCGCAAACTAAAAACTATGCACTATCTTCCACTTTTTATGTAATTCCAATCCAATACTCAGAGAGAGAGTTATGATGATTTTACCAAGGTCACTTCTTTGAGATGAATTTCATGATCCTGCAAAAACCATGAATTCCACAGATCATATCTCCAAAAATATTGCGCATCATGATCTGAAATTTTTACTGCACCTTCCTCAAGATTTCGGCTTCGTCTCATAAAAATTTCAGCTTCTGAACCTTCGTAGAATGAAAGTTATAGCACAAATTCCATGATGACCTGTTTCAGATGGTCGAATCCCTTGGATAAGGAGGAAATGAAGATCACAATTTATATAAATTCTTAGGTTGAGAGGGGCTTCAACAAGTGAATGTGGGAGGGATTTTAGTAGCATAAAAAATATTTATTATGACTTTTCAATGACCCATGCCCCAACCCCATGGGGTTTTAGCCTACTAACTAGGGTTACAAACTTCAAACATGAATATCTCTCAAACCGTGAAGAATTACATGGCATGCCATATATCAACGGAAACATCTCGACAAGTAGAAACAATAAAAAGAATTATTGACCCAGAATATATTAATTTGGTAGGTCAAAATTCCCATGCAATATTGGGTTAGCCCCTGGTGCTGCTTGGGTTGACATCAATGACAATCGTTGATAAAAAATCTCCCCCTTTGGAATTGATGGCAACACAAGTACCCCCCCACGATCATGACACCTCTTCCTACAACATTCTCTCCCCCTTTGACATCAATGGAAAAGGGAAAATCCCCCTGAAACAAAACCATCCTACGGACCTATACACACTTCCACTCCCCCTTTATATTCTGAAAAATGCAAAATCTAATGAGAACTTGGGAGAATCCCAAGCTTTTGGTGAAGATATTCCAATGCTGGCAAATATTTAATATGTGATTCTTTTTGTGCTGCTTGGAATCTTGCTATTTTTCCAACTTCTTGCATAACATCTGGTTGGGAGGCTGTTACATATAGAAGACTACTAATCATATATCTATACAACCTTTGATTCACATCCTTAGATGAGTCGTCTATGATCAATTTGCAACATGTTACCATTGGAGTAAGGATGGGTTTGAAATCTTCCATTTTAAATTTCTTGAGCATTTCCTTGATGTACTTGGCTTGACATATAAATATCTCTTTCTATTTCTCAGATATTTGAAGCCCTAAGAAGTATGTCAGCTCACCAATTAAAGACATCTTGAAATCACTTTGCACCTTTGTAGAAAACTTCTTACTTAGTCAATCATCATTGCTACCAATTATTGTATCATCCTCTTTAGCTATTAGACATGAATTAGTTGCTTCATCCAGAACATATATGTCATTTGGAGCTCGACTTGTTGTAGCCACAATTTCACCATACACGCCTTTCCTGATTTCACATTTCGTAGAGTTGAATAGTATTGTGTGTCCTTGATCACACATTTGTCCAACATTAAGCAGATTGTGATTCATGTTTTCAACCAACAGAAGATTATTGGGTAGAGAATATTTGCTTCCGAGAGTGACAGTACCTGATCCTATAACATTTGAAGATCCATAATTTCCAAAGGACATGGTTCCATCCTTCTTCTCTTTTAGAGATATAAATTTATTTCTATCTCCACTCATATGCATTGAGCAACCGCTATCAACATACCACACGTCTTTGTTATTTTGAGCCTTGAGAGTGAGAGCACAATTATCATTCTTCTTCTTCTTCCATGTTCGTTCATTCTGTGGCTTTGAAGATTCTTCTGGAGGATTTTCAAGTCTCCAGTCTTTGGCTATGTGTCCAAAGTTTCGACATTTGTAACATTCAATATTATTTCTTAAATGTTAAAATCTGTTGATGTTTCACTGAGCCCTGGGAGGTTCATATTTGACAGATCTCCTGGAATTGTATTCGTTCCTAGGGTACGTGCGACATTCTATAGCTTTATGACCCAATTTTCCACATGAATAACAATATCCATAAAAAATATGTTGGTACCTGGATGGAAATTTTTGTCGAGGAATTGTCTTCCAAGGTTGTTCTTGTGAATCTTGTCCAATGAAGTCTACATGCATGTCAAATCTCATAGGTTCATTGTATTTTGTTTTAGAAGGTCTTTCTTCTTCTTCTTTATAACCGATTCCAATTTTTTTGTTGTAATATCATTGATTTTTGATGATCTTTTCCAATGCCCTTGAGTTGTTGGCATAGTTTTGGATAGTTTTTCCTTTCTTCACTTCCTCATGTAGAGAGACTACTTCGGCCTCTAATTCTTCCCTTTTGTATAATTTTGAATAATTTTCTGAATTATTCACCGAGTTTATCCTGATTACACACTATTTAAGCTTCATGCATAATACATAACCTCTTCTACAATTGATCATCAATATGCAGAAATAGAAATAGTTGCATGCGCACATAAACACAATAGTCAAGCACACATATCAACACAGTATGTAATGGGGAAAGAAATAGCTAAAAACCCCCAACTATCTGTATATTATAATGATAGATAACATGTAACAATACATAGCAAAAATCTCTCACAGCTCTCAGCACTATCTCACATGCTACACACAAACTAGCACGGAAGATGAACAAGTCACAGGTTCAAATCTCCTCCACAAGTCTGCCTGCCTCTACTGCGCAATCCAAGTTGATTAATGATTAGATCCAAGTTAGAATCCCACTAGCTTCAACTGCGCAATCCTCATTGGAAATCTCCATAAATGTGTGTGCAAATCTCATGCACAGCCAATAGTCACAACTGATAGTAGACTCACCCTTTCACCCACCTCTAACACTGGTCTCCACTGAACTGTCCATGCATTGTAGTTAACTGATGTGTTCTTTAGTTGATTTATGAGTTAATAATTAGTGAATTAATTAATAATTAATTCACACCACTCATCACTAGTGTATTTTTCAGTTAGACTAAATACAACTAGTTGAAATATTTAAACTGAACACAACTCCACCAGCTGTCTCATCAACTCCACCAAACTCTGCCACATGAGTTCTAACTGAAGTCAACCATGCAATAGCTCAACTAACCCTTAGGAAAATCATATTTCCTTCTGTCAGCTGCATGTTCCACATCCAAGCATCAAACTGAAGTGCTCCAAGAGGATAAGATAATGTTTATAGTCTAAATATTATTAAGGGTTAACAATGTTTGACTGTTCTATTTTTAGCTCGAGAGTCTAAAAATAGAAACCGCCCAATGTCTAAAAATAGAGGTGCATCTATTTTTACCAACTTGGCCAATCATCCATAAATAGCATCCTGCAACTCATAGACCATGATCCATATGTCTAAAAATAGACATATTCTAAAAATAGACTTTGCGCCAAAAATAGCTTGCGGGCCCACTTAGTGAAGGTGACTTCATTTCACTAAGCTCCATCATCTGGTTGCATTTTCAACACTCCCTCTCAACAAGATATGGATTATCTGCAACCCCTATCCTACCTCTGTGGTATTCAAATTTTCTCCTAGTGAGCGCCTTCGTGAAGATATCAGCATCCTGATCCTCTGTGGGAATATATGAAAGTAACATGATTCTCCGCTGCACACAATCTCTGATATGATGGTACCTGATGTCGATGTGTTTGGATCTATCATGAAATACTAGATTATCTGAGATTTTAATGGAACTCTGGTTATCACAATAAATCACAGTAGGCTCCAAGTGTGACCCGAACAACCCGACCAGGATCTTCCTCATCTCGCATGCAGCCAAGATTGCTGCCATATACTCAACCTTTGCTGAATTGAGTGCCACGGACCTATGCTTCCTGCTGTACCAAGAAACTGCTGTCGACCCGATACTGAAGATCCCTCCAGATGTGCTCTTTCTGTCTGTTGGGATCCCTCCCCAATCTACATCCGTGAAGCCACATAGCTTCACCTCATCCTCCTGTATGTACCACAAACCATATCCCGATGTGCCTCTAAGATAACGCAATACATGCTTTCCTGCCTTCCAGAAGAGCTTGGTAGGCTTAACCATAGCTTGCGAAAGCTGGTTCACAACATAGCATATATCGGGTCGTGTATTGACCAGATACATAAGTGACCCCACCAACTGTCGATAAACAGTGGCATCCACTACCTTCGCTGAAGTAGCATCCTCCTTCCTCCAACCTCTAGGAAGAGGAGTATCAACAGGCTTGCAGCCATGCATGTTGAACTTCTCCAGTATCTCATGGGCATACTTACCCTGAGAAACAAATAGTCCATCACTGCGCTGCCAAATTTCCAATCCCAGGAAATAATGAAGGAGACCCAAGTCCTTCATCTCAAACTCTCTTGCAAGATCCTCCTTGCATGAAAGTATTAACAGCTCATCACCCATCAAAATAAAATCATCTACATATAGTACAATGATCAGCAACTTCCCCTCCACCACAATCTGGTACAGGTTAGGATCCGCCTCACTCTTGGAGAATCCAAGTACGATGAAATAACTGTCTATCCAAGTGTACCAAGCACGAGGTGCTTGCTTCAACCCGTACAGTGCTCTCTTGAGTCTGCACACATGTGACTCACTGCTGAAGATCTTGAAACCTTCGGGCTACTCTATGTACACCTCCTCCTCAATGACTCCGTTGAGGAACACAGTCTTCACATCCATCTGATGGATGTGCCATCCCATCTGTATTTGAGAGAACGGATGCGTACATATGGAAGAATACCTTGTAACAGTGCAAAGTCTCATGTCGATCCCTGATTTGTGAGGAAGTCGGGCAAAAAATCTATTTTATATACTTCTCCACATTCCCGTGAGCCGCCTGCTTCACTTTGTAGATCCATCGCGAACCCACCACTGATTTCCCCTCCGGTTGCGGGACAATCTCCCATGCACTGTTTCTGACAATCGAATCATACTCTTCCACCATGGCATCTACCCATGCGGGATCCTCCACAGCTTCCTCGAAAGAATATGGTTCTGTCACGATACACTTGCTCATCAGAGCCATGTATCCAGTAAATGAGTCAGGTGTTGTCTACCTCCATCTTTATGGGAAGGTGCTCTAAACCAGCCTATACACATCTTGAGCCGGTCGCTCGGCACATAGTGCGCTTGCGCCTCTACGATGGTTGAGATGTGACACTATGAATGGTCTCTTGCTCATCGAATTCCTCATGTGGCTGAACCACATCTGAAGCTCATCCTTGAGACACAAAGCTCTCATGCGTGATGCCCAATCCCTCTCCAAATGGTCTTGCATGGCTTTCTCCTCCTGAAATTTGATATCCCGTCGCACAATAGTCTTGCGACTGTCTGGAAAATACACAAGATAGTTGTGGGGCGTATCAGTGTACCCCACAAATATCCCAACCTCTGCGGTCGGATCCAGCTTCTTCCTGGCATCCTTCGTCCCATGCATGTAGATAGGTGAGCCAAAAATCCTCAAATGCGAAATATCAGGCCTCTTTCTAGAAAACGCCTCCTCCGGTGTACTCATGCCAAGTATCTTGTGAGGACAACGGTTCTGCACATACACTGCAGTATTACATGCCTCCACCCACAAGTGAAGGGGTAGGCCCTGATCATGCAACATCGCCCGTGCAACACCCACGATCATTCTGTTCTTCTGCTCAGCAACCCCGTTCTGCTGTGGGTTATGGGGTGCGATGAGCTCTCTCTGAATCCCTTCTACACTGAAAAATTCCTTGAATTCAGCAGAGATGAATTCACCACCATTGTCGCTCCTAAGAGCCTTCACATGCTTCCCTGATTCCTTCTCAACCAGCACCTTGAACTCACCGAACTTTGAGTATGTCTCGCTCTTCTTCTGCATGAAGAAGATCTAGTACTTTCGAGAGAAATCATCAATAAATATCACATAGTACTTGTGCTTTGCTATCGAAGCTACTGAGAAAGTTCCACACACGTCTGTGTGTATTCTCTCAAGTATCGTCGTGGCGTGACTATCCTTCTCCTGAAAGGTGGCTTTCACAAATTTTCCCAAGGTACACCCCTTGCACTGATCTGACTGTGCAAGAGTGCCCTTAGGAAGCCCAGTAGAAATCTGTTGTAGTATCTTTAAAGCTCCATGGTGAAGGTGGCCCAATCTCTGGTGCCACAACTCGCCATCATCCCGGCTCACCACTCCTTTTGCCTTTCATGCCATTGCTGCGCAGCCATCTACTTGCAACTGATAAAGGTTCTTGACTCGAACCCCTATCTTCCGAGTTTCTCCAGTTGTCTTACTGCACAGGAAAGCCTTTCCCTCGCTGAAGACCACATCATACCCTTTCTCTTCCAACATCGTCATAGAGATCAGATACTTCATCAATCCTGGAACATGCAATACTTCCTTCAATACGAACCCTTCAATACGAAGAGGGTTGTAAGCAGACTCCCTCTCAGAAATAGATGGTTGAAATACGATCGCACGCATCCTGCATCATCGCCCATCTGTCACCCTCAGATCTTCTCGCGGAATCTGAAAACAAATCCCGATCTCTGGTCATGTGAAATGATGCACCACTATCCAAGAACCATACTGATCCCATCACACTTGAAACCAAGCATGCGATCAGTGAAAAATCTAGCTCAAACTGTGAGGCTAAGGCCTCTCCCGCTGCAGATCCAGCAGCATGCTTATTTTTCTTCTTCTGTGGACAATTTGTGGCATAATGTTCGTGTTGGTGACAGTGAAAGCACTTCACCTTGGACATGTCTTGCTTCTTGCCTTTCGCATCAGATTGAGAAGCTTTCTTGCTCTTCCCCTTCTTTGCTTTGGTATCCAAAGCACAATTTTCTTCATCAGATGCCTTTGATGAAGATCCGTCCCTGGTAGTCCGCCTTATCTCCTCTTGCATGAGATCCGACCAAAGTCGCTCCCATCCTGGAAACTTCTCCCTGTCATTGACAGAGTCTTGATAGGAATTCAAACTCTTCAGAAGACCAAGGAGAGCTAGGTCCACCAGTTCCTCATCATCGACAGTCACCCCCACACTTCCCAGCTCATCTCTGCATTGAGTGAGCTTCGTGAGGTACTTGGCGATACTGTCGCCATTCTCCATCTTAATGTTTCTGAGTTTATCCTTGAGCGCCAACTTCCTCTGGTCACTCTTGCTCTGGAATAGACCTGTCAATGCTTTCCACATCAAGTATGGAGAATCTTTTCCATGTAGGCTGGATACAATGTGATCCTTTACGTCCTCCAACAGAATCCTTCGACATTTCGCCATCTTCTTTTGCCAAGCCTCAACTTGAGCAACATCAGTAGGCTTTGGGATCTCAGCATCTATGAACTCCTTCAGCCTGTTATCATCTAATACCACCTCCATTCTATCCTTCCATGCAACATAATTAGAACTGCCCTCAAGGGCATACTCGAGTCGCAAATCGTTGAAAGACATTTCAACTCCGGCACTAAGAAAACAAACTGCTGCAAAATTCGAATTCCAAGCTCAAAACTCAACTGCTTCTGGATCTGTGAGAAAAAGGTATTTCTAGCACAGAGATCTACTGTAGGGGAGTTTACTGGATATATCACCTTTTAGAGAAAGGATGGATCCAGAGGCTACCTGGCCCGCTTACAGACTCTGTCTACCGAAATAAATTGTAATCACTATAATAGATCCGATGATCAATTTCGCTCTGATACCATGTAGAAATTTGAATAATAGTTGAATTATTCACCGACATTATCCTGATTACACACTATTTAAGCTTCATGCATAATACATAACCTCTTCTACAACTGATCATCAATATGCAGAAATAGAAGCAGTCGCATGCGCACATTAAAACATAATCAAGCACACATATAACACAGTATGTAATGGGGAAAGCATACAGCTGAAAACCCCCAACTATCTGTATATTATAATTATAGAGAACATGTAACAATACATAGCACAAATCTCTCACAGCTCTCAGCACTATCTCACATGCTACACACAAACTAGCACGGAAGATGAACAAGTCACAGGTTCAAATCTCCTCCACAAGTCTGCCTGCCTCTACTGCGCAATCCAAGATGAATAATGATGAGATCCAAGTTCAAATCCCACTAGCTTCAACTGCGCAATCCTCATTGGCAATCTCAATCAATGTGTGTGCAAATCTCATGCACAGCCATAGTCACAACTGATAGTAGACTCACCCTTTCACCCACCTCTAACACTGGTCTCCACGGAACTGTCCATGCATTGCAGTTAACTGATGTGTTCTTTAGTTGATTTATGAGTTAATAATTAGTGAATTAATTAATAATTAATTCACACCACTCATCACTAGTTTATTTATCAGTTAGACTAAATACAACTAGTTCAACTAAGTTAAACCGAACACAACTCCACCAATTGTCTCATCAACTTCACCAAAATCTGCCACATGAGTTCTAACTAAAGTCAACCATGCAATAGCTCAACTAACCCTTAGGAAAAGCATATTTCCTTCTGTCAGCTGCATGTTCCACATCCAAGCATCAAGCTGAAGTGCTCCAAGAGGATAAGATAATGTTTATAGTCTAAATATTATTAAGGGTTAATAATATTTAACTGTTATATTTTTAGCTCGACAGTTAAAAATAGAAACCGCCCAATGTCTAAAAATAGAGGTCCATCTATTTTTACCAACTCGACCAATCATCCATAAATAGCATCCTGCAACTCATAGACCATGATCCATATGTCTAAAAATAGACATAGTCTAAAAATATACTTTGCGCCAAAAATAGCCTGCGGGCCCACTTAGTGAAGGCGACTTCATTTCACTAAGCTCCATCATCTTATTGCATTTTCAACACCTTTCTTGGTTGCTTTCTTTCAACTTCTTTTGAAGTGAGTCTTCAATGCATTTGTGTTCTTCAAATTGAATTTTGAGACCTTGAACTTGTTCTTCAAGAGTTTTGGAATGGATCTTCTCCGCCTTGAGATCTTTTATAAGCTTGATTGCTTCCTCATAAAATTCGTCTATGGTCCATACTTCTTCTTCATTGTTTGATACCTCTTGATTATTATGTTTGGATTTATTGTTCTTGGCCATAAAAAATACTCTCTCATTGGCTTCTTCTTCACTATCATTGCCTTCATCGGATGATGAGCTACCTTCTTTAGAGAGAAATTTCCTTTTGGATCCTTGCTTGTTGAATTTCTTAAAGCCTTTCTTTCTTTTTGAGTTGCCATCACTTTTGTTTGGACATTTTGCTACAAAATGCCCAACCTTATTGCAGCTAAAACATATCAATGGAATTTTACCTTTGAATTGTCCCTTGCCAATTTGTATTTTTCTCGTGAAGTAAGCATATTCTTCATCTGAAAGACCTTCTTCATCATCTCCCTTTTCTTTACACTTCCAGGTGCATGTATTTTCAATTCAAGGTTGCTTATCCTTATTGGTTTTCTTAGATGCAATGAATGCAGTTTCTAGATGAGAAGTACCCTCTTCTTCATCAAGTCTCATTTCATATGCTATGAGAACTCCATGTAATTCCTCTTTGCTGAGTTTGTCCAGAATTGAACTGTATGCTAAGACCGATACCTTTGGGTTGACTCTCCCTGGTAACGTTCTAAGAATATTGTATATAATAGTCTTCTCATCAAGTGGCTCTCCCAATCCTTCCAGAGTATTGGTTATTTCATCAACATATTGAAAGTATGCAACAATGTTGCAATCTTCTTTCATTCTGAGTTGCTCAAATTTTGCTCTATATATTTGAAGCTTTGCTTCTTTGACATTTGAGTCACCTGCATATATATTCTCAAGCTTGTCCTATACATTTTTGGCGGTTTTACAACCCAACACCTTATCATAAGCAAATTCAATAAGTCCACTGATAATAATATTCTTTTCTTTTGCATCATTTACCAAATTCTTCTTACCTTGTTCATCCATGGTTGATGTAAATCCATTTTGAACACTGTCCCATACTTCGTAACCTTGCGCCAAGAGATAGACCTCCATTCTTCCTTTCCAAAGTGCATAATTATTTTCATTGAATAGAGGTACACCATTCTTGGTATGCTCCATGACCTCCTTCCAGCTGTTAAACTGCTATTGAAGGAACCAAGCTCCGATACCAATTGTTGGAAATACTGAGAGGGGGGGTGAATCAGTATTCCTTTCAATTAGAGCATTAGTTAATCTTCAATTATTATCAGTGTTTGTACAATGATAGCAGCAAACAAGAGGAACAAAAATGCACACAGTTTTTAAGGTGGAAACCCACTCCAGGACAAAAACCACCTAATGCTTTTTTAATAATTCTTTAATATTCAACTCCAATTGAAAATAAAGCTCTAACTACCTAGAATCTAGAAAAGAATTCTTCTTCAGCTCCCACTAGATGGACGCTCCAACGCCCGAGATTCTTCAGTACTTAACTGAATGGATGCCCCAACACCCAATGAACTACAACTCACCCTAGCACCACCCTACCACCCTATAGAAGAATAAAATAAGAATGGACTCTCGTACCAGGGAAAATGGTCCACTTTACAATGATATAGAATGATGCAGAAGAAGAAGATATACTAGACCATAACCCCAACTTTGACACAACCACCTAATGATGATCCTAGACCTGCCAACACTTCCTTTTCAACCCTTGGTAGATAGACACTAGTAAAATTTGTACAATAATGTATTTACAATGACTAATTACGATGATACCTTTACAATGATTGTATGCAGTGCTTCCCACTTGAAGACTCCATATGATGAAATTATTGCTGTTGTTATGCACCTTGGTTGCTGTTGTTGTCATGCTACCCTCTGTTACACCTTGCTTTGTTTTTCTACTGTAGAAAATCTGGTCCTTTCCAATCCTTGACAACACATGATCTAGCTTTTTCTTGCCTTCTAGGAGCTCGATATTGAATCTGGTGTATCTCTGTTATTTCAGATGCTCAATATCTGATTTTTGTTCATGTGGTATTCCTATGAGCTGTCTTTCCAATGCCACAGGTCTGACCCAATTTTGATTCTTTAAGAGATATTTATACCAAATTTCTCACAATTCCCTAATTATGGACTGTTTCAGCAGAGCACACTTGTACGGAATTCCACATGTCATTTTTTTTCATTTGGATCTGAAATTGATATAGTGCAAGCTATAGACTGTGGATTATCTGCCACTTTTTATGAAATTCCAATCCGATACTCAGAGAGAGAGTTATGATGATTTTACCAAGGTAACTTCTTTGAGATGAATTTCAGGAGCCTGCAAAAACCCTGACTTCCGCAGATCATATCTCCAAACATATTGCGCACATTGATCTAAAATTTTTACTTCAGTTTCCTCAGGATTTCAGCTTCGTCTCACAAAAATTTTAGTTTATGAATCTTTGTATAAAAAATGTTAGAGCGAAAATTCCATGATGACCTGTTTCAGATGGTCAAATCCCTTGCATAAGGAGGAAATGAAGATCACAATTTATATAAATTCTTAGGTTGAGAGGGGTTTCAACAAGTGAACGTGGGAGGGATTTTAGGAGCATTAAAAATATTAATTATTAATTTTCAATGGCCCATGCCCCAACCCCATGTTTTTTTAGCCCACTAACTGGGGTTACAAACTTCAAACATGAATATCTCTCAAACCGTGAAGAATTACATGGCGTGCCATATATCAACGGAAACATATCAACAAGTAGAAACCATCAAAAGAATTATTGACCCAGAATATATTAATTTGGTAGGTCAAAATTCCCATGCAATATTGGGTTATCCCCTGGTGTTGCTTGGGTTGACATCAATGACAACCGCTGATCAACAAAAACTGATATGAAGAAGCACTGAGCTTTCTTTTTAGGGACTTTTTTCTAGCTGATAAAACTGAAAAAACCCCAAGTTGCCTTTATCGGGCTCATTAAACTACCACGACAGAGAGTAAGGAGCCATTATTTTTCCTCTTTTTCAAAGCTCTTTAAACAGAGAAAGTGACTGAGTTTTCCCCGCATGACTCGTTAAAATTTCACGGAGAGCACCGAGTTTTTCTTTGTTGGACTCATTAAAAATTTCACAAAGAGTACTGAGTTTACTTCGTCTCCTCGTACTCATAACAAAATGAGGTAGATATCCATCGAACATAGATTTCTCACTTTTCCAGCTTCGATGGACTAACTCAAGGAAAATGAACTGTTTCGAGCTTACTATTCTCCCTTTGTCATGCCCGGTTATCAAGACATGACAAAGGTACCCCATGGAGTTGTCTTTTACGACAATTTTCAGACTCTAAAAAGAAAAAAATTCACCAAGTTTACTTGTCTGGACTCATTAAACTTAATCAGATAGAGAATGGAGTTGTCTTTTAAGACATTTTTCAGACTCTCTAAATATGAAAAATTCACTGATTTTACTCGTGTGGACTCGTTAAACCTAATCAGACAAAGAAAAATTTGGAAAAAATGGATACTACCTCTGTTACATTTCAAAAAGGTCGATTTGGCAGCAAAAATCTTGAACATGGCACTTACCAGAAAACTCTTTCGCAGTTAGCCGAACCCTACCATCTATGAGTATTAGCCTTCATCTCCTAGTGTTCCTACACCAGTAAAATCCTAACAAACTCTTTGGTGTTCATTAAACCTCAGCTGCCTAGTACCCTGTTACAATGCCTTCTATTGTTCAAGTAGATCTTGCTATCTACTGCTCCTCTTATCAACCAAACCACTCATTATGCTAGAAATTATTTATCGTCAGTTATCCCCATTTTATCTTCATTATCTCCATCAAAAACAAAATCATTTGGTTTCCGTTTCATGTTGACTGATGTAGGACGCCTCAGTGCCTACCTTTCAACAAATATATTCCTATTGACTTCAACAACTTATCTAGGAAGTTGATCCAGAAACCCATCAGTACCCAGATACTTGAAGACATCAGTGACAGGTAATCTTGTGTTTGATTAGGAGTCTTCATCATTGGCTCTTGATCGAATGATTCTATGAGTGTTCGATTTCAACTCTTTTTATTCACACTCGCTAGATTGTACTGTGCTTCTTAGGGACCATCATCATTATCGGTGGCCACCTTCGCGTTTGTTAACAATTTTCATTATCGACTGGTAATCAGATGATTTCTCACATGTTTGACGTCAAATCCTTCATTCGCTTTTTGAGAAATATGCAGTTTAAGTGAAGCGATGGTCAATACCTTGGGGCAAAGGTTACATAATTAAAGCTATTTTCCCTTCCCCAAGTTGTGATATTGTTTATGGAGACAGTTTCTTCAGCCTGATCCTGTTATGACAGACACTTCCACATTATGATTATCGGTGGATAGATTCTTCATATCTTTGTTCTAGAGAAATCATGTTGATTAGCTAATGAGCATGGGAATGCCCGACTCAAGACAAATACTATATTTTCTGACATATGTTGTTGTTTCAGGTTTTCCTCAGTCCTTCAATCTCTTTATCTCTACTACACACATTATAAAGTATTTCGGCCATCGTCTTCGTCTCTGACCTCACATTTTAGGGGGCATCTATTACAGGTCAAAAAACCTCCTCATTAGCTCATAGGAGAAGATAAATATGGAAGGCATATAGAGACCTAAACTAAACCTACTTCTGCCAAGGTAACACACCCCTATAACAGCAAAAGAGCGTTATAATGCACCTGATCCATGAAAAGGTCACGTTAGTGGCCAGGGAAATGCTCTGTTTAGACTAGAGGGCAGCGTTACCCATGTTTTGAGTTTGAAACAGGAAAAACCAACAGAGAATGATTTGAAATTCTAGCTTTTTCTCATAAGAAAGTCAGTACAAAATAGAAACAGCAAAGCACTGGTCTCTTATTGGGCCTTGCCAAAAAAAAATGAACTCTCAAGGAAGGCAAAAGCATGGGAAGTTGAGGAAACATCTTGGTTTTTTATATTTATAACTGGTGGAAGGAGTTAGGCAATGATTTCTCTCTCCATCTCCTATAAAATGGAGTTGTAGGCTCTTGGTTCAAGGTCAAAGGATTGTCAAAGTTTTTGAATACATGTGAAGCAGAGCATTATTGTTGTAGTGTGAAGGTCAAAAATCAAAGAGGTTCATTGAGAACTTGTTGATCAAGACATCACCACATTGAGAGATAGAGATATTGGAAGGCTGAGGAGGGCTTGGTACAACCGATAGTTGTAATCCTCCTTTTTATAAATCAATAGAACTGTATATGTTTTGTCCATTCTATGCGTTGATATCGTTATTGTTCTTCAATTACTTATATAGCATGAGATGAATGGCTTAGATGTGCATATTTTAAACACTTATCATATATTAACTTAATTGATCGGAAATGTATGTTGTGGTAGAGATTACACAGGTGCTTTGATTGATCATAGGGTCTAGATTTGGAGCTGGTGAAGGAGGATCCCTGGTTCACTACTTAGCGCTCTCCAAGAGATTTCAAGATCATTAAAGAGATAAGCTTCCATATTATTCCATCAAGTTGTTTAAGTTGATATGAACACGTATGTATCTTCTTTGTGAACTATACAACTAATCTTACCATCTGCATTGGGCACCGCAAAGCCCTGACATGGATATTCAAGAACCAAAAACCCAAGAATTTTACCCTATAGTAGCAGTTTGCTTGGCACCGTTAGACAGCTAGGTTTTACAAGGATGGGTTAACGACGCATGCCTGAAACCCTACCACGAGTAAGCTCTTCATTTCAATTTCAATAACTCTCGCACCCGAGAGGAGTATGTAGGGTAGATTAGGGTCAATAAGTCTCTCACACCCGAGATGACATAGATAGGTATACTTTACTGCAATAAACATTAGCTCAGTTGTGGAGACCGCAACGCAACTATTAGTGGTCAGGTGGGGGGGGGGTAGCGTCTAGCATGGCATCCACATCAAGTAGAAAAGCATTATGAACATCAATCCACCATCATTTAACATAGTACTAGTGTCAGTCCCTAGGATCGCCAAGATTTAGAAATAATGGCCATAATTAGCACTATCCATACCGTAATAAATTTTCCATATGTATACATCACCACCAACCGTCGCGTCTGCCCAGATCCCAAGACCATAGTCAGCAGTGTCAGAACCACCTCAGCAGCTAACAGATTGCACAATTGTAGCCGCGGGAGAATCTAGGGAAACATTAATTAGTTATGGGGTCTCATCAACCTCACCCGTGTTGGTTACTAACATAAACTGCATGTAGAAAAGCACGAGAATGCCGGAAAAATCTGAGTTAGAGCTAGAAACCTCCGAAGGAGCAAGGGAAGTTGGAGCAGAACCAGAGCAGAGAAGGTGTCCAGAAGAAGAAAGGCAAGAGAATGGGAAAAGAACTATTTTACAGGTGTATCAACGATGAGTGAAGATGACAAAAGTAAGCCTCGCCATAGTCGAACAGGAGCTGGACAACAGGATTCAAAAAATGGAGTCCCTCGTCGGGAAATATGACAATGCAGCCTTAATTGACGCAGACCTCACAGACTCCTTTGATTTTCCTATGCTCAAAAGACATATATAAATTGAAAATTATACAACAGAAGCAGGACATGCGGCAGAAAAATTCTTGCTTGAGTTTAGAGGTATCTAACAGTCCTCGATAATGAATTTGAGGAACTTGCTAGTAATTGGGACGACAAGCACTGCAATGTAGTGCACCAAATTCTTGTTGAGTAGAATTTAGAACAGATCTTTATGGCTGGGGAAGGAGATCCTGATTCATGTTGAAGACATTCATAGGTTGACAGGGCTCTCGCAAGAGGGAAGGGACGTCTCTTCAGCATTCTAGACCATCTCCAAATGGGCAAAGAAGTCGGGGGATATAGACTACTATGCTAAGTATGGCACCCAAAGGGGAGGAAAGGGGGCAAAATTTGAGCTAATCAACAAGCCAGAGATCAAATTTGCATGCTACCTCATTTCCAGCAAGACGATGAGGGATTACACCAAAGGGGAGTGTACCTTAGACACAATTTCAGTCGCGGAGCACTGTGTCCAGGGGACCCGCCTGAACTAGTGCTCCTTCCTGCTGAAGGAGTTGTTCGAGGCATGTGAAGAAAAATATAAGAGTGCAATGGGATTTATCTACGGATACTTGATAGTATCGCTGGCCATGTGCAAGTGGACTTCCCCCCTCATCAGGATACCAGTGGAGATAGCGGGAGATCATCCACTGGCAATGAAGTTTACCCCATGGAAGGTGTCTGGAGACCCCAGCACCAAGGAAGTAAACGCAGAGGCCTTCAGAAGTTGGTATGTTCTAATGGTCGACATTGTAACGAGCCAACAAAGGATACGAAGAAACCTGCTGGACGGATATAGTGAGCAAGTCTGGTTTGGGGTCATGCACAAGCACACATTCTTCAGACCCACTTGTGTACCAGAGGCAACATTCCAGATGAAGCCGCTAAAATTAAAAATTGATGAAGCATCTTTCCATACAGAAGTTTGTTTGTGGCCGGGGGTTTTGATGGAAGTTAGAAATGGGGTGTACATGTACATCTTCGACGGGAGGCTACCACACCGGTTGCCAGGAGAAACAACAGAGGAGGCAACAAACAGGGTGTCAAACTTGCAGCTCCTCCCAATCATTCAACAACTAAATATGAAGGTACAAAGCTTTAAGAAGTAGTTCAAGTGATATCAAGTAGTGCCACTCCATTCCCAGTTTTTTCAGAATTCCAAGTCTCTTAGTCGACCTCGCTTCCAAACATGACCTCCATCTCTGCACCCATTCCAAATGTATAGTTTAGTTCACCAACCCCAGAAACCACATTGTTGGAGGGAAAGAGTAGGTCTGTGAAACCCATAGCGGAACGTGAGGCCAAGAGGGCCAAAGTTGTATAATCAAGTCTAGTGGTCGACCTCACAGGGGAGGATCCACCCCGGCAATTGAGCACAGGGGTACTAATCCAAGAAGAGCCAATAGTTGAGAGAGGGGAAGCAAGTGGGTTTCCATCCCACAACCCCAGTAACCCCTTCGATTTCCTGAAAATTCATATATCACCACCTTGTATAGATCCACTACCACCTACCACCTCATCCACACCATCCACCTCATCTGCCACTACGTCTGATCCAGTTATCATGAGACTACTCAATGGGGACCATGAGATGGAGGTTAACTCAGGTACGGAAGTGATACCCCCAGCCAACCCCAACGTGGACCTACAGAGTAATTTTACCAACATCATTACTCAGATGGAACAAATAGTTGAAGAGACAATTGGGCCACTCTCTAAGCCTACTCCGCTCCAACCGCCTGTTGAGTCTCAAATCTGCATCTTTCCTATACACCTTTCTAGACCTTTTTCATTCACCTGAACCTTTTAAGTTGTCAATATCATTGCATATTAATTGTAAAAGAGCATCTAAAATGGTTTTTAACTATTTTTTGTGTCTGCTGTTTGATTTAGATTTTTTCTCATTTAGCTGCGGAATCTTGCCACTTTCCGCAGCTGCTGCAACTTTCTGCAGCCATTTTGTGAAAGTCTATGTTGCAGGTGTCTTCAAGAAAATCGAGCCACATGGGCAAGTTAGAAATGATGTGGACATGGATCATGTCCTATTGGCTCAGGAAAATTCACCTAAGGAGGCTGTGGTCAAAGGTGGCCAAGTGGAAGTCAACCGTAGAGTCCCACGGTGACAGGACTCTGTTTCTCATCACGTGAAGATTTGTATGACCGTTTCTAATTTACGGGAGACACATCAACACCTGTACATGGCTCCATAAGCCAAATCCAACATCCACTCTTCATAGATTTACTCCTCACCGCGGCCATGATGCTGGATCTCTGGACGTGATGGTTCACGTGCCTCTATCAGCACAAACTTTAGGGAATTAGTTATATCACCTTTGTTATAAATAACGCGTTTTCATACGCATAATAGTTAGCCTCCATATAGCTCTGTAATGTAATTGCGTTGCCACTGTGCTGTAATATCATTTCTCTGTTATGACTGCATTTTACTATATAAGAAGACTCTGTTTCCAAGCGTAATTCGTATTTGAAGGCTGTTGCCCGAGGCTGGTGCAGAGGGCCCCTGCACACGCTGAGGTTTTGTGCATTACTGTATAGTTTCTTGTTTTATTTCTTTAAGTTCATTGTGCCATAAGTCATTCACGTGTGTATACATTGCATCTTTCATGGTATTTATGCTTCATCTCTGTTCATAATCTTTCATGCTTTACATTTTACTTTTGTCCATAATCTTTCATGTTTTATGTTGTTGTTAACTGATCAATGTTCTTGTTTCAGATTACAATAGGCAGCCCGGGCACTTGCACATCTTTTTATAATGACTAATGACATGGAATCAATATTGTCCTTCTGCTAATTTACTTTTCTTAGTTTTTGTTTAATTCCAGCACTGTTTGTTTATTTTAGTCTTGCACATTTGCTTCAGTAGTTAGATTTAGATATATTAAATTGCTCATGTCATTTTCAGTTACCTCCGAAAGCCGTAGCTGGACTAATGGTGAGGGATTGAAGTATGAGTGTGTAGTTTGATATTAGTTTACTTTCTACAAGTTAGAAATATTAAATTGCTCATGTCATTTTCAGTTACCTCCGAAAGCCATAGCTGGACTAATGGTGAGGGATTGAAGTATGAGTGTGTAGTTTGATATTAGTTTACTTTCTGCAAGTTAGAAATATTAAATTGCTCATTTCATTTTCAGTTACCTCCGAAAGCCATAGCTGGACTAATGGTGAGGGATTGAAGTATGAGTGTGTAGTTTGATATTAGTTTCTTTTTCTGCAAACTAGATATCAGATTGCTCAAGTTGTTTATGGTTACCTCCGAAAGCCATAGCTGGACTAATGGTGAGGGATCGGAATATAATTTGATTTAGATTTACATTGTTGCAATTCTTGGATTTCTTTAAGCGTAGTTTCTTTTGTATTTGGACAACAACAAGGATAATGAATTTCATGATCAGTAGTTCACTGTTTGTTTGACTAGAATAGTGATGCAATTTCATTTTCTTTGAAGAATTAATTTTGTCATTGTGTGTTTTAAAATTCTTTTGAAGTTTGGAAAATCATTAGAAGGACATCATTGTCTTGAATATTTGTCTCCATACTTGTCTTTTAGAATTTCATAAAAATCCAAAAACGACAAAAAGTATGAGATAGGTTATCTTGCACATATAGTGTGCCACACTTCATCAGCTTACGAGTCCCGGATTGATAAATTAATGTAGCAGTTTAGGACACACTAAATTGACCAAACATTTTGGTGTCGTTGCCGGGGAAGTGTAACTAGGTAGCCAATTTCTTAAAAAAAAATATAATAATAAAAAGAAGGGAAAACTTGATAACTTCTTGAAGTATGCTCTCCTCTTGCACCTAGTGTGATTTGGAGGATCAGAAAAGAGATTTATTGGTTCAGTAATTTCTTAAGTATGCTCTCTTCTTGCATCTAGTGTGACCTGGAAGATCAGAAAGAGAATTATTAGCCCAACTTAAAAAAAAATAAAAAAAAAATGACATGCATAGAGCAAGAGATTCTAGGGGAAGGTTTATAGCTAAAGCCAAGAGTTTGATTTTCACAACTCCATCTTCTTCAAGGCATAGACAAGATTCACCACCATCTACCCCTAGCCTTAACATTTTTGGAATTCAAGGAGCAGCTGAATTAGAGGATTCTCCTATACCACCTAGTAAATCTCATTTAGAAAAGGAAGAGACTCCCTCTCATCCTCCCTTGATAGAAGAACCAGAGGACTTTGAGGACTCTAAATAAACTATCATGGCAGAGGAAATAATAGATGGATTTGGAGGTAGAGGTAGAGGTAGAGGAGAAGGAAACAATGGAGACAACAATGGTGAAGGTAATAATGGAAGAAATAGGGAAGGAGACAACTTGTTTGGATTTCCTATAGTTGATGAGGAAACTCATACAACGATGAAAAGTATCACCATCTGTCCTCCCCAACTTTTATGGATTTCGAAGTGAGGATCCTGAAACATTTCTGTTTTATTTTGAAGTCGTGTGCCAAACCTATGACTATATGGAAGACTCTCAAAAACTCAAATTGTTTCCTTCAAAATTGAAGGGAGCTGCTTTGAAATGGTTCATGGGATTAGCCACCCAATATATTAGGACTTGGAATGATATGAAACAAAAAAATTTGGATAGATACTTGGACTATTGTATGCCCACCAATCACAAGGATGAGGTATTCAAAATGATGCAAAAAGAAGATGAAAACTTGGAAGATTTACTTGAAAGATTTCAATACAACTTAAAAAGAGCAAAGATGAGAAAATTAGATGATGAAACCTTGAAAGCCCTCATATTAAAATCCATTAGAGATGAATGGATAGATATTTTAAACATGATGGGGAAAGGAGAAATTTCTCAACTTCCACTTCGTGATATAACAGAACTATGTGTCCATCTCTCAAGAGGAAAATCTAAAACAGGAAAAGGGCCTAGGGATCCTTCTCTTATTAGGGCTAAAAAATATGCAACTAGATCAGTAAGTAGGGCAGAGATTGGTAATATTCTTGATAAATTTAAAACTGATATCTTAGGGAGCCTTAGTGAACAACTAGACACCCTTAAAATCCAAAACAAGCAGAAAGCAGAAACAAATGCTCTAGCCATATTTTTTCCGAAATGTAGGAAGAAACATGCTTTAAGGGAATGTCCCTTGGATGCAAAAATTGTAGAAACATGTATAATTTTCTCAGAGAATCATGAGATCAAGGATTTTCCTTCAATTCCTGGACTCAAAGCTATCTTTCAAGAAGACCCAAATTCAGTAGAATCTCTCTGTTTTGTTGCAAGAAGACCTTGGCAGGGACAACAAACTCAAGGGTTTAACAACCCTATGAATCTTCAAACCCCACCAAATTGGAATCCTTGGAAACAACCTTGGCCCCAACATCAAAATCCATATCAGCCATGCGTACATGGGATGCAAAATCCTTATGGGAGATTTGCTCAATTTTATCAATATCCTCCATATTTTCAAAATCAACAAGCTCCACAACTTCCAAACCCAAATCCACAACTTTCATTTCCATTTCCACAACAACAACCTTCTCAAAAAAATCCAAATCCTCAACTCATGCTCCTGTACCAAAAAAATACAAATCAACTTCCAGCTCAGCCATTGCCAAACCCTAACAATAAAAATACTTAGAATACTTACATGATAGAAGGACAACAATTTCCTACCTATATGATTGTTCCTCTCAATGATGTACAACTCAGGTCTGGTAGAGTTTTAGAAAAACCTTCTATAGATATTCAAGAGCAGGATACCTCTGAGGAGGACTCTCTTAAAGTCAATGAGGGTTTTGAGGAAGCATCTCTTCAAAATTAAAACATTCAAAAAAGAAAAGAAAAGTCAACTCCTACAACTCCTATAGTTGAACAACCTGCATCTTCATCTACACCTCCTTTTCCTGAAAGACTAAAAGTTGACAAGGGGGTGGAAAAAAAAATCTTGTTGCCTAACTATGATTTTCTAGATGAATTGAAGAATGTTTGTATCAATATTCCCTTGATACAAGCCATTCGAGAGATTCCTATTCTAGAAAAAACAATAAAGCAGTTGAGTTTCAAAAGACCATGAAGGAAACTAAAAGACACAAGAAGAATCCACCTGGTAGGAAAAATTGCAGATATTATGATGGGAAAAATTACCATGCAGAAGTATGTAGATCCAGGAAGTCCAATTTTCAACACACATATAAATGGGATAGAAATTCCAAACACATTGATTGACTTAGGGGCTGCTATTAAAATTATGAGTAGACAGACTATGGACCAGCTAAAACTTCCTAACCTTATTTTTACACCTACTCTACTGCAACTTGCAGATCGATCAATTATTAAACCAGATGGTGTATTAGAATATATTTTAGTCTCCTTATATTCTTGGGAATATCCAGTAGATTTTATGATTTTGACTCCCAAGAGTAATCTAGGAGGGCACCCACTTATCTTAGGAAGACCTTGGCTAGCCACAGCTGATGCTTTTATTAGTTGTAGATCTAGAGATATGTACATTTCTAATGGTAATTCGACAAAGAAATTCAATTTGTATCCTCCAAAAAAAGAAATCACAGAAGTAGGAGATAATGAATGGGTCGATGATGAGGACATTATACAACCCGTCTTTACCATTTCTGAAATCAGTGAGGATAGTCAAATTCTGAACACATTAGAAAATTTTGAGACATCTTCAGAATATGACCCCACACAATTTCAGTTGGAATCTTACATAGAATATTTATCATCAAGACAAATGTCTCTTTACTCTATGGAAGAGTTTGGTAGTTCTACCATTGATATTTTTCCAGGGAAAACATTGAATATCAACAAACATTTGGAAAAGTCACAACAAGAAGAACTAACCAAAATATTGCAAAAACATTCTACTACATTTGCATGGGAGTATACTGACATGAAAGGTATTGATCCTAAGACTTGCATCCATCATATCTATATTGAGGAAAACATTAGACCAATCAGAAAACCTCAAAGAAGGATGAATCCAAATCTTAGGGAGATAGTGAAAGAAGAGCTCCAAAACTACTCAATGTGAACTTCATTTATCCAATTTCAGATAGCCGATGGGTTTCTCCTTTGGTTATAGTACCTAAAAAAAATGGTAAATGGAGGGTATGCATTTATTACAGGGAATTGAACAAAGCAACTTTGAAGGATCACTTTCCTTTGCCTTTTATCGATCAGGTATTAGATACATTAGCAGGTAAAAAGTACTTTTCATTCTTGGATGGTTTTAGTGGCTATAATCAAATTCAGGTAGCACCTGAAGATCAAGATAAGACCACATTTACTTGTCCATGGGGAAATTTTTCCTATCGAGTGCTTCCTTTTGGGTTATGTAATGCACCTGCAACATTCCAAAGAGCAATACTAGGAATTTTTTCTGATCTAATCCATGATTGTGTAGAGGTTTATATGGATGATTTTACAGTTTATGGTAATTCATTTGAAGAGGCATTAGAAAATTTGGAAAAAGTTCTTATAAGATGTAAAGAAACAAACCTTTCATTAAGCCATGAAAAATGCTTTATGATGTTTACTGAAGGGATTGTTTTGGGACATTATATTTTAGGAGATGGGATTAAAGTTGATAGAACAAAAGTTGAAGTCATCTCCAAGTTACCTATTCCAAATTGTTAAAGAGATGTTAGAAGTTTTCTAGGATTTACTGGTTACTATAGAAGATTTATAGAAAACTTCACTAAAATAGCATCTCCACTCTTCAAATTTCTTACAAAAGATTGTGAATTCAAATGGGATCCTGATTGTCAATCAGCCTTTGAAACTTTGAAAACGAGAATATCTGAAGCACCTATCTTGAGAGGACAAAATTGGAAACTCCCTTTCCATATTTCTACGGATGCTTCAGATACAACTCTGGGAGCTGTGTTTGGTCAAAAAGATTTAGTTCCTTATGCCATTTATTATACCAGTAAAAATTTGACTCCCACAGAGTTGAACTATACTGTGACTGAAAAAAAGTTTTTAGTTGTTGTTCATGCAATAAATAAGTTTAGACATTATATAACAGGCTATGAAACTTTTATTCATACTGACCATTCTGCAATTAGATATTTAATGAAAAAACCTGTTACTAATGGCAGAGTGACAAGATGGCTCTTACTTTTGCAAGAATTCAATATTACTGTGTTGGATAGACTAGGGAAACAAAATACAATAGCTAATTTCTTGTCTAGGATTCAGAATAGTAAAGAAGATTCTCCTGTAGAGGATAAGTTTCCTGATGAATACTTGTTTGAAATAACTATTAAGACTCCTTGGTATGCAGATATTGCTAACTATTTGGTTACAGGGAAACTGCCTTCACATTTATTTCCAAGTTAAAAACGAAAAATTATTCAAGAGAGTTCAAAATATTCATGGATTTCTAATGAATTGTTTAAAACAAGGCCAGATCTTGTGATCAGAAGATGTATCAGGGAAGATGAGATGCCTGATATCCTTAAGGCATGTCATGATGAACCATGCGGTGGACACTTTGCAGACAAAAGGACGGCCTATAAAATCCTCTCTTTAGGATATTATTGGCCTTCCCTCTTCAAATATGCAAAACAATATGTCAAAAGGTGTGACAACTACCAAAGAGTAGGGAAACCTACCCTTTCAAATGAAATGCCATTGCAACCATAGGTACTCATCGAACCCTTTGAAAAATGGGCTTTAGATTTCATAGGACCTATTATTCCACCATCTAAGCAAAAGAAGTATATATTGGTTTGTACTGATTATGTTACTAAATGGGTAGAAGCCAAATCATTAGTATCTGCTACTGAAAATTTAGTTGTTCATTTTCTTTATGAGGATATTTTTACTCGCTTTGGTGTTCCAAGAGAAATTGTGACAGATCAAGGAAGCCAATTTACATCCAACCTGGTGAAGAAGCTGATGGAAGAATACAAAATCAAGCATAGAAGATCTACTCCTTACCATCCGCAAGCAAATGGTCAAGTGGAGTCTACCAACAAAGTTCTCGAAAGTATCATCACCAAAACTTTTCATCTACATAGAAGGGATTGGGCAGAAAGGCTTCTTGAAGCCTTGTGGGCCTACAAAACTACGTGGAGAAATACAACAAGACATTCTCCCTATGAACTTGTTTATGGGAAGGAAGTCCTGCTCCCCATTGAGTTCCAAGTCAAGACCTTCAAGATAGCAGTTCAGTTGGGGATGGATCTATCAGAAGCCCAAAAGCATAGAATGGAGCAGTTGAACGAGCTAGATGAGATCAGACAAGAGGCAATTTTAAGAACTGACCTAGTTCAATATCAAAGAGCTAAATGGCATGACAAGTACATCAAAGAGAAGAAGTTTCAAGAAGGAGATTGGGCATTGTTATTTGATTCCAAGTTTAAAGATTTTCAAGGAAAAATTCAGACTCATTGGCTTGGGCCATATGAGATTGACAAGATCTTTAGCAATGGAGCGGTAAGAATCAAGACCATTGATGAGTTTCAAACTCCTCTTATTGTGAATGGCCACAGATTGAAAGTTTATCATAAGCCACTCTCAAAAGAGGAATTTGTCAAAAAATTTCAAGAAAATTCTGCAATCAGGCTGGTACAGAATAATTCTTCTTCTTCACCAGCCTAGCTTTTGTTCTTTTCAGTGTAAAAAAAAAAAAAAAAAAAAAAAAAAATTGTATAAGCCTGAAAACCAATCACTGATTGGCAGTCTTATACAGAAAATGTAGGGTGAAAATCAGGAACACCTGACACCCTATATTTTCCAAAAAAAAATCTCTCTTTCATTTCACAAGTTTTGTGACCACCCATTCCACTTCATTCCACTTCATTTCACTCCACTACATTCCATTTCACTTCATTTTATCTATTTCATTCCATTTCACCAATAAAATTCTCTTTCATGACCATTTCCATTTAGTAAATTGTCATCCGTTCATTTCTATTCACCCAAATAATAGTTGTGTCAGTTTCCACAGCTGACACCAGTTTCCGCAGCCAGAAGCAGATTCCGCAGCTACCACTCTGTTTTTCAAAAGAATGTACAACCAGATGTTATTTCCACAATCATGAAATCAAATGCAGGTATGAGGACTAATTATGAAGACATGGAGCATTCAAGATATCAATGAGGAGCAACTAATTGAAGACCAAGGAAAAATGGCAATAATTCCAAGGTATGAGTAAAAATTTATTTCAAATAGCATTTAAGCACATTTTTATATAGTTATAAACCATAAGCTCCATTATGTGCAATGATTGTATTGACAAACTCCATAACCACTCCATGATCTCTGTACATGCCTCCCGCAATCCTTGCATTCATTCTCAAACGGTCCCATAATTAAACCTCCGATCTTCACTCAAACTCCGATACTCCACCTGTGATGATGAAACGTGGTTGATTTGACTACGGCTTCTTTCAGCCGCATGAAATCCGTAGCCGTTGTATAAACGTGCTTACATTTACTCTGCAGCCACCAAATTTTAAACACTGCCGGATGTGTTATACTCCTCC
This sequence comes from Pinus albicaulis, assembly GCA_034641835.2. NCBI lineage: Eukaryota > Viridiplantae > Streptophyta > Pinopsida > Pinales > Pinaceae > Pinus > Pinus albicaulis. The sequence goes on along the minus strand of CM076577.1, from coordinate 514,585,884 downwards.
TATTGTTCTATTAATCTCACAGCCGCATTTCCGTTGTGCTCACGTAACCCTTCTCTGTTCCTCTTCACCCCATTATGTTCTCTGTTATGCTACAGTCTGTATACCCATTCTCTGATATCTACCTACAGTCATCGTGCTCATTTCCGTTTATTCAGCTGTCCTACTTTCATTGAACCCTCCTCACGCAGGCAAGTTTTTAAAGAGCAGAAAGAAGGATGGGTAAATTGTTGAGAGCAGAACCAGAGGGACCTAAATTCATGGAAGGATACCCACAAGTCAGGGATATATTGAAGAAGTCAAAGTGGCTGCGGTTTATCCAAAATTTTAGAGGCTACCATAAAGAGGTGAAAAAAGCATTTGCAAGGTCTTTCAATGGCCTAGAGGTAGAGATTGGAGACCTTAAGTTTACGGTGAATGAGGCATCTATAGCATCTTCCACAGAACTTCCTCAAGAGGGTGAACGTTGGTTTAAGAACAAAAGCATTAGTGATGAAGCCTGGAGAATAATTCTACATAACCCAGGTATGGACATAACTATTTTTAAAAGAGGAATTCATGTTCATGCTTTGAAAGAGGAATGGGCTACTTTGCTGCTAGTTGTTCAAAAATTTATCACCTGTGAGGGCCGTTTTGGGTCAATGTATATGTACCATACCAGATTGCTGATGAACTTTCTAGATAACCAGACCCTCAATCTGTCATAATTTTTATTAAATAGTTTGAAGAAGATGTCTGTGACTGTTCAGAATCATTTAGGGGATGTAGAACCACATCTATATCACCATGGTCTTGTGAAAATTTTGATTGAAAAACAGTTAAAAGAGAACAAGGACACATGGGAACAATTTTTGATCAGAAATTTCTTTGAAGAACCCAAAGAAATTCCTGAAGGTAGCACATCAAGAAGGAGTAGGAGAAAAAGAACAAATGATGAAGCTCAAAGTAATCCTACTACTACAATTGAAAGAACTAGTAGGGAAGAGAGACTGTCAAAAAGGAAGAAGAAAGAAACCAAGGGTAAAAAGCCAATAACATCAAAAGAGAGAAAAAGTATTGAGGCTATGCATCAAACCCCTTCTTCTGAAGAAGATCATCAAGTGTTATCTGAAAGACTAGTTCACCTTCAAGAATAGTCATCTATGGCCAAGAAGAAAGGGAAAGGAAAACAAAAGCAAAAAGACAATAGTCCATCTCACTCTCAGTCAGACAGTGAACCTAGTTCCTTTCATTCTCAGTCAGACATTGAACATAGTCCATCCCATTCTCAGCCAGACGTTGATGTGAGCCCTTCTCAGCCAGATTTTGAAGACAACTCTCCTCCACGGCATTTTGGGGACAACCCAATAAAAACGACACCTGATATAGACCCAAACCAGCAAGAAGTATATGATTATATAGAATATTTAGAAAAAGTAGCTACGGGTCCCAGTACTTCGTCCACTCAGCCTCACACAGCACAAAATGATCTAGTCCAATCACTGAAACAAGAAGTCTTTGAGCTAGAGCTTTTAAATAGACACATTAAAAATGAAAATGAGACATTGAAGGAACAAAGAAAATTGGAAAAAATCATTCATGATAATACCATGCTACATCTGGGAATATGGCAGAAGAAGAACAAGAAATTGAAAAAGAAATGCCAGAAGTTAAACAGAGCACTGGTTAATATCAAATTCAGATGTTTAATGAAGAAGCCCAGGATGTTAGCAGCACCAAGGAAGAGGAGGAGAGGATTGGATGTACTAGCTGAAGTGTCAAGGCATATGAACTAAAGAAGGATTATCAAAATTTTGGTTGCATGAGGACATGCAACACCTTCACAGTGGGGGTATGTTGAGTCTCAAATCTGCATCTTTCCTATACACCTTTCTAGACCTTTTTCATTCACCTGAACCTTCTAAGTTGTCAATATCATTGCATATTAATTGTAAAAGAACATCTAAAATGGTTTTTAATTATTTTTTGTGTCTGCTGTTTGATTTAGATTTTTTCTCATTTAGCTGCGGAATCTTGCCACTTTCCGCAGCTGCTGCAACTTTCCGCAGCCATTTTTTGAAAGTCTATGTTGCAGGTGTCTTCAGGCAAATCGAGCCACATGGGCAAGTTAGAAATTATGTGGACATGGATCTTGTCCTATTGGCTCGGGAAAATTCACCTAAGGAGGCTGTGGTCAAAGGTGGCCAAGTGGAAGTCAACCGTAGAGTCCCACGGTGACACGACTCTGTTTCTCATCACGTGAAGATTTGTATGACCGTTTCTAATTTACGGGAGACACATCAACACCTGTACACGGCTCCATAAGCCGAATCCAACATCCACTCTTCATAGATTTACTCCTCACCGCGGTCATGATGCTGGATCTCTGGACATGATGGTTCACGTGTCTCTATCAGCACAAACTTTAGGGAATTAGCTATATCACCTTTGTTATAAATAATGCGTTTTCATACGCATAATAGTTAGCCTCCATATAGCTCTGTAATGTAGTTGCGTTGCCACTATGCTGTAATATCATTTCTCTGTTATGACTGCACTTTAATATATAAGAAGACTCTATTTCCAAGCGTAATTCGTATTTGAAGGCTGTTGCCCGAGGTCTGTGCAGAGGGCCCCTGCACATGCTGAGGTTTTGTGCATTACTGTATAGTTTCTTGTTTTATTTCTTTAAGTTCATTGTGCCATAAGTCATTCACTTGTTTATACATTGCATCTTTCATGGTATTTATGCTTCATCTCTGTTCATAATCTTTCATGCTTTACATTTTACTTTTGTCCATAATCTTTCATGTTTTATGTTGTTGTTAACTGATTAGTGTTCTTGTTTCAGATTACAATAGGTAGCCCAGGCACTTACACATCTTTTTATAATGACTAATGACATGGAATCAATATTGTCCTTATGCTAATTTACTTTTCTTAGTTTTTGTTTAATTCCAGCACTGTTTGTTTATTTCAGTGTTGCACATTTTCTTCAGTAGTTAGATTTAGATATATTAAATTTCTCATGTCATTTTCAGTTACCTCCGAAAGCCATAGCTGGACTAATGGTGAGGGATTGAAGTATGAGTGTGTAGTTTGATATTAGTTTACTTTCTGCAATTTAGAAATATTAAATTGCTCATGTCATTTTCAGTTACCTCCGAAAGCCATAGCTGGACTAATGGTGAGGGATTGAAGTATGAGTGTGTAGTTTGATATTAGTTTCTTTTTCTGCAAACTAGATATCAGGTTGCTCAAGTTGTTTATGGTTACCTCCGAAAGCCATAGCTAGACTAATGGTGAGGGATCAGAATATAAGTTGATGTAATTTGATTTAGATTTACTTTGTTGCAATTCTTGGATTTCTTTAAGAATAATTTCTTTTGTAGTTGGACAGCAGCAAGGATAATGAATTTCATGATCAGTAGTTCACTGTTTGTTTGACTAGAATAGTGATGAAATTTCATTTTCTTTGAAGAAGTAATTTTGTCATTGTGTGTTTTAAAATTCTTTTGAAGTTTGGAAAATCATTAGAAGGACATCATTGTCTTGAATATTTGTCTCCATACTTGTCTTTTAGAATTTCATAAAAATCCAAAAACGAAAAAAAGTAAGAGATAGGTTATCTTGCACATATAGTGCGCCACACTTCATCAGCTTACGAATCCTGGATTGATAAATTAATGTACTAGCCCTTTATGTTTTCTGCTTATGTGTGTATATGAATACAGATTTCATTGATTTAACCAGTGTAGTGGATGTTGTTGCCTGCTCTCTGATGTATAAATTAATGAAGTTTATGTTTAGATGTTCTTGTTAGGACTTAGTTGGATGATTTGAGAACACCGGGAGGTCTGGAACCCTGTCTCTGCCTCACTAGGATCTTTCCATCTTATTAAACCTTTCTAAGATCCCTTCTGTCAAACTTATCCTTGTTTTTCCTTAGATTTGTTAAAGCAAACCTGGAGTTAAATGACCTCTGGTCTGATCTATAAGCAGTCCCTTTTCCCCTCTCTGAGAGCTGCCTCTGAGTATGTCCAAGCAGGTCTGGAGTTAAATGACCTCTGACCTGATCTATAGACAAAAATTTGGTTGCCTTTCCTTCTTTCATTTTCAGTCCTTAATTTTCCATTCCATCAACCACCTTTAAAGATCCAAATGCTCTAGATGACTATCCCAACTGAAAGCTTGCACATTGAACACAAGTAAACCCTTTCTTGACTCCATTTCCCAATGGCCTTGATGTTACCTGAGTTATCTATATTTGCCTAGTTTCCTCTTTTCTCATCCTTGTATTATATTGGATCCTTATTTCCTGATTCCCAACAACCAAACATAAACAATCAAACAACCATGTGCCCATAACTAGCCTAAAACCTTAACATTGAGCTTCAAGGACATAAAAATTTGACTATCATAGAGAGATACCTCTCTGGACCTAGGAGGGATAGACCCTAAGGTCCCAAAGTGGTTCTATGTTGTCTCATATTTTGGTCTCTGTCAACCTGGCCAAAACATGGGAACCTCAACATAATGGTGACTCCATTATTCCTAAATGAAAAGACTCCACTGGTGATCAGTAGACCTGCTGATTAACCTGGTTTCACATTAGACTCCACTGGAAGACCAACCTTTTAAACAACATAAACCACAACATAAGTGACAAGTAGGGTTAAGCTGCTGGGTTAGGAAACAACATTTTGGCTTTCTAGACCATTCACACCAGAGCTTATTCCAACCCTGATCCACTTGAAATAGTTGAAAATCTAGAGAGTATCTTCAAGGGAGCTCCTACCCCTCAAAGAAAAACTATTTCCAGTCACATTCATAGAGATAATTCTGCACCAGAAGACTTAACAGCTCTATCACATTTTCTCCTTGACCTAGACCCACCTAACAGATTACCTAGATCAGCCTGCCCTCTTGTTTGGTCCAAATATTGAGGGAAAGTTTCAGGAAGGGGTAGTTCCACCTTTCTATGTTAGTCTCAACGTTCATGACAAGATCCTTCACAATGCCATGCATGACTTTGGAGCATCACACAATCTAATGCCTAAGGTAGTGATGGAAAGGTTAGGCCTAGAAATCACCAGACCCTACAAAGACTTATACTAATTTGACTCTAGTAGATTAAAATGCCTAGGACTAATCAAAGATTTATGTGTGAGTTTGACCCAGATCCCAGCTAAGTGTATGGTCATGGATGTGGTGGTGGCGGATGTGCCACCTAAGTATGGCATGCTATTGTCAAGATCTTGGGGAGCCAAGTTGCAAGGAACAATGCAGATGGATGGCTCATATGCCACTATCCCCATATTTGGCCAACTTAGAAGGCTATATAGAGAGTCTCAAATGAAATTCCTAGTCAGTAGCCCTAAGAAACCCGAAAATTCACCATGGTACTCTGTGCACACGGACCTGGATTCTTTCATTCTGTATAACGACCAATCCTTAGGAGAGCCAGAAACACAACACGGAGATATAAACGATAACATAGAGCCCATGGACTTTAACATAATGACTACTCTGGAGGAATATGATGAAGAAGACCATGGGTAGGATAATGAAAATGAAACTCAGAATGAACTAGGAACACAATGCAGTCATCCTATTAGTCACACCCTTCAAACTAACATGCCACGTGAAGAACAAGGTAACCCACAACCTAGTACAGACCCCACAACGCGACATAATGGCGAACCCCTGTGGGAAATGAACTTTGATGGGTCCTGTACTAGGCAAAATGCTGGAGTAGGGGTGTGGCTACGTAACACAGAAAAAGATCATGCAGAGAGCCATGCTGTGAATATGCATTTCAAATGCACCAATAATATTGCAGAATACGAGGCTCTCATGCTTGGCTTAAATTTGTTGAAGAAATTAGGGGCCCGTAGGATAACTGTGCATGGAGATTCTGAGTTAGTGATCAAACAATTGAATGGTGAATACGTAGCAAAACACCCTTGATTAAGGGAATATAGGAACAATGCCATGGACGTATTGAAAACTTTCATGGAGTATGAATTAGTGTTTTTCCCCAGGAGTCAAAATTTCATTGCAAATGGATTAGCTTGCCTGGCTAGTTCATATCCTAAAACTCCAGCTGACCAAAAAATCATAATTCAGACCAAGTTCAAACCTGCAGTTCCAGACAACGAAAAATATTGGCAGCTCTTTGAAGGGGACAAACAGATTGAGGATTTCTTAACAGGCAAGAATGAGTTTGAATTTTCTAGTTCAGATTCTAAATTTGAAAACAGCTGCCTTGGTGAGGAATCCTGTGATGAAGAATCCCCGCTTTGTAGCATAGAAATAAATTCTTTTTCTGAGGAAACTAGAAGTCCAACCGAAGAATATGAAAATGCAGATAACAAAGAAATGGATATGTTGCAGGCCAAGGATAAGAACATACCCAGAGGCCTAGCACCCCTATAGGACCTTTTTTACTTTGACGATGTAGCAAAAAATCCCACTATAGAACATGCAAACTCAGATATCGAAGAATGAAACATTGGCACTGAAGATAAGCCCAAAATGATCAAAATGGCTAAGTCTATACCCGCGAACATGAAGAACAAATACATTGACCTATTTAAGGAATTTATTGACGTGTTTGCATGGAGCTATGAAGACTTAAAGGCCTATGACACCAACATCATACAACACAAGATACCACTAAAGGAAAATTAGAAGCCTTTCAGACAAAAACTCTGTAGGATCAATCCAAAACAATTGCCTGCAGTAGAGAAAGAAATCAAAAAGATGTATGATTCAGGCATAATAGTCCTTGTAAGGTTTTCTGATTGGGTGTCAAACTTAGTGGCTGTGAGAAAGAAAACATGAGAGAACAGGCTATGCATAGACTTCAGAAACCTCAACAGAGCCTCCCTGAAAGACAACTACCCCTTGCCGAGAATGGAACACATCTTACAAAGGGTAGTGGGCTCTAAGAGAATCTCCCTGCTTTATGGTTTTTCAGGATATAACCAAATACTGGTACTCCCAGAAGATCAACTCAAAATAGCATTTACCACTCCATGGGGCACCTTCATGTATGTGAAAATGCCCTTTGGATTGATGAATGTTGGCGCCACCTTCCAGAGAGCGATGGACATAGCTTTCTCAGAAGAGATAGGACATTTCATAGTCATTTATCTAGATGACTTGACTGTTTTTTCCATAACTGAAGAAGAACATCTCAAACATCTGAGGAAATTTTTTGAAAAATGTAGAAGGTATGGTCTGTCCTTAAACCCCAAGAAAACTATGTTCGGACTGCAAGATGGTAAACTTCTTGGTCACATTATTTCTGAGAAAGGGATTAGGATAGACCCACAGAGAGTTGAGGGAATACTTCAAATCAAACACCCAAGAAACATCAAGGAGTTACAATCCTTTGTTGGGAAGATCAATTTCCTTAGGAGATTCATTCCCAACCTTGCAGAGCACCTTAGGACTATGACTGACATGCTAAAGAAAGGTGCAGGAATTAAATGGATTGTAAGATCCAAGCAATCTTTCGAATCTGTAAAACTTGCACTCACTCAGGCTCCTGTGTTGATTAGCCCTGATTTCTCAAAAGATTTTTTGATCTTTTCCTTTGCCTTTGAACACACAGTAGCTGCAGTCTTTCTACAAATGAATTCAGAAGGTCGTGAACAACCAATTGCCTTCTTCAGCAAAGCCTTGAGGGATGCACCCTTAAAGTACAACATTATGGAAAAGTAAGCCTATGCCCTGATTAAGGCCTTAAAAGACTTTAGGGTGTACATTCTGCATTCTCACACCATAGCCTATGTTCCAAATATAGTGGTTAAAGAGATCTTGTCCCAAGACCCTGATGGGAAAAGGGGCAAATGGATTTCTACAATCTTGGAATATGACCTTGAAATAAAACCCACCAAGCTGATCAAAGGTCAAGGCTTGGCCCAATTAATGGCTGAATCAAACTTGCAGGCCCTTGACATTAACATGATAAATGCCTTGGATGAGCAGGAAGGATTGCCCCATCCAACTGTTGAGGAGTAGTTTCAAAACTCTCCTTGGTATACTGATATCCTTTACGTGCTCACCAACCTCAATGCCCCTCCAGAACTATCCAAAACCAAGGCCAGATTCATAAAACTCAAAGCTAGAAACTATTGCATTCTGAATGAGAATCTATACTGGAAAAATCCAAATGGCCTATTGCTGAAATGTTTGTCTGAAACTGAAGCTGAAAGAATCAAACAAGAATTCCATGTTGGAGAGTGTGGAGGCCACCTGAGTTGGAAATCCACTACAAATAAAATACTCGGGGCTGGTTATTATTGGCCTACACTCTTTAATGATGTCCATCAAATGATAACCACTTGCCACAAATTTCAGATATTTGAAGGTAAAAGAAAACTCCTCCCCCTTCGTCTACAACCCATCACTGTAGAAGGTCCCTTCATGCAATGGGGTCTAGAATTTATAGGGGAGATTCACCCAGCCTCTTCTAGGCAACACAAGTGGATCCTGACTGCCACAGATTACTTCACTAAGTGGATAGAAGCCATACCCACTAGGAGTGCCACTGATTCTGTCATCATTAGGTTCCTAGAAGACTTCATCCTATCTCGGTTTGGTTGTCCAAGGAAAATAATCACTGACAATGCTGCTACTTTTGGATCCAAAAGAATGGTTGATTTATGTCACAGGTACGGAATAGCACTTGGAAATTCAACTGCCTATTACCCCCAGGGTAATGGCCTAGCTGAATCATCAAATAAAAGCCTGGTCATAATCATTAAGAAGCTGCTGGAAGAGAACAAAAATTCATGGCATAAAAAGTTGATACATGCTTTGTGGGCTGACAGGCTCACCACAAAGAAATCTATAGGTATGTTACCATTCCAGCTGGTTTATGGAACTGAAGCATTTTTTCCTACAAGCCTTGGAGTTCCAGTGATCAAAATTTCCCAGGAAATCCAGTCAGAGGAAGACAACATGATAAGGAGAATAAATGAGACAATCCATCTTCAGCAAACAAGGGATCAAGTTTACAACAGAGCAGTAAAAGTTCAGGACAACATTGAAAAGCTATTTGACAAAAGGGCCAAAGCTTCAAATTTTAAAGTTGGTGACAAGGTTCTGAAGTGGGATTCAAGAAGAGAGGACAAAGGAAAACATGGAAAATTTGACAGCTTGTGGCAAGGTCCGTTTGTCATCCAGGCCACTGTTGGCCCGAATGCATTTTTCTTACAAGAACTTGATGGTACAGAGCTTTTTGGGGGTCCTGTCAATAGTAGGATGCTCAAGTACTATTTCTGCTAACTTTTCATTTCCAATTCCATTTCCATTGTATATACCATTGTAGTTTTACTTTCAAGAAAATAGAGAAAATGTTTCCAAAAAATAGAGAAGGTAGAGGTTCAAACCTGCTTAAAACATGGACCTCTAAAAAGTGAAAAATATTGGCTCTAATAAACTCAAAACCTGAGCCAAAGAAGAAAATACAGCTGGTCCTAACACACTCAAAATCTGGACCAGCAAAGGAAAAGGAAGAATCAGCTCTAACATGCTTAAAACCAAAGCTGAAATCAAAGGAGAAGAGGTGACTCTAATATGCTCAAAATCTAAGTCACACGCAGAGAAGGATATTTTAAATTGTGGATTTCCTGCCTTCACAGTTTTGTTTACGATTTTCTACAAGTCTTCAGTCCAGCAAGTCAGACAGTCTAATCCTGACTTGGTTGTTTTTCAATTTTCTGTTTTAGAATGTAGGAGAAGAAATCTTTTGGACAGTCTAATCCCAACAAATGTTAGATTAGGTAGAGAAGAATATGAGGCCAACAGTCTAATCTGCTCTCATGGAGAAATAAGGGTAGATTTAGAATAGGTTTGTTTTCATTTTGAAAATAAAATGTAAAGGGTCTGCTAGCTCAAATGCACCCAAAGGGAAATGTTAGAACTGTAGTCTGGGTAGGTAGATTGGCTGGGAAATATTTCTGCTGATGTTTCTATCATATTGTGGCAGCTAAAATTGAAGAAAAAAGGGATGTGCCAAGAAACAGGCATCTGGCCTACTCCAAAGATCATTTCTGGTTTCTTGACTCCTTCAAGAAGAAGCCATCCCCATGTGGAGCCACTGTTATCCCCCCTATAAAATTCTTGACAAGCAAGCTGGGGGCTGGATGGTTGTGGAGCCTTCAAGGAATGCCTTTCCACTGAAAACCCATTCTCCTTGAAGTCTCTGAGTGCTTTGCCTTGTATAAATCCTATTTGCTGCCGAATTTATAAAGGCCTATGTTACCCTTCCTATCCCTGCAAAATACCACATTTCAACCCCTTGTCCCCTTTGTCATAATTCCCCTCTTTTCCTCTATCGTTGCCTTTATTTGGCCTCAGATTGCATTAAGATGGCCCTAAAACCCACTTTCCAACTATATGATAGGCCTAGCCCTTTCTTCGCTCAGCCCTGCGCCCTTTCCTCCCCATGTAACCCGGCGCCGTGACCTAAGCGCTATCGCCAAAGGCGTTTCCCCTAAAACGTTTGAAACTTTATAATAAGACTTTATATTATAAAGTTCCCCCCACTTTCATCCCCACCGTCCATTTTCCTGACAAATCAATGGCACGGAGCCCTTCGGATCAGTGGTCCCCACTCCCGTCCCCGCGCGCTGCTCAAAATCGCTTGGTTTTTCCACACCACCATCCAAGAATTGGCGGTATTTTTCCACCGCCCAGCGATTCCACTGGGCGCCTGCCACGTGTCTTCTGTACGGTGGAAAAACCACTATCTTCATGGGCGTTATTGTTCAGCCCAAACCTTGCAGCGAAATGCATGACAGCCGTCAGATCTTAAACGTCTCATCCAACAATCATCGATTGTCTGAGTTGCTCGCCCGTTAACCTATCTCCTCCGTACCCTTAGTCCTCCGTCCGACGTTTTCTGCTATCGATCCCCACCACGATCAACGGTCCATGTCTGCTTACCCGTCGTTGACCATTCCCTTGCCCTCAGTCCCACCATGTCACCCCACGTGTATTCCCCGTACATTCACCCATTCTGTTGTGTATATTCATTTAAATTCGTGTTCTTTAATGTTTCTCGGTCAAATTTATCCCGCGGACCACCCGACCTCGACCAGAACGATTTATCACTATTGTCCATGTTTTCTCCCCTGTTCGCCATCTGCATGGCCATCTTCTGCAGCCACACCTCATCCGTCATCCCATCAATGGTTTTCTTCATAGCTTCCGTGTTTTGTAGGTTTGAAAATGATAAAGACCGCCATAATGTGCAGCCTCTGCACAGCGACAGTGAAATCAAGAAATATCATCTTCAGCAGCGGGAATGTATGGAAAACGACCCAGGAAGATGAACATAAGACATGCATTAAAGAGAACAGGGTTTAAACTTTATAAAATTCGCCCAGCACCATTAAAAGCTCAAGCTAACCTGTCAGAGGCCAAAATGGAGCGGCAAAGTGTTCAGTACGAAGCAAAAGAGATTAAGGCACCCTAAAGAAGATCTGGAGCCTTGACACAACAAGTTTAAAAGACAAAGCACCAGTTGAAGACCCCGAGGATCAATCAAAAGGTCCTGAGCACAAGCAAAAGGTAACATCAGGGTTTATTCATCAGTAGAATGTTTTTCTTCATCAAGTACAGGGCACCCATACAACTTTTAATATGCCCATTGTCCCTGAAGAAATTTCCACCCTGACAGCAGTTCAATACCACCAAAGAATTTATATGACAGACCTCTCGGTAGTTTATTTTACTTTGTTTAAATCATAAGTACAGCACCGCAGCCAAAATGTCCAAATCGTATCCAGAGAAGATCACTCCGGCACAAAGAGGTGATAGAAAATCAAATACTCAGCAGTCAAACAGAATGGTTTTCGGCCCTGCATTTATTTTGTGTTTAATGTTACATTTAGTATTCACCTACCACCTTAGTCGACCTTCTGATCATCATCTGCTATAAAGAACAGAAGGAAATTGTTGTTGGTTTTTGATGAGATATCAGTGAAACACAAGCATTTCCCTCTTGAGACAAGTTCTCTGTGTAATATTGTAAGATAGGCTCAGATTAGATGTATTCAGACCGAATGTTCAAGCTATGGACTATGATGTACCTGATTGGTGTTGTTTTTAATATGACAAGCATATTTCTTTGGATCCTGATCTAAAGCAGCTGGTGATGTTTTCCTTTCTCTATATTTTTGATTGACTTGCTTTCATTTCATTATGTTTCTTCAGGCTCGCATCAGAATTTTGGCATAATATTTACCCTTGATAGGTACCTTATGTTGCTGCTCTCCCAGCCCTTTATGTTTTCTGCTTATGTGTGTATCTGAATACGGATTTCATTGATTTAACTAGTGTAGTGGATGTTGTTGCCTGCTCTCTGATGTATAAATTAATGAATTTTATGTTTAGATGTTATTGTTAGGACTTAGTTGGATGAGTTGAGAACACTAGGAGGTCTGTAACCCTGTCTCTACCTCACTAGGATCTTTCCATCTTATTAAACCTTTCTAAGATCCCTTCTGTCAAAATTATCCTTGTTTTTCCTTGGAGATGCTAAAGCAAAACCTGGAGTTAAATGACCTCTGGTCTGATCTATAAGCAGTCCCTTTGTCCCTCTCTGAGAGCTGCCTCTGAGTATGTCCAAGCAAGTCTAGATTTAAATGACCTCTGACCTGATCTATAGACAGAAATTTGGTTGTCTTTCCTTCTTTCATTTTCAGTCCTTAATGTTTCGTTCCATCAACCACCTTTAAAGATCCAAATGCTCTATATGACTAACCCAACTAAAAGCTTGCACATTGAACACAAGTAAACCCTTTCTTGACTCCATTGCCCAATGGCCTTGATGTTCCCTGAGTTATCTATCTTTGCCTAGTTTCCTCTTTGCTCATCCTTGTCTTATAGTGGATCCTTCTTTCCTAATTCCCAACAACCAAACATAAACAATCAAACAACCATGTTCCCATAACTAGCCTAAAACCTTAACATTGAGCTTCAAAGACATAAACCTTTGACTATCATAGAGAGATCCCTCTCTGGACCTAGGAGGGCTAGATCCTAAGGTCCCAAAGTGGTTCTATGTTGTCTCATCTTTTGGTCTCTGTCAACCTGGCCAAAACATGGGAACCTTAACACCCTTCTCTGATATAATTTGGCCAAGGAGCTTACCTTCTTGCAGTCCAAATACAGTCTTTTTGGGATTTAACGACAGACCGAACTTTCTACATTTTTCAAACACTCTTCTCAGATGTCTTAGGTTTTCCTCATCATTCTTGGAGTAGACTGTTAGGTCATCCAGGTAGATGACAATGAAGTGCCCTATCTCTTCCGAAAAGGCTATGTCCATCACTCTTTGGAAGGTTGCAGTAGCATTCATTAGTCCAAAGGCATTTTTACATACATAAAAGTGCCCCATGGAGTGGTGAAAGCGGTCTTGAGTTGGTCTCCTGGGAGTAATAATAATTGGTTGTAACCTAAAAAACCATCTAACAGGGAGATCCTTTTTGAGCCTACTACCCTTTGAAGAATATGTTCCATATTTGGCAAACGGTAATTATCTTTAAGTGAGGCTCTATTAAGATTCCTCAAATCTATGCACAATTTGATCTCGCCTGTTTTCTTTCTCACAGCTACAAGGTTCGAGACCCAATCAAAGAACCTCAAAGGAACTATTATTCCTTCCTTGTACATATTTTTAATTTCCTTTTCTACCGCAGGTAGTTGTTTTGGGTTTATTCTGTGAATTTTCTGTCTAAAGGGTTTATGGTTCTCTTTCAAGGGTATTTTGTGCTATATAATGTTTGTGTCGTAGGCCTTTAAGTCCTCGTAGCTCCAAGAAAACACATCAATGAATTATTTAAATAAGTCAATGTATTTCTTTTTCATGTCTGTGGGCAAGGACTTAGCCAATTTTATCATCTTAGGCTTTTCTTTAGTGCGTATATTGCATTCCTCAATGTTAGAGTCCGAGCGTTCTACGGTGGGCTTTTTCGCTACATCATAAAAATCGAAAAGATCCTCTAAAGGTGCCAGACCTCGGGGTATGTTTTTATCTTTTGCCTGTAGCACCTCTATTTCCTCTTTATCTGCATTTTTGTATTCTTAGGTTGGATTTCCAATTTGTTCAGTTAAAATGTTTATTTCAATGTTACGGGGTGATTTTCCTTCATCGGGAAGTTCCTCACTTAGGCAGGTATCATCGGATTTAGAGTTTGAATCAGAGAATTCAAACTCGTTCCTACCTATCAGGAAATCCTCAATCTGCTTATCGCCTTCAAATACCTGCCAATATTTCTCATTTTTGGGCACTGCAGGTCTATATTTTCTCTGAATGATGATTTTTTTATCACTGGGAGGCTTATGATATGAACTAGCTATGCAGGCTAATCCATTCGCAATTACGTTCTGACTCCTAGGAACAAACACCAGTTCATATTCCACGAAGGTTTTCAATAAATCCATGGCATCATTCCTGTACGATCTCAACCTAGGGTGTTTCACTGTGTATTATTTGTTCACTTGTTTTATGATAAACTCAGAGTCTCCATGCACAACTATCCTGCGGGCTCCTATTTTTCTCAGTAGATTCAAGCCTAGGACGAGAGCCTCATACTTTGCAATATTGTTTGTACACTTGAAGTTCAGATTGAAGGCATGAATCTCGGCATAGTCAGTCTCTGTTTTATGCAACCACACTCCTGCCCCTGCAGTTTTTCTTGTACAAGACCCATCGAAATTCATTTCGTATAAAGGTTATTTCTCGGGTTCATCATTGGTTTCTTTCCTAACGTTAGTTTCATTGTTATGCTGCAATGGAGGGTCTGTTTCATGGTGTGGAGGGTTTTTCTCTTCATGATGCATATGGAGTTCAGAGAGCCGACTAGTTAGCCGTTTGCATTCTATTTATGGCTCACTCAGAGTTTCATTTTCAGTGCACCATCCACAGGTTTCATCCTCGTTTTTTTCTGAGTCTAGAGTGGCCATTATGTTGAAATCTATGGGCGCTATCTCATTGTTCGTATCTCTGTTTTCTGGTTCTGGCTCTTCTAAGGATTCATCATTGCAAAGGATAAAGGAGTCCAAATCTATGTGTAAAGAGTATAGAGGATAATTTTCAGGCTTTTCAGGGCTGCTGACCAAGAATTTCATTTGTGCCTCTCTATACAGTCTCCTAAGCTGGCTAATGACAGGGATTGTGTCATATGCCCCATCCATATGCATTGTACCTTGCAGCCTGGTTCCCCATTACCTCGATAGTAACATGCCATAATTAGGTGGCACATCTACCACTACAACATCCATAACCATACATTTGGCTGGAATCTGGGTTAAGTTCACACACAGGTCTTTGATCAGGCCAAGACACTTTACCCTGCTAGAATCAAATACATGTTATGGTAGAGATTACACGGGTGCTTTGACTGATTGCAGGGTTGAGATTTGAAGTTGGTGAAGAAGGATCTCTGCTTCGCTGTTCAATGCTCTCCAAAAGACTCCAAGATCATTAAAGAGGTAATCTTCCATATTATTCCATCAAGTTGTTTTAAGTTAATATGAACATGTATGTGCCTTCTTTGTGAACTATAAAGCTAATCTTACTGTCTGCCTCGGGCACTGGAAATCCGTGAGAGGGATATTTGATAACCAACAACCCAAGAATTTTACCCTATAGTAGAATTGGCGACTCTGCTGGGGATTTCCCCATAGTTTCCAGACTATTTCTTTCATCCTTTATTCTAAAAGAATTGGCGACTCCGCTGGGGATTTCCCCATAGTTTCCAGACTATTTCTTTCGTCCTTTATTCTTTCCTCTATTCACAGACCCTTCCAACCAGTATTTATGCCCACCAGACATTTCAAAATCTCACAGAGTTCAATCCTGTTTCTGTTTGACCATCTGAAGAACTTTACCCTAGCTAACACTACATCTATCAGTTTTCCAGTGCGTTATAACGCAGGATATGCTTAAATACAACGCGTTAGTCTCTGGATTAACACTGTATTTACTCAGAGACAGTGCATTACTCAGCCAAAATTTGTTGTTCACCCCTGTGATTTTGTTTTGGTTGCAGAGTTTTTTGGCCATCAGTATCTCTCCTTGACTGAATCCCTGTGCTTGTTTACTAAGTTGGAATTTCTGTTTGTTTTCTCTTGTTTGAAAAGTTAGTGTCAAAAGAATTTACTTTTTAGAGAAGAATTTTTTTTTTTTAGTTTTTCTACATCTAGCTGAGTTAATTCTGAAAATTTCAGTTCATAGACTATTAAGAAGAGGTAGATAGAAGTCCAAATCTTTAAAGTTGAACTGTGCTATTTGAATTTTAGTGCATGGATGTTGAAAAGAAACCTCTCCTTGTAGAAATACTCTTCATCGAATTGAATATTTAGAGCATATTTTTGCATGGTTTCTTGAGTCAGAGTCTCATTACATTTCATACGTCCACTCCTCCTCCACAAGATTAATAATCAAGTACACTAAGAATCAAGCGATAATAAAATCAATCACATTACTCTTTTTTAGCTCACACCAACAGTAGTTCAGGCTAGGATCTTGGGTTAGGAAAAGTGAGAAAATCACCCAATATCTCAAAACTTGATACTAGAGTCATTAACGAGCAAAATCCTACTGCACTCATATTATGGGGACCATTCCTTTACCGAAGCTCAGCGCGAGACAACACTTGGGTGCACAAGAAGGTAGCCCGCCTTTCACTGCATCTGGTGGGTGTGTGTTATATACTGGGGTTCCCTTCGGGGATGTCGAAACTAGATTTGGGATCTAGGTATTCTGCCCATATAGCATGCTTTCCTTGACCATGGACCCCCCTGATGATGTCTGTGATTTGAGGTATCTTTAGTGGCCATACTTTTTAGGGACTTACACAAGGTGATTGGGACGGGCTGTCCTGGTACCTGAAACAGACGGACCCACTCTGTCTTCGGTATTTAGGAGGGTAATCTTCTTCACAAGACTGCTTACACCTATCATCTGAGGTTCAGGTGAAGCTATAGAGTGACCGTAACTGTACTTTTGACCAACCCTCTCTGTATACTATTGTGATACTGGATTTCATCACTAGCAAACGGTAGTACTCAGATAGGGCACCCTATTCTGGCTGCTTGCTGATTGATTTTAGAGAGTCCTTTTTTCTTTTTTCTTTTTTTAGGTGTGTGGTTACTATCATTGAGACTTTATAATCCATCAAAATTTATTAAAATTTGTTAAAAATAAAAAGGTCACCGTGGCGTCATCTGACCTACGTCGTCTGTCTTGATGACAGCAAGGTCTACCTTCTCTGACTCTTGAGGAGCAACTGAACCTTGGTGAACCCATGCCTTCTACAGAAGAGCAGTCTCCATTGAAAAACCCTGATTTACACATAGCCTCATATCATACAGAATTTCCAGAGGACCCTTTCACGGAAGGTGTCGTACCCCATTACAATCCTCCAATCATTGATCCGTTGGGGCCTGTGATAGTTCAGATTCCACCATGCCAAGACATGTATTCAGCCGCACAAACATCCATTTCACAACCAGCATCCACAGGATCGATGTCAATGGAAACCATCCTAGGTTCGCCACCATCCTCCCCATCGGTTTTCAATTCTATGCCATCACTTGGTAACCCTAGTAGTAAACATATATCTAATCCCAACCCTACGTTCATCACAACCGTAAGTAGCTCGCCGATTCCTTTGGGATCTACCCCTACCGTGACCATGTTGGGACCCATGGTTGCTCCTCCCATGAGTGTGACTAATTCAGTTCCTTTTAGCAACCCTTCCAGTTGGAACCCTTTATTGAGTTCAAACCCCTTGGCCACTATACCAGGGGGAAGTGTCACCAGCATGTTGGTAGCAAGGAACATTTCACTTCCCCTGTAATCCTTAGGAAAAACTAGACAACCTATTGTTAATACTATTCCATTAAGTGGTTTAAATAGAGGTGTAGGGTCTATGCCATTGCCAAACTATGCAAGTAGTAGCATGCCTCCGGGAAACTCTATTGCATCCATATGGACTAACCCACCCCAACCTCCATCTGGAATGGGAGGGAAATTTTATACTGGGGGCAACCAAATGTTCACCCCACAATACAATATTCCCTATGGACAGCAACCATATGTCCTACCCCTCCACCTATAGGAAATTTTTATCAAAGTCCTACTTATCCTCCTGGTAACACATTGATGGGCGAACCCTATGGTCCAAATAGTCAGCCCATACTTCCTTGGTTAGATTTGGGGGAAAATCCACAATTGCCATTTTTGGCAGCTTTAGACATCCCCAACATCCATAAACTGACTAATGACCCCATCAATCACAACCCGCTTTGGCCTCCAGTACCACACAAGATTCCTTCTGATATCCCAAAGTTCGATGGTAAACAAGGGGACGACCCAGCCATACACATCACTACCTTTCATATATGGTCTATATCTAATTCCATGGTGGATGAAAGTTTCTGGCTTCAACTGTTTCCCCACACCCATACAGGAAATGCCGCCAAGTGGTATATTGAATTTCCACGCACTGCCATAAACACTTTCGGCGCTTTAGCAATGAAGTTTCTAAAGAACTTCCAATTACCAATTAGATTTGAAACTGGAACGGAACTGTTAACCTTGCTACACTAAGACACTACCACCCACATCTCCGATCACATTCATGAATGGAGACATAGGAGGAGGCTAGTCAAAGTGCCAATCCCGAATCATCTCTTAGCTAATTGGTTTTGTAAGTCTCTCTTACCCCACATCTCTAAAGACATTCGCCTTTCCGGTGTGGTTACAAAAGATCAATGCATTCGTCCTGCCCAACATTTGGATTTAATATATCCACAATCTGGCACGCTATATGATTTACTACCCAATGCCCCCGGTAACCCAAATCCTCCAACTACTAAGAAAACCAGAGCTCACGCTGACAGTCTTGTTGGCACAATCTCTGGTGTAGCCACAAAACAGTCTCGAGGGTAAACCTCCCAGCCATCCTCGGCTACCACCGCCCCTAACCAAACAACTACTCTTTCTACCGCTGATGTAAATTTTGTGCAAACTTCACAAAATCCTAGTGGAAAGTGTTAGCCACCCATATTTTTCCTATCATATCAGCTGGTGGCTAAATATTCTTTGCAGCCTTCAAGAAACAAATTCAGTCCTAAATTTTTTGGTGCTTGAAGTCTTTTGGTGAAACTCATGCTGCTGGTTAAATCTTCATACCTGTTTCCTTCTCCAAACCCCTGATATCCTGCAAAAATCCAAGTCAAATACTACAGTATTTCCCCTTTTTTCCTCTTCCTTTTCCTTCCAACTACCTCATTCTCCATTTTCCTTTTATTCATAAAAACCCCACAAAAACATATGTTTTCCCTTTAACCCTTCACACATTCCACTTCCCAAGGTTAAAAACTCACTTTTTAACTTATCGGACCCTTTTTCCTCTGAAAAATCATTGGAAATCATATAAATCGCATATTTTATCTGTTTTTGGTGTTTTAGCCCTTACAGGCTAAGCCCCTACTGCCTTTCTCTCAGTGTGACCCGATGTCGTGACCGAAGCATTCCCCCTGCAGGGGCTTTCCTCTATCCGTAGGGTCAAGCCATGGAGCCCCCGTAGTTGACTCCTCGAGATGAGTGAAGACTTGATCGACGGTTGCCATTCACCATGGGGGGTCGCTCCAAAAATCCCGTTCCCATACACCCTGGCCCCCCGTAATTCATCTCCGCCGTCTGATCAAAAAATCAGATCAACGGCGCGGAGTGCTACTTGCCCTGTGGTCCCTGCCAGCTGTTCCCCACTCCGGAAAACCGGCAGTCTTTTCCGCACTGCCTTCGGGCCAAAGGCTGTTTTCTCCCGTTGGCCAGTGATTCCATACGCTGGCCGACATGTGTCCTCTGCCCTGTTTCAAAACCGCCGCATAAAGTCAGTCCCCCACGCGTTAATCTTCGCACCTTAACCATGCAGCGGAATCCACCTTCACCGTCCGATCTGGGCCCTCCCATCCGACGACTGTCAATCTTCTGACCTGCTCAACCTTTAACCAATATGCGTGCACGTTAACAAAATTATCGCGCGGCCGAGTTTTAATCTCCGCACGTTTAGTCCCTTGATTCCATCGCCCAGTCAACTATGCACGCCGCTGACTTCTCTCAATCACTCCCGACTGTCGATCACAGTGCGATCGACGGCTTCGATCGCCCCTTTCTTCCGCACAGTCCCCGATACAGATTGACCTATAAAACCGGATTTTTAACGTGTTTTTGCATTTTGCAGGGTTTAAACTATTTGTTCGCGTTTTTTAAAGAATATTCAGAGAAGGAGGGTGACGACCCTCCCTTGCTCGATTCCTTCGAGGAAATCGCTCACAGAGTCAGTTTTTCACGTCTCATTGATGTTTTCATAGGCATCGATGCCTTACATGCCTTGCACAGCCCTGCACAAGAAGAAAATCATGAGAAACCAAGGCAGAAAAAGAGTATCAGTGGTAGAAGACCAAAAATGAACCAGAACAGCAGATTAGTGGATAGATTTGTGGGGATTAAGGCTAAGACAGTTATAAAACGCATAATCCCCGATCTAAAAACATAATTTTAAGGAAACCCTTAAAGCATTTCATCAGGAAACCCTTCACCACCACAGATGGAGGTGAAAATATTCCTCCCAATGACTAAAGTGCCACCTGTGCCTCAAAGTATTCAATCAAGAACTAAATTTATTGATCAAAGTCAGATATTTTACCTCAAAGCAGCCGAAGAGTTACTTCTGCCAGGAATTTAATGAAAGAATGTCTGCAGAGTAGCCCTAACATCACACAGAGCCTCAAAGGTCAACAAAAGCCCCCTTCGAGCTTAATTCATAAGTATAAACCAATTAATGCAGTGAAACACCTGTATAGTCTCTTCATTTGAGCCCCCAAAGGCCAAGAAGACATTAATTCTACATTAATTGTATTTGAGATCTTTCCATCAGATCTCACCTCCTCATCCTTCTATAAATACTTCAGTAGAAGATGAGTGAGGGGTTGGTTGTTAATGTAAATTGCTGAAGCATTGTATTGTAACCGAGCTGAAGACTCTTGATTGTAGATAGGATTTCACTGGCTCTTGGAGCTCTGTTTGTAACAGATAGGTTAGGTTATGAAGAGAAATGGATTAAAACACTGGATTTGAAGATTGTAACTGGCTTGAAGCATCAATACAAGCTGATTTATGGGATCCTGGTCTGTGTTGATGGTGATGTTATTCTCACTGTAACTTGTATTTTATTTCTGTTTTCAATTTGTTTCATTTTCCACTATAAAGAACAGTTTAAATAGGGTTAGGACCTACTATATATCAGTAACCTTCTCTGGCTGAAAAACCTTTATTTAAATGTTTTCTCTCAACTGTGTTATTTGAAAATGATTTAAGTCAGTTTAAGTACAGGGATGCTAGCATTACCTCGTCTTATTGTCTTAGCCGAATGTTATTTTTAAATGTTACTTTCAATATATGTTGTGTGAAGATGAACCGAGGAAATTAAGGTTAGCCCTGAGTCCCTTTATTTTTTGCTCAACTATTCAATTTTTTCCCTTAGGATGTGTTAAAAGCTGACTAGGTTCAAAGTACTTATCAGATCTTAGACCATTCTGTGTTATCTTTGAGTTTCCCTTTTTTTTACATGTTTTCTATCAGAATTGTATCAAAGGCTGGATAGTTTCAAAGTACTTACCAGATCCTAGTTTTCTTCTATGTTTTTCTTAAGTGCCTGGTCAAAGGCTGGCTAGTTTCAAAGTACTTACCAAATCCTAGGCTGCTCTTTGTTCTGCATCTGTCATTTCCCTTTCTTATTGTATCATTCCATTCCGTAAATCAAACTTTAAAGAGATCCTTAGGCATAGATGAATTTCCCCACAGACCACTCTTGGACCTGATTGTTTCAATTAAATCCTCTTATGACTCCATAGCCCAATGGACTGAAAATCTGCCATCATCTTTCTTCTTGATCGAAGCTTATTCTTTTTGCTTGCAAATTTTCACTTTTGAACCTATTTGCATATAGATCTTTCCGCCTCAGACATAAACTATGTTCAACCATCCAAAAAACCAAATAAACCCTTGGTCTTCATAACTAGCCTAATATTATTTACCCCAAACTTCAAAGACAAATCCATCTTTGTACATATTGGAGGGATCCCTCTCCGAATTCAGGAGGGCTAGATCCTAGAATCCCAAAGTTGGTTGAAATGATGTTAACTCTGTGATCGGACTTTTACCAATATTGCTTATTACAGAGACCTAACATTTCTGGCGACTCCGCTGGGGAATTGAGTTGAGTTTTCATCTTTTTTCCCTTTTGTTTTCACACAAACCTTGAGAGTAAAAAGCAGCTTTTTCAAGCACTACCAAGAAATGGTAATCATGATGAAACTTGTTTGAATAAGTGAAAAACTAGGTCAACTCTAGGATTCTCTTAAGTTTTCATCTAACCTTGGAAAATCAGTAGGCTTAGCCATAAGAGTGGACTGTCTTTGTCTCACAACCGTAGCTAAGTTTTGAAATGACGTTAGGACATTTTTAGAAACCACAAATAAAAAACAATTCGAAAATACCAAAAATAACTTCAGATTGGTAGTAAAACACTTGCTCTTACATTTCACTTGCCATTGGATGTGTTTTAATTCATACTCTTAGACAGAGTCTGGAAAGGGCTAGGTAGCCTTCGGATTTCATCCTATTTTATAGGTGACATATTTGGTAAATGCCCTCCCAGTCAATCTCTGGTTAGAGTTTGTTGTGTTTTGAGATATCCTTGAAAAGGGATGTATCACAAGCACTGTGGTGGATAGTGTACCTCTTTGAAAACACTCTAGACTTTCCACTTGGTGACTCCACAATCCTGAACATACCTTAAGACTCCACTGGGAAGAGCCCTTATCATTGTAATATCCTTCAAACTCATTTAGAAGGCTGTAGGATTTAAATTGTGAAAACAGATTAGTCAATCTCTCAAAGACTATCATATCTGGTTGAACTTTTCCTGTTTATTTGGGTCTAAAAACATAGCATAGTGGCTCCTAGAAAGATTCACACTAGAGCCCATCCTGACCCTAACCCACCTGAGATAGTTGATGACCCAGAAAGCATCCTTTGGAAGTCTCCTAGGATTAAATTATCAATTGTTTTCAGATCACCCTTGAGAGCTAATTCAATCCCTGAAAATCTTTCAGCTCTCCAGAAATCACAAACTGACTTATTGAACCCATTTAGGACTAGGTCATTTGGTGATTTAGATCAGCTAGATTTTGAAACTTCACTTTCATCTCCTAAAACAAGTGAATACCTTGGGAATAGAGAATCAAAACCTCCTGATTTACATTGTCTTCTTAACTTAGGTGTATCTCATCCAAGATCAACTCAGCAATCTACTGTAGTTCCATACACTTCTGTTCATCCGTCATCCACTGTTCAAACCACTTCATTTCAGCCCACCCCACCTCTTGTTAATCCATCCCCACCACCTATCATGGCAACATGGTATGCTCCCTTAGTCCTTCCTGTACCATTAGTCAATCTTCCACAGGACTATCAGTCCAAAATCCCATTACATGATGCTAGCAATGCTACAACAGCATCACAACATGTGGCCAAGATGAATGACTATTTTGAAAGAAATGAAATTGATGATGATTCTATCAAACTTAGGCTATTTTCTCAAAGTCTGGGGGGAGAAGCAAGAAAATGGTTCAAAGGTTTAGCCCCCCATAGTATTAATGATCTCCAAGGCTTCCATCAAACATTCTGAAACAAATGGGAAGTGAGGAAGAATCCTCTCCAAGTCCTTGCTGACTATAACAATCTCCATAGGAACCCAGGGGAAAGTGTACATGCTTATTGTACCAGATTTAACAGTGTGTATAATGCACTTTCCCCAGAATTAAAACCTCCACAAGGTTCAGCTTAAAACAAGTTTCTTGAAGGGTTTGATGCTGATATGACCTATTCATTAAGAGAAAGAGATTTTGCAACCCTTGAAGATATGCAAAGAGGTGCTCTTTCTGTGGAAGTAAACTTAATGGAGAAGAGAGCAAGGATGAAAGCTGAAAAAAGAGTATCTTTCAGAGAGGAATCCACACCTTCCACCTCAAGCTCAAAAATGGAAAGAATGATGGAAGAAATGATGAAGAAAATGAGCATTCTAGAGAGAGCGCAAGCAAGTCTAAATCAAAACGCTCCTCAAAACAGGAACCAAAACCAGAATCAGAATGTTAGAAGAAACCAAACTCCAAACAGACCTAGGGAGGATGATCAACAGATCACTCCTCCCTTTCATGAAAACTATTTAAGTGAGGTTGAGGAAACAGATGAAATAACAGAGGATAATGATATGAACCTATTTGGGGTAGATGACGATGACTTCTAGGTTCATTATGATAGGAAACAAGGTCTTTATACACCTTACGAAGACAAAAGAGATGATAATGAAAATTATTATCAAAACATGGAAAACGCTGTCACAGGGCCTTCAAAGGAATATGAACTCAGAAGTAAATCTAATCAACAAATCCCCAACAACAAAACCTCTGACAAATCTTCTCAAAGCAGCACTGCAACCAAGCCTAAGATAGTCAAACAAAAGGATAAAATAGTGGTTGATAATTCTAGTAAAGGTAAAGAGAAAGACACTCAAAACCTTGAAAAACAGAGTGCAAACATTAGTAGTACTAACACTTCAGCTAGTACTCATATTTTAACCATTGTGTCAAATGTAGATAAAACAAATCAGCAAGCTGTTGTTGCTGATAAAGTGGCAGTAAACAAGGTTGAAACCAGCGCCTTAAAGAATCAAAATCCTTTCAGCCTGGAACAGGAAATCTCAAAGATCAAAATTTCTGTTCCTTTGACTGAGTTAGCTACCCAACATGTATATAGGTCCAAAATTTTGAAGGCTTTTAACATAGAAGAAAATGAGGATACACTCAATCTTAATGACGACCAGCCAGAGCTTATTTTTGGTCCAAAGATTGAAGGTAGGTTTCAAGAGGGACCTGTCCCTCCCTTCTATGTAAGTTTGAACATTCATGACAAAATTATACACAATGCTATGCATGACTCAGGAGCTTCCCATAATTTAATGCCAAAAGTTGTAATGGAAAGCCTAGGTCTTGAAATTACCAGACCTTACAGAGACCTGTACTCCTTTGACTCAAGCAGAGTTAAATGTCTAGGATTGATCAAAGACCTCTGTGTTAATTTAGCCCAAATTCCAGCCAAGTGTTTGGTCATGGATGTTGTTGTGGCTAATGTACCCCCAAAGTATGGAATGCTTTTATCAAGATCTTGGGGGGCTAAGTTACAGGGGACTATGCAGATGGACATGACCTATGCGACTATCCCTGTTTTCAATCAGACTAGAAGACTCTACAGGGAGTCCCACATGCAATTCACAGTGACAAGTCAAGATAGGCCTCAAAACTCTCCCCTGTATGCTGTAAGTACGATCCTTGATTATTTTATCATGTTTAATGATGAAACCCTCACAGAACAAATCACTTTAATGGGATCAATGGCTGAAATGAAGGAAGAGGAATGCAGCACTGAAGTGTCGAAGCAGTTTGATGTACTCGAAAACCTTAGCAAACCAAGCATAGGTCTTGAACTACAAATCATCAATCCATTTAGCTTAAATCCTGACAGTCAAGAGAACAATCCTCAACCCGATGAAAAACCTGAGGAGTCAAATCATACAAAGGACATGCACCGAACTGATAAAACTGAAAATGATCCTCTCTGGACTATGTATTTTGATGGGTCATGCACTAGGACAAATGCTGGTGCAGGTGTATGGATTACTAACACTGAAAACAATCATACGGAATGCATTTCTTGCAAATTAAACTTTCAGTGTTCCAACAACATAGCCGAATAAGAATCCCTTCTCTTAGGCTTGCATCTCTTGAAGAAATTAGGAGCCAGAAGAATAAATGTGTATGGGGATTCTGAGTTAATAATTAGGCAAGTCAATGTGGAGTATAATGAAAATCATCCCAGACTTAGGGCCTATAGGAATGATGTCATGGATCTTTTAAAAACATTTGAGGAATCTAACCTGACTTTTGTCCCAAGGAAAAGAAACATTGCAGCCCACAATTAAGCCTTTACTGCTAGAACCTGCCCAATGCTATATGATGACACATCTCAGATAAAATTCAGACCAGCTGTCCCGGATAACAAGAAATATTGGCAGGTTTTTGATGGAGATAAACAAATAGAAGACTTCATGCAAATCAGAAATGAGTTTGAACTCCATAGTTCAGATTCAGACTATGATACAGACTGCAGTGAAGAAAATTTTCTTGGTGAAGAAGAACCATCTACTCAACTTGTAGATATTAACCTTCAGACTAGCAAACTTAGAAACCAAACAGAATTGAGTGCAAAATCTGAAACAGAGGAGTTGGAAACTCTGCATTTTAAGGATGATAGTTTACCCAAGGGTTTGGCCCCTCTAGAAGAATTGTTCGATTTTAATGATGTGGCCAATAAACCTAAACTGGAACCTGTAGAAAATGAGGTAGAGGAATGCAATATAGGCAGTGAGGAAAAACTGAAAATGATCAAACTGTCCAAAACTTTGCCAGCTCACATTAAACTCGAATACATAGAGCTGTTCAAAGAATTTTCTGATTTTTTTGCATGGAGTTACGAATATCTTAAGTCCTATGACACTGAAATAATACAGCACAAAATCCCTCTTAAAGAAAACCAAATACCATTCAAACAGAAACTGCGCAGAATAAACCCTGTCCAGTTGCCATTGGTTAAGAAGGAAATCACGAAGATGCACGATGCTGGTATTATTGTCCCTATTAGATATTCTGAATGGGTATCTAATCTGGTGTCTGTTAGGAAAAAGACTGGAGAAATAAGGCTTTGTATATATTTTAGAAATTTGAACAGAGCTTCATTGAAAGACAACTACCCTTTGCCCAAGATGGACCATATTTTACAAAGGGTGGTGCGGTCTAAAAGAATTTCTTTGCTAGATGGCTATTCAGGGTATAATCAAGTCTTAGTCCACCCTGATGATTAATTAAAGACAGCTTTTACTACACCCTGGGGCACCTTCATGTATGTGAAAATGCCTTTCGTTCTAATGAATGCTGGAGCAACCTTTCAAAGAGCCATGGACATAGCCTTCTTGGAAGAATTAGGTTTCTTCATCATTATCTATCTTGATGATGTAACTGTGTTTTCAAAAACATATGAAGAACACTTAGAACATTTGAGGAAAGTTTTCGAGAAATGCAGGAAGTTTGGAATATCTTTAAACCCTAAGAAGACTTTATTTGGTCTCCAAGAAGGTAAAATTCTTGGGCACATTATTTCAGAGGAGGGTATAAAGATAGATCCAAATAGGAATGAGGCCATTTTGCAAATCTCTCATCCTCGAAACATCAAAGAGTTGCAGTATTTCATTGGAAAGATCAACTTTTTGAGAAGGTTCATCCCCAACTTGGCTGAGCTCCTTAGGAATATCACAAATATGTTAAAGAAGGAGTAGGGGATAAAGTGGACCTTGGAAGCAAAGACATCCTTCGAACTAGTAAAACAAGC
The DNA here is from genome assembly GCA_034641835.2 of Pinus albicaulis. Classification (NCBI taxonomy): domain Eukaryota; kingdom Viridiplantae; phylum Streptophyta; class Pinopsida; order Pinales; family Pinaceae; genus Pinus; species Pinus albicaulis. The sequence goes on along the minus strand of CM076577.1, from coordinate 514,558,307 downwards.
ATTAACCAAAGCACCGGTTCTCATAATTCATGATTTTTCAAAAGATTTTTATATCTTCTCGTTTGCATCAGAACATACCATAGCTGCTATCCTTTTACAAAAAAATCCACAAGGACAAGAGTAGCGTATTGCATTCTTTAGTAAGGCATTGAGGGATGCCCCTTTGAAGTATAACATTATGGAGAAGCAGGCTTTTGCTTTGGTAAAGGCTTTGAAAGACTTCAGGGTGTACATCCTTCACTCACACATCATTTCCTTTGTCCAAAATTCAATTGTTAAAGACATTATAAGACAGGACCCAGATGGTAAGAGAGGTAAGTGGATTGATGTTATTCTTCAATATGATTTAGAGATAAAACCCACTAAGCTCATCAAAGGCCAAGGTCTAGCTTGATTAATGGCTGAATCAAATTGTGAAGTTCTTGATATTAATATGATTAATGCTTTGGATGACCAAGAAGAATTCCCAGCTCCCATTATTGAAGACTATTTCATGAATTATCCTTGGTATACCGATATTATTTATGTTTTTCTTAATCTAAATACACCTCCTGTTTTATCAAAGAAAAAGGCAAGGTTCTTAAAGTTGAAAATAGTAAACTATTGCATTATTGATAAATGTCTTTATTGGAAAAATGCAAGTGGAATATTGCTTAAATGTTTTCCTGAGTTTGATGCAGAGAAGATTAAGCAGGAATTCCATGAAGGAGAGTGTGGAGGTCATCTGTACTGGAAGTCGATAGCCAAAAAAATTTTGAGGGCTGGTTTCTATTGGCCTACTCTTTTTCATGATGTCCACAAGATGACCACTACTTGCCATAAATTCCAATTATTTGAAGGCAAGAGAAAATTAATACCCCTGCCTCTGCATCCGATCACTGTTGAAGCCCCTTTTCAACAGTGGGGACTTGACTTCATAGGAGAAATCCATCCACCATCTTCTGCTCAGCATAGGTGGATTCTTACTGCCACAGACTACTTCACTAAGTGGATAGAAGCCATTCCTTGTAGGCAGGCCAATGATTCAGTTATCAAAAAATTTATGGAGACTAACATCCTCTCCAGATTTGGCTGCCCTTCCAAGATCATCATAGACAATGCAGCAGCATTTGGATCAAAGAAAATGGTTGAATTCTATCACAAGTATCAGATAACATTGGGACACTCCATAGCCTATTACCCTCAAGGTAATGGACTTGCAGAATCTTCCAACAAAAGCTTAGTGAACATAATCAAGAAACTGTTGGAGGACAATAAAAAGTCTTGGCACACAAAGCTGATCCATGCACTTTGGGCTGACAGATTAACTTTAAATAAATCTATTGATATGTCACCCTTCCAGCTTGTGTATGGTATAGATGCAATTTTTCCTAACAGCCTTGGTGTACCAGTTATGAAGTTAATTCAAGAGTCGCAGACTGAAGAAAATGACATAATCAGAAGAATAAATCAAACCATTCATCTTCAACAAACTAGGGAGGAAGTGTATAACAAAGCATTGTAGAAACAAGACAGTATCAAGAAGATATTTGATAGAAGAACGAAGGCCAGCAATTTCAAGATTGGGGACAAAGTTTTAAAGTGGGACTCAAGGAGGGAAGACAAGGGAAATCATGGAAAATTCGACAATCTATGGCTTGGCCCTTACTCTATCTATTCAGTTGCTAGTAATAATGCATTTTTCTTACAAGAACTGGATGGAACAGAATTGTTTGGGGGTCCTGTCAATGGCAGGATGCTTAAGCATTACTTCTCCTGATCCATTTTATGTTTTGAAGCCTTTTTATATTTTTCCATTATGAATATTCCATCCCCCATTGCATTCAAAGTTATGAAAAATCAAAAAATACAAAAACAAAGAAAAAATTAAAAGAGGGCAGAAATGAAAACAAGAAAGGAAAAGCCCCATGCCAAAAAGAGAAACAAATGCTGAAAGTGTGCAAGCTCAAATGCCACTCCTCAAAAACACACTTCTAGTTAGTCAAACAACCTAATCTTGACTAATTAGCTTTTGAATTTTTCTACTGATAGGATAGTGAATTTGATTTGCCAAACTGTTCAATCTTGGCTTATCAGTAGATAGATTAGGTTAGAAATTGAAGGTTCAAACAAACTCAAAATATGAACCAAAGTTTCCAAAGGGAGATGACTCAAATCTATGTTAAATTATGAGTCAAAGAATGTAAAGATCTGGTTCTAATCAGTTTAAAATCTGAACCAGAAGAAAAGCAAAGACAGCTCAAAAGCAAAGAAAAATCAGAGTTGTGAAGAAAACAGAAGGCCATGATAAGAGACTTTCAGATCTTAAGCCTTCCATTTTGTTTTTTATTTTGCTGCAAATAATAATATATGTGCAGCTTGTTTTTATGCCATAGATCACAGCAAGTCAAACAGCTTAATCTTGACTTGACTGTTTTTAAATTTCTGTCTTAGAATTTAGAGAATGAGAGTTTGTTGGACAGTTTAATCCCAACAGACCGTAGATTAGGTAGAGAATAATCTGAGCTCAACTGTTTAATCTGAGTTCAGGGAGAAATATGGAGTAGAATTAGATTAGTTTTTATGATTTCAAAAGAATAAAATGTTTTGAAAAGAGTTTTCCAATCCAAGTGCACTATGATGAAGAAAAAATGTTAGATCAATAGGATTGGGTAGGTAGAAAGTTGTATTGATAAAATTCCATTTATCTTTCATGACTAGTGTTATTTTTCAGAAGCAGAGCAATCTAATAGATGAGGCACCTGGTTAGCATCCCAGAGAGAACAATGGATGAGGCAACTGATCAGCCTCCCAGAAATCAAGTCTGAATTCTTGATGCCTTCAAGAAGGCACCATCCCCAAGTGGAGCCGCTGTTAGCCACCCATATTTTTCCTATCATATCAACTGGTGGCTAGATATTCTTTGCAGCCTTCAAGAAACAAATTCAGTCCTAAATTTGTTGGTGCTTGAAGTATTTTGGTGAAACTCATGTTGCTAGTTAAATCTTCATACCTGTTTCCTTCTCCAAACCCCTGATATCCTGCAAAAATCCAAGTCAAATACTGCAGTATTTCCCCTTTTTTCCTCTTCCTTTTCCTTCCAACTACCTCATTCTCCATTTTCCTTTTATTCATAAAAACCCCACAAAAACATATGTTTTCCCTTTAACCCTTCACACATTCCACTTCCCAAGGTTTAAAACTCACTTTTTAACTTATCGAACCCTTTTTCCTCTGAAAAATCATTGGAAATCATATAAATCGCATATTTTATGTGTTTTTGGCGTTTTAGCTTTTACAGGCTAAGCCCCTACCACCTTCTCTCCATGTGACCCGACGCCATGACCGAAGCATTCCCCCTGCAGGGGCTTTCCTCTATTCGTAGGGTCAAGCCATGGAACCCCCGTAGTTGACTCCTCGAGATGAGTGAAGACTTGATCGACGGTTGCCATTCACCACGGGGGGTCACTCCAAAAATCCCGTGCCCGTACACCTTGGCCCCCCGTAATTCATCTCCACCATCCGATCAAAAAAACAGATCAACGACGCGGAGTGCTGCTTGCCCTGTGGTTCCCGCCAGCTGTTCCCCACTCCAGAAAACTGACAGTATTTTCCGCACCGCCTTCGGGCCAAAGGTTGTTTTCTCCCATTGGCCAGCGATTCCATACGTTGTCCGACACATGTCCTCCACCATGTTTCAAAGCCGCCGCATAAAGTCAGTCTGCTACGCGTTAATCTTCACACCTTAACTAGGCAGCGGAATCCACCTTCACCGTCCGATTTGGGCCCTCCCATCCGACGGCTGTCAATATTCTGACCTGCTCGACCTTTAACCAATATGTGCGCACGTTAACACAGTTATCGCACGACCGAGTTTTAATCTCCGCCGTCGATCTCTGCAGATCGACGGCCCACGTTCAATCCCTTGATTTCGTCGCCCAGTCAACTATGCATGCCGCTGACTTCTCTCAATCACTCCCGACCGTCGATCACAGTGCGATCAACGGCTCGAATTGCCCCTTTCCTCCGCACAGTCCTCGATACAGATTGACCTATAAAATCAGATTTTGAACGTGTTTTTTCATTTTGCACGATTTAAACTATTTTTTTGCGTTTTTTAAAGAAGATTCAGAGAAGGAGGGTGACGACCCTCCCTTATTCGATTACTCTGAGGAAATCGCTCACAGAGTTATTTTTTCACATCTCATTGATGTTGTCACAGGCATTGATGTCTTACATGCCCTGCACAGCCCTACACAAGAAGAAAATCATGAGAAACCAAGGCAGAAAAAGAGTATCAGTGGTAGAAGACCAAAAATGAACTAGAACAGCTGATTAGTGGATAGATTTGTGAGGATTAAGGCCAAGACAGTTATCAAACGCCTAATCCCAGATCTAAAAACACAATTTGAAGGAAACCCTTAAAGCGTTTCATCAGGAAACCCTTCACCACCACAGATGGAGGCGAATTGATTCCTCCCAGCGACTAAAGCGCCACCTGTGCCTCAAATATTCAATCAAGAACTGAATTTATTGATCAAAGTCAGATATTTTACCTCAAAGCAGCCGAAGAGTTACTTCTGATAGGAATTTAATGAAATAATGTTTGTAGAGTATCCCTAACATCACACAGAGCCTCAAAGGTCAAAAAAATCTCCCTTCGAGCTTAATTCATAAGTATAAACCAATTAATGCAGTGAAACACTTGTATAGTCTCTTCATTTGAGCCCCCAAAGGCCAAGAAGACATTAATTCTACATTAATTGTATTTGAGATCTTTCCATCAGATCTCACCTCCTCATCCTTCTATAAATACTTCAGTAGAAGATGAGTGAGGGGTTGGTTGTTAATGTAAATTGCTGAAGCATTGTATTGTAACTGAGTTGAAGACTCTTGATTTTAGATAGGATTTCACTAGCTCTTGGAGCTCTTCTTGTAACAGATAGGTTAGGTTATGAAGAGAAATGGATTAAAACACTGGATTTGAAGATTGTAACTGGTTTGAAGCATTAATACAAGCTGATTTATGGGATCCTGGTCTATGCTGATGGTGATGTTATTCTCACTGTAACTTGTATTTTGTTTATGTTTTCAATTTGTTTCATTTTCCACTATAAAGAATAGTTTAAACAGGGTTAGGACCTACTGTATATCAGTAACCTTCTCTGGCTGAAAAACCTTTATTTAAATGTTTTCTCTCAACTGTGTTATTTGAAAATGATTTAATTCAGTTTAAGTACAGGGATGCTGGCGTTTCGTCGTCTTATTGTCTTAGCTGAATGTTATTTTTAAATGTTACTTTCAATATATGTTGTGTGAAGATGAACTGAGTAAATTAAGGTTAGCCCTGAGTCCCTTTCTTGTTTGCTCAACTATTCGATTGTTTCCCTTAGGATGTGTTAAAAGCTGACTAGTTTCAAAGTACTTATCAGATCTTAGACCATTCCGTGTTATCTTTGAGTTTCCCTTCTTTTTTTTATATGTTTTCTATCAGAAGTGTATCAAAGGCCGGATAGTTTCAAAGTACTTACCAGATCCTAGTTTGCTTCTATGCTTTTCTTAAGTGCCTGGTCAAAGGCTGGCTAGTTTCAAAGTACTTACCAGATCCTGGGCTGCTCTTTGTTCTGCATCTGTCATTTCCCTTTATTATTGTATCATTCCATTCCGTAAATCAAACTTTAAAGAGATCCCTAGGCATAGATTACTTGCCCCACAGACCACTCTTGGACCTGATTGTTTCAATTAAATCCTCTTATGACTCCATAGCCCAATGGACTGAAAATTTGCCATCATCTTTCTTCTTGATCGAAGCTTATTCTTTTTTCTTGCAACTTCTCACTTTTGAACCTATTTTCATATATATCTTTCTGCCTCAGAGAGAAACTATGTTCAACCATCCAAAAAACTAAACAAACCCTTGGTCTTCATAACTAGCCTAATATTATTTACCCCAAACTTCAAAGACAAATCCATCTTTGTACATATTGGAGAGATCCCTCTCCGGATTCAGGAGGGCTAGATCCTAGAATCCCAAAGTTGGTTGAAATGATGTTAACTCTGTGATCGGACTTTTGCCAATCTTGCTTATTACAGAGACCTAACAGAAAGAATAAGAAGAACAAGAAAAATACATCTTCTTCGGAAGAGCAGTCAGAAAATCAGAATAATCCTAATTAGAAAAATGCTGCCAAAAATGATAAAGGGAAGGATAAACCCATGAAATTTCCTTGCAAGATCTGTGCGGGGGAACACTTGACATAAAAATTTCATCGGCTGCAGGAATGCACCGATTTTATCACAAACAAGGATTTTGGGTGAACACCTGCCATTATTCATAATCATTTCCCTAATCAATAGTAGCAACACATGGTTGACAACCGGCCACAACCCCAGCAACGGGGAAATGGTGGTTCACATCCTTCCGGTGAAGGATCATCCGCCATTTATGGCATTGAAAGTGTTGAACTTAAAACCCGAGCCAAGCTTTATGGAAATCCTACCATAGATGCTCAAGAACCTGGTACTAGTTCAAATCCACCGCCACCCAATGATTTGCATATCGAACGACCTACTGCTGACCCCATGATTCATCCCACCAAAGGGAAACTTCGATGCACGAATCATAACACCTCTGCACGTGCAGCCCAAAACTACAACATTGTAGAAGATTTGGCATAGGCACCATCAACTATGTCTGCTCTCGAAGTATTGCAAACTTGTCTAGCACAAAGGAAAGCCTTGCTTTCGGCCATTGGTGGAATAGATCCCCAGGATTAAATGCTAGCTATCTTTGATATGGAAAAATCTAAAACTCACCTCTCACACCAACTCGCATCATAGGTGTAGGTTGTGTCGAAAGGGAGACCAATCCATCGAAATGCAATAGACGAAGGTTCTTTGACCTGCGTTATGTCACAAGCTTGTTGGCCTGCTTTAGGTTCTCCTACCTTGTCACCGCCGTTGAATTCCCTCAAATATTTCGATGGCCACACTTTCCTCCCAAAAGGTTACCTTGTTAGCTTTCCCATCACTCTGAGTGGGAAAACAATAACCGTGGACGTTGAAGTCGTAGATCATCATCTCGACTATAATCTATTTCTTGGTCGCAGTTGGTCTTATTCCATGAACACCATTGTTTCTTCGGTCTTCTGACTCATCCTATTTCCATTGGATGGGAAAATAGTCACAGTTGATAAGTTATCCTTCTGCACCCCTGATTATACCACGTTACCAAGTAGCATTGTACCCATAATAGGAGGCTTTCCTGACTCTTACGTCAATATCGGTACCGGTATTCTGAAGGCATCTTCCCTACTGGGTTGTTTTCCTCTCCCGCTGCTAGAGATCCCAAACATGGTTGCAATGATATCCACCACTTTGGATGGCTCTATCGACCCATGGATCCTTTCGGCGCCTTCAAAAATTTATTCCTACGGAGATCAGATGCCGCTCTCACCAACCGAGTTGGCCTACCAAGCCATCCAAATTACATCTGAACCCTCCACTCCTATGGTTTTGACCAAAGGTACAAACCACCCACCCATCACAATTCTCGCTAATGATCTCCTCATTGAAGTCTTTCCTATAGACAAATCTATTCGAGAGATCATGTCTCTAGAAGAACGACCTTGGGGAGAGTTTCACCATTGTGCTTCGATGATCGACTCGGATGTGATAAAAATTGAAATCCCATCTTTTGACACACTTTAGATGGTTCCCTACGCTTACATGACTGTTCAAACTATCGATTCAGAAGGGAACATGGGTAATATTTCTAAGACAATGCTCATTGATATCTTGGTCAAAACGGGTATCGTGGAAAATATTCAGATTGGAGCCAATTACAATCGTGAGGAAATTGCATGCTTCACATCCCTTTTCAAGGAATTCCGCGATGTGTTTTCTTGGTCTTATGAAGAAATTCTCAGCATAGATCCATCTATAGTAAAGCATGAAATCAAGATTTATGACAATGCTAAACTGATTCGGTAGTGACTCAGACCCGTCCACCCGCGCAAAGCAACTGCCATCAGGATTGAGGTAGAAAAAATTTTAAACACTGGTTTCATATATCCCGTTGCTTTAACGGAATGGGTTTCCAATCCGGTTCCCGTCGATAAAAAAAAAGGCACCATTCGAGTTTGTGTTGACTATCACGATCTGAACACCGATTGTCCCAAAGACAATTATCCTACGTCGTTCATAGATCAGATTCTCGATGATTGTGCCAGATGTGAATCTTTTTCCTTCATGGATGGATTCTCGGGCTATAACCAGATTGCAATTAAAAAATAATACCAGCATAAAACTGCCTTCATCTGTCCTTGGGGCACATTTGCGTATCGTAAACTCCCATTCGGTCTGAAGAATGTTGGAGAAAATTTTTAGTGGGCTATGGACTACACTTTTCACGACATTTGACATGTTTTACAGGCTTACTTGGATGACCTTCCAGCCCATTCCAAGAAATGACCTGATCACCTCACTCATCTAAAATAATTTTTTGCTAGGTGTAGATTCTATAATATACATTTGAATCCTCATAAGTGCGTATTTATGGTCGAGTCTGGGTGTCTATTAGGTTTCATTGTCTCCAAGCACGGGATTAGGGTTGATCCTGATAAGGTTAAGGCAATTGTCGAATTGTCTGCACCAGAATCCATCCTTCAACTCCAACATTTGCAAGGGAAGGAAATTTTTTTACGTTGATTCATCGTTAACTATGCCGAGATAATGAAAGGATTTATGTGATTATTGAAGAAGGGAACACTATACTTGTGGGATGACCAAGCTCAACGGTCATTTGATGCTTTAAAACATGCACTTGTTTTAGCCACACTCCTTAGTGCCCCTGACTACTCACGCAACTTTCTCCTCTACCTGGTAGCCTCACCATCCTCACTTGGAATGGTTCTGGTTCAAGTTCATAGTGACGACAGTGAACATGTGATATAGTCCTTGTCAAAAGGTCTGATCGAACCCGAACTACATTATTCACATGTGGAGAAACTTTCTCTGGCGGTAGTTTTTTCCGTCACCCGACTTTGACACTATATATTGCTGCGACAGACTATGGTTATTACTTTGGAGAACCACATGCGACACATCCTGTCTCGACAAATTATTGGAGGAAAATATTCCAAATGGATCATAATCCTCCAACAATTTGATTTGGTCTTCACAGCTACCAAAGCAAATAAATCCCTTGTCTTCACCGAATTATTATTGGACCTTCCTAGTATCGACCCCGGAGAAGTATCTCGTGATCCATTTCCTGATGAATCTGTATACTTGGTCGATTCTTCGGACCCATGGTATGGAGAAATTTTGGTCTACCTATAAACCCAATGCTTCCGCCCAACTCTCACGTCCGACAACCATCGTTGTATCTGCTAGCAGGAAAAGCACTACCTCGTGCTAAACGATACATTATATCGCTGTGGTATTGATATTATTCTCTGGTGTTGTCTCACTTTCAATGAAGAGGAACGCATTTTGAATGACTGCCACGCAGGGGCATGCGGTGGTAATATTTTTGGCATAGCTATTGCCCAAAAAATCCTGCGCGCAGGTTACTATTGGCCCACTTTGTTTAAAGACTGCATTGTAGCGGTCCAGAAGTGCCATCCATGTCAATTTGTCACAAAGAAAATGCGTGCTCATCCTGCCCCCCTTCATCTGGTTATCTCCATTGGTCCTTTCGCTAAATGGGGAATTGACTTCGTCACCTACAATCCCACTTCGGAAAATGGACACAACTGCATCATGGTTGCGGTCGACTATTTTACGAAATGGGCAGAAGCCATTCCCACTTTTAAGGACGATGCCGAAAATGCCACTCTCTTCCTATTCAATCAGATAATCTATCGATTCGGCCTACCCCTATCTATTGTCACAGATCATGGATCCCACTTTCAAAATCATATGATCACCAAATTAGCATTCATGCTAGGTTTTCATCAAGATCGATCTTCATCTTATTACCGTTAAGCTAATGGTCAAGTCAAAGCAGTAAATGGCGTCCTCAAAACCATGATTCATCAACTAGTCAGAAATCATAAAACCACATGGAATCAGAAATTTTATTCCGCGTTATGGGCATACCGAATGTCAGTCAAAATTGCCATAGGCTTCACGCCATTTCAACTTGCATTCATCCTGGAGGCAGTACTTCCAATCGAGTGCGAAATTCCATCACTAAAAATCACCGTTGAACTCTTGCCTAGCACCACCACCACAGAAGAGTGCTTGCTCTCGCTCGATCATTTGGACGAAACTTGTCGAGATGCTACACTAGGACTCGAAGCTCACCAGCTTCGATTCAAAGCTCAATACGACAAATCTATCAATCCTCGTTCTTTCCAAGAGGGTGATCTTGTTCTACTCTATGATAAAAAACATGACCTCTTGGGGGAAGGAATGCTCCAACCATTATGGCTTGGTCCTTAAATCACTACTAAAGTCCTCTCAAAAGGGGCTATGAACTTCAGGACTGTAATGGAATTCCACTCGTCGAGCCCTGCAACGGGCTCTTTCTAGAGAAGTATTTTGCCTAGTTTTGCACTAGGCGTATGCTTTGTAATTTTATGTATATAAGTCTTGCCTATTGTTTTGATATCTCTGTATATTTGTTTTGGTTTTTGAGGTGTTTTTTCTCATGTACAATATTTTTCTTTCACAAAGATGTCATCATCCTCCTTATCATACGTCGGATATGCAGACTGTGCTAGTCGTCACACTAGACGCATTGCTTCAGCTACTTGGGTTCTCTACACTCCTGAGTCAGACCTTCTTGGGTTTGGGAGAATCTTCCTAGGTAGCGCCACCAATAATGTTGCTGAGTACATGTTAGTGATCCAACTCCTCATGGAGGCGGCGTCTCGTGACATCTCCAATTTAGTGGTTAGGTTAGATTCCCAAATCGTCATTATCAATTTAAACAATCATTACGGTGTCCATCATCTAGTATTGTTATGTTATTTTTTAAGGGTGTGACTTTTAGAATGTCAATTTCAAACAATCACATTTGAGCACGTTCCTAGAGAATTTAATGCATTAGCCGATTCTTTGGAAAACTATTTGTTAGATTGGCATTTGTCACATTTTCTATAAAATATCTACTCATGAGTATATATATTTTCATACCATTGAAAAATACATAAAAAATAAAAAAACAAAAAATCACCAAAAAGTATGTATATATATATATATGTCATGTCCAGTACAATAGTTACATCAAAAAAATCTTCCAAAACTTGGGTGTTTTACAAAAATTTGGCTATACTAAGCCACACTCTGACACTAATACATTCGCTCCGCCAGCTAGGCCTGATGATCATGGTAACATACAACTGCTCTAGATATCCTCCTCAGAGGCACCAGGTATCTCTCCGGCACACCTATAGTATGCCGCTACAAACAAACTGGAACCTCCCACATAGGAAGGGGTGGTATACCCATACTCAAACCTTCCAAGTTTCTGGAGAGTTCATGTAAAATCTGGGCATCATCATCCTCAGCGGCTTCCGCATCCTCAGCTGGTGTGCTAGCCCCGGGTAGCTGCAGTCCTCGTCATGCATAGCGAGGGGCCCCAACTGGACAGACAGGTGCCACATTTGTGTCAAGCAAACAAAGCTTCATGTCAAAACATAGTTTTCACCCTAATTCAACAAAAAAATTGCATAAACATTCAAAAGACAAAAACAAAGTACTTCCTACAGTACACTGATCATTTCCTTCTTACCATCGAGTCCCCACTGGGTGCCAGGGGGTAGCACTAACTTCGTATTACCTGTGAAGTTAATCCCTGCATAGGGATAATCCTCGATCATAATAATCTGGGAGTTCAGCCAATCAAAAAATCCATCATCAAAACAGTGGCAGACGGGACCCTCTCCAGTCTGCGGAAGCAAAGCTGCCCACCAAGCCTGCCTCGGCTCGCGTGGGCCCAATGGCACTGTAACGATCCTAGGCCTCATCAATGGTACCTGCTCCAGTAAGAAAGAGACAATAAATGTACCGTACTAGAAATCTCTTTGGGTACGGGTCTTGCATGTGGTAAGCTCTGCTCGGACCCGATAGACAACTTCGTCACACCAGTCAAACACCTGAGGCTGCATACAGTCCAAGGCTAGTAGCATTTGGGCCTTGGTGGCCACATCTTGACTCTTGGAACCTACCAAGTGAACAATCATCCATAATATAGACCTCAATGGTCTCAAAGTCACCCATGCGATTGGTACCCGGTTGCTCACAACCTTTGTGTCACGTATGCAATACTCAAGAATAAGATCAGCAGTGGAACGCAGGTCAGCTCTTGACCCCGTCAAGTTGGGCCTCAGTCCACGACATGATAGGCCGGTCAAAAATTACAGATCATCCTTCTCGATTGAGAGCTCATTTCCCCCAATCCAAAAGACATGATGCTACTCATCCCATTGTTGAATCAGCCACCTCAAGAGGTCCTCTTGACCCCTCATCAGTTCTAAACGTGCATATTTTAGCAAACCACATCTGTGGAGAGCCATCAAGCTTGCAGCATCAATAATAATTTCCCTTTCTTCCCATTCATGTTCTCTCTCTCCCCAGATACTCATGATTAACAGCTGAATACCTGCAAATACAACATTTTCAACCAATTAGAAATTGTCTGGGCCACTTCAAAAGGCTTATAAATGAGTTCCTAAAAAATTCGTTGCGCCTAACGCTGTATATAGTGAAAAAAAGAGCGTGCTAACGTGTTCTCACATCACGGGAAGTGCGCTTAACGTGGCTTCAAAACTACTGTCCCGCATTATCCGCAAAATTTTTTTAGGGCCTCACAAATTTCCCATTTTGAACTGGCAAAATTTAACATAAATACAATTAAATGATAGCAGGAGGTTCTAGCTCTTACCTGGATCTCGCGGGAAGGAAAACTGTTGCCCGAATTGACCGCAATCGTTAGCTAAATATTTCACCCCAGAGCTCCTTCATAACTCTCAAAACAGTGAAAATGAAGGTCTTCTGACCTTCTTATAGCCAATTCTAGGGCATGAATATCTTAAGCTAGTTAGAAAAAGTCGTGAATTCTTGTTGCATATGTGTCACAACTATTGAGATTTGTTACTAATGTTCCGATGAGTGATCAAGATTCATATGCAAACATACACATGTTTTGTTGAGCATTATTTTAACGGTATATTTCTTGCTCGTTAATCCGAAAAACCTCGAGTTCCCTTCTTCGGACTCATTAAACTTATACGAAGTTGATATCGAGCGTTTTTTTTATTGTTTTTTTTTGCTCGTTAATCCGAAAAACCTGTAGTTCTCTTCTTCAGACTCATTAAAAATGATATGAAGAAGCAATGAGATTTCTTTTTAGGGACCTTTTTCTCGCTCATAAAACTGAAAAAACCCCGACTTGACTTTGTTGGGCTCACTAAACTACCACAACAGAGAGTAAGGAGCCATTATTTTCCTCTTTTTCAAAGCTCTTTAAACCGAAAAAGTAACCGAGTTTTCTCTGCGTGACTCGTTAAAATTTCACAAAGAGTACTGAGTTTACTCCGTCTCCTCGTACTCATAAAAAAATGAGGTAGATGTCCATGGAACATAGATTTCTCACTTTTCCAGCTTCAATGGACTAACTCACGGAAAATGAACTATTTCAGGCTTACTATTCTCCCTTTGTCATGCCCGGTTATCAAAACACGACAATGGTACTCCAATGGAGTTGTCTTTTATGATATTTTTCAGACTCTCTAAAATATGAAAAAATCACCGATTTTACTCGTCTAGACTCGTTAAACCTAATCGGACGGGGCACGAAGTTGTATTTTATGATATTTTTCAGACTCTCTAAAATATGAAAAATTCACCGAGTTTACTCGTCTCGACTCGTTAAACTTAATCATACAGGGAAAAAATTGGACAAAAGGGATACTACCTCTGTTACATTTCAGAAAGGTTGATTTGGCATAAAAAATCTTGAACATGGAACTTCCTAGAAAACTCTTTCACAGTTAGCCGAACCCTACCATCTATGAGCATTAGCCTTCATCTCCCAGTGTCCCTACACCGGTAAAATCCTAACACACTTTTTGGTGTTCATTAAGCCTCAGCTTCCTAGTACCATGTTACAGTGCCTTCTATTGTTCAAGCAGATATCGCTATCTACTACTCCTCTTATCAACCAAACCACTCATTATGCCAGAACTTATTTGTCGTCATACATCCCCATTTACTCTTCATTATCTCCATCACAAACAAAATCATTTGGTTTCCATTTCTTGTTCACTGATGTAGGATGCCTTAGTGCCTACCTTTCAACATATCTCTTCCTATCGACTTCAACATCTTATCTATGAAGTTGATCCAGAAACCCATCAGTACTCGGATACTTGCAGACATCAGTGGCAAGTAGTCTTGTGTTTGATTAGGAGTCTTCATCATTGGCTCCTGATTGAATGATTCTACGAGTGTTCGACTTTAACTCTTTTTATTCACACTCGCTAGATTGTAATGTGCATCTTAGGTACCATCATCATTATTGGTTGCCACCTTCATGTCTGTTAGTATTTTTCATTATCGAATAGTAATCAGAAGATTTCTCACATGTTCGACGAAAGCTCCTTCATTCACATGTTGAGAAATATTCAGTTTAAGTGAATCGGTGGTCAAGACCTTGGGGCAAAGGTTACATCATTAAAGTTGTGTTCCCTTCCCCAAGTTGTGATATTGTTTATGGAGACAGCTTCTTCAGCCTGATCCTATTATGACAGACACTTCCACATTGTGCTCATCGGTAGACAGATTCTTCATATCTCTATTCTAGAAAAATCATGTTTTTTAAGCTACTGAGCATGGGAATGCCCGACTCAAGGCAGATACTATATTTTCTGACATATGTTGTTGTTTCAGGTTTTCCTCAGTCTTTCAATCTCTTTATCTCTACTACACACATTATAAAGTATTTCGGCCATCATCTTTGTCTCTAACCTCACACTTTAGGGGGCATCTGTTATAGGCCAAAATATATCCTCATCAGCTCAGAGGAGAAGATAAATATGGAAGGAATACAAAGACCTAAACTAAACCTATTTCTGCCAAGGTAACGCCTCACTATAACAACACAAGAGAGTTATAACCCATCTAATCAGTGAATAGCCCATGTTAGTGGCCAGGGAAACACTCTTTTTACACTAGAGGGCAACGTTACCCGTGTTTTGAGTTTGGAATGGGAAAAACTTGTGGAGAATGATTTGAATTTCCAACTGTTTCTCACAAGAGAGTCAGTATAAAAAGGAAACTGCAAAGCACTAATCTCTTATTGGGCCTTGCCAAATACAACTAAACTCTAAAAGA
Source organism: Pinus albicaulis (assembly GCA_034641835.2). Classification (NCBI taxonomy): domain Eukaryota; kingdom Viridiplantae; phylum Streptophyta; class Pinopsida; order Pinales; family Pinaceae; genus Pinus; species Pinus albicaulis. The sequence continues at coordinate 514,542,983 of CM076577.1, read as the reverse complement.
AGGAAAAAGCATGGAAGTTGAGGAAACATCTTGGTTTTTTCTATTCAGAACTGGTGGAAAGAGAAGGGCAATGATTGCTTTATCCATCTGCTATAAAATGGAGTTGAAGGCTCTTGGTTCAGGGTCGAAGGATTGTCAAAGTTTTTGAATACTTGTGAAGTAGATATTATTGTTGTAGTGTGAAGGTCAAGAGTCAAAGAGGTTCATTCAGAACTTTTTGATCAAGACATAACCACTTTGAGAGATAGAGAGATTGGAAGGCTGAGCAAGGGTTGGTACAACTGACGGTTGTAATCCTCCTTTTTATAAATTAATAGAACTGTATCTGTTTTGTCCATTCTATGCGTTGATATTGTCATTATTATTTTATTATTTACATAGCATGAGATGAATGGCTTAGATGTGCATTATTTAAATGTTTATCATATATTGACTTAATTGATATGAAATGCATGTTATGGTAAATATTACACGGGTGCTTTGACTGATTGCAAGGTTGAGATTTGGAGCTGGTGAAGAAGGATCTCTGCTTCGCTGTTCAGTGCTCTCCAAAAGACTCCAAGATCATTAAAGAGGTAATATTCCATCTTATTCAATCAAGTTGTTTTAAGTTAATATTAACATGTATGTTCCTTCTTTGTAAACTATACAACTAATCTTACTGTCTGCCTCAGGCACCGGAAAGCCTTGAGAGGGATATTCGATAACCAACAACCCAAGCATTTTACCCTATAGCAAGGTTAAGGTAAGGTTTGGTTAAGCGTAAAGTCAAAGTTAAGGTTAAGGTTATGGTTAGATTAAGGATAAAGTTAAGGTTATGGCTAAAGTTAAGGTTAGGTTAAGGTTGAGGTTAGGTTAAGGGTAAGATAAGGTTAAGGTTAAGGTTAAGGTTAGGTTAAGGTCAAGGTCAAGGTTAACGTTAAGGTTAAGGTAAAGGTTAAGGGTAAAGTTAAGGTCAAGGTTAGGGTTAGGTTATAGTTAAGGTTAAGGTTAGGTTAAGGGTAAAGTCAAGGTCAAGGTTAAGGTGAAGGTTAAGGGTAAGGTTAAGGTTTAGGGTTATGGGTTTAGTCAGGTTAAGGTTATGGTTAAGGTTAAGGTGAAGGTTAAGGTTAAGGTCAAGGTTGAGGTTAAGCTTGGTTAAGGGTAAGGTTATAGTTAGGTTAAGGTTAAGGTAAGGTTAAGGTTACGGGTTTAGTCAGGTTAAGGTTAATGTTAGAGTAAGGTTAAGGTTAAGGTTAGGTTATAGTGAAGGTTAAGGTTAAGATAAGGTTAAGGATAAGGTTAAGGTTAGGGTTAGGTTATAGTTAAGGTTAAGGTTAAGGTTAAGGTTAGGTTATAGTGAAGGTTAAGGGTAAGGTCAAGGTTAAGGATAAAGTTAAGGTTAAGGTTAAGGTTACAGGTTTAGTAAGGTTAAGGTTAAGGTTAGGTTATGGTTAAGGTTAAGGTTATGGGACGGTTAAGGTTAAGGTTAGGGTAAGGTTAAGGTTAACGTTAGGTTATAGTAAAGGTTAAGGTTAAGATAAGGTTAAAGGTAAGGTTAAGGCTAGGGTTAGGTTATAGTTAAGGCTATGCTAAGGGTAATGTTAGTTTTAGGTTATAGTTAAGGTTAAGGTTAAGTTTAAGGTCAAGGTTATGGTTATGTTAGGTTAAGGTTAAGGTTAGGTTAAGGTTAAAGTTAAGGTTAGGTTAACGGTAACGTCAAGGTTAAGGTTAGGATAAGGTTAAGATTAGGGTAAGGTTAAGGTTATGGGTTTAGTTAGGTTAAGGTTAAGATTAAGGGTTTTCTCAAGGTTAGGGTTAGGTGAATTGTAAAGTTAAGGTTAAGGTTAGGTTAAGGTTACGGTTATGGTTAAGGTTAGGTTAAGGTTAAGGTTAAGGTCAAGGTTAAGGTTAAGGTCAAGGTTAAGGGTAAATTTAAGGTCAAGTTTAGGGCTAGGTTAGTGTTAATGTTAATGGTAGGTTAAGGGTAAAGTCAAGGTTAACCTTAACCTTCCCATAACATTAACCTTAACCAAACCCTTAAGGTTAAGTAAAGGTTAAGGTTAAGATAGGGTTAAGGGTATAGTTTTAGTAAGGTTAAAGTTAAGGTTCACGTTACGTTAACGGTAAGGTCAAGGTTAAGTTTAGGTTAAGGGTAAGGTTAAGGGTAGGTTAAGGTTAAGGCTAAGGGATTGGGAAGGTTAAGGTAAAGGTAATGTTAAGATAAGGTTAAGGGTAAGGTTAAGGTTAAGGTTAGGTTAAGGTTAAAGTTATGGTAATGGGAAGGTTAAGGTTAAGGTTATGGTTAAGGTTAAGTTTAAGGTTAAGGGTTTGGTTAAGGTTAAGGTTAGGTTATATTTAAGTTCAAGGTTAAGTTTAAGGTTAAGGTTAAGATAATTTTAAGGGTAACATTCTTAACGTTAACCTTAGCCTTAACCTTAACCAACCTTAACCTTCACCTTAAACTTAATCTTAACTATAACCTAACCCTAACCTTACCCTTAACCTTAACCTTAACTATACTCCTAACCTAACCTTAACCTTAACCTTAACCTTATCTTAACCTTAACCTAACCTTAACCTTGACTTTATCCTTAATGTAAAGGGTAAAGTCTAAGGTTAAGGTTAAGGTTAACATTAAGGCTAACGTTAAGGTTAAGGTTAAGGTTAATATTAGGTTAAGGTTAAGGTTAATGTTAAGGGTTAGGGTTAGGTTAAGGTTGAGGTTAATTTTAGATTAAGGGTAAAGTTAAGGTTAGGGTTAGGTTAAGGTTAAGGTTAAGGTTATGGTTAGGCTAAGTTTAAGCTTAAGGTTAAGGTTAGGTTAAGGTTACAGTTAAGTTAAGGTTAAGATTAGGTTAAGGTTAAGGTTAAGGTTAAGGGTTTGGTCAAGGTTAGGGTTAGGTTAAGGTTAATGCTAAGGGTGTTGGGAAAAATACTAAGAGGGGGCGGTGAATCAGTATTTAGGACTGAATAATTTTTGTTTGCCTTCTCTTAAAACCATATTTTACAGTACTGCATCCAATATGTATGTCCAGATATCTTATTATGTCTTTTCTTAGAGTATTGCATCAGATAAGCTTTAAGCATGAACAAAAATAACAGAACAAACCATCAAACAAAACAGCACATACGAACACCAGGATTTAAGGTGGAAACCCAATTCGGGAGAAAACCACCACTGCTGTAATCTCAATCTTCAATATTTATTATAGAGAAAACTTATTACAATATATGTTGGTGCAGACTTATACCAGCACGTAGGCACCCACCTGCAGAAGGCTTCAACCTTCTCTTGTTTACCAGCCTCTCCTAGAAGGGAGCTACTACCCCCTGCTCTCGTTTACCAGCTACCACTAGAAGGGAGCTACAACTCCCTCTCCTAAGGCTTCGACCCTTAGCACCACTGCGGACCACGTTTCATCAACTTTCATACTGGATCCACCAGTTTCCATACAACATACATTTTCGGTCACCAGATTTATTTATTTTCTGTATACTCACACCAGTTCCTCATGACTTCGTCCGTCATTCACACCAGATATTCATGGGTGCATCATATTTTCATATTTATTAGTTAAGAACAGTTAGCTTGCCCATACATATATTATTTTTAGAAATTTGTATTCACCACCCTTAGAATGCACCCCCATTCTATATTTTTCTTCTCCTTATATAGCTTTTCCTTTATTAAAACCATGAGTCAAAACCACAAACCACTAATGGTATTCCTCTGACAGTATTCCTTATCCCACGAGGCTTTTTGATCTCTTTTTAATTTTTATTTATCAATTTGAAGAAATTGATAAATAAATATATTTACAATTTAAAACTTTAGGATTAAAGATAACCCTTCGCATTTTAACCCTTCCAAATAATATGGTAAACCTTTGACCCCGGGCCCAAAAATATAGTCAATAGCCAATCAAATACACGCATGGTACCATAGGTAAACTTCGCGCAAGTCCAGCGTCCGATCACCGTTAGATTATCAAGCTTCCAGATCAACGGCGTATATGCATATCGCTCAACATTCGATACTGATCGTTAACGTGCGATGGCCCGCCATACCTCTGTTAATCTTCGCGCACCTTCAACAAATGACGATCGTCTGATGACCCCTTCCCAGATCAACGATGCTCAACGATATCGCTGGGCATCCTGGGTCGATCTATAACGCGCAATGGCACACAGTAAAAAGTAGTTTTGTAGAATCGTACAAGGACGTGTGTCACCCGTTCTATGGAATCACTCCCCACCTCTTGAATACCGCTCGCCCGTTGAAAGTGGTGCGATGAAAACCATAAACCGCCTTCACTATTCCTCCTTCATGGCTCCGCCCTTTTCTCAAGGTTCTGTTCATGATTCCAAAGGGTTATTCTGGGTTTGCACTATAACTCTGGTCTATCTTTGGCAAGATTTCCAGTAACCAACAAACAAATGTAGTTCTCTTCCGGCAGGAATTCCTTATAAACATTAACTCATGACAATTCAATGTCATTGCTCAGTTCTGCTATGATATATATAACATGTCAACCTTCCATTTCGGAGTTCTAGCCTGTCACAGTTCCGCTTCTACCTGTACATTCAAAAACATCATTTCTCTGCCACCATTAAGTTCTTCAATTGATACACTGAATGCCTCAAGAGCCCCCTATATACACAACCAAGTAGTTCCACGACTGAAAATATCAAACTAAGCTAGATCTTCATTACAAGAAGGTCTCACCCTGGAATTCAAATCCTACCACCATGATTCCTCAACAGGGTTTCACTTTTAAATCCATTCACAGAGACTCATACAGAGATTCAGGGGATTCCACACAAGAATTACATCATTCATTGCACATATAATACAAATATCCCTAAAAATGATTTCATTCTTCTCCGGGCACTGTAGGTATCCTCTGCCCATTATTAAATTGATCACACAGGTCATATATATTCCAGATTTACTCATACTTAACACAATTCCATAGTTCTTCATTAACATAAACAAATCTTAGCCAGATATTCCATTTGTCCTTCAATCTATTACCTTGTTTCTTCCTAGCATATCTCCCTTTTGTCATCTCCTTTACAAACTATATTAAACCCCAAATTCAAATCTACTGCTCTGTCTCATCTGCTGCTTCTGCTACCTCTCTGTCTCTTTTTTCCTTATGGATAGTTTAGGTGCTGCTCCTGTCTTTGCCAATTCCTTTGCCATCAATGAAAATATTTCCAAAAATCTCCCCCTTTGGCATTGATGGCAATACTCTTCCTCTGATGGCCTTAGAGAAGCCCTTTGTTGTTGTTCCTCCCCATTTTACATCAATGGAAAATATTTTGGTCAAGATCCTTTGAATTGATAGTGCCATGATCCCCCTGAGATCATGTTGCATATTCAAACATAATATGACCAAAAATTCATCCTTTTCATATGACCAATGCTCCCCCTGAGCCTGTGCATTCAGAGATGCCTAATAGTACATCACAACCAATTTAATCTTCTGTATTTAAGTAGACCTGATCCTCTGCATGGCAGAGACTACTCCTAGATTCTGTCTGAGATATTCGAATGCTTCCCTGGGTAGAGGTTTGGTAAATATATCAACAACTTGTTCTTTGGAGGAAACATACTCCAATTTCACCTTTTGTTCAAGAACTTGTTCACGTAAGAAGTGATATTTGATGGGAATGTGCTTGGTTTTGGAATGCATAACAGGATTCTTTGAGATACTGATAGCACTTGTATTATCACACATAATCGAGATAGGAGGTGAACATTTGATTTGAAAGTCTTGTAGGGTTTGCATCATCCAGAGAAGTTGAGTGCAACATGATGCAGCAGCCGCATATTCTGATTCTGCTATAGATAAGGAAATGGAGCTTTGCTTCTTGATAAACCAAGATACTAACCGAGGCCCCATATTGAATGCACCACCACTAGTGATTTTCCGATCATCAACACTTCCAGCCCAATCTGCATCAGTGTATGCATGAAGAGTAAGATCAACATTCTTTGGATACCATAGTCCAAAGTCTTGAGTTCCTTTTAGATATTTGAATATTCTTTTCCTAGCATGAATATGAGACTCTTTTGGATTAGCTTGAAATCATCCAACAATCCCAACTGCATGCATGATATCTGGTCTTGTCCCAGTGAGATAAAGTAGACTTCCTATCATAGATCTGTATTCAGGTTGATTCACCATGGGGGAATCCTCATTAGAACTGATATTACATCTGGTTATCATTGGTGTACTTACAGGTTTGCAGTCTTTCATGCCATACTTCTTCAGGATTTGCTTCAGGTATTTTTCTTGTGATAAGAATATGCCATATGTTGCTCGTTGCACTTGCAAGCCAAGAAAGAATGTTAGTTCCCCAAGAAAAGACATTTCAAATTCTTGCTGCATATCAGAAGAAATTTTTTGACTCATAGACTCTTTATTACTTCCAAAAATGATATCATCAACATATACAACCACAATCAATAGTTTGTCATTTTTCAGTTTTTGTGTATAATTTGCTATCAGCAGACCCTTTTGAAAATCCTTGTTGATGAAGATATTTGTCAAGATGATAGTACCATGCCCTTGGAGCTTGTTTGAGACCATATAGAGCCTTTTTATGTCTACAAAAAAGATTTTGGTCAAGATCCTTTGAACCGATAATGCAATGCTTCCCCTGAGATCATGCTGCATCTTCAAACATAATATGACCAACAATTCATTGTTTTCATATGACCAATGCTCCCCCTGAGCCTGTGCATTCAGAGATGCCTAACAGTACCTCACAACCAATTTAATCTTCTGTATTTAAGTAGACCTGATCCTCTGCATGGCAGAGACTACTCCCAGTTTCTGTCAAAGATATTCGAACGCTTCCCTAGGTAGAGGTTTGGTAAATATATCAACAACTTGTTCTTTGGAGGAAACATACTCCAATTTCACCTTTTGTTCAAGCACTTGTTTACGTAAGAAGTGATATTTGATGGGAATGTGCTTGGTATTGGAATACATAACAATATTCTTTGAGATAATGATAGCACTTGTATTATCACACATATTGGAGATAGGAGGTGAACATTTGATTTGAAAGTCTTGTAGGGTTTGCATCATCCAGAGAAGTTGAGTCCAACATGATGCAACAGCCACATATTCTGCTTCTGCTGTAGATAAGGCAATGGAGCTTTGCTTCTTGATGAACCAAGATATTAATCGAGGCCCCATATTGAATGCACCACCACTAGTGCTTTTCCGATCATCAACACTTCCAGCCCAATCTGCATCAGTGTATGCATGAAGAGTAAGATCAGCATTCTTTGAATACCATAGTCCAAAGTATTGAGTTCCTTGTAGATATTTGAATATTATTTTCACAGCCCGAAGATGAGACTCTTTTGGACTAGCTTGAAATCATCCAACAATCCCAACTGCATGCATGATGTCTGGTCTTGTCCCAGTGAGATAAAGTAGACTTCCTATCATAGATCTGTATTCAGGTTGATTCACCATGGGGAAATCCTCATTAGAACTAAGATTACATATGGTTATCATTGGTGTACTTAAAGGTTTGCAATATTCCATGCCATACTTCTTTAGGATTTGCTTGAGGTATTTTTCTTGTGATAAGAATATGCCATATGTTGCTTGTTGCACTTGCAAGCTAAGAAAGAATGTTAGTTCCCCAAGCAAAGACATTTCAAATTCTTGCTGCATATCAGAAGAAAATTTCTGGCTCATAGACTCTTTATTACTTTCAAAAATGATATCATCAACATATACAACCACAATCAATAATTTTTCATTTTCAGTTTTTGTGTATAAGTTGCTATCAGCAGACCCTTTTGAAAATCCTTGTTGATGAAGATATTTGTCAAGACAATAGTACCATGCCCTTGGAGCTTGTTTGAGACCATATAGAGCCTTTTTAAGTCTACAAACAATTTTTTCATCATTTCCAAAAATGAATTCTTCTAGTTGTTCTATATAAACTTCTTCTTCTAGATCACCATTGAGAAAATCAGATTTAACATCCATTTGATAAACTTTGATTTGTTGGAAGCTTGAAAAAGAAAGAAACATTCTTATGGCTTCAAGTCTGGCTACAGGATCAAAGGTTTCTTCAAATTCTATACCTTCTTGTTGAGCATACCCTTTGCACACAAGTCTAGCTTTATTTCTTATAACATCCCCATTCTCATTTAACTTGTTTTTGAATATCCATTTAGTTCCAATGACATTTTTGTCATGAGGTCTTGGCACTAATTCCCAAGTGTGATTCCTTTCAATTTGATCAAGCTCTTCATTCATGGCTTGAATCCAACATTCATCTTTGCTAGCTTGAATGACACTGTGAGGTTCAATAGTGGACAGAAATGCCAGATTGCTAGAAGATCCCACAAGAGTCATTCTTGTTTGTACACCTGATCCCTTTTCTCCCAAAATTTGAGATTCTGGATGATTCTTTTGAACATATCTAGATGGAGATTTTTCAGACAAATCCTCTTCGGGTTCTTCACTGGGTTCACTATTTTTATCATTAATATTTGATGTAGAAGGATATGTGTCATCGTCAGCTTCATCTATTGTTCGATTTTATTCTTTTGGAGCTGCAGGAGACTCATAAATAACAACATCAATACATTCAACAATATTCCGAAGTCTTTTATTATAACATTTATATGCCCTACTCCTAGAGGAGTAACTCAGAAATATTCCTTCATCTACTCTGGATTCAAGCTTGCCAAGTTTTTCATCATTATTATTGATAAAGCATTTTCTCCCAAAAATTATAAAATGCTTTATAGTGGGAGGATTACCATACCAGAGTTCATATGGAATTTTATCACTATTTACACGAACATGTGATTTGTTGAGAATGTTTACTGCTGTATGTGCTGCTTCTCCCCAAAATGTGTCAGGTGTTCCAGAATCATCAAGCATAGCTCTAGCCATTTTTTGAACTGTTCTATTCATTCTTTCTGCAACGCCATTCTGTTGTGGAGTGCTAGCTACAGAGAACTGTCTTTTGATGCGATGTTGTTCATATAATTCAAGGAATTCATTGGATGTATATTCTCCTCCTCGGTCAGATCTGAGACACTTGATTTTTAGATCTAATTCATTCTCAACTAGTGCTTTGAAGATTTGAAATTTCTCAAATGCTTCATCTTTGTGTTTAAGCAGCCCAATCCAACACATTCTAGAGAAATCATCAATGAATAAGATATAGTATTCTTCACCACGTGGTGGATTTTTCCTCATAGGTCCACATATGTCAGTATGAATGAGTTCAAGAGGCTTTCTTGATGATCCTTCCTTGGCATTAAATTGTACCCTAGTTTTCTTGCCGAATTTGCAGGATTTGTGTATGATATTTTCAGGTAGAGTAATATTGGGAAGATCACAAACAGCTTTAAGTCTGCTTGATTTGTTGATTTGAGAGAAGCTCAGATGCCCCAACCTTCGATGCTATAGCCAATTTTCTGAATATTTACTCAAATAACATTGTTCTTTGGGGTTCTTTAATATATACAGGTTGTTTGGAGTTCTTTTTCCTTTTATAATTTCTTTACCTGTATCAAGATCACGTACCACACATTCTTTTGAACTAAAGACAACTTCAATTCCTTGATCACACATTTGACTTACACTTAAAAAGTTATGCTTTAATCCATTCACAAACATGAATTCATTGGCTTTCACCCTTTCTTTTAGAAAAATAGACCTTTTTCCCTTAATGACCGTAGAAGTATCATTTCCAAATGTAACCTTTTTTTCTTTTTTCTAGAGCACTATATGCAAGAAGTTTTTCTTTATCACCTGTCATGTGCTTGAGCATCCACTATCAATGTACCATTGGTTTTCTTCATCTTCTGCAAATAACGCTATTCCATAATTTTCAACCTATAATTCCTTCTTTTTCCGTACTTTGGATCTTGAAGGAACATGTTCTTTTGGATGAACTTTGCTCCTGCATTCAGATTCTTCATGGCCAAAGCTATTGCAATAAGAACATTCAACTTCATTTTGAAGAGGAGAAAAGTTGTTATAAGTATTCTTCTTTGTTTCAATATCAATCCTTTTATTTCTTGCTTCTCTTGTCATGATGGTTTTATATGCAACACATTGAACAACTTTATGACAAAAATTGTGACATGAGAAACATTGTCCATTGAAGAAGAAATTTCTGCGATCATAAAATCTTCTATATGAATTTACTTGTTGATTGGTGTTTATTTGAAAGACATTCCTGTTAGTTTTCTTTGAATTGAGATGATCATGCTTTATCTGTAAAGATTCTTTATTCCCTTGCTGAGTGGCAACATGTTGTAAACCATCTGTAACTGCTTTTATATATTTTGGTGCTGAAGCCTGAGAAGATTCTCCAATATATCCAAGACCTGTCTTTATAAGAGGAGAACGTTGTACCTTGATAATCTCATCTAATGTTTCATATACTTTAGCAAATCTAAGATTCAGAGTTTTTACTTTCTCAAGTTCTTTTCTTAGACTTACTACTTCACACTCTACTTTCTCATTGTGTTTCTCTTTCTCTTCAAGCTGATTTTTCAGAGTTTCTATGGTTATTTTACTTTCTTCTAAGAAAATCTTGAGTTTATTGTTTTCATCAAGAAAATCACTATCTTCTGGAGCATCCACAAAATTATATTTTTCTTCTCTAGATTCTTTTTCAAATGCCATGAGAAGTCTAAGATCTTGTTGACATTCTTCCTCACTATCAGATAACCTGTCACTATCTTCATGAGTATAGTAACTCTTTCTAGTGCTAAAACTATTCCTATTCCTTTTTGCTACTTCCTTCCCCTTTTTATGTGTTTCTTTATAAGGACACTTAGCAGCATAATGACCAACTCTTCCACAATCAAAACATTTGAAGGGAAGCTTACCTCTGAACCGTCCTGTGCCAAGTTGAAGTTTCTTTACAAATTTTATCTCATCTTCTTCTGAGATATATCCTAATCCTTCTGTTTTTTGTACTTCCTTCCCTTTTGTAGAAGTTCTAAAGACTGCTTCTTTGACTTCAGAAGGTCCTCCTCTTCTCATTTCATATGCACTTAGTATGCCATGAAGTTTCACCACAGTAAGGTTTTGAAGATCCTGCTTTTCTTCAAGGGCTGAAACTTTTGACTCAAATTTTGTCGTTAGTGATCTTAAGACTTTCTCAACCAAGGTAGATTCGGTTATTGTTTCTCCCAAATTTCTCATAAAATTTGCAATATCATCAAGACGTAAAAATAAATTGGCAATGCTCTCCTCATTATCCATTTTTAGATTCTCGTATTGAATTCTGAGAGTTTGGAGTTTAGCACTTTTTACCTTTGCATCACCTTCATAACTTAGAATGATTTTGTCCCATATTGTCTTGGCTATATTCAGCTACATGACTTTCACAAATTATGATTCAGTTAGACTTCCCAATAGAGCATTGACTGCCTTTGCATTCATTTCATAATTCTTTCTTTCTGTCGGATCTGTTGGTACTGCAGCTGGGTATTGATATCCTTGTTCAAAAGTTTCCCATACCTCTGCTCCCAGAGACTGAAGATAGGATCTCATCCTTGTTTTCTAGAAGATTAAATTTTTTCCGTTAAAGAGTGGAGGCCTGATAGATGTTGTTCCATCTTGATTGCTCATCTTGCTTGATCTTCTTTGTAGTGGCTAAGCTTTTTCAGAAGGACCTGGCTCTGATACCAATTGTTGGGAAAAATACTGAGAGGGGGGGGGGGTGAATCAGTATTTAGGACTGAAAATTTTTTCTTTGCTTTCTCTTAAAACCATATGTTACAGTACTACATCCAATATGTATGTCCAAATATCTTATTATGTCTTTTCTTAGAGTATTGCATCAGATAAGCATTAAGCATGAGAAGAAATAACAGAACAAACGATCAAACAAAATAGCACATATGAACACCAGGATTTAAGGTGGAAACCCAATTCGGGAGAAAACCACCGCTAATGTAATCTCAATCTTCAATATTTATTATAGAGAAAAATTCTTACAATATATGCTAGTGCAGACTTATACCAACACGTAGGCACCCACCTGCAGAAGGCTTCAACCTTCTCTCATTTACCAGCCTCTCCTGGAAGGGAGCTACTACCCCCTGCTCTTGTTTACTAGATACCACTGGAAGGGAGCTACAACCCCCTCTCTGAAGGCTTCGACCCTCAACACCACTGCGGACCATGTTTCATCAACTTTCATACTGGATCCACCATTTTCCATACGACATACCTTGCCGATCACCAGATTTATTTATTTTCTGTATACTTACACCAGTTCCTCATGATTTCGTTCGTCATTCACACCAGATATTCATCATTATATTCATGGGTGCATCGTATTTTCAGATTTATCAGTTAAGAACAAAGCTCGCCCATACAGATATTATTTTTAGAAATTTTTATTCACCACCCTTACAATGCACCCCTATTCTTTGTTTTTCTTCTCCTTATATAGTTTTTCCTTTATTAAAACCATGAGTCAAAACCACAAACCGCTAATGGTATTCCTCTGACAGTATTCCTTATCCCACGGGGATTTTTTATCTCTTTTTAATTTTTATTTATCAATTTGAAGAAATTGATAAATAAATATATTTACAATTTAGAACTTTAGGATTAAATATAACTCTTTGCATTTTAACCCTTCCAAATAATATGGTAAACCTTTGACCCCGGGCCCACAAGTGTAGTCAATAGCCAATCAAATACGCACATGGTACCATAGGTAAACTTCGTGCAAGTCCAACGTCCGATCACCGTTAGATTAGCAAGCTTCTAGATCAACGGCGTATATGCATATCGCTCAACATCCAATACCGATCGTTAACGTGTGATGGCCCGCCGTACCTCTGTTAATCTTCGCGCACCTTCAACAAATGATGATCGTCCGATGACCCCTTCCCAGATCAACTCCGCTCAACGATATCGCTGGGCATCTTGGGTCGAACTATAACGTGTGATGGCGCACAGTAAAAAGTGGTTTTGTATAATCGTAGAGGGACGCGTGTCGCCCATTCTATGGAATCGCTCCCCACCCCTTGAATACCGCTTGCCCGTTGAAAGCGGTGCAATGGAAACTATAAACCGCCTTCAATGTTCCTCCTTCGTGGTTCTGCCCTTCGCTCAAGGCTCCGTTCATGATTCCAAAGGGTTATTCTGGGTTTGCGCTATAACTCTGGTCTATCTTTGGCAATATTTCTAGTAACCAACAAACAAATGTAGTTCTCTTCCAACGGGATTTCCTTACAAACATTAACCCATGAAAATTCAATGTCATTCCTCAATTCTGTATGATATATATAACATGTCAACCTTCCATTTCGGAGTTCTATCCTGTCACAGTTCCGCTTCTACCTGTACATTCAAAAACGTCATATCTCTGCCACCATTAAATTCTTCAATGGATACACTGAATGCCTCGAGAGCCCCATATATACACAACCAAGTAGTTCCACGACTGCAAATATCAAACTAAGTAATATCTTCATTACAAGAAGGTCTCACCCTGGAATTCGAATCCTACCACCATGATTCCTCAATAGGGCTTCACTTTTAACTCCATTCGCAGAGACTCATACAGAGATTCAGGGGACTCCACACAAGAATTACATCAGTCATTACACATATAATACACATATCCCTAACAATTATTTCATTCTTCTCCGGGCATCGTAGGTATCCTCTGGCCATTATGAAATTGATCACATAGGTCATATATATTCCAAATTTACTCATACTTAAAACAATTCCACAGTTCTTCATTAACATAAGCAAATCTTAGCCAGATATTCCATCTTTCCTTCAATCTATTACCTTGTTTCTTCCTAGAAGCTCTCCCTTTTGTCATCTCCTTTGCAAACTGTATTAAACCCCTAATTCAACTCTACTGCTCTGTCTCATCTGCTGCTTCTTCTACCTCTCAGTCTCTTTTTTCCTTATGGATAGTTTAGGTGCTGCTCCTATCTTTTCCAATTCCTTTGCCATCAATGACAATATTTCCAACAATCTCCCCCTTTGGCATTGATGGCAATACTCTTCCTCTGATGGCCTTACAGAAGCCCTTTGTTGCTTTTCCTCCCCCTTTGACATCAATGGAAAATATTTTGGTCAAGATCCTTTGAACCGATAATGCCATGCTCCCCCTGAGATTATGCTACATCTTCAAACATAATATGACCAACAATTCATCTTTTTCATATGACCAATGCTCCCCCTGAGCCTGCGCATTTAGAGATGCCTAACAGTACCTCACAACCAATTTAATCTTCTGTATTTAAGTAGACCTGATCCTCTGCATGGCAAAGACTACTCCCAGTTTTTGTCTGAGATATTCGAACGCTTCCCTGGGTAGAGGTTTGGTAAATATATCAACAACTTGTTCTTTGGAGGAAACATACTCCAATTTCACCTTTTTTTCAAGCACTTGTTCATGTAAGAAGTGATATTTTATGGGAATGTGCTTGGTCTTGGAATGCATAACAGGATTCTTTGAGATAATGATAGCACTTGTATTATCACACATAATGGAGATAGGAGGTGAACATTTTATTTGAAAGTCTTGTAGGGTTTGCATCATCCAGAGAAGTTGAGTGCAACATGATTTAGCAGCCACATATTCTGCTTCTGTTGTAGATAAGGCAATGGAGCTTTTCTTCTTGCTGAACCAAGATATTAACTAGGGCCCCATATAGAATGCACCACCACTAGTGCTTTTCCGATCATCAACACTTCCAGCCCAATCTGCATCAGTGTATGCATGATGAGTAAGATCAGCATTCTTTGGATACCATAGTCCAAAGTCTTGAGTTCCTTGTAGATATTTGAATATTCTTTTCACAGCATGAAGATGAGACTCTTTTGGATTAGCTTGAAATCGTCCAAAAATCCCAACTGCATGCATGATGTCTGTTCTTGTCCCAGTGAGATAAAGTAGAATTCCTATCATAGATATGTATTTAGGTTGATTCACTGTGGGGGAATCCTCATTAGAACTGAGATTACATCTAATTATCATTGGTGTACTTACAGGTTTGCAGTCTTCCATGCCATACTTCTTCAAGATTTGCTTGAGGTATTTTTCTTGTGATAAGAATATGCCATCTGTTGCTTGTTGCACTTGCAAGCCAAGAAATAATGTTAGTTCCCCAAGCTAAGACATTTCAAATTCTTGCTGCATATCAGAACCAAATTTCTGACCCATAGACTCTTTATTACTTCCAAAAATGATATCATCAACATATACAACCACAATCAATAGTTTTTCATTTTCAGTTTTTGTATATAAGTTGCTATCAGCAGACCCTTTTGAAAATCCTTGTTGATGAAGATATTTGTCAAGACGATAGTACCATGCCCTTGGAGCTTTTTTGAGACCATATAGAGCCTTTTAAGTCTACAAAAAAGATTTTGGTCAAGATCCTTTGAACCGATAATGCCATGCTCCCCCTGAGATCATGTTGCATCTTCAAACATAATATGACCAACAATTCATCCTTTTCATATGACCAATGCTCCCCCTAAGCCTGTGCATTCAGAGATGCCTAACAGTACCTCACAACCAATTTAATCTTCTATATTTAAGTAGACATGATCCTCTGCATGGCAGAGACTACTCCCAATTTCTGTCTGAGATATTCAAACGCTTCCTTGGGTAGAGGTTTGGTAAATATATCAGCAACTTGTTCTTTGGAGGAAACATACTCCAATTTCACCTTTTTTTCAAGCACTTGTTCACGTAAGAAGTGATATTTGATGGGAATGTGATTGGTCTTGGAATGCATAACAGTATTATTTGAGATACTGATAACACTTGTATTATCACACATATTGGAGATAGGAGGTGAACATTTGATTTGAAAGTCTTGTAGGGTTTGCATCATCCAGAGAAGTTGAGTGCAACATGATGCAACAGCCACATATTCTTATTCTTCTGTAGATAAGGCAATGGAGCTTTGCTTCTTGCTGAACCAAGATACTAACCAGGGCCCCATATAGAATGCACCACCACTAGTGCTTTTCCGATCATCAACACTTCCAGCCCAATCTGCATTAGTGTATGTATGAAGAGTAAGATCAGCATTCTTTGGATACCATAGTCCAAAGTCTTGAGTTCCTTGTAGATATTTGAATATTATTTTCACAGCCTGAAGATGAGACTCTTTTGGATTATCTTGAAATCATCCAACAATCCCAACTGCATGTAAGATGTCTGGTCTTGTCCCAGTGAGATAAAGTAGACTTCCTATCATAGATCTATATTCAGGTTGATTCACCATGGGGGGATCCTCATTAGAACTAAGATTACATCCGATTATCATTGGTGTACTTACAGGTTTGCATTATTCCATGCCATACTTCTTTAGGATTTGCTTGAGGTATTTTTCTTGTGATAAGAATATGCCATCTGTTGCTTGTTGCACTTGCAAGCCAAGAAAAAATGTTAGTTCCACAAGAAAAGACATTTCAAATTCTTGCTTCATATCAGAACCAAATTTCTGACTCATAGACCCTTTATTACTTCCAAAAATGATATCATCAACATATGCAACCACAATCAATAGTTTTTCATTTTCAATTTTTGTGTATAAGTTGCTATCAGCAGACCCTTTTGAGAATCCTTGTTGATGAAGATATTTGTCAAGACAATAGTACCATGCCCTTGGAGCTTGTTTGAGACCATATAGAGCCTTTTTAAGTCTACAAACAAGTTTTTCATCATTTCCCAATATGAATCCTTCTGGTTGTTCTATATAAACTTCTTCTTCTAGATCACCATTGATAAAAGAAGATTTAACATCCATTTGATAAAATTTGATTTTTTGGAAGCTTGAAAAAGCAAGAAACATTCTTATGGCTTCAAGTCTGGCTACAGGAGCAAAGGTTTCTTCAAATTCTATACCTTCTTGTTGAGCATACCCTTTCCACACAAGTCTAGCTTTATTTCTTATAACATCCCCATTCTCATTTAACTTGTTTTTGAATATCCATTTAGTTCCAATGACATTTTTGTCATGAGGTCTTGGTACTAATTCCCAAGTGTGATTCTTTTCAATTTGATCAAGCTCTTCATTCATGGCTTGAATCCAACATTCATCTTTTCTAGCTTGACTGACACTGTGAGGTTCAATAGTGGAAAGAAATGCCAGATTTCTAGAAGATCCCACAAAAGTCCTTCTTGTTTGTACACCTGATCCCTTTTCCCCCAAAATTTGAGATTCTGGATGATTCTTTTGAACATATCTAGATGGAGCTTTTTCAGACAAATCCTCTTCGGGTTCTTCACTGGGTTCATTTTTTGTATCATTACTATTTGATGTAGAAGGATATGTGTCATCATCATCTTCATCTATTGTTTGCTTTTCTTCTTTTGGAGCTGCAGGAGACTCATCAATAACAACATCAATACATTCAAAAATCTTCCGAAGTCTTTTATTGTAACATTTATATGCCCTACTCCTAGAGGAGTAACCAAGAAATATTCCTTCATGTACTCTGGGTTCAAACTTGCCAAGTTTTTCATCATTATTATTGATAAAGCATTTTCTCCCAAAAATTTTAAAATGCTTTATAGTGGGAGGATTACCATACCAGAGTTCATATGGAGTTTTATCACTATTTACACAAACATGTGCTTTGTTGAGAATGTTTACTGCTGTATGTGTTGCTTCTCCCCAAAATGTGTCTGGTGTTCTAGAATCATCAAGCATAGCTCTAGCCATTTTTTGAACTGTTCTGTTCATTCTTTCTGCAACGCCATTCTGTTGTGGAGTGCCAACTAGAGAGAACTGTCTTTTGATGCCATGTTGTTCACAGAATTCAAGGAATTCATTGGATGTATATTTTCCTCCTCGATCAGATCTGAGACACTTGATTTTTAGATCTAATTCATTCTCAACTAGTGCTTTGAAGATCCGAAATTTGTCAAATGCTTCATCTTTGTGTTTAAACAGCACAATCCAACACATTCTAGAGAAATCATCAATGAATAAGATATAGTATTCTTCACCACGTGGTGAATTTTTCCTCATAGGTCCACATATGTCAGTATGAATGAGTTAAAGAGGCTTTCTTGATGATCCTTCCTTGGCATTAAATTGTACCCTGGTTTGCTTGCCGAATTGGCAAGATTTGCATATGATATTTTCAGGTAGAGTAATATTGGGAAGATCACGAACAACTTTAAGTCTTCTTGATTTGTTGATTTGAGAGAAGCTCAGATGCCCCAACCTTCTATGCCATAGCCAATTTTCTGAAGATTTACTCAAATAACATTGTTCTTTGGGGTTCTTCAATATATACAAGTTGTTTGGAGTTCTTTTTCCTTTTATAATTGCTTTACCTGTATCAAGATCACGTACCACACATTCTTTTGAACTAAAGACAACTTCAGTTCCTTGATCACACATTTGAATTACACTTAACAAGTTATTCTTTAATCCATCCAAATACATGAATTCATTGGCTTTCACCTTTTCTTTTAGAAAAATAGACCCTTTTCCCTTAATGACCGCAGGAAGATTATGTTTAAGGTTAGGTTAAGGTTAAGGTCAGAGGAAGGTTAATGTTAAAGATAGGTTAACGTAAGGTTAAGGTTACAGGTTTAGTCAGGTTAAGGTTAAGGTTAATCTTAAATATGGCTTAATGTAAGGTTAAGGTTACAGGTTTAGTCAGGTTAAGGTTAAGGTTAGGGTTAGGGTAAAGTTAAGGTTAATATAAAGTTAATGTTAAGGTTAAGGTTTAGCATAAATTTAAGGTTAGGGTTAGGTTAAGGTTAAGGTGCAGGTTATGGTTAGGCTAAGGATGTTGGAAATATGATGTAGAGTGTTGTACTTGATGGCAACCCACTTGATGAAGATGATGGAAACCTACTTAATGAAGTTGTTCTTGATGCTTGATGAGTTTATTAATGATGTAAATCTGATGTTCTACAAGTAGCTCAGAAGTACCAGAGAAATAAATATCAGTAAGGGCCAGAACAATGATGAAAAGTGTGTGACACAAAGCATACACGGGTTTGTTTAGGAGAAGTAGCGTATGCACGAGGAAAATTACGTGCCAAGTCACGTATGCTCAATTGTGCTCTAAAAGAATAAAACCAGGGGTTACTACCATGGTATTGACCCATTGTATTGAGCGCTGGATTGTCTATGTGATCCCGTCCAGGAATACCATCGGAAGTTGTGTGGTTTTGGCTCATGGTATTGTCAAAGGCTAGATCTATTTAAGGAGAAGAAATTCATTGTGCAATGTGTGCATGAGTCTAGGTTTGAATGTATACTTCACTCTGAAGTATGTTTGAATAGAAAGGGTAAGAGTTTGATTGATAGATCTGAATCTATGATGCACCTATGAGGAAAATGATGAAGAGGGATCTCTAGATCTGAAATGTATATGTATTTTCTAGATCTGTTTATGGAATGATTAGATCTGTGATCTGGCGAATCTGTGCTGAAGTGAAGAATGAAGATCTGAGATGTTTATCTGTTCTGGAGAGCTGCACTACCCTAAAATGTCTGAAGATCTATACGCAGGTTCGTCGAGGAGAAAACATGTATATACGCGGCTTGTATTCAGCGAAAGCGCATATGGGAATTGAAATCAGATCTGAAATGTGTGCAGATGTATACGTGGGTTGGTATTTGTGAAAGCGCGTATATACGCAGGATCAGTGAAGAAAAAGCGCGTATGTAATTTAGGGTTTGCTGAATTTGAAAATTCATGAAACGTGGTCCAAAAAGGTGTTGAAGGTTGAAGCCTTCAGTCAGGGGGTTGTAGCTCCCTTCCAGGTGACGCTGGTAAACGAGAGCAGGGGGTCGTAGCTCCCTTCTAGGTGAGGCTGGTAAACGAGAGCAGGGGGTTGTAGCTCCCTTCCAGGAGAGGCTGGTAAATGAGAGAAGGTTGTACCCTTCTGCAGGTAGGTGCCTGCGTGCTGGTATGAGTCTGCGCCAGTACATGGTTGTAAGATGTTTTCTCTATAATAAAATATTGAAGGCTGAGACAACGGCAACGGTGGTTTTCTCCTGACTTGGGTTTCCACCTAAAATGCTGGTGTTCATGTGTGATGGTTTATTCTGTTATTACTGCACATGCTTACTGTTAACTTAACATCAGATGAATGAATGTTGCAAAGAAATAAGTTAAGAATTATTTTTATAATTAGATCTCTATTCATACGCGAGTTTTATGAAGGATATCTGCGTGTATACGCTAGTTGGCTTCAGCAAAGTAGCGTATGGGTTTTAGTGAATGGAAAGTAAAATTTTTTGAGTAAGTCCTAAATACTGATTCACCCCCCCTCTCATTATTTTTCCCAACAATTGGTATCAGAGCAGGTCCTTCTGTAGAAGCTTGATCGCTTGAAGGAGATCCGTCGCAATGGGAAGTCATGAAGGGATAATGTCTATAATGCCACCTCTATTCAATGGAAATAATCTATTATTCTGGAAGATACGAACAAAATCATATCTGCAAAGTCTTGGTGCAGAAGTATGGGCAATCGTGGAAGGAGGTTATCAGTATCCGGCAAGTATTCCTACTGATGCAGCAGAAAGGAAGAAATATGAAATCAATGCCAAAGTCGTCAATGTCTTATTAGGAAGCCTGTCTGAACCAGAATTTGCTAAAGTGATGTAGCTAAATTCAGCAAAAGAAATATGGGACAAAATCATTCTGAGCTATGAAGGAGATACAAAGGTAAAAAGTGCAAAACTCCAAACTCTCAGAATTGAATATGAAAATTTAAGGATGCATAGTGATGAGAGTATTGCCAGTTTCTTTTTACGTCTAGATGATATTGTAAATCGTATGAGAATTTTGGGTGAAACCATAACCGATACTACTCTAGTGGAAAAAGTCTTAAGATCTTTGACTTCAAAATTTGAGTCAAAAGTATCAGCTATTGAAGAAAGGCAAGATCTGCAAACTCTTACTATTTTTCAACTACATGGTATTCTGACTGCTTATGAAATGAGACAAGGAGGTCCCCCTCAAATCAAAGAAGTTGCTTTTAAGGCGTGTGCAAAAGGAAAAGAAAAGGAAGTTGTCAAGGAATCAAGTTATATATCAGAAGAAGAAGAAGAAAATTTTGTAAGGAGACTCCAACCAGGTACTGGAAGATTCAAAGGTAAGCTACCCTTCAAGTGTTTTACTTGTGGGAGAGTTGGTCATTATGTTGCTAAATGTCCTTATGAAGAAAATCATGAAAAAGGGAAACAATTTGAAAAGAGAAAGAGTTATTATACAAATGAAGAGAAGGATGAGGATGAAGAAGATTCTGACCAAGATCTACAAGTGCTCATGGCAAAGAAGCAAAAGAAGAAGGCTACTCAAGGAAAGGAAATACCTCAGAAAACATGTGCAGCAGAAAATGGAGAATATGAAACAAGTATTGATAGTTGTTCTTGTGATTCACTTTCGTGTGCATGCAATGGTGAAGATAGTGAAAGTAACATTATAAGTCTAGAAGAAAATCTCAAGATCAATGATGAAAGCAATGATTGGAATCAATTTCATAAGAAAGAATCTATCTACAAAGATATGATCTCTAGAATGAATGAACAGAAAGAAATAATGAATGGACAGATAGACAAGTATCAAAAGTTGTATGTTAATGCAACCAATCGAAGTGAAAAACTTGAAGCAGAAATCATCTCTCTCAAAGAAGATATGGAAAAATAAAATAAGAAGAATGAAGAACCCCTACCAATTGAAAAGGAAGGACTTGAAGCAGAAATCATCTCTCTCAAAGAAGATATGGAAAAATCAAATAAGAAGAATGAAGAACTTCTACAAACATGTGAAGAACAAGAAAATTGGTTGAAGGAAGAAATTTTAAAATTGAATGATCAAGTAGAAGAAGGAAAAAGTGTCGAAGAAAGCATGAAGAAGCAATGCCAAAAATTGGAGGTTGAGGTAAACATTCTCAAAGGTAAATTAGAAGAAAAGGATAAACTCTTGAGGTTTCAAGATAGTACTAAGATTCTGGACAATATTCTTAGTAATCAAAGGTCTCCTACTATTAAACTTGGGCTTGGTTTTCATGAAACTGTTAAACAAGAATCTAGTTCACAAGGAATTGCTAAAGATTCAAAGGATGTCAATGCAAAACCTAAAGAGTTGAAAGAAACAAGAAGTCAACCGACAATCATGAACACTCAAAGGAAATCATTCAATAATGTTGAATGATTTAAATGTCATAATTATGGGCATGTTGCAGCCAATTACAGAAGCAGATTGTTTCAGTCACAAAAGAATAGATTCTACACAGAAAGGTACTCTGGTTTCTTCAAGGGATATTGTTTTTCATGCAGCAAGTATGGTCATAAAGCAGCTGATTGCAATAGAAGGAATAATATAACAACACATTATGATCCTTATGCTTACTTTTCTGATCACATAGGATGATATACTTGTAACAAGTATGGACATGTAAAAAAGGAATGCAGGATGAATAGATCTGAGAAATTAGAGAAATTCCAGCACACAATAAGAAAGTTCAGGCAAAGTTGGAAAAAGAAGGAGGACCGGTTAGAAACGTAGGGAATATTGACCCTACTGTAGTCATCCGCTTCTAAAGCTTATTTCTCTTAATGACTGCAGGAGTGATGTGAGATACATTATAGGGATTAGTAATGTATCGTCACAGGGGGAGCGATGTATGGTGATTCCCATGATTGTTTTGGTTATTCTGGTTATGCTTATTTCTGATAGAGCATCTGATGTGAAGAAGACAGGTACAGGAGGTACAAACTCAAGGGGAGATGAAGTAATGTGAAGTTTTCAATGTTTCACTTTCCATACGCGGGTTCTGTGAACTAAAGCCACATATACACATGAGTTATAGTCGATACAGTCACGTATGCATTTATGACAAGAAAAATAGTATGACAAGCTAAAGATCAGGAGCACAGGTTCAGGGGGAGCATCAGTCTGACTACTAATGATTGTATTATTGGCACTGTATCTATTCAGCTCCAAGAATGTTCTTTCTTCCACCACATTCCACTCCATTTATTTTGTCCATTATTAATCTCAGGCTCAAATGATCAATGAAATTAGTTAAAATTTCTTTAATAATGAATATTATGACTAAATTGCTATGTTTTTATGATTTCGTCAATGTAGTGCTTTTTGAACTAGGACTAGCTACAGAATGCAGACATTCTTTAGCTAGTTGCCAATCCTGCAGCTGTCTTCATGTCTAAGCAGGTTCCAGGTGTCCTCTCAGAGAAAACCACACATGGTCATATTCCAGATCATGCCCTCATCATGTTTTGCTCTCCATGAAGATTGAACGGAATTTTGTACGTGGTTATGCATGTGGGAACTCAAACTAGGAGATAGACTCCTAATAGGACAAGGACAGTCCAGATGTCCTTAGTCATATTACAATGCCACCTTTAGAGTTCTAGTTCGATTTTAATATGGAAAAACAATTATCCCTAGATTATCTTGGATTCTTTTATGTAAATTTTCTATAAATGTAGCTTGGGAAACCGAGGTACAAGGTTAGATTTTGGTTAGATTTTATGGTTGAATGCTAGATTTCTAAAGTCCGAAAACACTTTGTTTTGAAGTAACCTCTCTTTAATGAAAGAAGCAGCATTTCCTTGAAAGCGTTGAAGTCAATCTTGAAGTAGATTTCGTGCTACTCTGGTGGTAGAGGGCCCCTGCCTCCTGAGCAGCCTTTTTTATACAGTAGATAAGTATTTTAGTCTCGTTTTTATTTCTAGTTTAGGCAAGTTTCTGAAGTTTATGTTCATACTTGTTTACATTAATTATCACAGCTAGAATTACTCTAATAAGCTCTTCCAAAATATCATTACGATGAATAAGGCATAGCTGTGGTATTGTAGGTTTTAATTGCATTTTCTTTCGTTAATTATCACAGTTGGAATTACTCTAATAAGCTCTTCCAAAATATCATTATGATGAATAAGGCATAATTGTGGTATTGTAGGTTTTAGTTGCTTGTTTACATTAAGTGTCACAGCCGGGCTTACTCTTACAAACTCTTCCAAAACATCATGAACAACGAATAAGAAACAGCTTTGGTGTCTTAGATTCTAGTTGTATTTGCTTTCAGTCTTATGTTTATGTTCAATTGCATTGAATAATACAACCATACATGTTCTCACAAACTCTTCCAAAATATCATTCATACTGAACGAGATGGGCTGTAGAATTCCTTAGGTTAGTTGCATGTTAATTTAGTTATAGCACTCTGGAGGTAGAATTCATTTGATTCAGCTCTATCATTTCATTTTCAGTTTGATAATGGCTTTCCAATTTAACACTGTTAACTGTACTTCAAATAGACTAGTGGCACACTAGTTTAGTCTTAGCTCACTGTATTAGCACTCCAGTTTAGTTGTCATCCATTGCATTTTTTTTTATATTAGTTGTTAAATTTAAATACCACGGTCTTCATTATTTACAAAATTTCTTTTTTTCCAACCTCATATTCATACATAATCATTTCGACAAAAGTTAGTATCAGTCTAAGACCTAGAATATTTTGCAACCTTTTTACCATTTCACAAACAAGCCTTTTCTCAAAGACCATTCTAAAAAGGAAATCTATAACTTCTGAGTGAGGCCTAGTGGTGTTAAATTGAGTTGCAGAACAGAATTAGAAGCTAGTTTAGAGTAAAAATATTATTATGCTACAAATGCTCTTTTCCAAATATATTCCAACAAACCTTTAATCATGGATGAGATGTTGTAACATTGTAAGTTGATTGTTGATTGTTTAGTTAGGAGAACTTCATTTACAATTAACTTGTCCATTTCCCAAGCTCTTCCAACACATCTTTAATGAATGAATTGGATAAATTTTAAGCTCATGTTGTGATTTATTTCCTTGAAGTCATTATCAAGCTTTGCATTTGTTGTTTGCTAGCCATAGTTTAGGCTTTGTTCTATTTTAGTATTTGCATTTGTCATTTTCCATCCATAGTTTAGGCTTCACTCTGTTTTTAACTAGTAGCTTCTTTTCACCAGCATTTAGCTCTTTCCCTTGTGAACATGAAACCATAAAAAACCAAAAACATCATAAAACACTAGACACAGCATAGTGAGAAACAAATACCTAGCCCCGTTTCTTATGATGAGATTATGGATGAGCCCTGTTTGCTTTTTGCTGAAGAGTATTCTTTGTTTTCACACATGGATGAGATGGAAGTCTTATGATTCAGAGATAAGGACAGATCATGCAGAGATTGTTGTTGATAACTTGCTATTGAAAGAGTTTTAGGTTGCACAAGCTAAGGAGGAGCCTTGGTCATATGGAAAGGATGCTTGGATGCACATTTTCAGGGGGAGAATTAGCCTTGCTGATCATAATGCATTGTTGGCATTGTGATGATTCTGAAATAAGATCTCTCTCTATTGAGGTTTTTTCTGGTACTGGTCATAAAAAGTCATATTTGTAATTTGATGAAAAGGTCATGTTGAGACCTATGATGTAAAATTGTAATATTCAGTCATGTAAGGACTTGATCAAATATGTAAACCCACTTGGTTGGGTACCTAAGTCAAAATGTCTAAAACCTCTTGGTTGGGTAGTTGAGTCAAATTGTGTAAACCCACTTGGTTGGGTATTTGAGTCTCATATGTAAACCCACTTGGTTGGATCCTTGATGTAAGTATGAGTCCTTGGTGATAGGAAAGTCATAGAGTCATTGAAAAGATTCAACATGAACTCAGGGGAAGCATGGTAATTTCAGTGCAAATCAGATCTACAGCGCTCTTCTATCTACATGAGGAGAAAACAACCTTTTGTTGGTTTTGATCCGCCCTTTGCCCTTGATGTCAAAGGGGGAGAGTGACATGGTGTTTGAATAGGGGAGAATATCATTATTCTTAATATATCTATCTGTTGTGGTGATCAAACACCACCGTGGTTGCCATCAAGTCCAAAGGTGGAGATTGTTGGCAATATGATGCAGAGTGTTGTACTTGATGGAAACCCACTTGATGAAGATGATGGAAACCTACTTAATGAATTTGTTCTTGATTCTTGATGAGTTTATTAATGATGTAAATCTGATGTTCTACAAGTAGCTCAGAAGCACTAGAGAAAGAAATATTAGTAAGGGCCAGAACAATGATGAAAATTGTGTGACACAAAGCATACGCGGGTTTGTTTAGGAGAAGTAGCGCATGCACGTAGAAAAGTACATGCCAAGTCCTGTATGCCCAATTGCACTCTAAAAGAATAAAACCAGGGGTTACTACCATGGTATTGACCCATTGTATTGAGCGTTGGATTGTCTATGTGATCCCGTCCAGGAATACCATCGAAAGTTGTGTGGTTTTGGCTCATTGTATTGTCAAAGGCTAGATCTATTTAAGGAGAAGAAATTCATTGTGCAATGTGTGTGCATGTGTCTGGGTTTGAATGTATACTTCACTCTGAAGTATGTCTGAATGGAAAGGGTAACAGTTTGATGATAGATCTGAATCTATGATGCACCTATGAAGAAAATGATGAAGAGGGATCTCTAGATCTGAAATGTATATGTATCTTCTGGATCTGTTTATGGAATGATTAGATCTGTGATATTGCGAATCTGTGCTGAAGTAAAGAATGAAGATCTAAGTTGTTCTAGAGAGTTGCACTACCCTAAAATTTCTGAAGAGCTATACGCAGGTTCCTCGAGGAGAAAGCGCGTATATACGCGACTTGTATTTAGCAAAAGCGCATATGGGAATTGAGGTCATCTCTGAAATGTGTGCAGATGTATACGCAGGTTGGTATTTGTGAAAGCGCGTATACACGCAGGATCAGTAAAGAAAAAGCGCGTATGTAATCTAGGGTTTGCTGAAGTGTGTGGAAAGAAATGTCTGATTAGTTCTGTTGTTTTATTGCTATCTGTCAATGATGATCTGGGTTGTTCGAATATTGATTATGTTGTTATAGAGCAAGTTGTTGGTTTGATGAATGTTCCTTAAGCTTAATTATGTGGGTTGGATCTAGTATGAAAATTGATGAAACGTGGTACACAAAGGTGTTGAAGGTTGAAGCCTTCAGTTAGGGGGTTGTAGCTCCCTTCCAGAAGAGGCTGGTAAATGAGAGCAGGGGGTTGTAGCTCCCTTCCGGGAGAGCCTGGTAAATGAGAGCAGGGGGTTGTAGCTCCCTTCCAGGAGAGGCTGGTAAACGAGAGAAGGTTGTAGCCTTTTGCAGGTGGGTGCCTGCATGCTGGTATGAGTCTGCGGCAGTACATGGTTGTAAGATGTTTTCTCTATAATAAAATATTGAAGGCTGAGACAACAGCAGCGGTGGTTTTCTCCCGACTTGGGTTTCCACCTAAAATCCTGGTGTTCATGTGTGATGCTTATGTGTGATGGTTCATTCTATTATTACTGGACATACTTACTGTTAACTTAACATTAGATGAATGAATGTTGCAAAGAACTAAGTTAAGAATTATCTGTATAATTATATCTTTGTTCATACACGAGTTTTATGAAGGATATCCACGTATATACGCTAGTTGGCTTTAGAAAAGTAGCATATGGGTTTTAGTGAATGGAAAAGTAAAATTTTTTGAGTAAGTCCTAAATACTGATTCACCCCCCCATTCTCAGTATTTTTCCCAACAAAGGATGCGATTAAGGTTAAGGTTAGGGTAAATTTAAGGTTAAGATAAGGCTAAGGTTATGGTTAGGTTAAGGTTAAGATTAGCTTAAGGTTAAGGTTAGGGTTAGGTTATAGTTAAGGTCAAGGTTAAGGTTAGGTTAAGGGTAAAGTCAAGGTTAATGTTAGGTTAAGGTTAATATTAGGTTAAGGGTAAAGTTAAGGTTAAGGTTAGGTTAAGGTTAAGGTCAAGGTTAAGGGTAAAATTAAGGTCAAGGTTAGGGTTAGGTTATAGTTAAGGTTAATGGTTTGATCAAGGTTAGGGTTAGGTTAAGGTTAAGGTTAAGGTTAGATAAGGATAAGGTCAAGGTTAAGGTTAGTTTAAGGTTAAGGTTACAAGTTTAGTCAGGTTAAGTTTAAGGTTACGGTTAAGGTTAAAGTCAAGGTTAAGGGTTTGGTTAAGATTAAGGTTAAGGTTAGGTTAACTTAAGGTTAAAGTTAAGGTTAAGGTTAGGTTAAGGGCAAAGTTAAGGTTAAGGTTAGGTGAAGGTTAAGGTTAGGTTAAGGTTAAGGTTAAGGTTAAGGTTAAGGATAGGTTAAGGTGAGGGTTAAGTTATAGTTAAAGTTAAGGTTAGGTTAAGGGTAAGGTAAGGTTGAGATTAAGGTTAAGGTTAAGGTTCGGTTAAGGTCAAGGTCAAGGTTAAGGTTAAGGTTAAGGTCAAGGTTAATGGTAAAGTTAAGTTCAAGGTTAGGGTTAGGTTATATTTGAGGTTAAATTTAGGTTAAGGGTAAAGTCAAGTTTAAGGTTAAGGTGAATGTTAAGGGTAAGGTTAAGGTTAAAGGTTATGGGTTTAGTTAGGTTAAGGTCAAGGTTAAGGTTAAGTTCAATGTTAACGTTAAGGTTCAGGGTTTGATTAAGGTTAGGTTAAGGTTAAGGTTAAGGTTAGGGGTAAGGCTAGGGTAAGGTTAGGGTTAAGGTTAGGTAAATGTTAAGGTTAAGGTTAGGTTAAGGCAAGGTTAAGGTTAGGGTAAGGTTAAGTTTAAGGTTACGGGTTTATTCACGTCAAGGTTAAGGTTAAGGGTTTGGTCAAGGTTAAGGTTAGGTTACAGCTAAGGTTAAGGTTAGGTTAAGGGAAAGTTAAGGTTAGGGATAAGGTTAAGGGTGTAAGGTTAAGGTTAAGGGTTAAGGTTAAGGTTAAGGTTAGGGTTATGGTTTGGGGAAGGTTAAGGTTAATATTAAGGTTTTGGTGAAGGTTAGGGTTAGGTTATAGTTAAGGTTAAGTTTAAGGTTAAGGTTACAAGTTTGGTCAGGTTAAGGTTAAGGATAAGGGACTGGTCAAGGTTAAGGTTAAGGGTTTGGTCAAGCTTAAGTTTAGGTTGTAATTAAGGTTAAGATTAAGGTTAAGATTAAGATTAAGGTTACAGGTTTATTAATGTTAAGGTTATGGTTAAGGTTAAGGTTATGGTTATGGTTATGGGAAGCTTAAGGTTAAGGTTAAGTTAAGGGTAAAGTCAAGTTTAGAGTTACAGTTAAGGTTAAGGTTGCAGGTCTTAACCTTAACCTTCACTATAACGTAATGTTAACCTTAACCTTAACTATAACCTAACCCTAACCTTGACCAAACCCTTAAACTTAACCTTAACCTTAACCTTAACCTAACCTTAACCTTAACTTTAACCTTCCCATAACCATAAACTTAACCTTAACCTTAACCTTAACCTTAACCTTCCCATAACCATAACCTTAACCTAACCTTAGGCTTAACTATAACCTAACCCTAACCTTACCGTAACCATAACCTTAAGTATAATAACCTAACCCGAACCTTAACCTTACCCTTAACCTAATCTTAACCTTAACCTTGACATTGACCTTAACCTTAACCTAAACCTTAACTTAACCTTAACCTTGATCTTAAGTGACTCATCAAAGTGGTTTAAGGTTTGCAAAGGATTTATCATGTTATAAAAAGGAGGAGAAGACACAAGAAGAGGTTGTTGATGAATTATATTTCTGAAGTATTTGTCTACTTAGACAAATACCATTCTCTGCGGTTTAGGGGAGGATTGTGATTGGAATTATTGTTTAGGAGTTTCATCTCTTCCCTTGAGGATCATTGGAGGAGTTCTTTGCTGAAGTTGGAAACTATCTGGTTTGAGACCAAGCACTATCTTTCATGAGTAGCGTTGGCCCATTGAGGGTTTTGCAGTTGCTATCTTTTGTAGCAAGTGGCATTGTAGGTCTGCTTAGATCTAGTTGTTTTTTAGAGGCTTTCTCTATTGGAGAGTGTTCTTCAGCCTCCAAGGATTTAGCTGAACTATATTTTATATCATATATGTACTTTTCATTCCATGCATTCAGTCTCCTTCACCCTCTGCGTAGTTTCTGCTCTATACTGTGTTATTTTGTAAGAGGGATTTTTTATTTCAGTTTGCTATCAGTTTGGAGGAGATCTCTTGGTGTTAGTCTTGCCTTCCCTTGGTGATCCATGGATTGGGTTGCTGATCCATGTCTCTATATATATGATCTATTTCAGCAATAAAATTTATCTTTAGAATTTTTTGGGTTCTCTACAACACAGTGTATTATAATTCAGATCTATAGCTTAATATGCAATATTTTTATGTAATTCCAATTGGATCTTGTTCTTAAAGTCTTGTAGCTTCCAGATCTATATTAGATATGATTTTTCATCCATACCAGATCTGAAATGTAATGTAAAACATCTGAACCATTTGAAAAATAACGCTATCTATGTATTTCTGCAGTTTATTCCTAGTTGTAGCTCTAATTTTTGAAGGGATATTGCCTTAGTTCTTCTTGTAATCAGTTTTAAATGAAATTAGATCATATGTAAATATGATTTACTATTATATTACTAAAGTATCAGATCTTTGGCTGACCTCCTCTGAGTTCAGTAAGATCTGCGAAATTCTAGTATCTAGGGTTTTCATTTTGCAACAACTTCTCTCTGTGGCTGATCTCTAGCTAGTATTGTTTCCGGGAGATCTGTTTAATGTGTTTAAACATATTTTTTTCTAATTAAATTGCATATATATGTCACATAAAAAATTTAATGAGGGGATCCCCACCCTGATCAGCATTTTTCTTTCTCATATTTTTTTATACATCGTTCTCATTGAAGGCCTTGTTGAGATTCCTGAATTGCGATTATTCCAAGTTCTTTAGGAAGAGTCTACAGTTGGCCAAGTAGCCTCTGTTTCTCACCCTATTTTTAGAGGTGACATAACCAATAAATTCCTATGTATTCCATCTCTGACATAGAATCTTGAGAATCCCCAAAAAGGGACATTACAGTGGTATCAAAGCTCCACTCTTGGCACAACTTGTGCTAGCTTTGGAGCCTTAGTCATGCTGAATTCCAAAGATGAAGATCCTCTTTCTGAGAGGGAGAGGAGATACTAGAATAAAATTCATAGAAAGTATGACTATACTACTGTTGACCTTGATAAGGGTCAAGACAAGGGGAAAGGCCCTGAATTGAATGATAAAGATAAGGAGGTAGAAGAGTTTGAAAAAACTCTCTTGGAAGCTATGCAAGATATATCCAAGGAAATAAAGGAGATGAGGATAGATCGAATGAGGGATTCCCTTGGAAGACTCCATCAAGGAGATACTTCAGAAATGTCTCAGTTTGGGACTGGTCGACCGGTGAGCTTGTCACAAGCTCCACATATCTCACAACGCTCTACAATGCCTACCTTCTTAGCTGTAGAGAATGAAGGGCTTCAAGAGTCAACCTCTTTGGAAGGCTACTTTGTAGAATATGATTCAAAAATTCAAAGGTTCAAGGATAACTTGAGCTTTGAAGATTTCTGCCATCTCAAGGACCAAAGGAGGCCATTACAACAGTATAGAGATGGAGGTTTCCTTCATGGGAGGCACCACACCATGGGAAGGTTCTTCTTGCCTAATTTTGATGGATCACCCTTTTTCTCAGCTAAAGCATGGGTGGAAAAGTTGGACATCTACTTCCAGCTAAATAAGGTGCCTCAAGCAGAAGCCATTAATATTGTTGCGCTGCATTTTGTTGGAGAAGCCCACAATTGGTGGTTTCATGGAATTTCTACATTGGGGCACAACAATGTGTCCACTTATGCTGATTTCACTAGGAGACTAGTGGAAATATTTGATTGGAAGGATCCGGAGGCCCCTTTCATAAGCTTAGCAAAGCTTAAGTAGACAGGAGATGCTAAAGCCTATATCTCTAAATTTTTGAGGCTGTCTATAATGGTTCCTGATCTTTCAGTTGCAAGGAGAGTCTATATGTTCATAGATGGCTTGGAAGAACCTTTGGATGGGCTGGTCAAGTCTACTAAACCCACCACTCTACATGATTCCATTGAAAGAACAAGAGATCTCCAAGATGCCTTGCCAAGGGCAAAGGCAACCCTTCCATGCAAAGCCACTCACTCTTCTAAAGGGAAGGAACGAAAATCTTCTCCACCCAAGGAGAGCTCACAGAAAAAGCTTCTTGACAATGATCTCCGGAGGGAGTTGTGGAAGAAGAAATTATGTTTCACTTGTCAAGAATCATGGGTGTCGGGACATAGATGTGCTGCTAGAAGAGCACATTATATTGAAGTCTTCTTTGATTGTGAGGATGAGGAAGGCAATGATGGACCCAGGAGAGGTCATAGTGCTGGTGGTGATGAGGAGGAGGATCCATCATCATCCATAGAAGAAGAGGGATCATTTGCTCCAACTAGTGGGACTCTTGCTTCTTTGAGGGGAGTGCCCAAATATTTGACTCTTAGAGTGCAGGGTTCAGTTATGGACCAAAGAGTGTCTATTATTATTGATAGTGGGGCAACCCACAATTTTATTGATGCTCACTTTGTGCAGAGGAGAGGGATCCCTATTGATTATTTTGATGGGTTATGTGTTCTAGTTCCGGGGGACAAAACTATGCAGTGCATGCAGTATGTTCCCTCACTTTTTGTGACTATGGGTACCTACACTTTGAGGGACCACTTCTTTGTGGTAGACATACCAGAAACTAACGTCATCTTGGGTGTCCAATGGTTGATTACTTTGGGAAAAGTCACCACTGATTAGAGGGCCTTGCAGATGGACTAGGTGGACTTGAAGAGTGGGAAGCAACAAGTTATTCAAGGAATGCACACCTACCCTTCACTTGATGTTTCTACCCACACAAAAAAGATGGATTTGCGCAGTGAGGGAAAGGATCTCATGGTTCCTTCTCTCATGTTTTGAGATTGCTGCAAGGGACATTCCTACATCATGGCAAGCCTCTTGGAATGCCATTAGATTCTATGGAGGAAGCTTCACCAAGTGCTAAAATAATGGAAGAAAGAGTCACTGCGCTATGGGAGGAAGCAAAGGGGAGGATCAGCCTTTCCACACAAAATTTTGGCATGCATGATGCCAAGGGAACAAGAAGCAACAAGGCAAGCACCAGCATATATACATCTACAACGCTGTCCTTGTTGACGAGTGTAGATCCATATTGGAAGTCTCAAATCCTTGTAGAGTACTCCAAAGATCTGCACACCAGGATGATCTTAGATGGAATAAAGCAAGGAGGAGGCTATAAGGTCCATGAAGGGGTCATCTATCATCTTGAAAAAGTATTCTTGTCTCAAGCCTCAAATATTAAGCAAGAAATAATTCAAAGGGCACACAAGGAGTTCCTTTCTAGCTACATGTAATCAGCAAAAATCTACTCCCTAATCTTGAAGAGTTTTCATTAGGAGGGTATAGAGGAGGAGCTACATCAACATTATGATTGGGAGGAACTAAATCAGCACTTACAAGAGTGCAATAGTTATGTGGAGATGGGGCAGCCAAAGGATCCTATGCAGGATATATTTCATCCATCTCTTTCTTCTCTCAAAAGAGGGGAAAATCCCATGCATAACTCTCTGAGTATGCGAGGTTTGTATGGTAAGAAATCTAATCTTGTAGAGAAATTTTATTTTTCTGATTTGGAACACTCTCTTACCATATCTATGTAGGCCATGGCTCCTACAAAGAGAATTTTTTCATGCAGATCTCATGGCAAATATGGGGCCAATAAAAATTCCAAAGCTGGCCACTCCCTTGAGGTGCAAAGGGAGATTGTGTATCATGATGGGTGCTTCCCAAAGGCACCTAATGAGAGTTTTACTTTCAGTCGTGTCAAAGTGGCCTATGCAGAAAATATGTGGTGGGAGTACAACCTATCACATTCAGATCTACTTAGAGCAAGGAGTGTACTGCATTGGTACCTTATGTGAGATTGTGACCCACCTCCTCATGTGCAAATTTCAGTTTGCCTTTATGTGATTTTGCTACCATACATAGGTGATATATTGGTTTTGTTTATGGGTATGTATGGGAAAATATTTAGTAGTGTACACGTACCACATGGGATGGAAATACATCCAATACTTCATGATACATGCTTCATATGTGACATTGGTTCATGCATGTATATTTCCATTGAGTTTTACACTCCTAAAGGGGAAGACTATGAACCTACCATGCTAGCATTGGAGGAGAAGTTTTTGATGTATTTCCTTGGTGAAAACTTGATTCATGATGAGAGCTTTATTCTTGATGGTTTAATCAATGGAGAAGGAGAATAAACACAGCTCTTACCCTACCAGTTGCTTGAGGAGAAGCAACATTTTGAGGGGGAGGACTGCAATTTCCCTACTTAGCCTTAGCTAAGAGGAGACATTAAATTTTGATATAATTTATGTTCTATGAATAAATGAATAAAGGAGGACATGTAAAACTCCTAATAAATCAATTCCCATGTGAACAAAGACAAATCTAGGCTATGTAAATAATCACTTGCAGGTGTGAAAGAGGGTTGAGCCAAAGATTGGGTCCACCTTGACCAAATCAACTGCGCTATCT
This sequence comes from Pinus albicaulis, assembly GCA_034641835.2. Classification (NCBI taxonomy): domain Eukaryota; kingdom Viridiplantae; phylum Streptophyta; class Pinopsida; order Pinales; family Pinaceae; genus Pinus; species Pinus albicaulis. The sequence goes on along the minus strand of CM076577.1, from coordinate 514,508,515 downwards.
AGGTTCAATGCATCTCCAAGAGGGACTGCACAGTTCTAGAAGGGAGCCTCTAATGTGAAGAGGGGTGACTCATAAAAGTGGTTTAGGGTTTGTAAAGGCTTTCTCATGTTATAAAAAGGAGGAGAAGACACAAGAAGAGGTTGTTGATGAATTATATTTCTGAAGTATTTGTCTGCTTCAACAAATACCATTCTCTGCTATTTAGTGGAGGATTGTGATTAGAATTCTTGTTTAGGATTTTCATCTCTTCCCTTGAGGATCATTGGAGATGTTCTTTGCTGAAGTTGGCCACTATATGGTTTGATACCAAGCTCTATCTTTCATGAGCAGTGATGGCCCATTGAGGGTTTTGCAGCTGCTATCTTTTGTAGCAAGTGGCATTGTAGGTCTGCTTAGATCTAGTTGTGTTTTAGAGGCTTTCTCTATTGGAGAGTGTTATTGAGCCTCCAAGGATTTATCTGATATATATTTTATATCAGATCTGTACTTTTCATTCCATGTATTTAGTCTCCTTCACCCTCTGCGCAGTTTCTGCTCTATACTACTTTATTTTGTAAGAGGGCTTTGTTATTTCAGCTTGCTATCAGTTTGAAGGAGATCTCTTGGTGTTAGGATTGCCTTCCCTTGGTGATCCATGGATTGGGTTGCTGATACATGTCTCTATAGATCTGATCTATTTCAGAAATAAAATTCATCTTCAGAAATTTCTGGGTTTTCTGCAGCACAATATATTGTAATTCAGATCTACAGTTTAATATGCAATATTTTGATGTAATTCCAATTGGATCTTGTTCTTAAAGTATTGTAGCTTCTAGATCTGTATTATATCTGATTTTTCATCCATAGATATTTTATATATCTAAAATTTAATGTACAACAGCTGAAACATTTGAAAAATAATTCTATCTATGTATTTCTGCAGTTTATTCCTAGTTGCGGCTCTAATTTCTGAAGGGATCTTGCCCTAGTTCTTCTTGTAATCAGTTGTAAATGCAATAATATAATATTTAAATCTGATTCACTATTATATTACTGAAATATAAGATATTTTTCTTACCTCCTCTAAGTTTCAGTCAAATCTGCACAATTCTAGTAGCTGGGTTTTCATTTTGTAGGAGCTTCTCTCTTTGGCTGATCTCTAGCTAGTCTTGCTTCTGGGAGATCTATTTAATATGTTTAAACTTATTTTTTTCTGTTGAAATTTCATATATATGTCACATATAGCTTGAATGAGGGGATCCCAGCCCTGATCAGCATTTTCCTTCCTCATATTTTCTTATATGGCGTTCTCATTGAAGGCCTTGTTGAGATTCCTAAATTGGGATTATTCCAAGTTCTATAGGCAGAGCCTACAATTGGCCAGGTAGCCTCTGGTTCTCACCCTCTTTTTAGAGGTGACATAACCAATAAATTCCTCTATAGTCCATCTCTAACATATAATCTTGATAATCCCCAAAAAGAGACATTACATTAAGGTTAGGGTTAAGGTTAAGGGTTAAGGGTTATGGTTAAGGTTAAGGTTAGGGTTAGGGTTAAGGGTTAAGGTTAAGGTTAGGGTTAAGGGTTTGGTTAAGGGTATGGGTATGGTTAATTTTATGGTTAGGTTGAGGATAAATTTAAGGTTAAGGTTAAGGTTAAGGGTTTTTTCAAGGTTAGGGTTAGGTTAGTGTTAGGTTTAGGGTTAGGTTAGGGTTAGGGTAAGGTTAGGGTAAGGTTAGGGTTAGGGAAGGTTAAGGTTAAGGTTAAGGGGTTAAGGTTAGGTTAAGGTAAATTAAAGGTTAGGGTTATGTTATAGCTAAGGTTAAGGTTAGGTTAAGGGTAAGATAAGGTTAAGGTTAAGGTTAAGGTTCGGTTAGGTTAAGGTCAAGGTCAAGGTTAACGTTAAGGTTAAGGTCAAGGTTAAGGGTAAAGTTAAGGTTAAGGTTAGGGTTAGGTTATAGTTAAGGTTAAGGTTAGGTTAAGGGTAAAGTCAAGGTTAAGGTTAAGGTGAAGGTTAAGGGTAAGGTTAAGGTTTAGGGTTACAGTTTTAGTCAGGTTAAGGTTATGGTGAAGGTTTAGGTGAAGGGTAAGGGTAAGGTTAAGGTTAAGGTTAAGTTCAAGGTCAAGGTTAAGGTTAAGCTTGGTTAAGTGTAAGGTTATAGTTAGGTTAAGTTTATGGTTAAGGTTAGGTTAAGGTTAAGTGTTACACAACAATTTGTCACCCTCCCTGCAATTCCCCATCCCGCACAATTGGAGGGTTCATTCCATGACCTGTGGGCAGAGTTAAGACTTGAAAATACTTTCATTGCATCCCTCTGAAGATGAGATTTAATTGCCCTAAAGACATCTCCTTGCAAAAAATCCTAAAAATAGCTCTTTTTCCATTGGCGCAGTTCCATAGTTCAGCCCTCGCGCCAAGAGGGAAATCCTCCAAAGAGGGCGCGCCAATTGGCGCTCTGTCATAGACCCGTACCCGCGCCAACCATATTAAGAGGTGTTTTTTAAAAATAAAAGGTGGAAGTTTCATCCTAACAAATTACTGGGCTAATTTCTATCTTGAGTTGGGAGGTTTGGCTATAGATTTCCATGGAGAGGAAGTGGTTTGCCACCTCTCATGGAAGCTTCCTTGATGATAGGGCCAATCCCATAATTATAGGGATCCCAAATCCCCTTCCTCCTTCTATAAAAGCTTGCCCATTTCCATTGCAAGCTAGTTCCAAAGAGTGGCAGAATTTCTAAGTTCCCAAGAGCTTTCATGCTGCAAAAGCCTTCTTGATTCCCTAAGGCCTAATCCAAGCAAGGAGACTATTGCCAAGTATCTGGAGAGAGAGGCTTGTCCCATCCCTGACAGGCTTTTTTCGAGACATGTTGTGCTGACGACCCGCTAAAGGAGAGTGCTGCGTCGAAGCTATGGTTTTATTCTTCTTTTGACTCTTTAATGATACGCCACTATCGGTTATGGTTCCACTCTTGTTCTTGATCATGTTCATGAGTTATATCCTCTTCGACTGATATATAGTTGTATGCACTGGATTTTATGCTTGTGTTTGTGTTGTTTCTTGCATGTACAGGTGTCCGATCACAGAGATCGTGAGGGTTGTGATCTGCCAGGGCAAAGGAACGGGAGCACCACCTCTTCTACAAACGACAGCATCGGATTCCAGGTAAGCCTTCCTCGCAAGTCGGTTTATTTACAATTAGGAACCTGCACTGTAGCGTGTTTGATTGTTGCTAGACCCAATCTGGGCTAGTAGGGATCACCTCTGTCCGCAAAGGGGATTTACCTCCTCAAAAATTTGGCGACTCCGCTGGGGACTCAGCTTGTTGTTTGATTTGTAAACTATAGATGGAGTCTGAAGCACAACCAGATAGCCTTCGAAACGCTTTTGCGCTGCATTAGCGGAGTAGATCAACGTTGCTTCAGTCGATCTCCAGTTTGGTTTACGGACTGAACAACTTGGAGTTTTGTCTTCTCTTTTCGGTTAACTTCTTGGTCTTACTTGCTTGGCCAACTCTTTGGACTAGATTTTCTTGTTTTTTTGGCTTTGTTTTAGCCTTATTTTCACTTGTCTATGTCTGAGATTGCTTGTTTTTTATTTTTTTCATAGTAAACTTGGCTGGTGCGTTTTTTAGCGTAACATTCGCACCGATTGGCGCGGGTTGTTTGTGTATCACCCCCGCCATTGCATTTCTGGCGCTAATTTCAAGCTCACAGTCGCGCCAATGCTGTGAGCTATTAGGGTTTGCTGTGTTACAAGCTTTCTGAGGCTGAATTGTGATTTTGATCTTGATTTTTCGGCTGTTTGAGTGCACTGGAGCCTAGTTTGATTGGTTGAAGCCTCCTTCCTTTGGTTGTTTTCCTATTTCTTTCTATTTTGCATATGAGCCCTAGGGCATCTAGGTGCCTTTGTGAGTCGAGCCTCCCTTGGGAGTTTTTGGTTTCTGTTCGTTCAGTCGGCTGTGGGATTGCTTCCTTGCATTCATTTGACAGTTGTCTATCATATTGTTGTGTTTTTTGAGTGACTGATTTCGTTTTCATTCGAATTTCGCTTTGCTTCATTTTGGGCCTAGATCACACGGCTCATTGGTGTCTTTGGTACTTTTCTTGGTTTTGAGAGGCTTTTTGTCGATTTGAGATCTAATTGTTTGTGTCATTGAGTGAAATTTGTTTGTTTTGCTCTCTTAATATCATTTCTCGAATTTCTTCTTATTTGTTTTCGGTTTGTTTAGTGCATCTAGCTATCAAACATTGAAAATAAAAAAAATCTCTTTTGCTTATTGGTTGATTAGTGCAAATTGAAATCTTTTCCATTTTACTAGTATTTAGTGAATTTGAGAGAAAAGTTTTTAGTTTCATTAGTTGCATTAGAGATGTCATTGATTGTCTTCTGATCATTTTGTTTGTGTAAAAACTCTCAACTCTTCTGTAGCTAGTTTTCATCGAACAAAATGGTGTACTGTGGCATGTAGTTTTGCATTTAAGAGATTTTTGAGACAGCACATTCGTTAGGGCCTGAAAACTGAAACGTAATTGAAGATCAACTTTAAAATCTACTCAATTTACACTAAGGCAACATTGAAATCTAACGAAACACATTTAGAGGTCTAGGCTAGAGACGTGTTCCAGCGTCTTTAAACCTAGTAGTTGTCGTTCGCCTTTGGCTTTAGACAGCGCTAGTACGGACTTGTGCTCCCCATACCATCGCGTATATAAAGGGAGACCCCTCTAGGTTTCAATCCTTTATCCGTAGGAAGCCGAGTCTGCCGCCCTATACCCGTGATACACCGAACACAGCATTCGGGGAGATTGCCTGCACGTACGGAAAGTCCTTGGTTGATTTCTCTTTCATTATTGAAACCAAGGTGTATATTGCAGTTCATGGTTATTTGGTACACCCTTTTGCCTAGTATTCCTGAGCAGTCATTTGATCTTTTCTGACTCCCTAAATTTGAAAGGATCACCAAGCGCTTGTCCTTTCACGCTTGTGTCAAATCTGAAAGAGATAGAGTCACCTTTCTTACCGTTTCTCGACTCTTAAAACATGAAATGGTGAAGTTTCTTATGTTTCAATGTGGTAAAAATTAATCACCCACGATTACACGTCCTGTTAGTTTTTTCTTGTTGTCCGTTTGATCGTGTGTCTTGACTCTTTTTCAGCCCGTGTGTGTGTTTGATCTTTTCTCTTGTCGTTTTCGTCACAGTGACGGAACCCTCGGTTTCGTCTACTAGTAGTCCTTACAAATATGATTCATCAGAGGTGTCCCAATCCTCTACTGAACCACAACAGCCCATTTTTTCCGAGTTTCCTAACGGGGGACCGGTTCTTTCTGAGAAACCCTTTGGGGGACCAGTTGAGTTTGATTGGCCCTTTTCGGACCCTCTGTCTGAATTGAGATTAGGAGCTGATTTCCTTTCTCTTACATCAGGTTCTCCTTTTATAGCTGCTATTTTTCCTCCTAGTCCTCACCGTCTATTGCGAGATCTAGTGGCAGGCTCAACCATGAGTGATTCTGGTGAGGAAATTCTGACGTCTGGTGAAGATTATCAGCCCTTCCCATGAAGATTATTTCCGGGAGACAACTCTTAATCAGCTGTTATGTCAACAGCTAGTCCCTAATTACCACCGAGGTACAGGTCTTTGGGTCAAATCATTTCCGCTGCTGCCTCTATGGGAGTGTTTGCTCCTTCTCCGAGGCCAGCTGCTCCTTCACCGGGGGTGTCTCCTCAGACACCCGTTACTTCTGTACCCATTCGGCCCACTGTTTGTGTGGCCGCCTTGTCACCTGTTGTCACGACACCCTCTGCTAGGGCTGTGCCATCTCCTGAAGGCATTTATCTAGCTACTGCTGTACCGGAGAATATCCCTCTGGAGGAGTATCGGTTGTCCCTGCTACAGCCGAACCCCGAGGTTGGACCATCCTCCCAAGATCGCAACCGCTCTTACTTTTCGCACTATGCATAGGATGGTACACCCGTGTATGCTTTTCTAGGTCAGTATGATGAGCATGGGGAAATTTTGTGTCTATCCGCTCCTGAGGCTTACCTCCATGCTTAAGGTTTACCTTATAACCAGACTTATAACCCGCAAGGGAAACCTTTCCAAGGCCAACCTTCAGGCCAACCTGGCTATCCTTACGACCCACAGGGGCAGCCCATGCAAGGCTATCCTGCGGGCCAACAAGGGTCGTCATACAGTCTGCAAGGATAGTACTATAGCCCTTCCGGTCAACCTGTACAGCCTCAGCCGGGGTACCAACCGGGACCGGTATATGGTCCTAGGGGGCAGATCCAACCTTCTCAGCCTATGCAACCGCAGTATCCTATTGTTTCTAACGTTGCATATCAGCCAGGACCATCCTATGGTTCTACTCCAGGTCAAGCCGGTTACCAGCAAACACCTGGCCCTATTCCTCCACCAGGCCAACCAGCCCATCCTGTACAACCTGGGGCTCCTTTGCAGCTAGGTCAACCTGCGCAACCGGTGCCACCTATTTATCCGGGTCAACCTGTTCATTCAGGGTAGCCCTCTCAGTCGGGTCAACCTATTCACTCAAGGCAGCCCGCTCATTCTATTAACCCTGCCCAGCAGCCGAGTCATTCGATGCCGCAGCCAAATCAACAACTACGCCCTAGTTATCAGGCTCCGCAGGGTTCCACCTATCAGCAGCCGACTCATCCTCAGGGCGGTTATTATCCTCATGGTCAATCTCAACCAAATTATAACCACCCCAGAGGCTCTCAATATTATCCTCCTCCACTCGGTTACACCTATACTCAGCAGCCAAATCCAAATGCTGCTTATACAGGGCCGAATCCTAACCAGGGTCCACACCCTGGTTATCAAGCCCCACACATTGGTTACCAGCATCCAAATCAATCTGGTTACATGACCTACACCCCCTACGGTCAGAATCCTACGGGACAGAACCCATGGGGGCAAGGATATTCACAACCATTGTGGAGTACAGGTACTGGTCCTCATCCTGGGTCTGGCATGCCGGTTAATCCGCCATTGCCGTTCCTGGCCACCTTGGAGTTGCCAGATGTTTCAAAACTGACCAATGATCCGATTTTACATAATCCGTATTGGCCTCCAGTTCCTACCAAGATACCAGGTGATTGCCCCAAGTTTGAGGGAAAAGATGGAGAGGACCCCCAAGCGCATGTGATGACGTATCATCTTTGGTGTTTGTCTAACTCTTGGGTCGACGATTCTATTCGTCTGCGCCTCTTCCAGCGCACTTTAACTGGAGTTGTTGCTAAGTGGTACATAGAGTTATCCCTTGGTATCCTCCAAGATTTCAATTCCTTAGCCATGGCTTTTCTCACGCACTTTCAGTTACCGGTTCGTTATGAAGCCGGGATGCACCTCCTGACTTCTTTGAAGCAGGACAAGGCCACTCAAATCTCTGATCACATTCATGAGTGGTGGTGCTGTCGTAGGCTGATCAAGTTCCATATACCTGATCAGATACTAACTCACTGGTTCACCACCTCCTTTGTGAACAAAATCGCCCAAGATATTGCGATGGGAGCGTGTGTGATGGAGGAACAAGCCATTGCGCGTGCCCAATATATGGATCTTGTATATTCTCAGTCCGGTACGCTTTATGATATCTTTCCTGATGCCCCATGGTCCGGAACCTCTAAGGCTCCACCTATCCCCGCAGTGGATGGTGTCATTGTTTCTGTATCCTAGAATTCGAAGAAATCTTCGAATGGGAAGCAGAAGTCTAATTCTTCCAACAATGCTCCTGCTAATCCCGCTCCATCAGATTCTAGCAAAACCGCGGAGGTGAATGCCATTCAGGCCAATCCTGTGGAGAAAGCCTCCAAGGGGAAAAGGAAGGGCAAAGGTAAATCCAAACCCGATGCCCCGAGGAAAGAATCCAAATCTCTCACTCAGGATGGCTCTCAATGTAAACCGAAGTACCCTTGTCTCATTTGTGAAGGAGACCATTATACTAAGGATTTTCCACGACAATCCAAAGTTAGTCAACTTCTCAAGGACTCAAAAGGGCCTTCGGCAGTTCTTAAGGAGCCATTCCCATCTCAGCAGACCCAGATGGTCGAACAACTGTCACCATCTACACCATTTGGGTCCCAAGTTTTCATGATGAAGAGTGTTGCACCTATCTCTGTCGCTATGCGTTCGAAGGATTACAACGAATCGCGACAGGCACCCGGGAAGGTAGTTGCGGATGGACCGCCTCCCCCACCTGTCTCCGGTTCGTTGGAAATAGAGAAGCCTACTCCTGAACCCGTTTTGAAGCCGCCTTCTAAAGGTGTTCTTCGAAGATCTTCTTATAATCCGAATGCTCATGCCGCTCAACATTACATAATTGTTGAAGATTTGGCACAGGCACCTTCTGCTATGTCTACGCTAGAAGTTCTTCAAAGTTGTCCTTCACAATGGAAGGCTTTGTTGTCTGCGATCGGTGGCATTGATCCCGCTGATTCGAGTCTTCTCACCTTTGATTTAGAGAATTTCTCCCCCGGACTTCCACATCATATAGCTCTTGTTATTCAAGTCGAGATTAACGGTCTTAACATCCATAGGGCCATTGTGGATGAAGGTGCTTCTACCTGCGTCATGTAATCCGCTTGATGGAAGGCCATTGGCTCTCCAGCCCTTGCGTCATCTCCCAATGCCCTCAAGGCTTTTGATGGTCGGGAATCCAAACCCCTGGGTGTTCTCGAGAGTTTAGCGATCACTTTACAGGAGAAGACTGTCAACGTGGAAGTAGAAGTAGTCGACGCCAGGCTCAACTACAATATACTTCTTGGCCGCAGCTAGACCCATGCCATGCTATGCATGCTGTCCACCGTTTTTCGACTTCTTAAGTTCCCTCACGAGGGAAAAATCATCACGGTGGATCAGTTGTCCTTCTTCACCTCTACTTCCAAGAACAATGTACCATACGTGGATCAGATTCCGAATCCCCCTGACAGTGTAGGACCCGGTATTTTCAAGGACCCCATCCTCATGGGGATCTTTCCCACACCACCACAGCACACCACTCAAGTTAACATGATTTCCAGGTCCGATTACCCCTGGCTTATTCCTACGCCTGAGCAGGTGTTTGAGTTTGGAGAATCAATGCCCTTGACTCCAGTAGAGATCAACTACTGTGAAATTGTTGTTGCATTTGATCCTCCACCTCCTCAGCATGCTCCTTTGAGCATGGCTCCAGATGTTTACTCTCAATCCCTCTGGCTTGGTCAGGCCGATTCACCTGATCCTCTCAAAGAGACTTTTCCTTCCGATGAAGCCATCATTGAAACTATGTATCTCGAGGAGCTGCCTTGGGGTGATGAACATCATCGTTCCTCTTTTATGCCCAGCTTGGGGGCAATGTATGAATGTCTGGAGTGTTATGCATCTCAGGTTCTTACTCCTCCTCTTCAAACGCCCATTTTGATGCACGAGGGTTTTTCAGAGGGAAACCTGAGTAATATCACTCAAACTATCCCGATCAACATCTCCGTCAAACCGGGGATCGTTGAGAATATTCACGTGGGAGTGACTTGTTCTCCTGATGAGATTCAAGTCTATACTGATCTTTTCAAAGAATTCAAAGATGTGTTCGCCTGGTCCTACGAGGAAATGTTGGGGATTAATCCCAGTATCGTTGTGCATGAGATTCCAACCTATCCAGGTGCGAAGCCCGTGCGCCAACTCTTACGCCCCATGCATCCTCGGAAAGCCGCTACAATTAAGGCAGAAGTTGAAAAACTTCTAAACGCGGGCTTTATTTATCCCATCCCCCTCATAGAATGGGTTTCTAACATTGTTCTTGTTGATGAAAAGTAGGGTACTATTAGGGTCTGTGTTTATTACCGCGACATCAATCGTGCCTATCCAAGAGATAACTATCCCACTCCGTTCATAGACCAAATTATCGACGAATGTGCCAGAAGTGAGATTTATTCCTTGATGGACAGTTTCTCAGGGTATAATCAGATCAATATTGCACCTGAGGATCAACATAAGACTACATTCATCTGTCCTTGGGGTACTTTTGCGTATAAAAATCTCCCATTCGGCTTGAAGAACGCTGGAGCCACTTTTCAGCGTGCGATGTCTTATGCTTTTCATGACATTCGCCATATCGTTCAGCCTTATCTGGACGACTTGCCGGCTCATTCAGCTGTGCGAGAGGATCACCCTGAACACCTCCGCCAGATCTTCCTCCACTGTAGGCACTACAATATTAGGCTCAATCCTCACAAGTGCGTCTTCTGCGTGGATTCTGGCCATCTTTTGGGATTCATAGTCTCCAAAGACGGAATTTTCCTTGACCCTTTAAAAGTCGAGGCTATCATCAATATCCCATCACCCTCCTCGAACTTATATCAGTTACAGAGTCTGCAGGTAAAAGCGAACTTCCTTCGACGCTTTATCCCAAACTACGCGGAGGTGGCTAAAGGATTCACACGCCTATTAAAGCAGAATGTTCCCTTCCATTGGGACGGATTTGCTCAGTAGTCCTTTGAGAAGCTCAAGACGTTATTGGTTAATGCTCCTTTGCTTTGTCCACCTGATTATCGCCGCGATTTCACTTAATATCTCGCCGCCGTGTTTAGCACCATTGCTATGGTTCTGGTGTAGGATGACGATGACGGTAATGAACATGTTGTTTATTATCTGTCACGAAACCTTCTTGATACAGAAACGCATTATGCTCATGTCGAGAAGTTGGCGTTAGTAGCAGTACATGTTGTGCAGAGTTTTCGCCATTACATCCTGCTGCGTACGATAACAGTGGTTTCAGATTGCAACTGCATGACATATATTCTCTCTAGAAAATTGCTGGGGGGAAAATACTCCAAATGGATCATTATCCTGCAGGAGTTTGACTTAGATTTCACTACCGCTAAGTCCAAGAAATCACTTGTTTTCGCGGATCTTATATGCTCACTCCCGACAGACTCCGCTCCTTCACTTTTCGAGGATCATATCCCGGACGAAACTCTTTTCCTCATCAGTACTCGTGACCCTTGGTATGGCGACATAATCGTGTATCTTCAGACCTCCACATTTCGGTCTGAGTTGACTAAATATGCCCAACGTCAGATTCGGCATCAGTCTCAACCCTATCGCATCATAGGAGATACCTTATACCGTGTTGGAGTAGATTCGGTGCTCCGTCGGTGCCTAACCTTGGAAGAGGCTGAAAGGGTTCTAAATGACTACCACAGTGGCGCCTGTGGTGGACATATGTCCAGATATGCTACTGCCCAGAAAATTCTGCGAGCAGGTTATTTCTGGCCGTCAATATTCGAAGACTGTATCGTTGCAGTCCGTAAATGTCACGCGTGCCAGGTGTTTTAGCGCAAGATGCGCGCGCCGCCTCTCCCTTTGCATCCTTTTATTATTGTTGGCCCTTTTGCGAAATGGGGCGTGGATTTTATGACGTGTAACCCTCACTCAGCCGGGGGTCATGCGTATATCATTATCGCTGTCGACTACTTCACCAAGTGGGCCGAAGCGATGCCTACACTAGCTGCCAACGGTAAGACAGCTGCCCAATTCATATTCAACCATATCATTACATGTTTCGGGGTCCCGCAAGCCATCGTTACTAACCACGGTACTCATTTCCGAGATTATATGATGGCTGAGCTAACTTCAAAGTTGGGCTTACGTCATGATAGCTCAACGCCGTATTACCCTCAGGCAAACGGCCAGGTTGAAGCTGTGAACAAGGTTCTGGTCACTATGCTTCAACGAACAGTTGGTATCCACAAATCCAATTGGCACCTCCAACTGTTCTCAGCTCTATGGGCATACCGGACATCTGCAAAGAGTGCAACTGGATTCACACCATTTCAATTGGTGTATGGTCTGGAAGCAACTCTTCCGGTTGAATGCGAGATTCCTTCGTTGAAATTAGCTGTGGAGCTTCTACCCAACACTTCTGCCGAGGAAGAGCGTCTTTTGTATCTGGAATGGTTAGATGAAAACCACCGCTTAGCTGCTTTAGTTATTGAAGCACAAAAGAAGCGGGTCAAAGCTCACTTCGATCAATCAGCTTCTCCTCGTTCCTTTGTTGAAGGAGACCTCGTCCTCCTGTACGATCAAGCACATGATAAGCTTGGGGTTGGCAAGTTCCCACCTATGTGGCATGGGCCCTACATAGTAAAACGTGTTTTGAAGAATGGGGCTTATGAGCTTATAGATTATGAAGGAATTCCGCTAGCGTAGCCCAAAAATGGGCTGTACCTCAAAAAATACTATGCCTGATGTGATTTTTGGTGTGGTGTGTGTACATAAGTGTGTGTTTTTCATTTGTGTGCATGTGTGGTGTGGTTTGCAATGTAAACATATTTCTGCTGATCGGGTCTTCCTGATTGTGCAGATGTCCATTCATCCGTTTGTTGGTTTCGCGGATGGTGCCTCCCGCAGTACCAGGAATCTGTCTTCAGCAGCCTGGGTAATCTACGATCCTGCTGGTGAGTTGGTCAACTTGCAAGGTGTGTGTCTGGGATGTACTACAAATAACATCGCGGAATATAGTGCTGTATTAGAATTATTAACCGAGGCTGTGAACCTTGGTATCCATGAATTACCTGTGTATCTAGACTCACAACTTGTAGTATTACAACTGAACGGTCATTATTCGGTCAGAAACCCATCCATCTTACGTTTGTATCTGCGTATTTGTTTACTGGAAAGAAATTTTGACTATATTACATACCAACATATTCCCAGGCATATGAATGCGTTAACTGATGCAGTAGCTAATTTCTTTTTAGATAGACATTTGCGCAATTTGTAAATCATCATCACATGAAAAGAAAGACCGTCCAGAAATAGATATGCATATATATATCGAAATGTTTACATAGTGTGCATCACGGTAAATCAAAAAATATATATGTTCATCTTAATTCATCCGGAGACGACATGTCTCTCAAAAAATATGCATGATAAAAGTCCTAGGAGTCTAATCCGCATGGTGCTCATGATAACAGGTGACTGCACGCACTAAGCATCTCAGAATTCGGTGGAGGTGACTAGGCTCTCCCACTGTGTGTCTCTGGTACGCCATCGGTACATCCGCTAGCTAGGCGTAGTCTGGGATCCCTCGGGAAATGCCCTCAAGATTCTGGATTAACTCCCCCCCCCTCTGTACCCTCTACCTAAGGATCAGGTGCGGGAAGAGTCCTCCGTGCGATAGGAGACATACCAGCTGGTCTCTCTAGACCCACGTCTGCATGCATATAAAAATGTGTCAGGAAGAACATGTATTAACAAAAAAAAAATCATAAAATATAAAATCAAAAAGAGAAGGGATCATACCCAACTCCTCGTCCCAATCATCTCCCTCCAGCAATGGGAGATCTGGATCACCAGTGAAATCGGTACCGGCATATGGCCAGTCTTCCACTACAATCAACTGATGCCGCAACCACCCAAAAAGCTCTGGCCTCCAGGACATCTGTTGGCCCCCTCCAGCTCAGGGCATTAGCTCTGCCCAGCGAGCCATTCTTGGCTCTAGTGGAATAGGCTCAGCTACTATGGCCTCTTGGCCCTAGAAGATTGGTAACCGTTCTAGAATTAACGATACCAGGATAGAACCATAGGCAAACTATTTCAGCTTGGCTTGTTTGCATTTGGTCAGTTTCCTCTTTATGTTTATCGTCACTGCTATGGCCCAGTCAAACAATAGAGGAGTCATACACTCTGAGGCCAACAAAATTTGGGCCTTTGTGGCCTCGTTCGGTGCCTGCGACCCCGCAGCCCGCGTGATGGTATGAATCACTACTCTCAGTGCTAGATCAGGAATGGTATGGATGTCCACCTTTCCACTTCTGGATCCCAGTTGTGCCCCTCGGCACACTCGTGCCATCACCTATTCCATTTTCTCACCAGAAGGTCTGCTCCCTGTCAGTATGGGAACCAGACCTCTGTGCGATAATCTGGTTATGAAGTACACGTCAGCAACCTCCAGTTCTAACACTTGGTCTCGCAGTTTGAATACCTGTTCATTTGCGTCCCACATATTGATCAAGTACTGTAGAAGCTCGGGCTGAGCTTGTAAACAAGGTGTTAAGAAGAACTTTTTTTAGCCCACAGTTCCTGAGGGTGTCCATGCAGACTTCATTTTCCATGGCTTGTTCATCTTCTTCATCGTTCTCCCTTTCTTTCCACTCAATCACCATTTTTCTCGGTTCACTGCATCAACATGGTCAAAACCCTTAATTAGATCTCTGATGAGCTTCAAATTTCATTCAATTTGATTAAAAATCTCGAATTTTTAGGCAAAAATTGAGGTTCTGACATTGGCGCAGCTGTTTCCTAAACAGTCGCACCAGCTGGCGCGAGCCCTTTGCATGTAAAAGCTCATTGGCGTGGGTCCGTGCTCGATACCCGCGCCAATGAGAGGAGCCCTAAAAATTTAAAAAGTGGCCTCAGAAGTCTAATTCATGATGGAAAACTATTAAAAAATGGATTGAAATGGAGTACAAAGAAGCGCCTTTTACCTGGAACTGAAGGAACTCTGAATGGTAGCTCAGATCGGTCGTAATCACTGTCAGAAGTTTGCAAACCAAACTAGACCACTGCTACTCTTCGGTGAGGTAAATAGTAAAAAGTAATTCTATTTTTACCATTTGACATATTTATAACTTTTTTAACTCAAAATAAGTTTTGAAAGTTATTTTTCCGAATATTTTAATATATTTTTGTCGAAAATGGGTTTTACACTTGCCTTTTTGTGCAGCAACAGGTCTTCACGCGACTGAAACAGTGAAACGAGTTGTATTTTATGCTTTTTTGGACTCGGTAAATACACGAAAAAGTCACTCTAGAGTCATCTTTCAGCTCTTTTCTGACTCTCTAAACATGAAAAGATTGCCGAGGCCCTTGTCGTTTCGATCTTGTTAAAGTGGACACGAATCGACATCTACCCAGTATACGTTTACCCCTTTTTCGGGCTGGGATGGATTATTTATGAAAAAGGAATACGCTAGCCTATCGCGACTAGGAGGTTTTCTCGGATATTATTTTCTACCTTTTCGGGTCTGGGGAACTATCTACAAAAAGGGACCGTTGGAGTTTAATTTTTGCTGTCTTTTCAAACTCTCTAAATATGAAAAGACGCCGAGTTCTTCCTTTGTCAGACTTGTTAAACCCTGATGACATCGGATTCAGTAGAAATGAAGTTATTCGAGTCGCTCCTTCTTAGGGCTCATTAAATGTACTAGGATGGATTCGCCCGAAGGGCGGACTTATATTACAAGCATATGCTATCCCCTTCAAGATTGTTATAAAAAATAATTGGGGTACTCGCCAGAAACGGTGGGGGAGAATGGAACCAGTATCGTTGTCATGTCGGCAGTATGTCACTCTTGAACATGGCACTTGTCTGCATTCATGTCGAGTTGGGGACATCTCATCTCGTTCTTCACTTTGCCTCCGTGGGTTTGGATAATACCTTTTGACCTCTCATCTGCTCATTGCTTCGTCACCATGACCTCTGATCCATTGATGTCAAATACTGCCAAGTCCACTATCGTGTTGTTTACATGTTCAAGAGAAGTTGACGTCTGCAAGTATCAACCTTCCTCTGATCCTCATATGATCCTAATTCATAGAAAAAACATTATGTTCCTCCGTCTCGTGTCGATGATGTGGGAAACATTATGGCCCACCTTCGATCAAGGTCACTTCCTGTCGACTTCAGCTCATTATCTAGGAAGATGGTCTAGAGACTCTTTCATGGTACCTTGGAGCCTGCATGCCTCAATGGCAGGTTCGTCGCATTCGACGTGAGGTTTTCATCATTAGCCTCCGATCGAGTGATTCTACGGGTGTTCAACACTAGCTCATTGATTCACACACCGTAGATTGTACCTATAGTACCTTGAGGGCCATTGTCATTATTGGTGGTTCCTCTCGTGTCTGTTAACAACTTTCATCATTAGCTGGTAATCAGACGATGTTCTTGCATGTTCGAATTCAGCTCACAGATTCGCATGCTTGAAATTGTACTTTGTTCGGGTCGAGATGGAGTGCAAGACCCTGGATTGTGTCTGTTGTAATCCAGGTTGCGACATTGTGGATTATTATGATTATTTACATGACTCACTAATTGGATGGCTGCGACCATACCTGAGTCTATTTATTGATCTTCATTGGATGGATGCATCCATGCCTTGGATCTAGATTATTGTACACTCTGTTATGGATGGATGCGCCCATACCACGCATATATATATCATGTATCTAAGACATCAGTTGTATTTCGCTTCGCAGGTTTTCCGATGGCGGTGTCTTCGGTCGGCATGTTCTCATAAATAATTTCACCCCTCTCTCTCTCTTTGGGGCCTCATGATTTAGGGGGCATCTGTTACACAACAATTTGTCACCGTCCCTGCAATTCCCCATCCCGCACAATTGGAGGGTTCATTCTGTGACCTGTGGGTAGAGTTAAGACTTAAAAATACTTTCATTGCATCCCTCTAAAGATGAGCTTTAATTTCCCTAAAGAAATCTCCTCGCAAAAAACCCTAAAAATAGCTCTTTTTCCATTGGCGCGGTTCCATAGTTCAGCCCTCACGCCAAGAGGGAAATCCTCCAAAGAGGGCACACCAATTGGTGCTCTGTCATAGAGCCGTACCCGCGGCAACCATATTAAGAGGTGTTTTTTAAAAATAAAAGGCAGAAGTTTCATCCTAACAAATTACTGGGCTGATTTCTATCTTGAGTTGGGAGGTTTGGCTACAGATTTCCATGGAGAGGAAGTGGTTTTCCACCTCTCATGGAAGCTTCCTTGATGACAGGGCCAATCCCATAATTATAGGGATCCCAACTCCCCTTCCTCCTTCTATAAAAGCTTGCCCATTTCCATTGCAAGCTAGTTCCAAAGAGTGGCAGAATTTCTAAGTTTCCAAGAGCTTTCATGCTGCAAAAGCCTTCTTGATTCCCTAAGGCCTAATCCAAGCAAGGAGAATATTGCCAAGTATCCGGAGAGAGAGGCTTGTCCCATCCCTGACAGTCTTTTTTCGAGACATGTTGTGCTGACAACCCGCTAAAGGAGAGTGATGCGTTGAAGCTATGGTTGTATTCTTCTTTTGACTCTTTAGTGATAAGCGACTATCAGTTATGGTTCCACTCTTGTTCTTGATCATGTTCATGAGTTATATCCTCTTCGACTGATATATAGTTGTATGCACTAGATTTTATGCTTGCGTTCGTGTTGTTTCTTGCATGTGCAGGTGTCTGATCATGGAGATCGTGAGGGTTGTGATCTGCCAGGGCGAAGGAACGGGAGCACCACCTCTTCTACAAACGACAACATCGGATTCCAGGTAAGCCTTCCTCGCAAGTCGGTTTATTTACAATTAGGAACCTGCACTGTAGCATGTTTGATTGTTGCTAGACCCGATCTGGGCTAGTAGGGATTGCCTCTATCCGCAGAGGGGATTTACCTCCTCAACATTAAGGTTATGGGTTTAGTTAGGTTAAGGTGAAGGTTAAGGTTACGGGTTTAGTGAAGTTAAGGTTAAGGATAAGGTTTTGGTCAAGGTTAGGGTTATGGTTAGGGTTAAGGTTAAGGTTAAAGTTAGGTTAAGGTAAGGTTAAGGTTACTGGTTTAGTCAGGTTAATGTTAAGGTTAAGGTTAAGGTTAGGGTAAGGTTAAGGTTAAGGTTAAGGTTAGGTTATAGTGAAGGTTAAGGCTAAGATAAGGTTAAGGGTAAGGTTAAGGTTAGGGTTAGGTTATAGTTAAGGTTATGGCTAGGGTAAAGTTAGGGTTTGGTTATAGTTAAGGCTAAGGTTAATTTTAAGGTCAAGGTTAAGGTTACGTTAGGTTAAGGTTAAGGTTAGGTTATGGTTAATATTAGAGTAAGGTTAAGGTTACAAGTTTAGTTAGGTTAAGGTTACAATTATGGTTAAGGTTAGGTTAAGGGCAAGGTCAAGGTTAAGGTTAAGGTTAAGGTCAAGGTTAAGGGTAAAGTTAAGGTCAAGTTGTTATAGTTAAGGTTAATGGTAGGTTAAGGGTAAATTCAAGGTTAACCTTGACCTTAACCTAACCGTTAAGGTTAAGTAAAGGTTAAGGTTAAGATAAGGTTAAGGGTACGGTTTTAGTAAGGTTAAATTTAAGGTTAAGGTTACGTTAAGGGTAAAGTCAAGGTTAAATTTAGGTTAAGGGTAAGGTTAAGGTCAGGTTAAGGTTAGGTTAAGGTTAAGGTTAAGGGATTGGGAAGGTTGAGGTTAAGGTAATGTTAAGATAAGGTTAAGGGTAAGGTTAAGGTTAAGGTTAGGTTAAGGTTAAGGTTATGGTAATGGGAAGGCTAAGGTTAAGGTTAAGGGTAGGTTACATTTATGGTCAAAGTTAAGTTTAAGGTTAAGTTTAACATAAGGTTAAGGGTAAGGTCCTTAACGTTAAACTTAACCTTAACCTTAACCAACCTTAACCTTCACCTTAACCTTAAACTTAACGATAACCTAACCCTAAACTTACCCTAACTTTACCCTTAACCTTAACCTTAACTATACCCTTAACCTAACCTTAACCTTAACCTTAACCTTACCTTAACCATGACTTTACCCTTAACATAAGCTTAACCTTAACCTTATCTTAAGGTTAAGGTTAAGGTTAAGGTAAATATTAGGTTAAGGGTAAGGTTAAGGTTAGGGTTAGGATAAGGTTAAGGTTAAGGTTACGATTAGGTTAAGGTTAAGATTAGGTTAAGGTTAAGGTTAAGGTTAACGTTAAGGGTAAGGTTAAGGTTAAGGTTAGGTTAAGGGTAAACTTAGGGTTAGGTTAAGGTTAGGTTAAGGTCAAGTTAAGTTTATGGTTAATGTAGGGTTAGGGTTAGGGTTAGGTTATAGTTAAGGTTAAGGTTATCTTAAGGGTAAAGTGAAGGTTAAGGTTAAGGTGAAGGTTAAGGTTTAGGGTTATGGGTTTAGTCATGTTAAGGTTATGGTTAAGGTTAAGGTGAAGGGTAAGGGTAAGGCTAAGGTTAAGGTCAAGGTCAAGGTTAAGGTTAAGCTTGGTTAAGGGTAAGGTTATAGTTATGTTAAGGTTAAGGTTAAGGTTATGGCTTTAGTTAGGTTAATTTTAAGGTTAAGGTTACGAGTTTAGTCAAGTTAAGGTTAAGGATAAGGGTTTGGTCAAGGTTAGCGTTATGGTTAAGGTTAAGGTTAAGGTTAAAGTTAGGTTAAGGTAAGGTTAAGGTTAGGTTAAGGTTAAGGTTAAGGGATTGGGAAGGTTAAGGTAATGTTAAGATAAGGTTAAGGGTAAGGTTAAGGTTAAGGTTATGGTAATGGGAATGTTAAGGTTAAGGTTATGGTTAAGGTTAAGGTTAAGGTTAAGGGTTTGTTTAAGGTTAAGGTTAGGTTATATTTAAGGTGAAGGTTAAGTTTAAGGTTAAGGTTAAGTTTAAGGTTAAGATAAGGTTAAGGGTAATGTCCTTAATGTTAAACTTAACCTTAACCTTGTCTTAACCTTAACCAAACCTTAACCTTAACCTTAACCAACCTTAACCTTTACCTTAACCTTAATCTTAACTATAACCTAACCCTAACCTTACCCTAAGCTTACCCTTAACCTTAACCTTAACTATACCCTTAGCCTAACCTTAACCTTAACCTTAACCTTATCTTAACCTTAACCTAACCTTAACCTTGAATTTACCGTTAACGTAAGCTTAACCTTAACCTTAACCTGAGCCTTAACCTTAAGGTCCTTAATGTTAAACTTAACCTTAAAATTAACTTTAACCAAAACTTAACCTTAACCAACCTTAACCTTTACCTTAACCTTAATCTTAACTATAACCTAACCCTAACCTTACCCTAACCTTACCCTTAACCTTAACCTTAACTATACCCTTAGCCTAACCTTAACCTTAACCTTATCTTAACCTTATCCTAACCTTAACCTTGGCTTTACCCTTAATGTAAGCTTAACCTTAACCTTAACCTTACCCTTAACCTTATCTTAAGGTTAAGGATAAGGTTAGGTTAACGGTAAAGTTAACGTTAGGGTTAGGTTAAGGTTAAGGTTAAGGTTAAGGTTAAGGTTAGGTTAAGGGTAAATATTGTTGGGAAAGATAATAAGAGGGGGGGTGGATCGGTATCTTGATCTATCAATCAACTTTTTACTTTTATTTTTCTCAAAAACCCATACGCTACTTTACAGAACAAAACAAGTGTATATACACGGTTATCCTTAAGGAAACTCGCGTATGCTCAGATCTCTTAATATGCAGATAATTCTTATCTATGATATTGCATCATTCATTCATTATATTTTTAGTAAGCAGTAGATATGTGCAGTAGGAACATAATAAATCAACATACATAAGTATCACATATGAACGCCAGTATTTAAGGTGGAAACCCAATTCGGTTGAAAACCACCGCTATCGGCGTCTCAGTATTAAATATTTATTATAAAGAAAACATAGTACAACAATGTACTGGTGCAGACTCATACCAACATGCAGGCACCCACCTGTAGAAGGCTAAAACCTTCTCTCGTTTACCATCCTCTCCTGGAAGGGAGCTACAACCCCCTGTTCTCGTTTACCAGCCTCTCCTGGAAGGGAGCAACTACCCCCTGCTCTCGTTTACCAGCTATTACTGGAAGGGAGCTACTACCCCCTTACTGAAGGCTTCGACCCTCAGCTCCATTGCAGACCATGTTTCATCAATTTTCAAACTTGATCAAACCGCTTCAACACAACCGTTCACTTATCAACAATCATACTTTTCCCATTGCTTTCAACAGAACAGTGAAACCACTGTAACCAGAATATCAGAGATCACCCAAACTTCTGAATAGATATGCAGAATCCCATTCAACCTTGAGAAACTATAAGTTCAGATACCATATGCGCCTTTAGTTAAACAGATCCGCATATACATGTGTTTTTCACGAAATTAACCCATGTATACATCTGTGCATTTTTTAGAATAACTCTAACTGCCCATACCCGGCTTTGTTTAAACAGATCTGCGTATATACGCGCTTTTCATGAAATGAACCTGCGTATAGATCTATAGAAGATAAACTTTGCAGAACAGAACAGATCTATGAACTTACCCATATTTCTTAAATTTCTTGAACATATTTGCGCCAGGTCTTCATTACTTCTTTTCAGATCATCCTAGAGATTCATCATTTTCAGATCTAGAGATTTTGGACCTTCATCATATTCATAGGTGCATCATAGATTCAGATCTATCAATTGAGAATAGAGTTCAACCATACAGATAAACTTCAGAGTGAAGTATTCATTAAATCCCAGACACTTGCACACCTTGCACAATGATCTTCTTCTCCTTATATACATTTAGCCTTTGTCAATACCATGAGCCAAAACCACACCACTTCCGATGGTATTCCTGGACGAGATCAAATAGGTAATCCAGCGCTCAATACAATGGGTCAATACCATGGTAATTCCCCCTAGTTTTATGAATTAAGAGTGCAATAGGGCATACGCGACTTGGTACGAACTTTTCCACGTACATACGCTACTTAGCCTCGAAAAACCCGTGTATGCCTTCTGACATACCTTGTTCAACATTATTCTGGCAGTTTCTGAATTTATTTCTTCTGCTACTTCTGAACTAATCTATAGATATATCAGATTTACATTATTTTCATCAAGGACAACTTCATCAAGTAGGTTCCATCAAAGTCAATACATTGTGTCACATTGCCAACAATCTGCTCCTTAATTTATCAAGTAGGTTTCCATCAAGGACAACACCATCAAGTATGATTCCATTAAGTACAATAGGTTTCATCAAATATATTGCCATCAACTTTATCAAGTAGGTTTCCATCAAGGACAACACTCTTGATCATATTTCCAACAATCTCCCCCTTTGGACTTGATGGCAACCATGATGGTGTTTGATCATTACAACAGATAGATTCATTGATAATAACCGTTATGCAAACATATGAAAACACCATGATACTCTCCCCCTATTGAAACACCATGTAAACATATGCAAACACCATGATACTCTCCCCCTTTGACATCAAGGGAAAAGGGCAGATCAAAACCAAGACAAGGTTTTTCTTCCCTTGTATAAAGAAGAGCTCTGATGATCCAGCTAAGTGGATTTACATATGAGACTCAAATACCCAACCAAGTGGGTTTACACCTTTTGACTCAACTACCCAACCAAGTGGGTTTACAAATTTGAACAATCCCTTTACATGACTGAAAATTACAATTTACATCATAGGTCATAGCCTTTTCATCAAATTAAAAATATGAAATTTTATAACCAATACCAATACTAGAATACCTCAAGAGAGAGATCATATTTCAGAACCATCATAATGCCAACAATGCATTACATTCAAAAAGGCGAATGCTCCCCCTGAAGCTGTGCATCCAATGCATCCCTTCCATATGACCAAAACTTCTTCTTAGCTTATGCAGCCTGAACACTTTCAACAGCAAGAAAGTCAAGGAATCTTCACCCATTAACAGAGAATGAAACAGAAATTTAAGAGCTGAAACACCACCAGAGACACCAACTAGCATCAGATAAACCAAACAGCACCACAGCTTGTGCTGAAGAAATGTTGACCCAGAAAAATTGTCAGCAACCACCCATACGTGGTTTTCTTTGTATGAACTCACGTATATACGCGACTGTATTTCAGGAAACCCGTGTATCCAATTTAATGTTCTGAATTTAAGCAGTTCTGATTTTCTGCATAGTAGAGACTAATCCCAACTTATTTCTGAGATATTCGAACGCTTCCCTGGGCAGAGGTTTGGTAAATATATCAGCAACTTGTTCTTTGGAGGGAACATACGCCAACTTCACCTTTTGTTCAAGCACTTGTTCTCGTAAGAAGTGATACTTGATGGGAATGTGCTTGGTCTTGGAATGCATAATAGGATTCTTTGAGATACTGATGGCGCTTGTATTATCACACATAATGGAGATAGGAGGTGAAAATTTTATTTGAAAGTCTTGTAAAGTTTGCATCATCCAAAGAAGTTGAGTGCAACATGATGTGGCAGCTACATATTATGCTTCTGCTGTAGATAAGGCAATAGAGTTTTTCTTCTTATTGAACCAAGATACTAACCGAGGCCCCATATAGAATGCACCACCACTAGTACTTTTCCGATCATCAACATTTCCAGCCCAATCTGCATCAGTGTAATCATGAAGAGTAAGATCAACATTCTTTGGATACCATAGTCCAAAGTCTTGAGTTCCTTGTAGATATTTGAATATTATTTTGACAGCCTGAAGGTGAGACTCTTTTGGATTAGCTTGGAATCGTCCAAAAATCCCAACTGCATGCATAATGTCTGGTCTAGTCCCAGTGAGATAAAGTAGGCTTCCTATCATTGATCTGTATTCTGGTTGATTCACCGTGGGAGAATCATCATGAGAACTGAGATTGCATCCGGTTATCATTGGTGTACTTACAGGTTTGCATTCTTCCATGCCATACTTCTTCAGAATTTGCTTAAGATATTTTGCTTCTGAAAGGAATATACCATCTGCAGTTTGATGCACTTGCAAGCCAAGAAAGAATGTTCGTTCCCCAAGTAAGGACATTTCAAATTCTTGCTGCATGACAGAAGCAAATTTTTGACTCATAGATTCTTCGTTACTCCCAAAAATGATATCATCAACATATACAACCACAATCAATAGTTTATCATTTTCAACTTTTGTGTATAAGTTGCTATCAGCAAACCCCTTTGAAAATCCTTGTTGATGAAGATATTTGTCAAGACGATAATACCATGCCCTTGGAGCTTGTTTGAGACCATATAGAGCCTTTTTAAGTCTACAAACAAGATTTTTATCATTTCCCAAAATGAATCCTTCTGGTTGTTATATATAAACTTCTTCTTCTAGATCACCATTGAGAAATGAAGATTTAACATCCATTTGATAAAATTTGATTTGTTGAGAGCTTGAAAAGGCAAGAAACATTCTTATGGCTTCAAGTCTAGCTGCAGGAGAAAAAGTCTCTTCAAAGTCTATACCTTCTTGTTGAGTATACCCCTTGCAAACAAGTCTAGCTTTGTTTATTACAACATCCCCATTCTCATTTAACTTGTTTTTGAATATCCATTTAGTTCCAATGATATTTTTGTTATGAGGTCTTGGTACTAATTCCCAAGTGTGATTCTTTTCAATTTGATCAAGCTTTTCATTCATGGCTTGAACCGAACATTCATCTTTGCTAGCTTGATTGACATTGTGTGGTTCAATAGTGGATAGAAATGCCAGATAGCTAGAAGATCCCACAAGAGTCCTTCTTGTTTGTACACCTGATCCCTTATCTCCCAAAATTTGAGATTATGGATGATTCTTTTGAACATATCTGGATGGAGCTTTTTTAGATAAATCATCTTCAAATTATTCATTGGGTTCACTGTCTATATCATTTCTATTTGATGTAGAAGGAAATAAGTCACCATAGTCTTCATTTGAAGTTTGTTTTTCTTCTTTTGGGGCTACACGAGACTCATCAATAACAACATAAATACATTCAACAATCTTCCGAAGTCTTTTATTGTAACATTTATATGCGCTACTCCTAGAGGAGTACCCAAGAAGTATTCCTTCATTTGCTCTAGGTTCAAACTTGCCAAGTTTTTCATCATTATTTTTGATAAAGCATTTGCTTCCAAAAACTCTAAAATGCTTCACAGTGGGAGGATTACCATACCAGAGTTCATATGGCGTTTTATCACTATTTATACGAACATGTGCCTTGTTAAGAATAATTACCGTTGTATGTGTTGCTTCACCCAAAAGGTGTCAAGTGTTCCAGAATCATCAAGCATAGCTCTAGCCATTTGTTGAATTGTTCTATTCATTCTTTCCGCTATGCCATTTTGTTGCGGAGTGCCATCTACATAAAACTGTCTTTTTATGCCATGTTGCTCACAAAATTCAAGGAATTCATCTGATGTATATTCTCCTCCTCGATCAGATCTAAGACACTTGATTTTTAGATCTAATTCATTTTCAACCAGTGCTTTGAAGATCTGAAATTTCTCAAACGCTTCATATTTTTGTTTAATCAACACAATCCAACACATTCTAGAGAAATCATCAATAAATAAGATATAGTATTCTTCACCACGTGGTGACTTTTTCGTCATAGGTCCAGATATGTCAGTATGAATAAGTTCAAGAGGCTTACTTGAAGATCCTTCCTTGGCATTAAATTGCACTCTGGTTTGCTTACCTAATTGACAGGATTTGCATATGATACTTTCAGGTAGAGTAATATTGGGAAGACCATGAACATCATTAAGTCTGCTTGATTTGTTGATTTGAGAGAAGCTTAGATGCCCCAACCTTCTATGCCATAGCCAGTTTTATGAAGATTTACTCAAGTAACATTGTTCTTTGCAGTTCTTCAATACATATAGGTTGCTTTGAGTTCTTTTTCCTTTTATAATTGTTTTACCTGTATCAAGATCACGAACCACACATTCTTTTGAACTAAAGACAACTTCAGTTCCTTGGTCACATATTTGACTTACACTTAACAGGTTATGCCTTAATCCATCCACATACATGACATAATTAGCCTTCACCTTTTCTTTTAGAAACACAGACCCTTTTCCTTTAATTACAGCAGGAGTATCATTTCCAAAAGTAACTTTATTTTCCTTTTCAAGAGCACTATATGCACGAAGTTTGTTTTTGTCACCTGTCATGTGTCTTGAGCATCCGCTATCAATGTACCACTGATTTTATTCTCCTTCTGTAAATAACGCTATGCCACTATTTTCAACTTGTAATTCCTTCTTTTTCCATACTTTGGATTTTGAAGGAAGATGCTCTTTTGGCTGAACTTTTCTCCTGCATTCAGATTCTTCATGGCCAAAGTTATTGCAATGAGCACATTCAACTTCATTTAGAAGAGGAGAGAATTTTTTATAAGTATTCTTCTTTGTTTCAATATCAATCCTTTTCTTTCTTGCTTCTCTTGTCATGATGGTTTTATATGCAACACATTGAGTAGCTTTATGGCCAAAATTGTGACATGAGAAACATTGTCCATTGGAGAAGAAATTTTTGCGATCATGAAATCTTCTACTTGAATTTACCTGTTGATTGGTGTTTATTTGAAAGAAATTCATGTTAGTGTTCTTTTAATTGAGATGATCATGCTTTACCTGTAAATATTTTGTATTCCCTTGCTGAGTGGCAGAATGTTGTAGACCAGCTGTAGCTGCTTTTAGATCATTTGGTGCTGAAGCCTGAGAATATTCTCCAGTATATCCAAGACCTGTCTTTATAAGAGGAGAACATTGTACCTTGATAATCTCATCTAAGGTTTCTGATCCTTTAGCAAATCTAAGATTCATAGTTTTTACTTTCTCAAGTTCTTTTCTTAGACTTACCACTTCACATTCTAATTTCTCCTTGTTTTTCTTGTCTTCTTCAATCTGATTTTTCAGCGTCTCTATGATTATTTTACTTTCTTCTAAGCATATTTTGAGTTGATTTTTTTCATCAAGAAAATCATTGTCCTCTAGAGAATCCACAAAAGTATCATTTTATTCTCTAGATTCTTTTTCAAATGCCATGAGAAGTCTAAGATCTTGTTCACATTCTTCCTCACTATCAGATACCCCATCACTGTCTTCATGAGTATAGTAACCTCTTCTAGTGCTAGATTGGTTCTTATTCCTTATTGCTACTTCCTTTCCTTTTGCAGGTGTTTCTTTGTAAGGACACTTAGTAGCATAGTGATCAACTATTCCACAATCAAAACATTTGAAAGGAAGCTTACCTCTAAACCGTCCTGTACCAAGTTGAAGTTTCTTTACAAAGTTTGCCTCATCTTCTTTTGAAATATATCCTGATCCTTCTTCTTCTTGTACTTCTTTCCCTTTTGTAGAAGCTCTAAAAATAGCTTCTTTGACCTCACGTGGTCCTCCTCTTCTCATTTCATATGCAGTTAGTATGCCATGAAGTTGCACCACAGTAATATTTTGAAGATCCTGTTTTTCTTCATGACCAGAAACTTTTGACTCAAATTTTGCCGTTAGTGATCTTAAAATTTTCTCAACCAAAGTAGATTTGGTTATTGTTTCTCCCAGATTTCTCATACGATTCACAACATCATCAAGACGTAAAAAGAATCTGGCAATATTCTCATCACTATGCATTCTTAAATTTTCATATTCAATTCTGAGAGTTTGAAGTTTTGCAATTTTTACCTTTGCATCACCTTCACAACTTAGAATGATTTTGCCCCATATCTACTTTGTTGTATTCAGCTGCATAACTTTGACAAATTCAGATTCAGTTAGACTTCCCGTTAGAGCATTGACGGCCTTTGCATTTGTTTCATAATTCTTCTTTTCAGTTGGATCTGTTGGTACTGTAGCTGGATATTGATATCCTTGTTCAACAATGGCCCATACATCTGCTCCCATAGACTAAAGATAAGATCTCATTCTTATTTTCTAGAAGATTAAATTTCTTCCATTAAAGAGCGGAGGATTGATAGATGCTACTCCATCTTGATTTCTCATCTTGGTTGATCTTCCTTCTAGCGGCTAAGCTTTTTCAGAAGGACCTGCTCTAATACCAATTGTTGGGAAAGATACTGAGAGGGGGGTGAATCAGTATCTTGATCTATCAATCAAATTTTTACTTTTCTTTTTCTCAAAAACCCATACGCTACTTTACAGAACAAAACAATCGTATATATGCGGTTATCCTTAAGGAAACTCGCGTATGCTCAGATCTCTTAATATGTAGATAATTCTTATCTCTGATATTGCATCATTCATTCATTAGATGTTTAGTAAGCCGTAGATATGTGCAGTAGGAACAGAATAAATCAACATACATAAGTATAACATATGAACACCAGGATTTTAGGTGGAAACCCAATCAGGAGAAAACCACCGCTGTCGTCATCTCAGTCTTCAATATTTATTATAAAGAAAACATATTACAACAATGTACTAGCGCAGACTCATACCAACACACAGGCACCCACCTGTAGAAGGCTACAACCTTCTCGCGTTTACCAGCCTCTCCTGGAAGGGAGCTACAACCCCCTGCTCTCATTTACCAGCCTCTACTGGAAGGGAGAAACTACCCCCTGCTCTCGTTTACCAGTTATTACTAGAAGGGAACTACTACCCCCTTACTGAAGGCTTCAACCCTCAGCTCCACTGCAGACCACGTTTCATCAATTTTCAAACTGGATCAAACTGCTTCAACACAACCCTTCACTTATCAACAATCATACTTTGTCCATTGCTTTCAATAGAACAGTGAAACCACTGTAACCAGAATATCAGAGATCACCCAGACTTCATAATAGATATGCAGAATCACATTCAAACTTGATCAACTATAAGTTCAGATACCACACGCACCTTTAGTTAAACATATCCGCATATACACGCGCTTTTCACGAAATGAACCCGCGTATACATCTGTGCATTTTTCAGAATAACTCTTACTGCCCATACACACCTTTGTTTAAACAGATCCATGTATATAAACGCTTTTCACGAAATGAACCTGTGTATAGATCTATAAAATATAAACTTTGTAGAACAGACCAGATCTATGAACTTACCCAGATTTCTTAAATTTCTTCAACAAATTTGTGCCAGGTCTTCATTACTTCTTTTCAGATCATCCTAGAGATTCATCATTTTCAGATCTAGAGATTTTGGACCTTCATCATATTCATATGTGCATCATAGATTTAGATCTATCAATTGAGAACAGATTTCAACCATACAGATAAACTTCAGAGTGAAGTATTCAATAAATCCCAGACACTTGCACACCTTGCAAAATGATCTTCTTCTCCTTATATACATTTAGCCTTTGTTAATACCATAAGCCAAAACCACACCACTTCCGATGGTATTCCTGGACGGGATCAAATAGGTAATCCAGCGCTCAATACAATGGGTAAATACCATGGTAATTCCCCCTAGTTTTATGAATTAAGAGCGTAATAGGGCATACGCGACTTGGTACATACTTTTCCGTGTACATACGCTACTTAGCCTCGACAAACCTGCATATACCTTTTGACATACCTTGCTCAAAATTATTCTGGCACTTTCTGAATTTCTTTCTTCTGCTACTTCTGAACTGATATGTAGATATATCAGATTTACATTATTTTCATCAAGGACAACTTCATCAAGCAGGTTCCATCAAAGTCAATAAATTGTGTCACATTGCCAACAATCTCCTCCTTAACTTATCAAGTAGGTTTCCATCAAGGACAACGTCATCAAGTATGATTCCATTAAGTACAATAGGTTTCATCAAATAGGTTGCCATCAAATTTATCAAGTAGGTTGCCATCAAGGACAACACTCTTCATCATATTGCCAACAAAGTTAAGGTAAGGGTTAGGTTAAGGTTAAGGTTAAGGTTATGGTTAGGCTAATGTTCAGGTTAAGGCTATGGTTAACATTAAGGTTAAGGTTACGGTTAGGTTAAGGTTAAGATTAGGTTAAGGTTAAGGTTAAGGTTAATTTTAAGGGTAAGGTTAAGGTTAAGGTTAGGTTAAGGGTAAATTTAAGGTCAAGTTAAGGTCAAGTTAAGGTTATGGTTAAGGTAAGTTTAGGATTAGGTTATAGTTAAGGTTAAGGTTAGGTTAAGGTAAAGTCAAGGTTAAGGTTAAGGTGAAGGTTAAGGGTAAGGTTAATGTTTAGGGTTACAGGTTTATTCAGGTTAAGGTGAAGGGTAAGGGTAAGGTTAAGGTTAAGGTCAAGGTCAAGGTTAAGGTTAAGCTTGGTTAAGTGTAAGGTTATAGTTAGGTTAAGGTTAAGGTTAAGGTTAGGTTAAGGTTAAAGTTAAGGTTATGGGTTTAGTTAGGTGAAGGTGAAGGTTAAGGTTACGGGTTTAGTCAAGTTAAGGTTAAGGATAAGGGTTTGGTCAAGGCTAGGGTTATGGTTATGGTTAAGGCTAAGGTTAAAGTTAGGTTAAGGCAAGGTTAAGGTTACGGGTTTCGTCAAGTTAATGTTAAGGTTAAGGTTTAGGTAACGTTAAGGTTAAGGTTAAGGTTAGGTTATAGTGAAGGTTAAGGTTAAGATAA
This sequence comes from Pinus albicaulis, assembly GCA_034641835.2. NCBI lineage: Eukaryota > Viridiplantae > Streptophyta > Pinopsida > Pinales > Pinaceae > Pinus > Pinus albicaulis. The sequence continues at coordinate 514,478,461 of CM076577.1, read as the reverse complement.
GTTTAAGGGTGAGGTTAAGGTTAGGGTTAGGTTATAGATAAGGTTATGGTTAGGGTAAGGTTAGGGTTTGGTTATAGTTAAGGTTAAGGTTAAATTGAAGGTCAAGGTTAAGGTTACATTAGGTTAAGGTTAAGGTTAGGATAAGCTTAAGATTAGGGTAAGGTTAAGGTTATGGGTTTAGTTAGGTTAAGGTTAAGGTTAAGGGTTTTCTCAGGGTTAGGTTAAGGTTACAGTTATGGTTGAGGTTAGGTTACAGTTAAGGTTAAGCTTAATGTTAGGTTAAGTTCAAGGTTAAGGTCAAGGTTAAGGGTAAAGTTAAGGTCAAGTTTAGAGATAGGTTATAGTAAAGGTTAACGGTAGGTTAAGAGTAAAGTCAAGGTTAACCTTAACCTTAACCTAACCCTTAAGGTTAAGTAAATGTTAAGGTTAAGATAAGGTTAAGGGTATGAGTTTAGTAAGGTTAAATTTAAGGTTAAGGCTACGTTAAGGGTAAAGTCAAGGCTAAAGTTAGGTTAAGGGTAAGGTTAAGGTTAGACTAAGGTTAGGTTAAGGTTAAGGTTAAGGGATTGGGAAGGTTAAGGTCAAGGTAATGTTAAGATAAGGTTAAGGGTAAGGTTAAGGTTAAGGTTAGGTTAAGGTTAAGGTTATGGTAATGGGAAAGCTAAGGTTAAGGTCATGGTTAAGGTTAAGGTTAAGGGTTTGGTTAAGTTTAAGGGTAGGTTATATTTAAGGTCAAGGTTAAGTTTAAGGTTAAGGTTAAGGTTAATATAAGGTTAAGGGTAAGGTCCTTAACATTATCTTAACCTTAACCTTAACCTTAACCTTAACCAACCTTAAAATTCACCTTAACCTTAATCTTAACTATAACCTAACCCTAACCTTACCCTTTGTTAGGTTACTAGTATAGTCCCATATTGTTATTAGTGTAACCTCCTTATTGTTATTATTGTACCGTTGTAACCCCCATTTTTTTATTATTGTGCCCCTAAATTATTATTGTTAGGTCGGCTAGGATTACATTGTGGCCCACTAGGATTACATTATGGCCAGATGGACTCCTATATATAGAAAGGAGGTTTTGTAAATTGTATCATCCAAGAATTTTTCATTTTTGTAATGTATTTGAGGTTGCCCCCTCTAATTGGCTTATTTATAAGGCTTTTATATCTCTTTTCTTCTATTTTTGGAGCTGGTTACTCAACATTTGGTATCAGAGATTTGGATTCTAGGGTTTCGCTGCTCCAAACAGGTCATCGTGGCATTTTTTCTATAACGTTTTTTCTACAAAGTTTCAGAAGCTGAAATTTGTAGGGTGTGAAACCAAGCTCTTGAGGAATATTGCCTAAAAATTTCAGAGCTTGGTTCACAATATTTTTAGAGATATCATCTTTGGAAGTTAGGTCGTTGTTCAGGCTCCTAAACAGGTCATCGTGGAATGTGAGCTATAACATATTTTCTACGAAGGTTCAGAATCTAAAATTCATATGGCGCGAAGATAAAATCCTGAAGAAATTTTTCAAAACATTTCAGAGCTTGGTTCGCAACATTTTTGGAGATATGATCTGTGGAAGGTAGTGCTTTTGCAGGCTCCTAAATTTCATCTCAAAGAGGTGATCGTGGGAAAAGTTCAATAACTCTCTCTCTGGGCATCAGATTGGAGTTTTGTAAAATGTGGTCACAAGCACACAGAATATAGTTTCGTGGCTATCAATTTTAGAGACAAAGGACGAAACAGTGACACGTACCAAGTCGTACAAGTTTGCTCTATTGAACTAATCCATAATTAGGTCATTTTGGGAGATTGGACACAAATGTTTCTTGGAGAATCCAAATCAGGTCAGACCTGTGGCATTCGAAAGATAACTCAGAGGGCTACGTTGATACTAAAATTAAAATATTGAAGTGCTACAATCATAGATATTTTCAAATTTCAATATCGAGCTCCTCAAAAGCAAGAAAAACATGTGTATATTTTTTTTTCTTTCCAAATTGCATAAGTCTTCTTTGAAGAATAAATTTGACTTGATTCCAAGGGCATATTGTAGAATATATAGCAGTATTGGGTTCTAAAATATGCCCCGTAAAAATAATTCAACACCCATTAAGCCTTCAGAAGGGTCTACTATGACTCATGAAGATGAAGAATTGCAACATGATCTATCAAAATTACAAGACCAAGTGCAACAAATTTCACTCCCGCAAAGAGCAACAAAAAATGAAATGGAAGTTTTGAAGAAAGGCATGGAAACTAAGATGGATGGTGTGGAAGCTAATATGGATGGCATGGAAGCTGGCACGGAAGCTAAGATGGATGACATGAAAGACAACATGGAAAACATTAAGAATGATCTCAAAGCAGACATCGAAGGTTTGACAAAGTTGATACAAGAAATGTTTCCTAATGGTGAAAAGATAGTAGAAGAACCTCATGATGAGAACAAAATAAATTTTAATCGTGATTTCATAAACTCTAATGTTGGCGGGAAGAACCACCACATTCCAAAAATGGATATGAGGAAGTTTGATGGAAAGGATCCTGTAACATGGATACTACAGATGGAGCAATATTTTGATCTTCATAACGTGCAAAACACACAAAAGGTACGCATTGCAACTTTACATTTAGAACAAAATACATTTGTATGGTATCGATGGCTTTGCTCCCGTAAAAAAATTGTGACTTGGTCAATTTTTACGGAAGAAATGATAGCACATTATGAGGATACAAAGAGCAACACCTTCTTTAGCCAATTGATAAATCTCAAACAAAAGGGTTTAGTGGGGCAGCACATTGAGGACTTCCAAAAATTGAATATAAGGGTAACTGATATTCCAAAGGAACACAGGATCGATCTCTTCATAGGCACTATAAAGGATAACATCCAACATGAAGTTCGTGTTTTGGAACTGGATTCATTGGAGAGGGCATTCAGGTTGGCAAGAAAAGTTGAATGTAAAATAATGGCAACAAGGAAGCCTACCACTCAAATCTATAAAGAAGGAAGTGTTGCTACGCCTAGATTTCCACAACCTACAAGGTTGACACCACAACAATTGGAAGAAAAAATAGCAAAAGGGCTTTGCTATAGTAGTGATAGAAAATACACTAAAGGTCATAAGTGTGCTGAGAAGAAATTATTTTACATATATTGTGAAGAGGAAGAAGAAAATGAACAAGAAGAGGATATACATCAGGAACCAGCCCTAGAAGAGGAAGAAATGAATCCGACCATATCGTTTAATGCACTAGCAGGAATTACCAGTCCTCAAACTCTCAAGATAGAAGGACAAATCAAGAAGAAAAAGGTAATAGTGTTGATTGATTAAGGTAGCACCCATAATTTTATTCATTGTAAGGTAGCCAAGGAATTAAATTTTTCCTATACCCAGCACTAGAATGTCAAGTGATGGTTGCAAATGGAGGAAATATAAATTGCTCTGAAAAATGCCATAATATCAAGCTAACCATGGGGGAGTATGTATTAACTAGTCCAATGCTTTCCATTCCTATGGGAGGTGCTGATGTTGTACTAGGAGTACAATGGTTACAATATTTGGGGACGGTAGCTTTTAATTTTCAAGAATTTTTCTTGAATTTTTTTTCAGAAGGAAAGGAAGTCGAATTACGGGGTATTGCAGGGAAACTAGGAAAGATAATAAGCTCTAATGTCATGACAAATCTTCTAAATAAACAACAACGAGGCATAATTGCACAATTATGCTCACTAGAAGTTCCAACATCAAAATCATCTATTTCTGCAGATCTCCAACAAGTCTTGGACAATCATTCCAAGATGTTTGAAACTCCCAAAGGACTCCCACCTATTCGCGATCATGATCATGCTATTCATTTGATTCCAGGAAGTGTTCCTCCAAACATCAGGCCTTATAGATATCCTTATGTCCAAAATATCGAAATTGAACGTATGATTGAAGAAATGTTAGAGGCGGGTATAATTCAACCTAGTCAAAGTTATTTCTCCGCTCCTGTAGTATTGGTACACAAGAAGGATGGATCATGGCGAATGTGTCCAGATTATAGGGAGCTCAATAAGCTCACCATTAAATATAAATTTCCCATTCCTGTGATTGATGAATTATTGGATGAATTACATGGAGCAATTTATTTTACCAAGTTGGATCTTTGTTCAGGATATCATCAAATTAGAATGAAGACTGAAGATATTCCAAAAACAGCATTTCGAACTCATGAGGGTCATTATGAATTTTTGGTCATGCCTTTTGGCCTTACCAATGCACCTTCTATATTTCAAGGGTTGATGAATTCCATTTTCAAACCCTTCCTTAGAAAATTTGTGCTAGTATTTTTTGATGATATACTAATCTATATCAGGTCTTGGAAGGATCATGTTGAACATGTTGACAGGGTGCTCAAACTATTGCAGGAGAAACAATTATATGCAAAAACATCCAAATGTTTCTTTGGAGTACAAGAGGTGGAATGTCTAGGTCATATTGTATCTCACGAGGGTGTTAAAGTAGACCCTAACAAAATTAAAGCCATTAAGGAATGGAAAGTCCCGACAACCATAAAGCAGTTGCGAGGATTTCTTGGGTTAACAGGGTATTATCGCAAGTTTGTTAAGAATTATGGGAGAATAGCAACACCTCTAACAACATTATTGAAGAAAGATGCATTTTCATGGACTCCCGAAGCAACTAAGGCCTTTGAACATCTTAAAGAGGCAATGTGCCTAGCACCGGTCTTAGCTACGCCAGACTTTACAAAAACCTTTATTGTGGAATGTGATGCCTCAGGAAATGGAATTGGTGTTGTTTTAATGTAAGAAGGAAGACCCATTGCTTTTGAAAGTCGTCCAATCAAAGGAAAGTATTTACATAAACCTATTTATGAGAAGGAAATGTTAGCAATACTGCATGCACTAAAGAAATGGAGAACTTACCTAATTGGAAGACACTTCAAGGTAAAAACTGATCATGATAGTCTTAAACACTTTTTGGAACAAAGACTATCTTCAGAAGAGCAGCAAAAATGGGTCACAAAGATGTTGGGTTATGACTTTGAAATAATCTACAAGAAAGGAAAGCTTAATGTGGTTGCAGATGCACTCTCAAGAAAGAATGAAGAGGTGGAAGCATTTCTTTGTGCCATTTCTATTATCCAACCAGATTGGATAACCGAAGCAAGAGATGAATGGAAGAAGGACAAAGATGTATGGACACTCATTCAAAAGTTGCAGCAAGATCCTAGTACATCCGATACATTTAGTTGGAAAAATGATTCCTTATGGTACAAAGATCGCTTATATCTTTGTAAGAATTCCCAACTAAAACAAAATATTCTTCCGGAATTGCACACTTCTCCTTTAGGAGGACACTCAGGATTTTTAAAAACTTACCACAGGGTGAAGAAAGAATTTTTTTGGGATGGCCTTAAATCTGATATTCGAAAGTTTGTGGCGGAATGTTTGGTTTGCCAGCAGAATAAAGTGGAAACAATTAAGACCCCAGGACTTCTACAACCTTTATCCATTCCAAGTCAACGTTTGGAGGAGATTTCAATGGATTTTATCACAGGTTTACCTAAGTCCGAAGGAAAGAGTGTCATCATGGTGGTAGTTGATATACTTACCAAGTATGCACACTTTTGTGCATTATCTCATCCATTTAAAGCAAGTAAAATTGCTACTACATTTATGGACATAATTCAAAAGCTACATGGAAGCCCAAGGGTTATTGTGAGCGACAGAGATCCCATTTTTACCGGAAATTTTTGGACGGAGTTATTTTCTTGTTTGGGTACTCAATTAGCTCATAGCTCATCTTATCATCCTCAATCTGATGGTCAAACTGAGATAGTAAATAAATGTTGGAAGGATATCTTCGTTGTTTTGTATTTGATAAACAAACACAATGGGTCAAGTGGTTACCTCTCGCTGAATGGTGGTATAACACTTCCTTCCATACTGCAGCAAAAATGACCCCATTTATGGCACTTTATGGATATCATCCACCATACATCACATCATATTTAAGGGAAAATTTGAAGGTTCAAGCAGTGGAAGATCACATCAAGCATCAGCAAGAAGTTCTCCAACTCTTAAAGGATAACCTGAATTTGGTACAAAATCGAATGAAACAACAGGCAGATCAACATCGCAGCGAGAGAAGTTTTGATGTAGGAGATTGGGTATTTTTACGGCTACAACCATACAAACAAATGTCCCTCAAGCAAGCTAGGAAGGATAATAAATTATCACCAAAGTACTATGGTCCTTACAAGGTGTTGCAAAATATTGGTACTATGGCATACAAATTGGAGCTTCCTGCTTCTTCGCGAGTACATCCAGTTTTCCATGTTTCATGCTTAAAGAAGGTTGTAGGTGAAAATATTCCAGTTCAAACAATATTGCCAGAACTTGATGAGGAAGGAAAAATCATATTGGAACCTGAAGTGGTCATGGAAACAAGAACTCGACAGCTACGGAATCGATCAATTTCAGAGTATCTCATCAAGTGGAAGAACTTACCCACCGAAGATTCTACATGGGAGGATGAGAATTTTATGCAAAAGCACCCAGAGCTACTCAAGCATTGAGGACAACACTTTTTTGAAGGAGAGGGGCATGTTAGGTCCCTATATTACTAGTATAGTCCCTTATTGTTATTAGTGTAACCCCCTTATTGTTATTATTGTACCCTTGTAAACCCCATTTTGTTATTATTGTGCCCTTAAATTATTATTGTTAGGTCAGCTAAGATTACATTGTGGCCCACTAGGATTACATTATGGCCACATGGACTCCTATATATAGAAAGGAGGTTTTGTAAATTGTATCATCCAAGAATTTTTCATTTATGTAATGTATTGGAGGTTTCCCCCTCGAAGTGGCTTATTTCTAAGGTGTTGATATATCTTTTCTTCTATTTTTGGAGCTGGTTACTCAACACCCTTAACCTTAACCTTACCCTTAACCTCATCTTAAGGTTAAGGTTAAGGTTAAGGTTAAGGTTAGGTTAAGGGTAAAGTTAAGGTTAGGGTTAGGTTAAGGTTAAGGTTAGGTTAAGGGTAAAGTTAAGGTTAGGGTTAGGTTAAGGTTAAGGTTATGGTTAGGCTAATTTTTAGGTTAAGGCTAAGGTTAACGTTAACGTTAAGGTTAAGGTTAAGGTTACTGTTAGGTTAAGGTTAATATTAGGCTAAGTTTAAGGTTAAGGTTAATGTTAAGGGTAAGGTTAGGGTTAAGGTTAGTGTTACACAGTAATTGATCACCGTCCCTGCAATCCCCATCTTTCCCATTGGAGGGTCATTTTTGTGACCAATAAGTAGTGTCATGCCTTGCAAATACCATCATTGCATCCCTTGCCATGAGGAAAACATTCCTTTTGTTGATAATTTCCTGAGCAGACCCCTAAAAACACTGGTTTTTTCCTTGGCGCTGGTATCCCATTATGTCCTCGCGCCAATGAGGAAAATTAACACTGAGCCCGCGCCAGTTGGCACTCTGTCCCAGTTAAGCACCCATGCCAATCTTCTTATGGAAATTTTTTTAAAAAAAGAGGCAAAGTTTCGATTACAACAACTTCGTTGATGAGTCATGAGGAGTGGTTTCGATTGAATAACCATGGCCTTCCTCCTTTGGCCTCTTGTTTCCACCTTATGGGGAACCTCCCAAGGGATAAGGCTTCCCTTCCACTATTGTAGGGATCCCAACCTTCTCCTCTCCTCTATAAATATAGCCATCCTCCATTGATAAAGGGGTTGAAAGGTTGAGCCTTAGTAGCCTGAATAGAGCTAAATCAATTGTAAAGAGATTATCATCAGACAACCGAAGAGAGAGAGACTTGTCCTTCTCCCGACGAGCTTTACTGAGACGTACTCCTCTATTGACCTGCCGAAGGAAGATCCAGCATTAGAGCTCAGGTTGTATCTTTATTTGTTCTGATTAATAATAAACGACTTCGATTATGGTTCGAATCATATGTTCATTTTTTATGTTATGAGTTGTATCTTCTCTGACTGATACATAATTGCATGTGTTAGGTTTTACGATTGTGTGTTTGTTGTTTCTTCTTGTGCGTGTAGGTGTTTGATTGCATCGAGCGAGAGAATTGTGATCTGCCAAAGCGAGGGACGAAAGCGCCATCTTCTCCGCAGACGACGGCATAGGACTTAAGGTATGCCTCTTCTCATATCTTGGTCTTTTAGAATTAGGAACTTGCGTCTTAGTGTAACACGGTTCTTGCTAGACCCAATCTGGGCTAGTAGGGATCGCCTCTGTCCGCGGAAGGGATTTACCTCTCCAAAAAACTGGCGACTCCCCTGGGGAGACATTGATTGGAGTTTGTATTGTCTTTTTGGTTGATTTTGGTCTTTGTCTGTTTGATCAACTCTTTTGGTTCGCTTTTTTCTGGTGTAAAACCCTTGTTCAGACCCTAGAGGATCAAATCTGACCTCTGTTTTTCCGAATTTTCATCTTTTCATGGTTGACTTAATTAGCGTATTTTCCACCTTGACAGTCGCGCCAATTGGCGTAGGTTTCCCGTTCTTCACTCACACCATCCCCTCTCTGGTGCAGATTACATCCAGACAGTCACGCCATCTCCTGTAGGTGCTAGGGTTTTCCCTTGTTTGGAAGTTTCTTTTGGTTATTACTTTGCTTTTGGGTTTGTTTTATATTTTTCTTGAAGTGGTGAGTCTGGTCTTGGTTGGGAGAAATTCTTTGTTTTTTCATTTTCAGGCATTGGCGCTAGTTATCAGTGAGCAAGTCACGCCAGTTGGCGCTAGTTGTTATTGAGAAAGTCGTGCCAATTTCAGGGTGTGTGAAAATTGAGATTTTTTCCCTAAATCCTTCACCAGTGTGTCTTTCCCTTCCGGTTTTTTCTCTGTATGAGAATAGATTACATTGCTCATTGTTTGAAATGTCTTTTGTCCATGATTGCTTGATGTAAAAGGGAATGAATGCCTTGTTTTGATCTCATGCTTTGGAAGTCCTCTTTGTGTTTTGTCACCTTCTGAGGAATTTCATTACAAAGTGTTTTGAAACAAAGATTGCTTTCTTAGTGTTAGTTTACATATCTTTTTCATTCATCTTCCATTAAGAATATTTGCGTTTATTTAGTTTTCATCTCAAATTTTTCTTTTGTTAAAATGCATTAGATCACATTGCATTGGAATTTTTTTTTTGAGATTTATCATTGAACTTAGATCACATTGTTTAATGATTGAAAGCTAAAAATCACATCGAGTGAATTCTATTTAATTAAAATCATGCATTAAGTACATTCTCATTTCATCGAAAAATGCAATTAGAGCATTCTTATCATTTGAAAAGAAAAAGGAAATTGTGCATAGATTACAATTGCATAGTTTTCAAAAAAGAGGATTTTGCATAGATTACATTGCATTATTCACATCTTTGAATGTTTTAGATTAATTTTGGATAGTGAAAGTCATCTAGTTTGGAAAAAGTTTCCTTTTAATTTTTGTTGTTTGTTGCATCATTGTTTGAAGCTCTTCCCTTAACTAGATAGCATTCATCGAATTGAAAGATTTATTTTCTCATATAGCTGCATATAGGAGATTGTCAGATGACATGCGATAGCCTTGAAACTGAGACATAATTGAAGATCAACCATAAAATTTACTCAATTTAGCTAAGACAACATTGAAACATTAACGAAATATTTAGAGGTCTAGGCTAGTGACGTTTTCCGGCATCGTTAGACCTAGTAGCCATCATTCGTCTCTTGGCTTTAGACAACACTAGTACAAAATTGTGCTCCCCATACCATCACGTATATAACGGGAGACCCCACTAGGTTGATATCCTTTATCTGTAGGAAGCCGAGTCTGCCACCTTATACCCGTGATACACCAGACACAGCATTCGAGGGGATTGCCTGCACGTACATCAAGTCCTTGTTTAATTTCTTTTTCATTTTTGAACCAAGGTGTATATTGCAGTTCACAGATATCTGGTACACCCTTTTTCCTAGAATCTGAGAGTAGTCATTTTGATCTTTTTAGACTCATTAAATTTGAAAAGATCATCAAGCGCTTTTCCTTTCACGCTTGTTTCCAATATGAAAGTGATAGAGTCACCTTTTGCATGTTTCTTGACTCTTAAAAGATGAAACAACAGAGTTTTGTTTCAATGTTTGAAAAATTAACTGACCATGAAATATCCCCGGTTAAAGTTAGTTTCCTTAGGGTGTTGTTCTGAAGATCGTTTCTGATGGCAACTTTTCCGGTGTTCACCAACCAAGGAAGCCCCTTCGAAGGGAATCCTGGTCCTTTTCCTCCTTTTGGAAATGTTGGCGCTCCTTATATGGCAACGTTGTCCCTTCCTGGATTAACTGTTGGGTTGCCTGTTTGGTTGTTTTCAACCTCTGTGGTTCCAAATGTCCCGCCTACTATTCAATTAGTTCCTCCACCTGAGAAACATCATGTTGATTCCAAGGTGGACCTCTCCCCTTCTTCATCTGTTTCTGCGTCCTCCTCTTCTACTTCGCCTGGTGAAAGTCTGGATTCGAGTAACCAGGTGGCTAAGAAGAAGAAGAAGAAGAAAAACAAGAAGAAGTCCGATAAGAGAGAGGATAAGGCTGCAGCTACTGCTTCTAAAGCATATCCTCTTGACAAACCTTCCAACCCTCCACAGAAAGTCAAGTTCCCTTGCATGTTGTGCACAGGAGACCATCTTCTTCGAGACTGCCCTGGCACTCCCAAGGTGCTCAAAGTATGGTCCAACGGTTGTCCACCATTGCCTTTGGCTTTCGGGAGTCAGGCTGGAGGCACATCTTCAACTAGTGCTAGTAAAAATCCTAAGAAAAAGGGTAAGATCACCAATCCCTGTAAGTTGTGTGAAGGGCATCATGCCATTCACCTTTGTCCGTATATGGATGAAGCCAAAAGATTTTTGGACAACTAAACCATTTCTACACCATGCTTTCCAGCTGGTTATAAATGGCTTTCTTTGAGTCCTCCACCAGCTGATCCTACAATTGGTCAAGGGTCATCCTTGGTCGATCTCGCTCCTCTGGAAATTCAAATTCAGGAATCCGTTCCCGACCAACCATTGGTCGTGGGATCGGTTGAACTGGCCCCATCTGCAGTGCACCATTTCCTTTCCGTTGAGAGTGGATCTCACACTCCTCAGGTTCTTCTTGTTTCTTCAGATTCTTCGGACTTGGAGAAAGATTCTCCTGCCCCTATACCTCAAGAAGCTGCTCCTTCGCCTCCCATGATGGAGGTCCCGGAGGATACTCCTCCTGCCTTCGAGATGGAGGTCATGGAGGATGCTCCTTCTTCTTCTATAACACCATGGGAAGACCATCTCGGTTCGATGGTAGCCCCTCTGAGAAGTTTGGTCGCTTCCTTTGACTGGAGTCGATTTGCAGGATACCGCCTTTCGTCTTATGTGCCTTTTGAGATAACAGTCCAGGCCTTTGGTTTTGTCGTACCCAACACCATTATAGACGAAGGAGCTTATGTTAGTATTTTATCCTGAAATACTTGGAAAGCTTTTGGTTCACTGCCGCTTGTGCCTGTTACACAGAATCTGTTGACGTTTAATAGAAGAACTAGTCAACCGTTAGGGATCCTTCCAAGGTTACCTATTACATTGGGAGGTAAAACCGTCCATACGGACATGATGGTTGTTCTAGGCCCCTTGGATTTCAATCTACTCTTGGGGCGCAATTACACCTATGCCATGGGAGCGCTTGTCTCCTCCCTTTTTCATGTGGTCTGTTTTCCACATGAAGGACAGATCGTGACCATTGATCAGATTTCGTTCTTTGGTCCTGATGTGGCAGCTGGCCCACCATCATCCCTTCCTGGTTTTTAACCACCCATTGTATCTGCCCCACCGCAGGTCAACTATGTGGTTACCTACTCCATGCATGTACTCAGTGATAGTGTCGTTGTGCATCAGGTACTGGGGGCATTGGGTCCTGACTTCCAGGATGTTTTCCTTCCATCGGGAGTGGAACTCTTGGAAGCGATGACGTCTTGTTCAATATGATGAGGTCGGTCGGAGCATGGTTCTTTTTCTTGTGTCAAGCTCCTTAAAAAATGAAACTGGATCTGGTTGGAGCAAGGTTCTTTTCCTTGTGTCAAGCTCCTTAAAAAATGAAATTACGTCATCTGAGGATAGTTCTTTTAATGTGTCAACCTCGCTAAAACAATGAAACACTTTCCTGTTAAATTCAAGTCTTCGATAATATCTCGTAAAATCCCAGTCGAGTCTTTCTCTTGATCTCGTATTTTGAACCTTCACTCCATCTTCCTTTCGTATGGACTAAAGCTTGGGGGGCATGTACCTCGAATTGAGTCATCATGCTGGGGGCATGCTTACTTTTTCAAGCACAGTTTTTTTCTGTTTCAAGCTTGTGTAAAAATGAAACCGGTTTCAAGCATAGTTTATCTTTGTTTCAAGCTTGTGTAAAAATGAAACCAACTTCAAGCAGAATTTCCTGATTTCAGGCTTATGTAAAAATGAAACCTTTCCCATTTTACCTCTTGTGATTGCCATTTTATCAGCCTGTTTTTGCCATATGAGCCTTGATTTTCTCACTCCATCATCACTATCTGCTTGGCCGATCATAGGCCTTCGATTGGTTGTTTTAACCATTGTTGAGGAACCGCTGCAATGATTGGTCTTGTTAGCCAGCCTCTCGACCTTTATTTGTTTAGAGTATTTCCACCATCACCGGAACTAGTTGTTGCCCTTTATACCACTCATTCCTCTAGGAGGAGTCATCTTTCAGCTCTTTTCTGACTCTCTAAACATGAAAAGATTGCCGAGTCGTTTGTCATTTTGATCTCGTTAAAGTGGCTATGAAACGACATCTACCCAGTATACGTTTACCCATTTTTTGGGCTGGGATAGATTATTTACGAAAAAGGAATACCCTAGCCTATCGCGACTAAGAGGTTTTCTCAGACATAGTTTTCTACCTTTTCGGATCTGATTAACTATTTATGAAAAGGGACTATTGGAGTTTACTTTTACGCTATCTTTTCAAACTCTCTAAACATGAAAAGACGTCGAGTTCTTCATTTGTTAGACTCGTTAAAACTTGATGACATCAGACTCCGTCATAATAATGTTACTCGATTTCCTCTTTCTCAGGGCTTGTTAAATGTACTAGGTTGGATTCTTCTGAAGGAAGAACTGATAATACAAGCATATGCTATCCCCTTGAAGCTTGTCTTCAAAAATAATTGGGGTACTCGCCAGAAATGGTGGGGAAAAATGGAACCAGTATCGCCGTCGTGTCGGAAGTATGTCGCTCTTGAACATGGCACTTGTCTGCATTCATGTCGGGTTGGGGACATCTCATCTCATTCTCTATTTGCCTCTGTGGGTTTGGGTAATCCCTTTTGACCTCTCATCTGATCTAGATTCACAACATTATTTTCCTTTGTCTCGCATCGATGATGTGGGAAACACTATGGCCCACCTTCGATCAAGGTCACTTCCTGTCGACTTCAGCTCATTATCCAGGAAGCTGATCTAGAGACTCCCTTCTGGTACCTTGGAGCCTACATGCCTCAATGATAGATTCTTCACATTCGACGCAAGGTTTTCATCTTTGACTTTCGATCGGATGATTCTGCGGGTGTTCAATGCCAGATCACTATTCACACTCTGTGGATTGTACCTATAGTACCTTGAGGGCCATTGTCATTATTAGTGGTTCCTCTCGCATTTGTTAAAATCTTTCATCATTGGATGGTAATCAGACGATGTTCTTGCATGTTCGACTTCAGCTCACTTATTCACATGCTTGAACTTGTACTCTGTTTGGGTCGAGATGGAGTGCAAGAACCTAGGTTTTGTCTGATGAAATCCAGGCTGCGGGTTTTGTGGATTATTATGATTGGTCACATGACTCATTCACTGGATGGTTGTGACCATACCTGAGTCTATTTATCGATCCTTACTGGATGGTTGCATCCATACCTTCAATCTTGATTATTTTATACTATGTTATAGATGGCTGCGCCCATACCACATATATATCATGTATTCGAGATATCAGTTGTACTTCTCTACGCAGGTTTTCCAACGGCAGTGTTTTTAGTTAGGCACATTCTCGTAAAGCATTTTACCCTTCTCTCTCTCAGGCCTCATGCTTTAGGGGGAATCTGTTACATAGTAATTTTTCACCATCCCTGCAATCCCCATATCACCCATTGGATGGTCATTTCTATGACCAATAAATAGTGTCATGCCTTGCACCATTGCATCCCTTTCCATGAGGACAACATTCATTCTGTTGATCATTTCCTGAGCAGACCCCTAAAAATACCTATTTTTTCCTTGGAACTGGTAGCCCATTATGTCCTTGCACCAATGAGGAAAATTAACACTGAGCTCGTGCCAGTTGGCGCTCTGTCCCAGTTAAGAACTCGCGCCAATCTGCTTATGGAAAGGTTTTTTTTAAAAGAGGTGAAGTTTTGATTACAAAAACTTCATGGATGAGTCATGAGGAGTGGTTTTGACTGAATAACCATGGCCTTCCTCCTTTGGCCTCTTTTTTCCACCTTATGGGGAACCTCCCAAGGGATAAGGCATCCCTTCCACTATTGTAGGTATCCCAACCTTCTCCTCTCCTCTATAAATATAGCCATCTTCCATTGATGAAGGGGCTAAATGGTTGAGACTTAGTAGCCTAAATAGAGCTAAATAAATTGTAAGGATATTATCGTTAGACAGTCTAAGAGAGAGAGACTTGTCGTTGTCTTGACGAGCTTTACCGAGATGTACTCCACTGTCGACCTGCCAAAGGAAGATCCAGGATCAGAGCTCAGGTTGTATCTTTCTTTGTTCTAATTAATAATAAACAACTTTGACTATCGTTCCACTCAGATGTTCATGTTTTATGTTATGAGTTGTATCTTCTTTGACAGATACATAATTGCATGTGTTAGGTTTTACACTTGTGTTTTTGTTGTTTCTTCTTATGCGTGCAGGTGTTCGATCGCATCGAGTGGGAGAATTGTGATATGCGAAAGCAAGGGGCGGAAGTGCCATCTTCTCCGTAGACGACAACGTTGGACTTAAGGTAGGCCTCTTGTCATATCTTGGTCTTTTAAAATTAGGAACTTGCATCTTAGTGTGACACGGTTGTTGCTAGACCCGATCTGGGCTATTAGGAATTGCCTCTATCCGCAAAGGGGATTTACCTCTCCAACAGTTAGGTTAAGGGTAAAGTTAAGGTCAGGTTAAGGTTAGGTTAAGGTCAACTTAAGGTTATGGTTAAGGTAAGGTTAAGGTTAAGTTAAGGGTAAAGTGAAGGTTAAGGTTAAGGTGAAGGTTAAGGGTAAGGTTAAGGTTAAGGGTTACGTGTTTAGTCAGGTTAAGGTTATGGTTAAGGTTAAGGTGAAGGGTAAGGGTAAGGTTAAGGTTAAGGTTAAGGTCAAGGTCAAGGCTAATGTTAAGCTTGGTTAAGGGTAAGGTTATAGTTAGGTTAAGTTTAAGGTTAGGTTAATCTTAAGCTTAAGGTTATGGCTTTAGTTAGGTTAAGGTTAAGGTTAAGGTTATGGGTTTAGTCAAGTTAAGGTTAAGGATAAGGGTTTGGTCAAGGTTACGGTTATGGTTAAGGTTAAGGTTAAGGTTAAAGTTTGGTTAAGGTAAGGTTAAGGTTACAGGTTTAGTCAGGTTAAGGTTAAGGTTAAGGTTAAGGCTAAGGTTAGGGTAAGGTTAAGGTTAAGGTTAGGTTATAGTGAAGTTTAAGATTAAGATAAGGTTAAGGGTAAGGTTAAGGTTAGGGTTAGGTTATATTTAAGGTTAGGGTTAGGGTTAGGTTATAGTTAAGGTTAAGGTTAAGTTTAAGGTCAAGGTTAGGGCTACATTAGGTTAAAGTTAAGGTTAGGTTAAGGTTAGGTTAACGGTAAAGTCAAGGTTATGGTTAGCTTAAGGTTAAGATTAGGGTAAGGTTAAGGTTAAGGTTAAGGCTAGGGTCAAGTTTAGGGTTAGATTATAGTTAAGGTTAATGGTAGGTTAAGGGTAAAGTCAAGTTTAACCTTAACCTTCCCATAACCTTAACCTTAACCTAACCCTTCAGGTTAAGTAAAGGTTAAAGTTAAGATAAGGATAAGGGTACGGGTTTAGTAAGGTTAAAGTTAAGGTTAAGGTTACGTTAAGGGTAAATTTACGTTAAGGGTAAGGTTAAGGTTAGGTTAAGGTTAAGGTTAAGGGATTGGGAAGGTTAAGGTTAAGTTAATGTTAAGATAAGGTTAAGGGTAAGGTTAAGTTTAAGGTTAGGTTAAGGTTAAGGTTATGGTAATGGGAAGGTTAAGGCTAAGGTTATGGTTAAGGTTAAGGGTTTGGTTAAGGTTAAGGTTAGGTTATATTTAAGGTCAAGGTTAAGTTTAAGTTAAAGGTTAAGGTTAAGGTTAAGATAAGGTTAAGGGTAAGGTTCTTAACGTTAACCTTAACCTTAACCTTAACCTAACCTTAACCAAATTTAACCTTCACCTTAACCTTAATCTTAACTATAACCTAACCCTAATCTTACCATAACCTTGCTTAACCTTAATCTTAACTATACCCTTAACCTAAACTTAACCTTAACCTTAACCTTATCTTAACCTCAACCTAACCTTAACCTTACCCTTAACCTTATCTTAAGGTTAAGATAAGGTTAAGGTTAAGGTTAGGTTAAGGGTAAAATTAAGGTTAGGTTAGGTTAAGGTTAAGGTTAGGTTAAGGGTAAAGTTAAGGTTAGGGTTAGGTTAAGTTTAAGGTTATGGTTAGGCTAACATTTAGGTTAAGGCTAAGGTTAAGGTTAAGGTTAAGGTTAAGGTTACGGTTAGGTTAACGTTAATATTAGGTTAAGGTTAAGGTTAAGGGTAAAGTTAAGGTTAGGGTTAGGTTAAGGTTAAGGTTAAGGTTAGGTTAAGGGTAAAGTTAAGGTCAGGTTAAGGTCATGTTAAGGTTAAGTGTAAGGTTAAGGTTAGTTTAAGGTTAGGTTAAGGTTAAGGTTAAGGGATTGGGAAGGTTAAGGTTAAGGTAATGTTAAGATAAGGTTAATGGTAAGGTTAAGGTTAAGGTTAATGGGAAGGTTAACGTTAAGGTTATGGTTAAGGTTACATTAATGTTAAGGTTAAGGTTAATTTAACCTTAAATATAACCTAACCTTAACCTTTACCCTTAACCTTAACCTTTACCCTAACCTTACCTTAACCTTAACCTTAACCTTAAATTTACCCCTAACCTAACCTTAACCTTAACTTTAACTATAACCTAACCCGAACCTTGACCAAACCTGAACCTTAACCTTAACTTAACATTAACCTTGACCTTAACCTAACCTTGACCTTAACCTTGACTTTTCCCTTAATCCTAACCTTAACCTTAACCTTAACTTTAACCTTAACCTGACTAAAGCCATAACCTTAACCTTAACCTTAATTTTACCCTTAACGTAACCTTAACCATAACCTTACCCTTAACCTAACCTTAACCTTAACCCTAACCTTAACCTTAACCTTAACCTTACCCTTAACCTAACATTAACCTTGACTTTACCCTTAACCTTAAACTCAACCTAACCTTAACCTTAACCTTAACCTTACCCTTATCCTTCACCTTAACCTTAACCTTGACTTTACCCTTAACCTAACCTTAACCTTAACTATAACCTAACCCTAACCTTGACCTTAAATTTACCTTTAACCTTCACCAAACCCTTAGCCTTAACCTTAACCTGACTAAACCCTTAACCTTGACCTAACCATAACCTTAACCATAACATTAACGTAACCTTAACCTTAACCTTAACCTAACCGTAACATTAAATTTAACTTTACCCTAACCTTAAGGCTTTAGTCAGGTTAAGGTTAAGGTTAAGGTTTAACTTTACCCTAACCCTCACCATAACCTAGCCTTAACCTTAACCTTAACCTTATTCTAACCCTAACCTTAACCTTAGCTTTACCCTTAACATAACCTTAACCTTAACCTTAACTTTAACTTTAACTTAACCTAACCTTAACCTAACCTTAACCTTGAACTTATCCTAACCTAACCTTAATGTTAACCTAACCCTAACCTTGACCAAACTCTTAACCTTAACTATAACATAATCCTAACCTTGACCTTAACTTTACCCTTAACCTTGAGCTTAACATTAACGTAACCTTAACCTTAACTTTAGCCTTAACCTATCCCTAACCTTGACCAAACCCTTAAAATTAACTTTAACCTTAACCTTTACCTAACCTTAACCTTAACCTAACCTTGACCTTAACTATAACCTAACCCTAACCTTGACTAAAATTATAACCTAACCCTAACCTTGACCTTAACTATAACCTAACCCTAACCTTAACCTCAAGCTTAACCATAACCTAACCTTAACCTTGACCTTAACTATAATGTAACCCTAACCTTGACCAAACCCTTAACCTTAACCTTAATCTTAACCTAACCTTAACTTAACCTTAACCTTAACCTAACCTTAACCTTAACATTACCCTTAATTTAACCTTAACCATAACCTTAACCTGAACCTAACCTTAACCTTACCCTTACCCTTAACCTAAACTTAACCATGACCTTACCCTTAATGTAACCTTAACCTTGAATTTACCCTTAACCTTAGCTATAACCTAACTTTAACCTTAACCTAACCTTAACCTTAACCTAACCCTAACCTTGACTAAACCTTAACTTAAAACTTAACCTAACCTTAACCTTAATTTTAACTTTACCCTTAACCTAATATTAACCTTGAATTTACCTTAACTTAACCTTAACCCCTTAACCTTAAACTTAAATTTACCTAAGGTTAGGGTTAAGGTTAAGGGACGGTTAGGTTAAGGTTAAACTTGACCTTGACCTTAACCTTAACTATAACCTAACCCTAACCTTGAACAAACCCTTAACATTAACCTTAACCTTAACCTAACCTTAACCAAACCCTTAACATTAACCTTAACCTTAACCTAACCTTAACCTCACTAAACCCTTAAGGTTAGGTTAAGGGTAAAGTTAAGGTTAAGGTTAAGGCTAAAGTTAGGTTAAGGTAAGGTTAAGGTTAAGGTTAAGGTCGAGGTTAAGGTTAAGGTTAGTTTAAGGTTAAAGTTAAGGTTAAGGGCAAATTTAAGGTTAAGGTCAATGCTAAGGGTAAGGTTAAGGTCAAGGTTAAGGTTACGTTAAAGGTAAAGTTAAGGTTATGGTTACGTTAAGGGTTTGGTCAATGTTAAGGTTAGGTTAAGGTTAAGGTTAGGGTTAGGTTATACGTAATGTCAAGGTTAGGTTAATTTTAAGGTTATTTAAAGGTTAAGTTTAAGGTTAAGGTCAAGATTAGGTTAAGGGTAAGTTCAAGGTAAGGTTAATTTTAAGGTTAAGGGTAAGGTTAAGGGTAAGGCTAGGTTAAGGGTAATGTCAAGGTTAGGGTTAAGTTAAGGTTAAGGTTATGGTTATGGTTAGGCTAAGGTTAAGGTTAAGGTTAAGGTAAAGGTAAGGTTAAGTTTAAGGTCAAGGTTAGGTTATAGTTAAGGTCAAGGTTAAGGTTATGTTATAGTTAAGGTTAAGGTTGAGGTTAAAACCTGTAACCTTAACCTTCACCTTTAACCTTAACATAACCTTAACCTTTACCTTAACCTTAACCTTAACTTAACCCTAACCCTACCTTAACCTTAACCTAAACCTTAATGATAACCTTAGCCTTAACCTTAACCTAACCTTAACCTTGACTGTACCCTTAAACTTAACCTTAACCTGGCTAAACCCATAACGTTAACCTTAACCATAACCTAACCTTAACCTTGACGTTAACTATAACCTAAAACTAACCTTAACCAAACCCTTAACCTTAACCTTAACCATAACCTAAACCTTAGCCTTCCCATAACCATCACCTTAACCTTAACCTTGAGCTTACCAAGGTTAGGGTTAGGTTATGGTTAAGGTCAAGGTTTGGTTAACGTTAAGGTTAGGTAAAGGTTAAGGTTAAGGTTAATGGGGTAAGGTTAAGGTTAAGGGTAAGGTCAAGGTTAAGGTAAAGGTTACAGTTATGGGAAGGTTAAGGTTAAGGTTAAGGTTAGGTAAAGGTTACGGGTTTAGTCAAGTTAAGGTTAAGGTTAATGTTAAGGTTACAATTAAGGTTAAGGTTAAGGTTAAGTTAACCTTAACCCTTAACCTTAACCTAACCTTACCCTAACCCTAACCTTAACCTTAACTTTACCCTTAACATAACCTTAACCTTAACTTTACCATTAACCTTAACCTAACCCTAACCTTGACCAAACCCTTAACCGTAACATTAACATGACTAAACCCTTAACCTTCACCTTAACCTTAACCTTAGCCTTAACTATAACCTAACCCTAACGTTGACCAAACCCTTAAACTTAACCTTAACTTTAACCTTAACCTTCGCCTAACCTTAACGCTAACCTTAACCCTAACCTTAACCTTAAATTTACCCTTAACCTAGCCTTAACCTTAACTATACCCTTAACCTAATCTTAACCTTAACCTAACCTTAACCGTAACCTTAACCTTGACCTTAACCTTAACTTAACCTAACCTTAACCTTAACCTTAACCTTAACAATATCATAACCCTAACCTTGACCAAACCCTTAACCTTAACCTTATCCTTAACCTAACTATAACCTTACCCTTAACCTTAACCTTGACCTTAACTATAACCTAACCCTAACCTTGACCAAACCCTTAAAATTAACCTTAAAATAACCCTAACGTTGACCAAACCCTTAACATTAACCTTAACCTTAAACCATTCTTAACCTTAACCTAACCCTAACCTTAACCTAACCTTAATCTTAACTTTACCTTAACCTTAACTTTACCCTTAACCTTATCCTAACCTTAACCTTGAATTTACCCTTACCATAACCTTAACCTTGAATTTAACCTTAACCTTGACCTCAACCTAACCTTAACGTTGAGTTTACCCTTAACTTAACCTTAACCTTCTGTTGTAGCCCCTACAACACCCTCCAAAAAGATCACCATTTCAAATTTTTGGAGCCCCTTAAAACTAAAGAGAAACTATTAAGTCGCCAAGTCACCAAGTCACCAAGTCGCAAAGTTAAACTATTGATGAAAACCGTGACCCCACGAATTTACGACCCCGCGACCCCAGGTTGCCAGGTCGCCAGGTTGCTAAGTCGCAAATATACAAGTTTAATGAAAAATGCGACCCAGCGACCCGCAACCCCAGGTCGCCAGGTCGCAAGGTCGCAAGGTCGCAAAACTCTGGAATTAATTGATTTGCGACCCAGCGACCCACATTTATTGCCCGCATGTGTGACCTTCTATATAAGGGAGGTCGCCAGGTCGCATTTTACACATTCAACAATTTGAAAGAAAACGCCTCTGACAACTCGACTGGCGCGATTTTCCCGAGTAAGTTGCCATTTCCTCCTGCTTTTTCCATTATGAGCATTTCTTGCCAAACCCATGTCCCCTTAGGCCTTTAAATTTCCTTTTTTCTGAGCTTTTATATTTTTTGAGTGATTTTGTGAATCTGCTTTCTCCACAAATGTCCAACCTCACCACATTTCTGGTTCAAACTCTCGTAGCTTTGCCCCTTTCTCTTAAAACCATTCCTCAGCTCTGCCTGGACCCAGCCAGCTTATAAATCCTCAAGAGGAGGGAGAAAATAAAACTCACGGCCGCGCGCGCGCAAAAACCCCCCCGGCAAGCCTTATCGCGACCTGCGACCCAGCGACCTAGTCGCGAGGTCACAAAGTCGCATATTTTCAATATTTCTGGAATCTGCGACCCAGCGACCCGACGACCTAGTCGCGAGGTCGCAAGGTCGCATTTTCCATTTTTTCGGAGAGTTGCGACCCAGCGAACCAGCGACCTGGTCGCGAGGTCACAAGGTCGCACTTGAACCTTTTCTTACAATCCACGACCCAGCGACCCAGTAAACCAATAACCCAGTTTTACATGTGTCACAGCTAAATTTCATCACTAAAATATAACTGGTTTTATATCATCATGTCGTTCTTATCTTGAAATTCCTTTATGAATTTGACAGGTGAACCTCAAGAAGACATAGAGTGCATACCTGTTTTATCAGATTCTGGTGACATGGTTCCCCCGCTATCTCGGAGGAAGGACAAGCAAGTAGTGGAAGAAATTGATGAGCTGGAAGTGGTGTCCCTACCGCCAATATATAGGGATACACTATGTACCTTTGCAAAAGAAGATAGTATGCGATGGTACCAAGTGTATCATGAATTCGCCATACTGGAAGAGGAATTTCCAGAAGATCTCCTAGATCGGGAGATATACTTGGCAGTCAAGAAGTCCAAACTACATATGGCAGGGGCGCATCCAGCCATATTTCCATGTCCTGAGGTGATAGATTGGATCATACAAAAGATGGATCCCAAGAAGTTTGTGATCCGAGACATCGAAGGCAGGGCTTTCGCTACGCTCGTAGGCGTGGATGCCCACCTCTACTACTCGTTTCCTTTCTCGGATGAGCATTTCACTCCAGAATGGGCTACTGCTCACATTGTTCTGATAGTTGATACTATTAGACAATGGTGGGAGGAGCCCGAGAAGTTCAAGGTCAAGAAAGGCCAAGAATACCCGGTGGCTAGCCTGAGGAAGGTTTATAAATTGGTTGCCACCATGCTTTGCAGGCTTTACGGGCGCCCGGATTGCTCCACTTTCAGCGGTAGTTGGGCTACCATCATGGAGTATGTGACAACACATGGCACCCGTTTCAACTGGACCGACATATTGATGACTTCTATGCAGACCAACTTGAACGCGGCATTGGCCCCGAATGAAGGAATGTCTGCCGAATTTTACATGGCCTCTTACCTACTAGATGATGTCTGCGCAAGAGTACACTTCAAGGGATGGGCACACAACTAGGATTCCGAACAGTCGCGTGCAATTCATCTGCAACTCAAGGTATTTTGGGAGTCCAAATACAAACAAGATATAGATCAAAACTCCCAAGTGTTTATTCCATCTCTATATAGACACTTATTTGGCCAAGACGCCCCCTGCATGTCTTGGCGGGCCAAGGAAACTCTAGTCAAAGTGGCACACTGGTTCCCTTTCCTCGAGTATACCTTCATCCGAGTCTTTGGAACTTACAGGGCACCACATGCTATGCCTCGCTTTGTGACAGACAAAATGCTCATTGAAGAGGTATGCTTCCAGATGTCTCAAGGCTTCTCCAGCATCCTATCTAAAGGAAAAAAGAAGCTATGGCCCACACTACCCCTCACCATTGGCTCGTGCACAGTTAAAGACTTCAGGGAAGTAGCAGCGGAGGGAGAAGAATGAAAAGTTATCAGCTTGGGGCTCTAGAACACTGAACATATGATCTAGAGAGAATAGTTCCTGAACACTTCCTGAAAGATAAATTCAAATGGACTTATCAGCATATTGAGCGCCCGGCAGAAGACGAGAGAAGGAACTGGTATAATGTTGAGAGACAATTTTCTCTGGGAGTAAACGTGGTCCAAGAAGATCCAGATGATCAGAGCCTAGAAGACAGAATTCGTCAGTTAGGAGGTTCCTCTTCCTCTTTACCCAAGAGATCTCGGATCAACACAGGGCTTACTCCATCCATCCAACAGAAAGAAGCAGAAGCAAAAGCCCAACAAGAAAGGGAAAAGAAGATAAAAGAGGATGAGGAAGCACGCCAGAAGAGTGCAACAGCAACACAAAAGAAGAAGCAAGCCAAGGAGGCCAGGAAAGAAAATGAAGGAAAGGAGGCACAGGACGCAGCAGAATGGGCACTTAACGCAGAGCTGGATAAAGCAGAAGTTGAACGCCAAAAGAAGGTCGAACAAGTTGCGGAAGCTGAGCGCCAAAAGAAGGCCGAATAGGCTGCTGCAGCTGAGTGGAAGAGGAAGGCCGAAATAGAAGCAGTAGCAGAAGCTGAACGTCGGCGAAAGGAAGAAGAGGAAAAGAACATAGAAGAAATGGAGGATGACATGCTGGAAGATATCGAGGTAAATCCCCTTGAGATACCTCTGGGCAGTACCAAGCTTTCTGATGTTAGATCCCCCCAGAGGCAGGAAGAGGATGTATTTGACCTCACCAGACTCACATTCGATCAATTCTCTTTAAAAATACGACAAGAGAAAAGAAGGTCACTGGCGCAAAGTCCCTCTGTCACATCCACAGTTGCAACAGGCAAAGACATAGTCCTTGATACCAGGACTAATCCTGTAATAATATCATCGGCGGGTACTGCTTTCGCCGCAGCCACGGAAGAGAACGTAACTAGAATGAGTAGAGAAATAGTCTCTCTACAAAATAGACTACAAGCAGCTGAGCAACGCGAGAAAAGAGTAGAGCAGGAGAAAGCAGAGTTGAGAGCAGAAGTTCAACAACTTCGAAACCAGACTCCACCGGTAAATGAAGTCCCCCTGGCCATTTTCAAGGAGTGTGAAGTGTTAGAAGTAACCATGAGGCAGGTGTATGGAGAAATGTTCACCATCAAACAAACAGTCGCCCCACTGATAAGAGCATGAGCAGAAACCAAGCAAAAGCACGAGCAGCTAAGGGAGGCCTCACAGGCCTTAGACAGGATGATGGGCTAGACAGTACAATACCCTCAGGAACCTGAAAATTTTCCCAAGAGGGATTGGATTCATACACAGGATGCTAAGGTTCAGCTCCGTATGGCTATACAATCTAAGGACAAACTGTCTAAGGACCTGGACAAAGTAACGTCTTCATACAACCACCTGATCAGCAGTATCGACTCGATGCACACTTTGCACCACATTCTGTCGCTTGGGGCATTAGACGAAGAGAAAACCTGGGAACAAGTGGATCAGGACATCCAGTCATTTTTGCAGCCTATCAAGCAAGCCGCTGCTGCTCCCGAGCCCTCAACATCTCAAGAACATCTGAGTCATTTTATTGCCACTCCAGCGCGGATTTATACCAAGCTTGCCTCGCTTTCAAACCAGATCTCACAGAAAAGGGAAACCTTAGTACCAAATGATTTGGAATGTGTTAGAGTCGGTCCTTACAGCCCTCCGTCAGTGATCATTTCGTTTTTTCATATTCATTCTTAGGTGTCTCGCTTGTTCCACTTCGTTGCATTTCGCTAGGAGCATGCCATTGACTGACGAGGGGGTCTGTTGTCTTATGTTTCCTCATGTTTACACCTGCAGGGCTATTTAAAAATTCCTCAAAAATCATTGAAATTCATCGTCGTCTCACCTTATGGTCATTAAATGTCGCTTTATAAGAAGTGTCTTTAGTCCTAGAGTCTCGGGTTTTCAAGTCCTTTGCATACATGTCATAATGCCCAGTGCCATGTAGGATTAGCTTTCTGCAGTTTGGATTTCATATTTTTATTATCATCAGCATTTGAAGACATTTCTAGTCCAAAACTCTGTTTTGGAACTAGAAATTGTCTAATTTCATTTTTGTAATAAGTGTATTTATTCCATCATCAGAAGACTTCAGTGCAAGCCTCTGATCTTTTCCAAAGCCACGTGCCACATTCCTGCAAAAGAGAGCAAAGTTATCAGTTCAACAATTCAGAAAAGCCAAAGAGAAACATTGTATTTAAAGGCCAAATGTCAAAATGCAAAAACATTATAATGTGGGTTATCAAATAAATTTGCATCAAATTTGATTTGGAAAGATATTTTCCTCATATATAAATATGGTAAACATGATCATTTACCAAAATCCACAGTACAAAGGTTGAAATGAAGTTCTGGAAGGCCGAAGCCATGATTTCCTAAGTGATTGACAGAGTTGAGCCGCGCGCTACCCATAGGAGCTGCGCGCTACCCATTGGGCACCTACAGCGAGAGTAAAATTACACGGGCGCTACCCATACAGGAGCGCGCTACCCATTGGGAAAGGGTGCTACCCATAGAGCAACAGCACCCAGAATTTCGTTTTTGCGCCCAGATTCGATCCAAATTGATTCCCACGGCATACAAACAGGTTTTTATCATTGCCCAATGGATTTTTTAATGTAGTTGGGATGTCATTGATGTTGAAGAAAGTAATCATGCTTGGAGAAAATTGTGTAAACCCTACATTCACCATGCAAATGATTCCTCAAGGGTTTTAAATTGTATGGACAATTTATGAAGAATTTGGAAGCTTTTGAATGGTTCACACCCTAGCACATTGTCTATATGACCCTCACGCCCTCAGCCATCATTTTATCATTGCCATTATACCCTTTCATGTTTTGCACAGTTTTCATGTTGACTTGTATTTAACCTCCATCACTATATCACTGCTGTCATCATTATTCGACTGCCATTGTCATGTTCATTTTGTCTTTCATATGGTCTTTGCAATGATGGTCCTATTCTACACAGCATAAAACACAATCCTTTGACAAACATTTTGGCCATTATTAAAACTTGACTACACATTTTCATTTGGTAGTCATTTGTCAAACCTACTTGCAATCTGAACACAGAGATAGTGTTTATGCCATTAAAACAAAGCCATCCCTATCATGATTTTGGTTTTCCCTTGCTATTTGGGTATATGGGTGATATCTGTTGGGTTTTGAAAATACATTGAAACTTGATTTTCACTGCACCTCTATCAGCAGCTATATTACAACTATCTTGTTCACAGCCATGTCAGAGACAGAGTCAGCTTATGAATGGGATTCAAACAGTGATTCCACGACAGAGGGTAATTTTCCATGGAGGCCTCACAGAGGTGGCAAAGGCGGTAAACATCTCAGGGAAGAGCCTACTTCTTTGGCTTAGTTGCAGGCATGTACACTTGCAATGGATTGTTTCAGGTATCAGTCATGTTTTCGATTTTGTGAGATGATTTCACAAACTCAGCTTCATCGTGAGTTAGCTCGTCTCTTTGTTCTTCATTTACATGATGGTCGTGTAAATCTTGCCGGGGTAGAGTTCATTCTATCACCAGAGACCATTGCTCAGGCCACTGGGATACCAAATATAGGAGAGGAATGGAACAAACGCCAGCAGCTAGAGAAATCCTGCTATGAGCCATACATCAAACCCGGACATATGAAGCATTTGAGCAGGGTTTTTCCTTTCAGATTTCTGAGGGATGAGTTTGCACCACTGATGGAACTCATCATTCGGTATTTCAGTTGCGAGGGTAGATTCGCACGTCTCTTTGCGTACCATGTTCGTTTGTTGATGCACTTCACAAGGGTACGTATGATGAACATTCCATATTTCATGTATCGCACCATTGAGAGGATGGTGGTTTTAGTACAGAGGAGGACCCCAGCACAGCAGCATAGGAGTATATATCATTACGCTCTGATCAAGATCGTAGTGGTACATCAGTTGACACAGCAGGGTATCACTTGGGAGGATTTCATCTCCCGTGAGTTCTTCACAGCGCCACAGCCACCTCCTGAGTTAGCGCGTGATGAGGGAGAACCTTCACACCAGTTCGACATTCCTGAGACCGAGCATATCAGTGCTCCAGTGTGTGCTACATATCAGAGAGGCGTTAGAGCTTTGTTTGTAGCATCCCGACGAGTACTATCTCCACCTGGGGTGGAAGGGGTCTCATTGACGTCATCAACAGCGCGAGTACTAGCTCCACATGGCGTGGAAGGGGTCTCGCCTTCTTCAGCACAGGTACAGATACAGGACAGGGGCAAGAAGCCCATACATGATGAGGGCCCATCAGGAGGCCGGGACACAGATTTCACAATCATTGATGTTGATGCGAGCTCTCCTAGCTCGAAACTGAGGGAGATCATCCAGGAGCAAAGGGCTGAGAATGAAAAGATGAAAGATCAATTGCAGAAGGCTCAGTGGGTGATAAACTATCTGGAGCAGTGCAACAAACAGCTTGAGGATGAGCACACACTTTATGAGCTGCGTCGAATCCGTGAGGATCGAGAATTGGCCAGGAAGAGACCTGGTGATATGACACCAGATGATCGAGATTCTGTACTCACGCATGTGAACATTCATCTGGAGAAATTTTTGGCGAAGGCTAATCGAGACAAGGACATGCTTCGTCACATGAAAGGACATTATTGGGCTCGCATGCATGTCTGCAAAGCAAGGATGAAGATTCTGAAGAGGAGGTTGAGCGAAGGACTAAAACGGCGGAAAAGGCCTAATCCACTTCAGATTTTGGTTGAGCCTTCATTGACTGGGCAAGATACATGATGGAGGATCTTCGCTCCGAATTTGAGCAAATTCGGAGAAAAGTTTGTCGTTTTGAAATTTTTTGGGCCTAAAACAGATTTTTCAGTTCTATGGGTAGCGCGCCGCGCGCTACCCATACGATGGGGACACTTTCTGAAGAAAATTTTTACATTTTTGGATTTTTCATGGTAATTTATGCATGCTCAGGCAGGGTCGAAGCATTTCATCAGATTCTGGACAGTCAAAAGGCTCAAAAACATCATGAAAACCACCTTGCTGCCACTTTTTGCACCAGCAGGAAGTACTTCTGGGAGAATGAAGTTTTGGAGGGTCAAATGAGCTCCAAATTGAGAAATTCCACTTGGGTTGGATAGCCAACGTCCCGGGCTTTCCAACGAGCTATCATGAGATCAATTTTGATGTCAGGAAGTACTTCAAAATCAGGTTGAAAGGCGCGCTACCCATAGAGATCAGGGGCGCTACCCATAGAGATTTTTGGTCAAATTTTCAACTTCCAGCTCCGAATTTCGGCCAGTTGGGACCAGTTTTGCTTGTGGATGAAATTTTTGGGTTTTTATGATGTAAATTGATGGTTGGAATGTAACTTTGGCTTATTTTTATCTATTCTAGAAGATTCACTCTCAAAAAAGTGAAAATCATGTAAATGAATCAGTTTCCACTCTTTTAGAGGCAAGTTGTTAGATGCCTAGATTGTAGTTCCATGATTAGAATTTGTTGAAACTGATCCCTGAAGGAGGAATTCGACCCCTAGAGGTGGGGGAAGGGGCTAGAGTGATCTATATTATGTAATTTTTGAGACATTCTACAGGTTGGACTCTTGGGAAACTTTTGGCACCATTGTACAATTTTTTTTTTCATATTTTGGCTAAGGAAAGATCAGAGGTTTTGCGGCACCTGTTGGGATTCTTGTGGTTTTCTGTTCTTGATGGTGTTTTCTCTTTTTTTACTGTAAGTTTATTCATGTTTAATTTATGCCATCCTTTCATATGCTTCTGAACTAAATTGAATGAGTAGATGAGGTTGAATCCATTGTTTACAGTGCTCTGCCTTTGAATTCATTTAGTTCTATATGTTTTCGATTGTTTGAAGAGGATCCAAGTTCTTCTTTGCCTTCTTCAGCTCCTCTTCAGTCTGATATGTCCATATATCCAATCAAAAGCATCAAGACATTCACCTACCTCGCCCCAACTCGAAATCTGCAAAGGTCTGACCTTATCCCCGGACCCAAAATTTGTTTTCCCATTTCTCCAGCGAAAAACCAAAAATCAAAAAATCAAACATACCTATCTCTTTAATAGCCTAAAATCAGTTCCAATTGTAATTCATCTCGCACTCTATTGTTCATTATATCGAGATTGATGAAGAGAGCCCTCTCCTGTCCTCGTAGGGCTAGCTACGAGGCTGAGCGTGGTTTGATGTGGCCTTGAGTTTTACCTCATTTCAGCCTGAGGTAGATTTGAGCGCTAACATAGTGGCGAACATACTGGGGAATCTAATCTCAATGGTTTGCTTGTTGATGTGTTCGGCCCATGAGTCTTAGACGGAGTCTGAAGTCACGCCAGGTAGCTTTCAAAACGCTTTTGCCATGCATAAGTGGTAGTAGATAAACGCTGCTTCAGTCGATCTCCGGTAAGCTTGTGAGCGCAGCACTTGATTTGCAGATCACCCCAGTATACTTGTTCGTTCTAGACCCTTTGGATGATTGAGTCTAGAAGTCGAAAGGCTGAAAATAATTGATTATGTTCCTTGAAATTTATCCCGAGAAGATCAATACACTGGCTTCAAGAAGGAATACTAGGTCGAATCCTGACCCTGATCCACCAACAATATTTGAAAATCCAAATCTGATTCCTAGGACCCTTAGAAGACAAGGAAGTCAAGAAAGTTCTGAAAGAGAAATTCAAGTGAGTTTTGGGAGTTCCAGATTGCTTACTAGATCTGCATCCTGTCCTGTGAAGATTATATATGTTGATGAAATTCCTTTTGATGCACGATTTGAAACATCCTTGTTTGTAAATTTTTCTGAAACTGAATTGTCAAGATTAGTTCCAGATCCATTGTTTGCTGAAGATTTTCAATATAGATTTGTTTCACATTACTTGGATAGACAGTTGCAAAATTCCGTTCTGGCTACCGATACTCCTGAATTCACTGAATCTGCTTCACAAATTCTTGAACCATCTGAATTTGCATCTAGTTCACGCATTCCCACTGAACCTCCTTTTATCTCTACCATTCCTGTTCAGCCAGAGTTTTCTGATCAGCAATCCATAGTAATTTCTCCTCCATCTCCACCGAATACACCTCGCAGACCTACTGCTCCTAGTCCTCCTGTTTCTCCTAGACAACAGATTATCATCAATCCGCCAAGAGTCATGGCAGCCAGATTTGCACCTCTTGCTTTACCAGCCAATTTAGATCCTATGCCTGCTGATTACCAAAGTAAGATTCCCATATTTGATGGCACACCACAGAGTATATCCGCTCAGCAGCACATTGTTCGGATGACAGACTTTTTGGATCTGCATGAAGTTGATGCAGAAAATGTTTCAATGAGATTCTTTGCCCAGACTTTTGGAGGAGAAGTCCGTAA
Organism: Pinus albicaulis; assembly: GCA_034641835.2. Taxonomy (NCBI): domain Eukaryota; kingdom Viridiplantae; phylum Streptophyta; class Pinopsida; order Pinales; family Pinaceae; genus Pinus; species Pinus albicaulis. Next base: position 514,447,749 of record CM076577.1, on the reverse strand, counting down.
ATGGTTCAGAGCTCTACAAGCCAGAAGTATCAACACATTGCAAGAAATTCAGGATCAGTTTTTAGATCGATGGGAGATAAAAAAGGATCCGCTGCAGATTACTTCAGAATATACAAACATCAAACGTAATCCTGGTGAGCCCGTTCAGGATTATATTATTAGATTTAATATAGTGTATAACGCAATTCCAGATGACTTGAGACCGTCTAAAAAGTCTGCTCTCCTTAAATTCCCGGATGGTTTTGATCCGGAGATGGCTTATTCCCTTCGTGATCGAGATCCGCCTACCTTAGAAGATATGCAGAAGATTGCTGTTAGTGTTGAGGCAAATCTGAACGATAAGAGAGCACGGTTGAAAGCAGAGAAAAGAGTGACAATAAAGGAAGAGCCTTCCACATCTACATCTGAACAGCACTTGATTCGTGAAATGGAAAAAATGTTCAAAAGGATAAACCTTGACAAATCAGAAACGCATATTCGAAATCCAAATTACCGTGGCCAGCAACAGCCACAGTTCATAATAAAGCAGCGTGAACAAAGACCACCAGAGCCAGCAGCCCAACAGCAGATCAAGACACCACTTTTGCAGAATTTTGTGAGTCAAGAGTCAGACGATGATGATGATGTAGCAGGTGAGCAAAATCATTTCTTTACTCCCGACGATCTGCCTATTTATATCACTGAGGATGAAGAATACGGAGAAAGTTCGGTTGTTCAGAAAGATGAAGATTTCATTCTAGCAAATGATGCAGAATTAGAAGAAAAATCAGATGAATACCAAAGAGGATATTTGAATGCTTTGTCTGCCCAACAAAAGCAATACTCATTGAGAAACCGAGATGTGCCCATAAATCCAATTCAGAAACGAAAAGAAGCTTCAGCCCCAAAGACGGATTCACCAATACCACAGAAGAAAGGAAAAGAGAATATTGATCCCGTAGCTAGTAAAGTATCATTAGCAGAAAAGGTAAATCAGTTAAACATAGTGAAAGACAAGGCTGAAAAGAAGGAAGTTCCAGTCAAAGAAGTTGAGAAAGTTTCAGCATTTAGTTTGGAAAATGAAATTTCCAAATTAAAAATATCTATTCCTTTGACAGAAATCATGAAGAACAGCAGCTATCGCGGGCAAGTCTCCAAAATTCTGACCTTTGATCCAATGTTTGATACAGTAAATGTTGAGGATGATCAGCCAGAATTAATTTTTGGGCCTGCATTAGATGGTGAGCCTCCTGACAGTGATGTTCCTCCATTTTATATTAGTTTGAGGTTGCATGAATATGTTTTGCACAATGCTATGTTCGATTCGGGTGCTTCGCACAATTTGATGCCAAAGGCAATCATGGAAAAGTTGGGACTAGACATTACAAGAAAATATCATGATTTTTATTCATTTGATTCCAGCCGTGTGAGGTGTATAGGACTCATCAAAGATTTGGTTGTAAGCTTAGATCAAATTCCAGCAAAGAATGTCTTAATGGATGTGGTGGTGGCTGACATTCCTCCGCGATTTGGTATGCTCCTTTCGAGATCTTGGGGGGAAAAGTTGAAAGGCACACTTCAGTTAGATTTCTCTTATGCTACAATTCCAGTCTTCGGTCAAATGAGAAAGTTATACCGAGAGCAGAAGATGAAATACATGATAACTAGCAAAGAGAAGCCAATCAATCATCCTGTGAATTATGTACATATTGACTTAGAGTCATTTGTGTTGCTTGCTGATAGTTTTAATGATATAGAAAGTCAATTAGTTTAGGCAGAAGATATACCAGAAATCACTGAGAATTTTAGAGAAGTTTTGCAAAAAGAAAGAAGAGAAAAACAAGTTATTGTGGAGCAATCAGCTAAAGACAATGGGCAGCAAACAGAAAAAGCAGAGCCGGCACAATTTCAGCATTTAGAGGACGATGAAGATGGTCTTTGGACCATGGATTTTGATGGCGCAGTGGGCAGCGATGGTGCTGGGATTGGTGTGTGGATTCGTAGTCCATTTTCCGCTCCGGATAAGGTTCCCAGCAATGTGAGAGTGTGTTCCTACAAACTTGCATTTGATTGTTCTAATAATGAAGCGGAATACGAGGCTCTTATTGCTGGCCTTAAGATTCTTAAGAAGCTGAAAGCGAAAAGGATTGCAGTATATGGTGATTCAGAATTGGTGATAAAGCAAGTTAAAGGTGAGTTTCAGGCTAAGCATCCTCGCATGAGGGCTTACCGTAATGCAGTTCTAGACATTCTGAAGTTATTTTCTGATCATACTTTGACATGTGTGCCCCGCATACAAAATGGTGTTGCTGATGGACTCGCTAAGGCAGCAAGAAATCTTAAAATTCCAATGAATTCCAGCAACAAATTCGAGATTCATGTGAAACACCGTCCTACCGTTCCAGAAAATCAGCGATGTTGGCAAGTCTTTCAGGATGATGAGGAGATTAGTGATTTTCTGCAGAATAAGGGTAAGTTTAAAGACACCTCCATAGATACAGAACATGATGATGGCAGTGATGACATACAAATAAATCAAATGGAAGTGCTACAACTTAAGGATAACATCATTCCTAAGGGATTGATTCCTTTGGAAGAGCTGTTTGATCAGGACGATGTAGCTCGCAAACCGACATTGAGGCCAACAGAAAAAGGTGTTGAGGAGGTAAATATTGGGACAGCTGAGAATCCCAAGATGCTAAAATTATCAAAGTCATTGTCACCAAAGGTAAAGGCAGAATATGTGAAATTGTTGACTTCATTTTCTGATGCATTTGCGTGGGATTATTCAGATCTAAAAACATATGATACTAATATCATCCAGCATACTATTCCCATCAAACCAAATCAGAAGCCTTTTCATCAAAAGTTGAGGAGAATCAATCCAAAGCTGCTACCATCAATCGAAAAGGAGGTAAACAGGTTGTATAAATCAGGAATCATTGTGACTATCCGATTTTCAGATTGGATATCAAATTTGGTGCCCGTGAGAAAGAAGACAGGTGAGATCCGTTTATATATTGACTTCAGAAATTTGAATAAGGTATCATTAAAAGACAATTATCCGCTGCCAAAAATGGACCATATATTGCAGCGAGTAGTTGGAGCATCAAGGATGTCACTACTCGATGGACACTCAAGTTATAATCAGATTTTAGTGCAGGAAGATGATCGTGACAAGACTGCGTTCACCACTCCTTGGGGAACATTTCATTATGCAAAAATGCCGTTTGGTTTAAAGAATGCAGGCGCTACCTTTCAGCGTGCGATGGACATGGCTTTTGCCAACGAGAAAGATGTGTTTTTGGTTATTTACCTTGATGATTTAACTGTGTTTTCAAACTCTGATGAGGAACATTTATATCATTTGAAAATTGTTTTCCAGAAGTGCAGAAAATATGGCATTTCGTTGAATCCGAAAAAGAGCCTTTTCGCCATGGATGAAGGCAAGCTCCTTGGCCACATCATATCGAAAGATGGCATTCGAGTTGACCCTGCACGAGTTGAAGCCATACAGCAGATTGAACAGCCCCGGAACAAGAAAGAAATACAGTCATTTAATGGTAAAATGAATTTTCTGCGTCGTTTAATTCCAAATCTTGCAGAGCACCTTAGAGAAATCACGAACATGCTGAAAAAGGACAGTCAGGTAAAGTGGACAGAAGAGGCGGTGAAGTCATTCAATTTGGTAAAGATAGCTCTTTCCTCAGCCCCTATTTTAATCAGCCCGGATTACACACAGGACTTCATTTTATTTTCTTTTGCTTCTGAGCACACATTGGCAGCTGTTTTGATGCAAAAAAGGGATGGAGTTGAGAAGCCCATTGCTTTTTTCAGTCGGATCATAAGGGATGGAGCATTGAAGTACAATATTATTGAGAAACAAGCGCTAGCGCTTGTAAAGGCCTTGAAAGATTTCTGTGTGTATATACTGCATTCCCACATTATAGCATACGTTCCTAACGCAGCAGTTAAAGATGTTTTGGTACAGGAAGATCCAGAGGGAAGAAGGGGTAAGTGGATCGTTGTGTTGTTAGAATACGATGTGGAGATTAAACCAACTAAGCTGATCAAAGGACAAGGACTCGCCAAGCTCATGGCTGAAACAAACCTGCATGCTCTAGACATAAATTTGATCGCTGCCATGTCCGATGAAGATGAGGAAAGTACGTCAGTTCAGGTATCCGATATTTTTGTTTCTTCCCCTTGGTATGCTGACATTTTATACGTGCTTCAAAATTTGTCTCCCCCTCCCAGGATGCCTAGAAATAAGAGTAGAACATTGAAGTTGAGAGCTGCTAAATTCTGCATTCTGAATTCTGCATTGTATTGGAAAGACCCTGGAGGAATGTTGTTGAATTGTTTGGTAGAGGAGGAAGCTCAAAGAGTTTTGGAGGATTTTCACAAAGGTGACTGCGGAGGCCATTTGTTTTGGAAGACCACAGTGAATAAGATTCTAAGGGCAGGGTATTATTGGCCTTCTTTGTTTTCTGATGTATTTAAGGCTGTTAAAAATTGTCATGAGTGTCAAATTTTCGAAGGGAAGCAGAAACTACAACCTTTGCCTCTAAAACCAATTGAAGTTAGTGCACCATTACAGCAGCGGGGATTGGATTTTATCGGGGAAATTCACCCAGCATCTTCCGGACAGCATAGATGGATCTTGACAGCTACAGACTACTTCACCAAGTGGATTGAAGCAATTCCCACTCGATAGGCCACGGATGCGGTAATTATCTCTTTTCTTGAAAACAATATTCTGTCACGTTTTGGGTGTCCTAGAAAAATAATCACATATAATGCAGTGGCCTTCAAGTCTAAGAGGATGGTTGAATTTTGCTTTAAGTACAATATCAGCTTGGGACATTCGACCGCTTACCATCCGCAAGGAAATGGTTTGGTGGAATCTTCAAACAAGTCCTTGGTGAATATCATTAAGAAATTGCTGGAAATCAACAAAAAGGGCTAGCACAAGAAGTTAGTGAATGCACTGTGGGCTGATAGGGTAAGTCAGAAAAATTCTATTGGCATGTCTCCTTTCGAGCTGGTGTACGGAACAGACACGGTTTTTCGTACTTCACTTGTTGTCCCGGTGGTCAAATTGCTTCAGGAAGCTGGGAGTGAGGAAGATCCAATGCAGCGGAGGATTAATCAGATGATTCATTTACAGCAGACACGAGAGGAGGTATTTCAAAATACTTTCAAGTTGCAGGAGCGCATAAAGAAGATCTACGACAGAAAGGCAAAAGCGGATAAGTTTCAGTTAGATGAGGTAGTTTTAAAGTGGGATGCTCGGAATGAAGCTAAGGGGAAGCACGGCAAATTTGAAAATCTATGGAAGGGTCCTTTTAAGATCGCAGCGTATCGGGGTCAAAATGCCTTTCTTCTCAAAGAAATGAATGGAGATGATTGTCCTGGAGGACCGATCAATGGTCGGTTGCTGAAACGATATCACTTCTGAGTATCTTCTGCTGATGTCATCATCATTGTACATATCGTTTTACTTCCGTTTCATGGCAAGTGTGAACTGATCTCTTATTTTCAGTCTGGGGCCCGGAGTGAAGGCTATAATTCTGGAGATGGAGGTTGGTTGGTTTGAAATTGTCAAGTCAGTTTTATCAGTCTTTCAGTTTTAAAGTCATGTCAGTTTTGGTCAAATTTCAGTCAGTCTTTAGTCAAATCTGCAGTCAATAAATATGTCCAAAGTTTTTGTTTTATTAGTTGAAATAATGATTCCATCGCCCAATGGATGAAAGGCACTGTCTGACTCCCCCAGAGATCTGTCGTTCTTGGCATCTCCATGGAGCCACCATCCCCATTGGAGCCAATGTTAGAGTCGGTCCTTACAGCCCCCGTTAGAGATCGTTTCGCTTTTGCATATTCATTCTTAGGTGTCACGCTTGTTCCACTTCGTTGCATTTCGCTAGGAGCATGCCACTGACTGACGAGGGGGTCTGGTTGTCCTTTGTTTCCTCATGCTTGTACCTGCAGGGCTATTTAAAAATTTCTCAAAAAGTACTGAAGTTCATCGTCATTTCATTCATGGTCATTAAATATCAGTTTCGTAAAAAAGGGTCTTTAGTCCTAGAGTCTAGGGTTTACACGTCTTTTGCATATGTGTCATAAAGCCTGCAGGCCATGAGGTTGGTTTCACAAATTTTGATTTCATATTTTTATTATTATCATAAGCATGTGAAAACATTTCTATTCCAAAACTCTGTTTTGGAACTAGAAATTGTTTAATTCCATTTTTGTAATAATTATACCCATTTCACCATGAGAAGCTTCACTGCAAGCCTCTGATATTTTCACAAACTAAAGAGCCACATCCCTGCAAAAGACAGCAAAGTTATTAGTCCAAAAATTCAGAAAAGCCAAAGAGAAATATTGTATTAAAATAGCCAAATGTAAAAATGCAAAAACATTATAAGAGTGGGTTATCTAACACATTTGAAAAGCAATCTGATTTGATGAGATATTTATTTCATATATGAGCATGACAAATATAATCATTTGCAAGAAGTTCGCCAAGGCAGGAGTCAAAATCGTGTTTTGAAGGCCGTGGACAAGTTCTCATCGTTCTGGAAAGCGTTTGGAGGGCGTGAGACCCACTTGAGTGGTTGCGACCCACTTGAAGGTTGCGACCCACTTGATAGTTTCAGCCAGTGTAAATTTGAACAGTTACGACCCACTTGAAGGTTGCGACCCACTTGATAGTTTCAGCCAGTGTAAATTTGAACAGTTGCGACCCACTTAAAAACAGAGCCCAGAAAATTCGTGTTTGCGCCCAGTTTCTTGTTGAATCGACTCCAACAGCTTCCAAACAGGTTCTAAATCATTGCTCAGTTGATTTTAAATATGGTTGTGGGTGTCTTGAAGTGGGGAAATTAATTTATTTGAATGGAGAGGTGAAACCCTATATTCATGGCAGATTTATTCCTTAAGGTTTTAAAATACATATGGATGGTTTTGTGAAGGTGTTCCCACCTTGTAGGGTTAATATATATACCTCTGCATATATTGTCAAAATCTCACTGCCCTCACACTCATTCTACCACTGTTGTCATCATCATTTTTTTACCACTGTTATGGCTTTTTGTTTCACTGTGATCATTGTCACATTGTGTCTCACTTCCCATTGACAAACACAGTCTTCTACTCATTGTTCCCTTTGACAAAATTTATCCAGTATTTTAAAAGGCTGCACCCCACATTTTGCACTTGGTACTCATTTGTCAAGATCCACTTGTAATCAAAACAGAGACTATTCTTTTATCCAAATCCACCTAAACAGAGCTATTACCATTGTGTGTTTTCTATGATGCTTTGGTACATATGCAATATATTTGGGTTTTGAGAATGCATTGAAACTTTGACTTCACTACATCTATATCAATATCTACATTGAAAATATCTTGTTCAAAGCCATGTCAGAGACAGAGTCAGTTTATGAGCGGGACTCGGACAGTGATTCCACGACAGAAGGTAATGTGTCACGGAGGCCTTACAGAGGTTTCAAAGGTGGTGATCATCGCAGGGAGGAGCCTACTTCTTTGGCTCAGTTGCAGGCATGTCCATTAGCAATGGATTGTTTTCGGTATCTGTCATGTTTTCGATTTTGTGAGATGATTTCACAAACCCAGCTTCATCGTGAACTAGCTCGTCTGTTTGTTCTACATTTACGTGATGGCCGCATAAATCTTGCCGGGGTTGATTTCATTCTGTCACCCTTGACTATTGCTCAAGCCACTGGCATACCAAACATGGGAGAGGAATGGAACAAACGTCAGCATTTAGAGAAATTCCACTATGAGCCATACATTAACCCTGGGTATATGAGGCACTTGAGCAGAGTTTTTCCTTTCAGATTCTTGAGGGATGAGTTTGCACCGCTGATGAAACTCATCATTCAGTATTTCAGTTGCGAGGGCAGATATGCGCGTCTTTTTGCGTACCATGTTCGTTTGTTGATGCACTTCACAAGGGTACGTATGATGAACATTCCGTACTTCATATATCGCAACATAGAGAGGATGGTGATCTTTGTACAAAAGAAGAGCCCAGCACAGCAGTATAGGAGCATATATCATTACGCTTTGATCAAGATCATAGTGTTACATCAGTTGGCACAGCAGGGCATCACTTGGGAGGATTTCATCTCACGTGACTTTTTCACAGCGTCACAGCCGCCTCCCAGGGTAGTTCATGATGCGGGAGAGCCTTCACACCAGCCGGACATTTCTGAGGTTGAGCACATCAGCACTCCATTGGTTCTGACATATCGGCGAGGCCACAGGGCCTTATTTGCAGCTACACGGCGAGTATTATCTCCACGTGAGGTGGAAGGGGTCTTGCCGACTTCATCAGCAGAGCGAGTATTATCTCCACATGATGTGGAAGGGGTCTTGCCTTCTTCTTTAGCACAGGTACAGATACAGCACAGGGGAAAGAATCCCATGCATGATGAGGGCCCATCAGGAGGCCGGGACACAGATTTCACAATCATTGATGTTGATGCGAGCTCTCCTAGCTCGAAACTGAGGGAGATCATCCAGGAGCAAAGGGCCGAGAATGACACGCTGAAAGATCAATTGCAGAAGGCTCAGTGGGTGATAAACTATCTGGAGCAGCGCAACAAACAGCTTGAGGATGAGCACACACTTTATCAGTTGCGTCGAATCCGTGAGGATCGACAGTTGGCCCGGAAAAGACCCGGCGACATGACACCAGTTGAGCGAGAGACTGAACTCATGCATGTTAACATTCATCTGGAAAAGTTGCTAGCAAAGGCAAATAGAGAGAAGGACATGCTTCGTCACATGAAAGGACATTATTGGGCTCGCATGCATGTCTGCAAAGCGAGAATGAAGATTCTGAAGAGGAGGTTGAGCGAAGCACTAAAGCGGCGGAAAAGGCCTAATCCACTTCGGATTTTGGCCGAGGCTTTGTTGACTGGGAAAGATACATGATGGAGGATCTTCGCTCCGAATTTGAGCAAATTCGGAGAAAATTTTGTCATTTTGAAATTTTTTGGTCTAAAAACAGGTTTTTCAGTTAAGTGGGTCTCGCACTCATATGCTCACTTTTTTTTGGGACACTTGCTGAAGGAAATATTTGCATTTTTGGATTTTTCATGATAAGTTATGCATCCTCAGGCATTGCCGAAGCATTTCATCAGATTCTGGATGGTCAAAAAGCTCAAAAACACCATGAAAACCACCTTGCTGCCACCTTTTGCACCAGCAGGAAGTACTTCTGGGCGAATGAGGTTTTGGAGGGTCAAATGAGCTCCAAATTGGGAACTTCCACTTGGGTTGGATAGCCAACATCCAGGGCTTTCCAACGAGCTATCATGAGCTCAATTTGGATGCCAGGAAGTAATTCAAAATCGGGCTGAAAGGCACGCGACCCACTTGGCTCAGGGGTGCGACCCACTTAAATTTTTGGCTGAATTTTCAACTTCCAGCTCAGATTTTCGGCCAGTTTGGACCAGTTTTTCTTGTGGATGAAATTTTTGGGTTTTCATGATGTAAATTTATGTTTGGCATGTAAATTTGGCTTATTTTTATCTATTCTAGAAGATTCACTCTCAAAAAAAGTAAAAATCATGTAAATGGATCAGTTCCCACTCTTTTAGAGGCAAGTTGTTAGCTGCCTAGATTGTAGTTCCATGATTAGAATTTGTTGAAACTGATCCCTGAAGGAGGAATTCGACCCCTAGAGGTGGGGGAAGGGGTTAGAGTGATATATATATTGTAATTTCTAAGACATTCTACAGGTTGGACTCTTGGGAAACTTTTGGCACCATTGTACATATTTTCTCACATTTTGGCTAAGGAAAGATCAGAGGTTTTGCGGCACCTGTTGGGATTCTTGTGGTGTTCTATTCTTGATGGTGTTTTCTCTTTGTTTCCTGTAAGTTTCTTTATGTTTATGTTGGGAAAAATACTGAGAGGGGGGGGTGAATCAGTATTTACAGCATATTCAAAACTTTTTACTTTTTCACTCTCTAAAACCCATACGCTACTTTCCTTTAGTAAACTCGCGTATATACGCGGATATCCTTCATGCAACTCGCGTATTAGCAGAGATCTAAAAATGTAGATATTTATTAACTTAGTTCTTTGCACTATTCAATCATCTGATGATAAGTTAATAGTAAACATGTGTAGTAACAACAGAATAAACCATCACACAAAGCATCACACATGAACACCGTGATTTTTAGGTGGAAACCCAAGTCGGGAGAAAACCACCGCTGCAGTTGCTCAGCCTTCAATATTTTATTATAGAGAAAACATCTTACAACATATGTGCTGGTGCAGACTCCTACCAGCACGCAGGCACCCACCTGCGCTCGTTTACCAGCCTCTCCTGGAAGGGAGCTCCAACCCCCCGACTCGTTTACCAGCCTCTCCTGGAAGGGAGCTACGACCCCCTGCTCTCGTTTACCAGCCTCACCTGGAAGGGAGCTACGACCCCCTGATGTCGTTTACCAGCCTCACCTGGAAGGGAGCTACCACCCCCTGACTGAAGGCTACAACCCTCAGCACCTCTATGGACCACGTTTCATCAATTTTCACACTGGATCCAAAGCTTCCTTTAGGACACCACTTGTAGGCCACATTTCATCATATTTTCAAACTGGACCCTTTCCATACTTTTAAGCACAGTCAACCATGAAACAGATAGATATAACTCACTGACAGATATCAGTAAACCAGCAGAACAGATCAGACATTTCTTACCACAGACTTCAGCAAACCCTAGTTTGCATACGCGCTTTCCTTTCACTCTGACAAACACAAGACATACGTGCTTTCATTCTCATCAACCAAACAAGATACCTCAACATATTTTATTGCGCATACACGCTTTCTCTTCAGCGAAGCCACGTATATACGCGCTTCCTCTTCGTCGAAGTAGCGTATAGATTTTCAACCATCATAGAGAAGCATACTTCTTCAAATCAGACATTCAGTTCAGATTTACCCTTTCACTTCAGACATATGTTCGCCTCATTTCAGATCTAAGCCTTCCACAAATAGATCTAGCAAATACAGATACATTTCAGATCTAGAAATCCCGCTTCATCATCTCTTCATTGGTGCATCATAGATTCAGATCTATCATCAAACCTTTACCCTTTCCATACAGATATACTTCACAGAGAAGTATTTATTCAAGCTCAGACATCTTGCACCGACACTTGTGATTTGTACAATGAATTTCGTCTCCTTATATAGGTTTATCCTTTTTCAATACCATGGGTTAAAGCAATACCATGAGCCTTCAATACCACGGGCCAAAGCAATACCATGAGCCTTCAATACCACGAGAAAAATCAATACCATGAGTCTTCAATACCACGGGCCCCTGGATTTGCATTTTTTGAGCGCTTTTGCCCATACGCGACTTGAAACGTTCTTTTCTGCATGCATACGCGACTTGCCTTAGACAGATCTGCGTATTCATAGAGACATACTCTTTTCATCATACTTTGAGCACATTATGAATTCTTTTCTTCATTGCCTTCTGTACACACTGTAGATACATCATATTTTCTTCATCGAGAACATATTCTATCAATCACAACTTCATCAAGTAAGTTGCCATCTTCTTCATCAAGTGAGTTGCCATTCAATGACAACACTTAGCATCATATTGCTAACTAACATCATATCACATCAGTCACTTAACATCATATTGCTAACAAACATCATATCACATCAGATTTACATCGTTTACCAAGTCCATCAAGTCAAGCATAACTTCATCAGGTGTATTGCCATCAAGGACAACACATGCCACCTATCTCATGTCTTCATCTTCATTCGGTGGGTTGCCATCAAGGACAACACTCTGCATCATATTTCCAACAATCTCCCCCTTTGCACTTGATGCCAACCACGATGGTGTTTGGTTACCACAATGTATACACATTGACACCATGTCACTTCCCACCCTTGGACACCATTATCCGCATTCAAACACCATGTCATTCTCTCGACATCAAGGGCAAAGGGCGGATCAAAACCAACATACTCTCCCCTTTGACATCAAGGGCAACTAAAGAATACAACCAACACACTCACCCCCTTTTCTCCTCATGAAGAAGTCAGTAGATCTGATGTATACTGAAGTGACCAAGCTCCCCCTGAGTTCATGATGAATCTTCAAACATATTTTCAATGAAGTACATGACTCTATGACTTTCCTATCACCAATGACTCATACTTCCATCAAAGATCCATCCAAGTGGATTTACATATGAGACTCAAGTACCCAACCAACTGGGTTTACACATTTCAACTCATCTACCCAACCAAGTGGGGTTACAAAATTTGACTTAGCTACCCAACCAAGTGGGTTTACAATTTGACAAGTCCTTTCATGACTGAATATTACAAGTTTACATCATGGGTCTCAACAAGACCATTTCATCAAAATACACATATAACTTCAAGACCAACACCAGAAAATCCTCAAGAAAGAGAACATATTTCAGAACCATCATAATGCCAACAATGCATTATACTCAGCAATGCTAATGCTCCCCCTGAATCTGTGCATCCAAGCATCCTTGTCATATGACTAAGGCTCCCCCTTAGTTTGTGCATCCTCAACACTTTCACCAACAAATCATCAAGGCATTTTCATCAAAACATTAGAAACAAAATTATGAGAACTGGAACACCACCAGAGATACCAAATAGTATCAGAGATACCAAACAGCACTGCAGTTGTGCTGAAGAGAGCTGACTTCAACCAAAAATTGTCAGCAATCAGACATACGCGGTTTTCTGTGAAGGAACTAGCGTATATACGCAACTGTGTTTCGGGAAACCTGCGTATCCCAAGCCATCTTCTAAATTTCAACTAGATCTGATTCTCTGTGAGGCAAAGACAATGTTCAGCTTATTTCTGAGACATTTGAATGCTTCCCTGGACTATAGATAGATAGAGCAGTGTAGTTGTGTCTTCAAGCGTCATCCAACGGTTGTAGCATCAACACAATAGTAACCAAGCCTTCAGATTCTTTGTAGCATCAATACAATCTTTCCAAGAGAGATTCTCATATCAGAACAACATCTTCACATAGGTGTCGAGCAATCATCCATGTGGTCCAACATCACCATGATCTTCAAAATTTAACATGAAGTAACATATGTAGGCAAAATATCTTCAACCAGATTAACAAACTCGTATGATTTAGTTCTCGAATCAAATGACATCCTACTCATCCATGTGAGTACAAAAGATAATTATCAGCGACCAGGGCTCAAAACCCATTATATGTACCAAGTCATCATCATTTGAGCATGAGTATCACAAAACCAAAGAATAAGAAATCATATTGCCAACAATGCAATCATTAGTATTCAACCTGCTGCTCCCCCTAAACCAGTGCTCTTCCTTAACTTGTGCAATCTGAAACACCTTCAACAGTAAGTTATTAGCAACAATCTCTGCATGATCTGTCCTCATTTCTGAATTATAAGACTTTCATCTCAACAACGAATGCTCTTCATCATAAAGAAACCAGGCTTCATCCATAATCTTCAACACAAGAACCCATGTATCATTTCATTATCATGAGTATAACCGTAATAATATTAATATAAATCACCGCAATGACTGATGCTCCCCCTGAACCTCTGCTCCAGATCTTCAGCTAGCATATAAATTCTCTTATCATCAATGCATACGCGACTGTGTCTGCTAAAACTCGCGTGTATACGCGACTTTGTTTCATATAACCCGCGTATGGAAAGTGAAATATAGAACATTTCACACCTTCATCTCCTCCTGCAATTTTACCTTATGTTCCTGTCTTTTCTTCACACCAGATGCACTGTCAGAAATACATATAACCAGAATAATCAAATCAACCATGAGAGACATCATACATTGCTCCTCCTGTGACGATACATTACTAAATCGGACAATGTATCCCACATCATTCCTGCAGTCAATCAGAGAAGTAAGCCTCAGAAGCGGATGACTGCAGTAGGGTCAGAATTCCCTACGTTTCTGATTGGTCCTCCTTCTTTTTCCAAATTTGCTTGAACTTCCTAACTGTGTGCTGAAAATTGTCCACTTTCCCAGATCTGTTCATCCTGCATTCTTTTTCTACATGTCCATACTTATTACAAGCATAACATCTCATGTGGCCAGAGAAATAAACATAAGAATCATAATGAGTATTTCTATTCTTCCTCCTTTTACAATCTGCTGCTTTATGTCCATACTTGTTACATGAAAAACAATATCCCCTGAAGAAGCTAGAGTACCTTTCTGAGTAGAACTTGTTTGTTTGTGGCTGAAATGATCTGCTCCTGCAATTTGCTGCAACATGCACATAGTTATGACATTTAAAACATTCAACGTTCTTGAATGAATTCTTTTGAGAATTCATGATTGTTGGTTGATCTTTTGTTTCTTTCAACACATCAGGTTTTGCATTGAGATCTTTTGATTTTTTTGCACTTCCTTGTGAGCTAGATTCTCCTTTAACAGTTTCATGGAAACCAAGACCATGTTTGATAGTAGGAGACCTTTGATTACTCAGAATATTGTCCAGAATATTAGTACTATCATGAAACCTCAACAGTTTAACTTTTTCTTATAATTTACCTTTGAGAATGTTTACCTCAACCTCCAAGGCTTGACACTGCTTTGTCATGCTTTCTTCTTTCCTTCTTCCATCTTCTACTGGATCCTTCAGATTTAGAATCTCTTCTTTCAACCAATTTTCATTTTCTTCACATGTTTGTTGCAGCTCTTCATTCTTCTTCTTCGATGCTTCGATATTTACTTTCAGGGATGTGTTTTCTGCTTCAAGTCCTGCATTCTTCTTATTTGATTTATCCAAGTCTTCTTTGAGGGAAATGATTTCTATTTCAAGTCCTTCCTCTTCAAATAATTGTAGAGGTTCCTCATTCTTCTTACTTGATGCATCAAGTTTTTCTTGTAGAGAGATGATTCTAGCTTCAAGACCTTCATTCTTCCTTTTTTATTTTTCCGTATCCTGCTTTAGGAGAAACATACGCTTCAAGTCCTTCAAGATCCGTTTTGGCAAGAGAGATGATTCAGCTGATATCCTTTACTTCGACTGTGTACATCATCGAACATCCTTTTCAGTCTAAATATCAAAGCTTTGTTAGCAGATTCCTTCTCATTAAATATTCTTTGTTGATCTTTGATAACTTTTTCTAGATCCACAACTTTTCTCTCACTATCTTCATCATTGTTTGCACAAAGAAGAGTATTACAAGTAGCCTTCTCCTTTTTCTTCTTTGCCATGAGCGCTTGTAGAGCTTCGTCAGAAACTTCTGAACCCCAAACACTATCAGATTCATTTTTGTCAAATTCAGCTATCTCCTTACTTTGAGTAGCCTTCTTCTTTTTCTTCTTTGCCATGAGCACTTGTAGAGCTTGGTCAGAATATTCTTCATCTTCACTTTCACTATCATATCCTTTGCATATACAGTTAAGTAAAATACAAGAGAAACGATCAATACCTGTTTCATCTCCTTCAATTTCTTCTATACATGATTTCTGAGGCTTCTTCTTTCCTGGAGTAACCTTCTTCTTTTTCTTCTTTCCCATTGCGACGGATCTCCTTCAAGCGATCAAGCTTCTGCAGAAGGGCATGCTCCGATACCAATTGTTGGGAAAAATACTGAGAGGGGGGGGGTGAATCAGTATTTAGGGCAAACTGAAACTTTTTACTTTTCATGCTCTAAAACCCATACGCTACTTTTCTGAAGCCAACTAGCGTATACACGCGGATATCCTTCATACAACTCGCGTATACACAGAGATCCAATTATGCCATTATTTCTTCACTTATATCATTCCATCATTCATTCATTAGATGTTCTATAAATAGTAAATATGTGCAGTAGGAACAGAATAAACCATCACACAAAGCATCACACATGAACACCGTGATTTTTAGGTGGGAACCCAAGTCGAGAGAAAACCACCGCTCAAGTTGCTCGCCCTTCAATATTTTATTATAGAGAAAACATATTACAACATACAGGCCGGGCGTAGACTTGACTAAAGACGCAGTACCCACTTGCGCTCGTTGTCAAACCTTCTCTCCCGGAAGGGAGCTACGACCCCCTGACTCGTTTACCAGCCTCTCCTGGAAGGGAGCTACGACCCCCCGATCTCGTTTACCAGCCTCACCTGGAAGGGAGCTACGACCCCAATCTGCCAGCCTCACCTGGAAGGGAGCTACGACCCCCTGCTCTCGTTTACCAGCCTCACCTGGAAGGGAGCTACAACCCCCTGACTGAAGGCTACAACCTTCAGCACCACCTTGGACCACGTTTCATCAATTTTCACACTGGATCCAACAACTTTCAATAGAACACCACTTGCAAGCCACATTTCATCTTACTTTCAGACTGGACCCTTTCCATACTTTTATGCATAAACATACTTCACCAACAGATACTTATCAACACAGATCAGATAGCAGAAACATAGCAGAACAGATCAGATATTTCATACCCCTTGCTTCAGTAAACCCTAGTTTGCATACGCGCCTTCCCTTCACTGATGTCGCGTATATACGCGCTTCTGTCCACACAAACCAGCGTATACCTCAGTGTATATTTTATTGCGCATACGCGCTTTCTCTTCGCTGAAGCCGCGTATATATGCGCTTCCTCCGCGGCGAAGTAGCGTATAGATCTTCAATCTTTACAGAGCAGCATACTTCATCAGATCATATATTCAGTTCAGATCTACCCTTTTGCTTCAGACAGATGTTCGCCTAGATGTTCGCCTCATCACAGATCTAATCTCTCCATAAACAGATCTAGCAAATACAAGTACATTTCAGATCTAAAGATCCCGCTTCATCATTTCTTCATAAGTGCTTCATAGATTCAGATCTATCATCAAACCTTTACCCTTTCCATACAGATATACTTCACAGAGAAGTATTCATTCAAGCTCAGACATCTTGCACCCACTCTCATGATTTGCACAATGAATTTCTTCTCCTTATATAGGTTTATCCTTTTTCAATACCACGGGCCAAAGCAATACCATGAGCTTTCAATACCACGGGCCAAATCAATACCATGAGCCTTCAATACCACGAGCCAAATCAATACCATGAGCCTTCAATACCACGGGCCCCTGTTTTTGCACTTTATGAGCACTTTTTGCCCATACGTGACTTGGAACGTTCTTTTCCGCGTGCATACGCAACTTGCCTTAGACAGATCCGCGTATTCATAGAGACATACTCTTTTCATCATACTTTGAGCACATTCTGAATTCCTTTCTTCATTGCCTTCTGTACACACTGTAAATACAACATATTTTCTTCATCAAGAACATATTCTAGCAAGCACAACTTCATCAAGTAAGTTGCCCTTCATCATTATCAAGTGGGTTGCCTTTCAGGGACAACACTCAACATCATAATATCGACAAGCATCATATCACATCGTACACCCATACATAAAATGCTAACAAACATCATACATCGTATTTACATCGAAGCATTAAGTCCATCGAAGTCAAGCATAATCACTGTGGATTTCCATCATGACAACACATGTCATTGTACTATCTACATGTCTTCATCTTCATTCAAGTTGCCATCATGACAACACTGCATCATATTTCCAACAAATAATGTATGCCATCCTTTCATATGCTTCCGAACTAAATCGAATGAGTAGATGAGGTTGAATCCATTGTTTACAGTGCTCTGCCTTTGAATTCATTTAGTTCTATATGTTTTCGACTGTTTGGAGAGGATCCAAGTTCTTCTTTGCCCTCTTCAGCTCCTCGTCGGTCTAATCTGTCCATATATCCAATTAAAAGCATCAAGATCATCACCTACCTCGCCCCAACTTTAACTCTGCAAAGGTCTGACCTTATCCCCGGACCCAAAATTGTTTTTTCCCATTTCTCCAACGAAAACCCAAAAATTTAAAACAAATTCCCCTATCCATTTACTAGCCTAAAATTAGTTCCCATTTCAAAGTCATCTCGCACCCTATTGCTTATTTTATCAAGATTGACGGAGAGAGCCCTCTCCTGTCCTCGTAGGGCTAGCTACGAGGCTAAGGTTGGTTTGATGTAGCCTTGAGTTCACCTTAATTCAGCCTAAGGTAGATTTGAGCGCTAACAGGATAGATGCTAGGTGGATAGATTCCTAGGAGACGAATAGTTAAGAAGTATGTTGGAAGCCAAGAGGAGGAGTTTCCTAAATGGTTGGATTCCCTAACTAGAGACATATTCTATAGTGAGGCTTGGTCAGTCATGCTTTGTTGGAGGGCAACGTGAGAGTATACCAAGTGTGGGCAGTGGATTGGGAATTTATGGACTATTGGAGGACAACATGATAGTGCTCGAGTTGGAGCTTAGTGTGCACCATCTTAAAGGACTTAGGTGGTTTCTAGAGTGGCAGTTGTTTAGCTCAAGGTTTGATGAGCCAGAGGAGCATTTGAGCAGCCTTAGACTTGTGCGTGGAGAAGGACATCTACAACAGAAGATGGGAAATCCTCCTAACCCGTGTTCATTGTGGCAGATGGACATCGTGCAGTGATAGGTGGAAACCCTCTGTGCCCTATGGTAGTCATCATTGGAGCATCGCAAAAATACTATAGTGAGTTGAAGTCCCTGAGTAGCTGAGGAGTAGCAGTGGGAAGATTGATAATTTCTCAAAAACAGAGTTGTGAACAACTCGAAAAGAGTCTCAATGTGTTGTTCCCTTGATGGACCAAGGCACAACTAGTGAGAAGATTGGATAGTCCAGGTTCAGTGGCCAGATGGACTTGGATTTTTAATAGAGGCAGTGCTGCATATATAGAGCCAAAGGACCACGAAGGTACAGGGTACGACTGAGAGGAGCTAAGAGAGCATGCGACAACCAGATGGTCATAGTATCTTGTCGAGGGTATATTGGTTGTCGATGCATTACCACCAAGTCCTAGTTTTTTATTCTTGTACTAGTGGATGTATGAGGGCCATTATCCTTGGTACGAGAGCCCTAGACTGTTGTATTATTCAGTTTGATTAATATAAAAAAGTTGAGTTGAAAATTGTATTTATTTGTATATATTTTGTGCACTAGTAGATTTATTGTTTTTTATATTTCATTGTGCAAAGTAGCTCCGTTGTGATTCTTGGTTTGGTGGCATCATAGATCTAAGATTGTATCCTAGAAATTAGGGTCGTGGAACTTCAACATGGTATCAGAGTGTATCTGAGCTACTTTGAGGGATAGTGAATTAGTGTGTAAACAACAAAGAAACTCAGAGGGATTTTTGGGTGTCTAGATCATGGAGCAGGGGGTTCAACTAAAGACATAGAGATGTGGTATTGACTGACTTGGAAATGAGATTAGATGGGAGTTTCGATGGATTGGTGATGAACCTGGGGAACAATAATGTGTTTTAGGGAAGGTTGTTAATCATGGACTTCCTTTGACTTGATTTAGATGGTTGGGATAACTCGAGGATTGTTTTGGCTTGGCCGATATCAGCATAATCGAGATTGCTTCATGTGATGGACTACATATTGGCAAGCTAGAGTCTTCATGGAATCATGATGTTTCATATTCGAGATTGACAGATTGGCACAAGTTTTATTTGATCCAGAAGGATGAGTGATTACAACACTGAGCCAATGGAGATCGTATAGGATCAAAGGGATTCTAGCCTCATAGGGAGCATCCCTGTGGATTTTTTGGCTCGTCAGGTTCAGATGTGATGAGGCAGAGGCACTACCAAGATTGTTGGGTTCATTCTACAGTGCATGCTACAATCATGGATGCCATATTGGTTAGTGTCGTCGGATGATGACGATTACTTCCTAGTCCTTGAAGTACCTCCCTCACTAAGAGGGAGTGTTTATTTTTTTATCTTGGGAGGGACTCCAAGCCTTGAGGATCAACGGTTTGGAGGAAGGAGCTCCACAAGTGGCCTTGTGGACTTGAAACCCAAGCTTAGGGTTTTTCTTCCATCAATGTTTGGGCCAAAACCATGACGTGATTGTGACGTGTGATGGATGAGGATGATAGAAGATGACAAGACAAATCCAACGCATTAATAATTCTAAAATTTTGAGTTTTGATTGAAGATATATTAATTTTTTAAGTTGAGTGTGGGTGAAGAGGCCTACTAGGTCAAGTTGGCCAGATGTTAAGGTTCCCTTTATGGTTGTTCGTTGACACCCACATGGAGGCTATAAAAAGGAATGACATCGAAGGTCTTTCAATATATCCTAGGGTGCATTAATCATCAAAGAGAGCTCTAAAATGGATAATGTCTAAGGCAGAAAGGATGAAGAGGCAAGGGAGCCGAGTTAGAGAATATTATCTCTGATTTTGAGTGTTGTTTCCTTGGGAGAAGATAGTACATGTCTAAGGCTAGCATGTAAAATATTTCCTCTTTATATAAAATTTATAAAGTTATTTTATAAAGTACCTTTCATATTTAATGTTTAAAAGTGGCATTATTATAAATTTGAGTCACTTAAGTGGTCTCAACAAAATATTAAGTCGCAATCGTTGATCTTGGGAAGGTAAGATATAATCTTAGCCATTGAGATATAGGGTTATTGTTTTAGTCATGAAAAGGTTATAAAAGGAGAAATAAGGGAGAGGTGAAGACACCATTTAGTGGCACTAGCCTCAGAAACAGGAGTGTGATACTCTAGTGTGTCATTTTTGGAAAGGGATTGAGTAAGGATGCAAGGAGTGTTATGTAGGTAAGTCCTCTCTACAGGCAGAGAGGATCACTCTAGCCCTAGAGTGGGTCTAGTAACAAAAGGAAAAACTAGAGTGTAGGCTCCTAATTACTGAATGAAATAGACGCAATAGATCAACCTACCTGGAGTCCAATGCTTTCATTATAGCTATTGTAGTAGTGACCTCTCAATTCCTATTTCAACAAGTCACGATCCTTTCATAGCGATGCTTGGATACCTGCACAAAATCAACAAACAAGAGAAGCATATGAAACAACAATCTCATTCATAATTACTAACCATTCAAGGAGGGTTAAGCATATTGCATCAATAAAACACATCAACGTGATATGGGAACCAGACAATATTTATACATATGTGTTAAATAGAAGAAAGAGTTACAACCAAGCCTTGATGTTGCAGCCTCCTTCAGCGGGGTTCAGTTTAAGTGTGTCTCAACGAATGTCAAGGAATTCGGATGTGATGAAGGCACAAGCCTAAGCTCTCTCAATAAGGGACTCTTCCATTCTATCTTGACTAGAAATCTCTCCAGCGTTTCTGCTTCTTCAATTCAGCTCAGCTAGCTTCATCAATGGAGGATGAGCTATCTTTATAAAGGGAGAATAGGAGTTTGGGATCCCTACTATGGTGGAAATGAGGCCTTATCTCATGGGAGGTTTCCCCAAAAGGTGGAAACAAGAGGCCAAAAGAGGAAGGCTGTGGTTATTCAATCGAACCACTCCCCATGACTCATCCACGAAGTTGTTATGATCGAAACTTCGCCTCTATTTTTAAAAAACTTTCCATAAACAGATTGGCGTGGGTAGCTAACTAAGATAGAGCGCCAACTGGCGCGGGGGCCAGTGTTAATCTGCCTCATCGGCGCGAGGGCATAACTGGTTACCGGCACCAAGGCAAAAACAGGTGTTTTTGGTGGTCTGTTCAGGAAATGGTCAACAGAAGGAATGTTAGACTCATGATAAGGGATGCAATGATGATATTTGCAAGGCATGACACTTTATTTTTGTCATAGAAATGAGCCTCCAACGTGCGGGATGGGGATTGCAGGGACAGTGACAAAATGCTATGTAACAGATGCGCCCTAAAGCATGAGGTCCGAGAGAGAGGAAGGGGTGAAATGCTTTACGAGAACGCGTTCGAAGCAAACACCATTGTCGGAAGACCTGCAATTACAAGTACAAAAGATATCTCTGAGATATGAACATGTGGCATAGGCGCAACCATCCATAATAGAGTACATATATGAGCTGAGATCTGAGGTATGGACACAGCCATCCAGCAATAAGGATCAATAAATAGACTCAGGTATGTTCGTAGCCATCCAATCAAAAGAGTCATGCAACAAATCATGATACACCATAATATCCCGCAGCCTAGATTTTATCAGACAAAACCCAGGGTCTTGCGCTCCATCTCGATCTGAACAAGTATAGATTCAAGCATGCGAATATGTGAGTTGAAGTCGAACATGCAAGAAAATCACCTAATTACCAGCCAATGATGGAAGCTGTTAACAGGCATGAGAGAAACCACCAATAATGAAAATGGCTCTCAAGGTACAACAGGTACAATCCACGGAATGTGAACAGTGATCTAGAGTTGAACACCTACAAAATAATTCGATCGAAGGCCAATGATGTGGACCTGTCATCGAATGCGTAGAACCTGCCACTGAGGCATGCAGGCTCCAAGGTACTGATAGGGAGTCTGTAGATCAACTTCCTGGATAATGAGCTGAAGTTGGTAGGAAGTGACCTACTCGAAGGAGGGCCATAATGTATCCCACATCATTGACATGAGACAAAGGAACATAATGATAGTGAATCAGGACCAATAGAGAATCAGAGGGAGCTTGAAAACTGCAAAGGAAAACTTCTCTTGAACATATCAGCGACACAACTCTGGATTTAGAAGTATTTGACATCAAGGGATTTGAGGTCATGGTGACATGGCAAAGAGAAGATGAGAGGTCAAAACATATTACCCAAACCCATGGAGGCAAAAAATGACGAAGTGAGATGTCCCCAACTCGACACGAATGCAGATGAGTGTCATGTTCAAGAGTGACATACTGCCAACACAACTAAAATCTGGTTCAATTTTCCCCCACCATTTCTGGCGAGTACCACAATTATTTTTTTTTAAACAAGCTTGAAGGGGATAACATATTCGTGTGTTGTAAGTTTTTCCTTCGAACAAATCCATCCTAGTACATTTTACGAACCCTAGGAAGGAGGAACTCGATGAACGTCATGGTGACAATGTCCGATGTCATCAGGTTTTAATGAGTCTCACAAAGGAATAACTCGGCGTCTTTTCATGTTTAGAGATTTTGAAAAGAAACGGAAAAGAAAACTCCAGCATGTCCCTTTTCGTAAATAGTCTCTCAGATCTGAAAAGGTAGAAAACAATTTTTTAAAGAACCTCTTAGTCATGATAGGCTAAGGTATTCATTTTTCGTAAATAATCTATCCCAGCCTGAAAAAGGGGTAAATGTATACTGGGTAGATATCGTTTCACATCCATTTAATGATTTCAAAATGACAAGAGCCTCGGTAATGTTTTCAGTTTTAGAGAGTCAGAAAAGAGTTGAAAGATGACTCCAATAGTGACTTTTTCGTGTTTTTACCGAGTCCGAAAAAGTATAAAATACAACTCATGACTTCATCACTATTGCATTAAAGACCTGTTGCTACACAAGAAACAAACGTAAACATGTCTTAAAACCTAATTAGGGTTTTGAAAATTTATAAAATGCCAAAAATGGTACAAAATAATTACTTTTCACTTTTACCTCTTGTGGAGCAATAGTGACCCCATTTTACCTTGCAATTTTGCGGCGACGATAGTGGGCAATCCAACAAACCAATCTCAAATATGTCAGTTCCAGGTAAGATCTGACATCTTTCCCCACATTTTAAGCATTATTTCTTTACTTGCAACCTTAATTTTTGATTTATGAGGGGGAAATTGTGAAAACTAGGGCAAGGCAGTCGGCGTGGGTTTCGGGCACAGACTCGCACCAACCGCCCAATTTTCTAAACTGGGGCACGCCCATTGGCGCGACTGTTTTGAAAAAAGTCACGCCAACTGCACATACCTCTTAAAAAATTCCCAATGCAAGAAATCAAGCCTAAATTTCACAAATTTCAGCTTTGGATTTGGCTAATAATGTCCATATGAACATGTTTACAGGTGAAAGAGTGACAAGATGGTGATAGAGTGGAAGGAACGAGAACATAGTGAAGAGGATGAGCTTGCCATGGGAAATGAGAGATGCATGGTGTTATAGGTCGATTTGGGCACCATTCCCAATGACCTGGTTAACTAGGAATCATCTCCAGGACTAATGAATAGGGTCTATCATCCCCTATAATTTCAGTTGCTACATGCCCTAAGACAAAGAACAAGACAAATAATTCAATACTTTCATCTACAAAGGTTTCCAAGGTTTGAAGTTTATAATATATCATATGAGAGCTCATCAACGCTGCCTCTAAAGGGACTAAATGTGTTGCATATGTAGGTAGCCCTATGCAAGGCTGCTCTGCAAAGCACTTCCCGACACTCATGGGTGCGTTGGTCACATTGGGAGCGAAATTCTCATTGTTTCAGAATCTCCACTTGGCCAGTGCCTTCTAAAAGAGTTCACATGTGTCAAAATTCAAATCCATGTGTCCATTTGACATCTACAAGATTGGGAACATGTCTTTCCTATTATTGGAAATCCATTGATTGTAAAACTACATTTAGCTCCTCTATAAATTGAGCACAGATCTTAGTGTTTAAAGAGGAAGAATTTGTGTAGAGAAATGCTAGTGGAATTTCAATTGAGGAGGTTATTTGAGTGACATATTGCTGGAGATATCTGCATTGTGATGATTCTGGGATGTTGTTGGAGATGGTGACACTAAATCAATCACTAGGTTGTAACCTCCCCTTCTATCATTAATAAATATTACTACTTATCATTCCCTATATGCATATGTATAAGCTTTGATTTTCCATATCATGATTTCTTATTTGGTGTATATGGTTTATGCTTTATTGGTTTAGCTAAGGAACTTGAATAGACATCTATATTATTGCTATCTCTTGATGTTTAGTGTTCATTCTTGCAGGAAATATTTTGCACAACCGGCTGGAATTTGAAGCTACAGCAAAAGCGACAGAAGGAAATTTTGGAGGTGCTTGGACTCCAAGTAGGTTTCTTATTTCATTTTGTGTGTCTATTTACAGTTAGGAAAGATATTCATAAAGTCTTTGACCTATTGTTCTAGATTAGCACCTATCTAGGGAAGAATGATTTATTTGTAATTCATAATTCCGCATAACAAATTGGGGACTCCGTCGGGGAAATATTACTCTTTATCCTAGGTGTTTTAGCCTCTGATTTTCTCTGTTTATTCACCCAATAGTTGTTATTCACAAATATTAGGATTTTTTAAATCCAAATTTGCATTAGAAGTGTGTTAGACAGCTGTGTTTTTCATTATACACTGCGCCCAATGCACTCTTGGACAGGACACAGTGCTTTGCATAGCACTGTCTCCCTTTCAGGCCTGCGTTGCAAATCACTGTCTCTCTTTAGAGACTGTGTTGCCTCCTGAAACCATCAAAATTCCTTTGAATTTTTCATTGCAGTTTTTTTTCTGCTGTTTTTTGAAAAGCCCGAGCCTCATATTGACCAGTGAACTTATCTACCTCTTCCTCCTTTGAAAGAAAATTTGTTTAATGTTTGTTTAAAGCATGTTTATTTATCATTGACGAATTGAATTCAAAGTATTTTCATTGTCGCATTAGATCCATTTACTTTTTAAAAAGGAAATTGTCATAAATTCTTCGTTTCTTGATAGGAGAAATTGTTGTTTTATTCCTCATTTTTCCTTCAAAAGAGAAATTTTTGTTTATATTCCTCATTTCTTAAAGGTAAAAGGCATTTTTTTTGTTGATTTAGTGCACTTAGTTTCTTTTCTGCATTCATAACATTGAAGGAACTGAAAAGAAAAATCTGCATTTGCATGTAGTGGTTTGTCTGTTTTGCAAAAGGAACAATTAGGAAATCTACATTTAGTTTGTGCTCATTGATTTGTTTGCTCGCAAATTGTTTGCTCTTTTTCTCTAGTAGCTAGGATTTTCATTGAAAAACTAAAAGCGAAAGATTGCTTATCATTCTTAGTTGCATTTTGGGAATTTCCAATACATCATCGCGGTGAACCTTTGAAAGGCAAATTGTTAAACAAGATCAACATAAAATTAATCTCAATTTACTTAACGAAGCATTGGAACCATAACGATAACATTTAGAAGGTCTGGCTAGAGACATGTTCCGGTGTCATAAAACATAGCAGTTGTTGTTAACTTGTCTGTGATACATTCCGAGTGTGATACCTCACTCCACGTATGTAAGTATACCGTAGCTCGTCCACGTACTTTCGGGTATATCGGGCGGTGTTACAGTATGAAAAGTATAAAGGGGTGCCCTCACTGTGCGGTTTCGCATCAGACGGCGCTAATATGGACTTGGGCCTCCATGTACCTTCTGTTGGTCGCTTTAATTGTTTTCACAATTGAAACTCCACATAAATTGTCAACCCGAGGAAGTCTTTTTATTTCAAAGACAATCACGCACTGGATATGCTCAATTTCAAAAGCAGAAACAATGTTGTAGTAAAAAGCCACACAATTATCAATCACACAAATCTAATTATTCACACTCTGTTTAATCAAAGCTAAAGTCACTTAAGCTATAGCAGAAATAATTCCTATGTTGCAGTTAAAATCCAAATAAAGGAAAATCAATCTGCAAGAAAAGAAATCAATCAACCATTAGCAGGAACAGGACCCTATTCCTTAATCAGGAACTTCAGCACCTGCTTCCTGGCACTAATTACACTGTAGGAAAGATGACTCAAGAGACCAAGACCCTATTCCTATGAATAGGAACCTTCAGCACTTGTTCTCCTGTTTCTAATCACACTGCAGAAAAAGGAAGGCAATTGGTGGGAGCAGGACCCTATTCCTTTGTACAGGAATCTTCAGCACCTGCTTCCCAGCATCATACATTCACACAATTAACAGAAATAGATTTCTCAACCTCTCAAGAATGAATGTATTAAAACACATGCAGCGTTAAGGAAACAGAGTATTTGATAAACTACAGAACTGTGCAACTAGTGTTCAACAACAGAATTAAAGTAAAGTGCAAGAAGCGTAAAGAATTAAAAAAATTACAGGAAGAGGAGGGTGAATCTTGTGAGGAAGGCAGGCCCTTTCCCTCTCACAAGATTCCCCGGGGAAAGAATTAAATTGGAGCGCTCAAAAGAAGATTTTATTCATCTGTCAAAAGAAATGATACATTACAGATGGAGTCTAGCTCCAGTTCTCACACAATGTTCTCCTGTAGCTTTCAAAAATGAACTCTCCACTAATGATGATGTCTCCTCTTTTTAAAGAGGAGACATCTTTTACAATTACATGAGAGCAAATCTACGTTTATCCCAAATCTGTTCTCTTTCTCAAAACAGGACTATTCTGTTCTTCCAAAAAAAGATATTGTTACAACAGAGACAACAAGAATGCTATCTTCAGAACGGTCCATGTAACCATGTCTTCATGCTGTTACTATTGTTCCACAAAAGGCTCTTCCAGAATCGCAAATTACGCGTGACGGAATTTTCGTGCTTGACGGCTGTTTCAGCAACTAAGTCAGCTGTTTCAGCAACGGCCGCTTGTTCCTAGAAAAGCATATAACTTATCTGCGAGCTTTTGGACTTATGTTAGCAACGATGCACTTCGATTAATGATAAAATATAAGAGTATTATGGAATTAGATGTAAACAGATTAAACATATAATAAAGAAGAGGATTTTTATATACCTTGGGATAAAGTAGATGAAAATGATAATGGAATCCTTTTTAATCATGGTTATAAAAGTAAAATGGTGTCAAAGTATATAGCAAAAATGATACATAGTGGAGTCCTAACATCCCCCCCAGCTAAAAATGTTGCATGTCCTCAGGCAACCCCTAGTCTGAATCAGAGTCTGAGTACTGGTACTGAGCATGCAAATTACTCAAGCAGTAGCTGGAGAAGGTGGCATCTGTAGGAGCTCTGAATCCTCTGTTGTTCTGCAAGTGCTGCCATGCCAAGGCTTCATCTCTGTCAGTCAACTGGTAATGACACTGATATTTCTCTGAAGGCAGCCATAAAATTGGAAAATGAAAATGATATCCGATCCAGTTTACTCCACAATGTCGAATGCATCCAATGTAATTAGGAACCCTGGATAATGCAGCTTGAAGATTGTGAGGGTTAAAAGGGTGATAACCTGTCTTTCTTTACATGATTGCTGCCAAAACATAGTATTGGCTTTCAATGCAGCAGTACCCTTTACTCTAATTTGCTGTTGACACTTAAAAAGTGTTGAAGCCTGTAATTGTTGTATATACCTATGCATTCTTGTCTTCTGTAAGAATTTATGATATTGTGCTATAAATATGGCTGGACTTAAAGGTTCTGGTCTAATCCAAAGGAGTCTATTCTCCTCATTATGACTGCTTGCAGTGAACGCAGTTTGCCAAGTGAGCTGGTTAGACAAAAATGACACAAATGCCCTTATTTGTATATCTCCTGCAATTGGAATAAGATTAACTCTTCTATTGTCGGGAATGGCCTCATTATGAAGGTAAAGTTCGCACAGAAAATGCTGGTCACTTTCAGGGGCCTCATTAAAAGTCTCAACAAATTTCTCTGAAGTGAGTAATTCATGCGGTCTGCCATCTTTTATTGCTTTTAATTGAAAATAAACTAATCGTTCAGAAAGAAAGAGAGAGTAGTTTACAGAGGGTTTGCGGGTAGCCATCAACTTCTGTACTAATGAAAACATCAAGGCCATCTTTTCCTTAGATTCTTTGACTTCCTTTTTGGAGTCCCTGAGCTGTTGCATCATTTGTTCCCAACTATCCCAGTTGGCATACATGCGGGTCTGCCATGCTAACTTATGCTGGCGTAGTATTGTATCTTGTTCTTCAGCATATTGTTTCTTCCATTTGTTCATCAGTTCCAATTGATTCCATGGCAGGGTCTGTGTGCTAGCATTAGAAGTACTGGGTTGGGACGTTGTTTGAATGGCTACACTGACTAACTTAGGGCGAGATATCTGCGGTGGTGCTTCTGTCTGAGTGGCTGCATTAACTAGCACAGGGCGAGATGTCTGAGGTTTGGTTTCTTTTTCTTCCTTTATGGAGAGCCCTACTGGTTCTTGTGGAGCAGTAGGGCATCCCTCTTTTATTCCAGCTGATGTAGATGCCTCAGATATTTGAACTTTAACTAATTTGTAGCCTGCCTACTGATAAATATTACCACACTCATGGCACATATATTCCTTGCATGGCTCCTTATTTTGCGTTGAAGCTGTGTGTGCTAACATATAGAGATTCAGTTCTCTATCAAAAGCTTCTCGTGCCAAGGTTAATTCATTCTTGTAGGCTTCCAGTTCAGACTTCAAGAATTCATTCTCCTCCAATAAAGATGTCATAGTATGTAAACCCTGTGTAGTGGTTGATTCTGCTGGGGTAGTCTGCTGTTGCACAGCCGTAGCTGGTTCTTGTGGGACAGCTACAACTGGTCTCCCACTATCATCATGCTTGGTGTATTTTTGTACCACAGTGGCTGGTTCTTGTGTTTCAGCCTCTGGGTAAGTGACTGGTTCTTGTGTGACAGTCACCGTTTGAGCCATAAACAATGTCGTATTATCCCGGGGCACTGGTTCTTGTGTGGCAGTGCCACCGGACGAGACGGGTTGGGGGGTTTGAAATGGGGATGAAGATTGGAGTTTTAACAGAATAGTGGCAGGGTCAGGGGAAATGGAGGTAAGTCCTGTTTCAACAGTCATCTTCATTTTCCTTTTTGGTAGGAAAGCAGAAAAGTCACTGTCTTTCCTTTTCTTTGCAGGGGAGGATTGTTCTCTGGGGGAAGGGCTTTCGGAAGAAGTGAAGATTTGGAATTTAGCCCTTGTCCGTCGTTTGGAGACTGAGACTGTTGGGGTTCTTCTCTTTTTATAAATAGGTGGGGACGGGGGTGTTAGAGAGTCGTCACTAGGGACAGAAATAATGGGGACGGTTGACTCTACTAAGTGGGACGAGCTTGGGGTTGGGTCAACTGGCTTTGGGGCTGAAGTTTCTGGGGAATGTGGAATATCGTCCCGTTGTCCTTCATAAGGAATTTCAGGAGTATCTTGGGAACTTTCGGGTTGTTGGGACGTTTGAGCCTGCTGAGGAATTTCCGGTAGCTGGGGAACAGGGAGTGGGTTATTCAGAGGGGGATTTTGCTGAGCAAAACCCCTCTGTATTAACAACTGGCATAACCGATGGTGGGTGAGGGATAACATTGGGAATTTAGACCGTCTACAATAATAAGACATGTTTCTAATACAACCAAGCAGATAATAGGGGATATTAACCATTCAACCATTTCTCAAATGATTCATCAAAACAAAGTCGTGATTGTACACTACCTGGTAACGCCCTTCACACGTCAAGTAGTGCTTGATGAATTCTGCCACCGATGGCCATGGTTGAGGAAGTGAGTGCAGACTGACACCGCGGCATTTGAGTTCAACTGGCTCATCCGGACGAAGAAAATCTTGCTGTGCATTCAGAATAACCTTCTTTCTGCTGAACCAGCGAGTCCCAATAGCTGGCAACCCTGATACTTGAACTATTTCCTCCTCTGTTACTGAAATGCGTACCCCTTGAACCACTGAAAAATCCCCTTGAAGGTTTTGTGCAA
This sequence comes from Pinus albicaulis, assembly GCA_034641835.2. Lineage (NCBI taxonomy): Eukaryota > Viridiplantae > Streptophyta > Pinopsida > Pinales > Pinaceae > Pinus > Pinus albicaulis. The sequence goes on along the minus strand of CM076577.1, from coordinate 514,417,226 downwards.
ACTCTAAAACTTGTTCCTGGTCAAATTCACCCAACCTTTCAAAATATACTGTCCATCCCGCTTGTTGGAAAATTTGATAGGCTTCGGGGAACAATTGAAGAAGATTTATGGAGCCGGGCTCGTGTCTGATGGCCGACCCTCCCATGGCTCTAGCTTTGAGTTACATGCAGAGGCACAGAAGACAGTAAACACAGACTTTTCTTGCGCTAGTTGTTGCAACAGAGGCTGCAGGGTCTAAATGACGGCGGAAGTGGATATAAAAAGGACGGAGGATTGGTTAATGCGAAATGATTGTTCAGTTTTTGAAATTCCCCCCCCCCCCTACGTATGGTGTAATGATGATTGGGCGTGTAAAGATTGTAATCATGATGAATGAAATCCTCTCTTTAATATAATTTAACTAAATTACATTAAAACCTCATACCTTACATTTTTACCTTTGGTTTAATAATTCGAAGTGTCGAGTGCTTCAAAATGGCTTAATGTACATGGAAGAATCTGTAGATTTCTCTGAAATTTAGAACAGGAGTGTAACCGGATCTGCTCAGTGCTTGAATAATTTTTCACCTAAAGGATCTGAAGTATAATCGTGGAGAACCGAAAAGCTTATATAACAGCGAAGAGAAATGATGTTTTAATGATAACAGGTTGCTGAAACTGGTGTTTCAGCAACGGAAAAATGAACGATACGTTGCTGAAACAGGTGTTTCAACAACGGGAAAAATCAGAGAAATGGGATAAATGACTTGGATCTGTAAGAAGTGGGGAAAATATTTGATAGGGGATAATTTCAACAGTAAGGGATAGGAAATACTAGCTGAAGGAAGATACTTTCAGGAATGGTAGGAGTGGGAAAGATGGAAAAAGGGCAATAATGTAGAAGTGAGGATGAAGGGATATTGCTGGGAAATGGGGTAAAATGAAGGGAACAAGCTTCTGTGATTGAAGCTTCAGATCTTCTCATGATGAATCTGTCCTCCTTAATGAGCTTTTCCAGAATCTGCAAAATTCAATTGTAACATGCCAATCCTTGACAGGGATTATTAGTGCTAAATCTAATCTAATACTAAAAATACAGTGCAGAAAATTAAATGCTGTGAGGAGCAGAAGACTCCCCTAGAAAAAGATAATGAATATCAGTCATGCAAGCAGTCTTGAAATCCTCTTTAGAAACAGGGCGCTGATATAGACGGAGCCTATGACCATTGACCAGTAGAGGTGTTTTAGAATCATCAATTGTTAAAAGTCTTACCGTTCCATTTGGAAAAACAGCATCTACCTCATATGGTCCAAGCCAGCGTGTACGTAGCTTACCCTGAAAATTTTCAAACCGAGAGTCATACAACAAGGCCCAATTACCTTTTTGAAACTGCTTGTGTTTGATAATTTTGTCATGCCACTTCATCCTTTGTTGTTGTATCATGGTTGTTTGATGAATGGCATCTAATCTCTTTTCATCCAACTCAAGAAGCTGCTGCAACCTAGCTGTCTGCACATCAGTCAAATCAAGATTAACAACTAAAGCAGTTCTTAGAGTTTTAATCTCAAATTCCACAGGAAAAACAACACTTTTACCATAAACCAATTCATAGGGAGGAAAATCTGTAGTGTTTCTCCAAGTAGTTCTGTAAGCCCATAATGCCTCAGGGAGCCTTTGGGACCAATCCTTCCGGTTGTCCTTCACTGTTTTGGTTAGAATGGCTTCTAATACTTTGTTTGTGCTTTCCACCTGCCCATTGGCCTAGGGGTGGTATGGTGTAGTCATTCTATGTTGAATATGATATTTGTGAAGGGTAGACTTAAAACCATGAGAATTGAATGGAGGTCCTCCATCTGTAACTAGCTCTCTAGGAATTCCAAATCTAGTGAAGATCTCTTCAAATAAGAAAGCTAGGACAACCTCTTCATTAGCTCTAATAAGTGCTTTGGCCTCCACCCATTTAGTCATATAGTCTGTACAGACTAATATATAAGTTCTTTGATTGGATGGAGGGTTAATGGGTCCTATAAAATCCAAGACCCATCTTTCAAATGGTTCAGAAACTACCTGGGGGTTTAATGGCATTTGGTCTCTATGATTGGGTTGACCCATCCTCTGGCAGCTGTCACAAGCCCTTACATATTTCTTTGCATCCTTGAATAATGAGGCCCAATAGTAACCCATCCTCAGAATTTTGTGTGTTGTTCTCTTATCAGCAAAATGCCCTCCACAAGGGCCATCATGACAAGCTTTCAATATGTCATACACTTCATCTTCTCTAATGCATCTTCGGATTTCCTGATCAAGCCCAGTGTAGAAAAGACACCCACTTATCCAGCTATACCTGGCACTTTGTTGAACAATTTTTCTCTTTTCTCTGTATGACAGGTGTGATGGTAATTTTCCTGCAACCAAATAATTAGCAATATCTGCATACCATGGAGAGTGAGCAGAAACTGCAAACAAATACTCATCAGGAAAAGAATCATCTATTGGAATATCATTGTCAGTTTTTAACCGTGAAAGGAAATCAGCCACCACATTTTCTTTACCAGGCCGATCTATAATTGTGATATCAAATTCCTGCAGTAATAATAGCCATCTGGTAACTCTAGCATTTGTAACAGATTTGTTCATTAAATACTTGATAGCTGAGTGGTCAGTGTGCACAAAAGTAGAATAACCAGTGATATAGTGTCAAAATTTATTAATGGCATAAATTACTGCAAGAAATTCCTTTTCGGTAACTGTGTAATTAAGCTCAGCAGGGGTCATATTCTTACTAATAAAGTAGATAGCATAAGGAAGATGATTTTCCTCTTGTCCCAAGACAGCTCCAATTGCAGTGTCTGAAGCATCAGAAGATATATGAAAAGGGAGATTCCAATCAGGCCCCCTCAAAATAGGAGCAGTAGACAACTGATGCTTAAGTTCTTCAAAAGCTTTTTGACAAGAATTAGTCCACTTGAATTCAGCATTTTTCATAAGCAACACAAATAATGGAGAAGATATCTTAGAAAAATCTTTAATAAATATTCTGTAGTATCCAGCATGTCCTAGAAAACTTCTCACATCAGTTTGTGTTTTAGGAACAGAAAGATTCTGAATGACCAATATTTTAGATGGATCTACCTGAATACCTTGAGATGAAATAAAATGTCCAAGCACTATTCCTTCACTCATCATCATATGGCATTTTTCAGTGCTTAGGGAGAGGTGAGCTTGTATACATCGTTTAAGTACTTTCTCAAGGTTTTGTAATGCATCTTCAAAAGACACACCATAAGGAGTAAAATCATCCATAAATATTTCCATAGAATCATTCAGCATATCAGAAAAAATTCCTATAACAGCTCTTTGAAAGGTTGCTGGTGCATTACGTAGCCCAAATGGAAGGACTCTATAGGCAAAAGTTCCCCAAGGGCTGGTGAAAGTGGTCTTGTCTTGGTCTTGGGGTGCAATTCTTATCTGATTATACCCACTGAATCCATCTAGGAAAGAAAAGAATTTCTTCCCTGCCAGACTATCCAACACCTGATCAATGAAGGGTAAAGGAAAGTGATCCTTTTGAGTAGCTTTGTTTAAGGCTCTGTAGTCGACACATACTCTCCATTTCCCATTTTTCTTAGGGACAATTACCAATGGGGAAACCCATTCACTGTCAGATATAGGGTATATAAATCCTGCATTACGCAATTTTTGAAGTTCTTCCTTAACAATTTCTCGTAAATTAGGATTCATTCGTCTTTGGGGTTGACAAACAGGTCGGCATCCCTCTTTAATGTAAATTCGATGAGTACATAATTCAGAAGAAATACCTTTCATATCCGTGTAATCCCATGCAAATGCTTCCTTGTATTCATGCAACAACTTCATTAATTGCTGTGTTTCAGCATCTGTTAGATCAGGATTTATGTTTAATGTCTTGCCAGGTTCAATTTCAACTGTTATGCTTTTAGATGAGATGGTGGTTAATGTCTGAGATGAATCTTCAGATTCAATCCTTTCTTGAGTGTCAGTTTCAAAAATTGTAGTTAATTGATTGTGTGTTTCAGCAATTACAGAAGAAGGCTCACAAATAAAATTATTAATTATCTCATCCTCTGTATTGTCTTTGAGAGTTAAAGCTTGTCCAATAGTTAGAATAGGTTGAACAGCATTATCATCATAATCCATCCACATAGAATCTTCATTATTAATTATTGGTGTAGCATGAGGATAAAGAGTAAGTTGTTTTGTTTCATAACCATTAGAGATTTTCATTGAACCAGATCTGCAACTGATAAAAGCATCAGCTGTGGCCAGCCATGGCCTTCCTAGAATTAAGGGATGTCCCCCCAGCTTTGTTTTAGTCTGCAATACAACAAAATCAGCTGGGTATTTCCAGGATTCAACTGAAATAAGTAGGTCCTCAACAACTCCTTCGGGTTTAATTGTAGAACGATCAGCCAACTCTAAAATGGTGGGTGTATCTCTGATTGTGTTATTCAGCTGTAACAATTGTGAAGTTTCAAGAGTCATTATGTTAATTGTAGCACCTAAATCTACCATAACTTGGGGAATCATTGTTTTACCAATCCGAACTGTTACGGTAGGATGGCAGGGATCACCATATTTCACAGGAGGGGCTTTTCCGGACATTAATGCAGACAAGTCACCCATCACATGTACTGTAAGGGGGTCTTTAGTTTTCCTACCAGGTTTCTTAACACAAATATCCCTTAATGTTCTGGCATAAATTGGTACATCTCTCAATGCTTGTAAAAGTGGAATTTTAACATACAAATTTTGCAATTCCCCTAGAAGATTAAAAGCAGGTGTTTCAGCTGTTCTGGTTAAAACCAAACGCTCGGGGAATGGTGGTTCTGTTATTTCAACATTTTTGTTAGAAGGTGGTTGTGCTTTCTTATGTTTCTCAGTTTCCTCTTTATCAGAATTAGAAGAAGTTATGTCATCAATAATAGGCTCTACTATTTTTCCAGATCTCAAATGAATATCGTTACATTGCATAGTAGGAAATATAGACTGATTCTGAATATCAATAACTTGCACAACTTTATTATTGGGGTTAGGATTTGGTTGCACAGGTAGCTGGGGTCTCATTTGGTTATTTGGTGGAGCATTTGATGGCAGAGGAAGTGGTTGTTGATATTGAGGCAATTGATTTGGATACGGAAGTTGTTGGCTTCTCCAATTTGAATTCCAAGGGTTAAAAGAAGATGGCTGCTGTGGAGGCCAAGGAGTCCACATTGAAGGATCAACAAAGGGAGGGTTTGATTGCTGCATGGGTGGGAAATTCATTTGATTGAAGGTTGGGTATTGCATTTGATTAAAGGGAGGGTAATTTGTTTGACCGAAAGCAGAATAATTGTTCCAACGATTAAATGGCATACTAGAGTTCATACCTTGTCCTTTTGGTTTCCATTGTCTTCTTTGAGTTAGCAGGTAAACTGCTTCAGCTTCTTCTTCCATTGGCTGTAATGCTGCCTTTATTCCTGGTAGAGATGGACATTGTTTTGTTTCATGATCTTTCTCACAAAGGGTACAAATTCGTATTTTATCCATTGGGCATTCCCTTAGTGGATGTTTGTCTCTGCACTTCGGGCAAAAGACAGCCAGAGTTGCTTCTGCTTCAGCCTGCTTCTTCTTAACCTGCAAAGTGTCAATTTGTGAAGCAAAAGAGCTTAGCATCTCAGTTTTAAATTCTTCAAGTAAATTACCTATTTCAGCTCTTGTTGCTCCTCCACTGGCTGATTTCTGCACTCTTGAATAGGTGGAATCTCTTGTTCTGTTTCTTGCAGCTCCCCTTGAACATCTCTTAGAAAGTTCAACAATCTCATCATATGATTCCTTAGATATATCTCCCTTGCCAAGCATGTTTAACATATCTAAAAAATCATCCCTTAAACCTCTAAGTAATATTGTTTTGCGAATTTCCTTACTTATATTCGGATGATCAGATCTCTGTATATTGTACTGCAGCCTTTCTATATAGTCCTCCGGACTCTCATCCGGCTTTTGTGCCATATTGAATAGTTCATCCTTCTTTTCTCTCGTCCGGCAGTAGTCTTGATATTTAAGCAGAAATTTCTGTTTCATCTGCTCCCATGTTGTGATCACCTGACTTCCAAGGCTCATGACCATCTTAAAGCATTTCCTTTCAAGGTGGCTGGAAACAGTTTCAACTTTTGAGCATTAGTAACATAATCATAACTTCTGCATAATATATCAAATTCAAAAAGAAATTCATCCGGATCTTCAGAGGATAAACCATGAAAGTTAGGTAAAGCAGACAATGGAATATTTTTCATAGGAGTTATTCCTGCAGGGAGATCACTGATAGGAAATCCCAAGGTAGAGAGGGAATTTTCATTCCTTCCTTCTCCTTCAGCATCTACACGTCCTCCACCAAAGAAACCATCATTGTTTCCTTCCATTGTTGGCTCTCCTACTGCACTTGCGCGATCGTCAAGATCTTCTATTGGCTCTTCGATGTTTTCTACCGGTCGTCCAACGCTTTCTATTATTTCCTCAATGTACTCTGCTGATTTACTAACACTTTCTTCTGACTCTCCAGCACTGACTGCTGGTTCTTCTATATTTTCAGGACCCACGACTTCCTCTGTTTTGTAATCTGATTGAGGGGAGTGCTGAAGTTTTGATCTTCGAGAACTTAATCTCTGTGATGATTCAGCCTTTGATACAATCTCGTTAATAAAAGTCTTTCTTCCTCCCCTTCCTTTGCCTTTGCCACCTGTGGGGTTAGTTTTCTTCTGGTTTCCGCGTCCTCTCATACAATCTGCACATTTAAAAAGAAAAGATTAATGCTTTTGAAATCTATAATTACCTTCCCCGGCAACGGCGCTAAAATGTTGGTTGCTTTAATTGCTTTCACAATTCAAGCTCCACATAAATTGTCAACCCGAGGAAGTCTTTTTATTTCAAAGATAATCACGCACTGGATATGCTCAATTTCAAAAGCAGAAACAATGTTGTAGTAAAAAGCCACACAATTATCAATCACACAAATCTAATTATTCACACTCTGTTTAATCAAAGCTGAAGTCACTTAAGCTATAGCAGAAATAATTCCTATGTTGCAGTTAAAATCCAAATAAAGGAAAATCAATTTGCAAGAAAAGAAATCAATCAACCATTAGCAGGAACAGGACCCTATTCCTTAATCAGGAACTTCAGCACCTGCTGCCTGGCACTAATTACACTGTAGGAAAGATGACTCAAGAGACCAAGACCCTATTCCTATGAATAGGAACCTTCAGCACTTGTTCTCCTGTTTCTAATCACACTGCAGAAAAAGGAAGGCAATTGGTGGGAGCAGGACCCTATTCCTTTGTACAGGAATCTTCAGCACCTGCTTCCCAGCATCATACATTCACACAATTAACAGAAATAGATTTCTCAACCTCTCAAGAATGAATGTATTAAAACACATGCAGCATTAAGGAAACATAATATTTGATAAACTACAGAACTGTGCAACTAGTGTTCAACAACAGAATTAAAGTAAAGTGCAAGCAGCGTAAAGAATTAAACAAATTACAGGGACAGGAGGGTGAATCTTGTGAGGAAGGCGGGCCCTTTCCCTCTCACAAGATTCCCCGGGGAAAGAATTAAATTGGAGCGCTCAAAAGAAGATTTTATTCATCTGTCAAAAGAAATGATACATTACAGATGGAGTCTAGCTCCAGTTCTCACACAATGTTCTCCTGTAGCTTTCAAAATCGAACCCCCTACTAATGATGATGTCTCCTCTTTTTAAAGAGGAGACATCTTTTACAATTACATGAAAGCAAATCTACGCTTATCCCAAATCTGTTCTCTTTCTCAAAACAGGACTATTCTGTTCTTCCAAAAAAAGATACTGTTACAACAGAGACAACAAGAATGCTATCTTCAAGATAATACAGGTAACCATGTCTTCATGCTGTTACTATTGTTCCACAAAAGGCTCTTCCAGAATTGCAAATTATGCATGACGGAATTTGCGTGCTTGACGGCTGTTTCAGCAACTAAGTCAGTTGTTTCAGCAACGGCCGCTTGTTCCTAGCAAAGCATATAACTTATCTGCGAGCTTTTGGACTTATGTTAGCAACGATGCACTTTGATTAATGATCAAATATAAGAGTATTATGGAATTAGATGTAAACAGATTAAACATATAATAAAGAAGAGGATTTTATATACCTTGGGATAAAGTAGATGAAAATGATAATGGAATCCTTTTTAATCATGGTTATAAAAGTAAAATGGTGTCAAAGTATATAGCAAAAATGATACATAGTGGAGTCCTAACACCTTCGAGTATATTTGGGAGGACAAATTTTAGGTGTTATCCATCCATAGTGAACTGAGTCGGCCATCTTGTAAATTGTGATACACCGAACACAGCATTCGGGGAGATTGCCTGCCCGTACTTCTTGGTTCACCAGGAGGTATTATGTAGTTCATAGTTTCTTGGTAAACCCTTTTTCCTAGCAATACCCTTTTATTTTTTTTATTTTTGTTTGGTTAAAATAAATCAGTAATCGTGGAAGAAAAAAATCCTTTCCCCCGTCGCTCATGTAGACTAGCATTAAAACCACCTTTACCACCAGAAGTTACTTCTGGTAGGCAAAGGCGATCAAG